>WPIO01000005.1:10755000-11355000 GCA_009760855.2 Cristatella mucedo | reverse complement strand
TCTGGTGAATGGTGAATTGGAATTTACTGTGTCAATATCCTAGTCGATATCATTTGACACTTAACTTAAGGAAAAAAATAGAGATTCTGCTTTGAACACTGCATGTTACATGTAGGATAGTACTTGGAACCTGCAAGTGACCTCTAATCCTTCTGAAACCGAGCCTTGAGTTCCTATGCACCCAAAGCCTGGAACGCGCTACGAAATTATCACGACACAATCCGACTTGACATTTAAAGTGAAGCTAAAAATGTATCTGTTCCTCACGACATTCGCTTCCTTCATGTAAATTGTCTTGTAATGCTTATGAGTGCAGAAATTGTTCGTGCTTGTAGCACATCAACGATTATGCTTTTTTTCGAAGTTACTATAGAGCTAGAACCTAGTTGCAATGCTGCTATAACTTTCGGGAACAAACTCATGCTTAATGAGGCTGTCAAATTAACCGACCATATTTTTTATTTTACTGATTTCTTGAGTTCGGTCACCAAAATTTGTATACGACACCTTGCTATGGAGGTGGGACAGTGCCTTTCAAACCGTCGGCAAGAGCAGGCATAAATATCGGTAATTTGGGATATGCACTGCATATAACTATATACTATATTTGTATAGCCCCCTAAGAGACCTTAATCTCTATCCATGTGTTTTGCATATGCCACCGGGCTCAAGCCCACGACCTTGGTCGTTAAAGTTGAGTACCTTGGAATGGCAAGAAACCAATTATGCTCAAAATGGCATCAACAACCTTCATTATGATTGGTGCACAATTTTGTCATGCCAATTTTGGCCATCGAAAAACCGTGTTTAGCAACTGCTACGTCCATCTATAGGTGTTGATTGCAAACGTGTCACGCGAAAACGTGGAAGAGCCTCCGGCTTTGTGTGGGATGCTTGGGCATTTCGCCATCCAGGCAAGCAACGATCAAAAATGTAGCAGCGGAGGCCAACAAACGAGTGGAAATAAAAGTAACTGTCAATCTTACTCTTCTTCTTCCTCCTTCTTCTTAGGCTGGTAATTCTTTGCTAGTTTCCTATAAAAAATACACACATGGCAAGCCAAAGTCAAGCAACAAGGTCACTTTGTGCAACCTGTTAATTGACTGCAGGGCAAAGCTGAATGCTTTGTGCCAACACGGTGTATCAGAAAAAAGTAGAGATCACGTGCGAATACATGGCAATACACGTCTTCAATCAAGCAGTGAAGTCACCACAAATAAGTAATATGCAAACCTAACAAAGAGGAAATGCAGCTGGCCATAGTGCCACAGATACCTAATGCATTAACAGCTTGCAATGTGCTAAAAGGCTCGTCCTGCAACGTTACAGTACACTAGCCATAGCCATCCAAGTATGGCAACATATTCACAGCCACATGCATAGCCAAGTTTAAGCCCTGGCTTTGTTAGACCTTGACCTTGAAGGGGAAACCAATCATAGTAAGGTCGAGAGAACATGCCGGGCAACAAAGCCGTCGACATTCAACTTCAAATCAGTTCATGGGATGAACCAAGGTCATTGGGGTAGTCTTCAATACCCCGTTGCTATCAGCATAAACATTTGCGAGATGGAAAACAATGACAGCACATGCCATTTTAGCAGCATGGCCAGTTCATCAATTCAGCGACATTCCTGGTGATGGCACAAGAGCTCTCCCACGAAACATATTGAATCTATGAAGTGCAGTCAACTTGTGACCAATGAGGTACTCTCAATCAGAACCAACAGTGCTTATGGTTATCCAAAAAACAACAAGAGCTACTGCCTTGGTTTGGCCAAGGGGTAAGATGCTCGCCTTTAACGGCCACGGTCATGGGCTCGAGTCTTATAGCATATGTCAAGTGACTGAATAGAGATCAAGCTTTTCTATGGCGATATACCACTAAAGAATATTAAAGTATAACTGATTAAAAAAAGTAGAGCTACGAGCCAAATATGAACCAGAACTCCCAAAGCCGTTTGTTTGCCGAGCAGGAAAACAAGCATTCCAAAAATGCCCTCCCCATTCAGCCTTTAAAAGGATTTGGAGACACTCTCAACAAAAATCACATTAGCTTTGAGCAAAATACAAGGAATTAACCAGCATTACAGCTGCTGAGTTCATGCGACTTTGACGAGCTACACAGAGATACATGCCAAGCTGGTTTGGCCCAGTAGTTAAAGTGCTTGCCTCGAACCAAGGTCAAGGTGAATGTATTACTGGGCCGTGATAGCCACGAGGTAAGATGCTTGCTCTTAACATCTGAAATCATGGGTTCGAATCCTGCAGTTAGGCGACCCTTCAATGCCAACATCAAGTGGTGATGACTGCCGATTATGCTCTTCTGCTGTTATACCAACACGGCTGTTTAATCAGCTAAGATTTTTTTTATTTGATGACAAAGGTCGAGGGCACGAGCGCTCGAATAGAGATTAAGTTCTCTGAAGGGCGCTACAAAAATGAATTATGCCCATGCATGTAGCAGCCTGTAGCTCCATATATACACCACTTAAGTTTTAGGCAGCAACAGACGAATTTCCAGCCTAACACCAGTTTAGTTAATGTGGTGCTATAGAGTAAGAGAGAGATGAAGACATACATACATACCTACGTCCTACCCGGCTTCAAATTATCTGCCCATCTCAAACACGGCTGTTTAATCAGCTAAGATTTTTTTTATTTGATGACAAAGGTCGAGGGCACGAGCGCTCGAATAGAGATTAAGTTCTCTGAAGGGCGCTACAAAAATGAATTATGCCCATGCATGTAGCAGCCTGTAGCTCCATAAATGCACCACTTAAGTTTTAGGCAGCAACAGACGAATTTCCAGCCTAACACCAGTTTAGTTAATGTGGTGCTATAGAGTAAGAGAGAGATGAAGACATACATACATACCTACGTCCTACCCGGCTTCAAATTATCTGCCCATCTCAAAATCAGTGCATCTCCAGTGCAAACCTAACCTAGTTAACAAGGCAAACCGTACATATTGGTTTGGTTATATTTTAGGAAATCAGTGCCGAAAATGCGAACACAAGGTAGAAGGGATATGAATGAGCGATATTAGTAGCCAAAATTATGCAGGTTGCTACCTCTGTTTGCTTGCAGGGTGTGAGAAACCATGCCAAAAGAACTTGTTTGGTAGTTTCAAGCAGATTTGGAAACGGTTGTGGTCTTCCACTAAATAGCTTGGAATAGCACTATTAGAACACACTGAGTAAGATGTCGTGGACGTGCCAAGTATCCCCCTAGGCTAAAATGCAACTCAACCGACTATGTCACTTAATGAATGGTCAAGGTTTGCACCGGTTTTGTGTACATCAAGACATTGGGTAGATAAAATGTCAGACTACGCAAGAATGATGGGTGAAACTGGCTGGACAAACTAACCAACTATGCTTTCTGACTAAAATAGTAATAGAACCATGCACCACTGTTACATAACTCTTGGCAAATATCTGCCACGGCATAATCATGGTTATATGCAGGTAGTAGGGCACACATATTTAGAAAACAGTTTCACAGGATTCTTTCGTTCCATGTTGATCGCAAAACGCTACTGCACTGCTTTTCTTTTTTAAAGCTACTCCGATTTCTTGCAAACCATGTCTGACTTATATCTTAGCTACAAGCACCAAATAGCTGTATTCAAATCCTTAGTTATTATGCAGAAATATATTGACAAAGATTGGTAACCTTTTTAGAAGCTGGAGACTGCTACAGAAACTGCTAAAACATTTTCATTCCCCTGTCCTTTGCACCTGATAAGAAATTGGGGTGGTAGAGTAGTGTAGAGAGAGAGAGAGAGAGAGAGAGAGAGAGAGAGAGAGAGAGAGAGAGAGAGAGAGAGAGAGAGGGGGAGGGAGGGAGGGAGGGGGGGGGGGGGGGGGGGGGGGGAGGGGGGGGGGGGGGAGGGAGGGAGAGAGGCCACTATGGATAGTTTTGGGGGGAGAGAGAGACAGAGAGTGAGAGAAAGAGAAAATAAAAGAAATGGAGAGGGAGATAGTTAATACCTAAGTCATTGCATTAAAAAAAGCAAGAGTGCATATATAAGTTACTCATGCATGAACACCACTAAGCACCACAATATGATCACAGGATACCGAGTACTTTCTGGCTGAGTTTCGCAGTTCCCTTTTAACTAGGCTCTACTAACTCATCCACTATGAAAACTTGTCACATACTATCTGATTTAACAGACTCTTTTTGTATAGCAACAGAAGAGCCTTTACGACTATCACCACCGCTTGCAGTGGCGATAAAGGATTGCACACCGCAGGATTCGAACCCACGACCTCGGGGCGAGCACGTGAAAAGCAACCGCCTTACCCAGTGAGCCATTACGGCTCACCACATGCTGGTTTGCAACCCTTTACTTTACAGACCGAACAGCTATGCAAATAATACTTTGCATTCTATCAATATCTCTTATTCTGCCACCAACCACAGAGGTGTCAAGCTATTACTACTTTTTCCTTCCCATGTTCTGATGTAATAATTTTTTTTATTTAGCACCCATTTGGATAGTGTCAGTTGCTATTCTCAATCACCAAAAAATGTTCAGCTTTGCCAAATAATAGCTATCACAAAACCTAATTGTGACAAACAAGCTGACTAAAGACTAGTATATACCTTACCGGAGCTCTTTGGCATATGCCTGCTCAGACTTGCATCTCTCTTTCATAAAGTCATTATAACGTTCGCAGAATTCAATATTTCTATGGGCAAGATCGATGAGCCGATCAAGCTGATCCTAAAAATAACCAAGAGGGCTGCATGCTGATGTTGATTGTGGCAGACAGGAGCAGAAACATAAGAGCAAGCTATGTATGCTCAGCTGACAACTGCACCGACCCTAATACAGCAGGCTTAACTGCTTCACCAGTTGCTGATCAAGCAGAGAAGATACATAATTGACCTAGTGACGTGCAAACAAAAACCAGTGGGCAGCAGTAGCCGACTGAGACCTTCGACTGACGCACACCCAGCTCATGTACAAGGCAACTGACTTCACTAAGACGGGCATGCTCATTCACTAAGCTCATGTGCATGAGCACCGGCATGAGTTCACATTGCCACAGGCACATCAAGGCTAGCAAGGTGTATCCCAAACGGCCTGATAAGTAAATGATTCTCAGATGAATGAGAAAACCTCATAACCAAGAAGGAATGGCCTACAGCCAATGGATGCCCTACATTCAGGGGCAGTATTCCAGTAGTAGAAGAGGTCAAGTCAAGCTTAGCTGCAGTGTCAGCAATGGAGCTCCTAGGCTCGTCGAAGCAACAAACGACGATTCACCATCAACACTCACTTGCTCAGGAGCAATCTGCTTCGAAGTCTAGGGTCACGAGCAAGGCAGAAGCATCTTAAGCAATGAGTGCATAGTACTTGCATTCCTACACTGGGTAATCAGGATGGCATTTTTTCAGGGCCAATGCACTCCGAGCACAGCTTTGAAGAGGTAAAACCTCAGTAGCATAAGAAATAAACCATCAAAGCAGCAGTTCTGTGTAACCAGCATGAACAAAATCTTGTTTTCAGCCACACATAGACGAGAGAGATGCCAGTAGATGCCTGTCAGGCATCCAGCCTGTAATACGTGAGAATCTTATATGTCTAGAGCTATGTGCACATGGCTCAGACTTAACGGAGACAATGTTTGCTAACTAGCAAGCAGCTGGCAAACCAGTGTTGTTCAGACTGTGAAACTCATCCAGCCAGATTCCAAGCCTCTTTGTGGGAAGAAGCACCGCCCATCCGACAGGCTACACCCGTAACAACACAGTACTTACTATACATGGCTATGGAGGGGGCAAGAGTTCTACAACCATAGCCAATGGCTTCACATTACAAGCTGCAACAAGCAGTGGAGCTTAGACATTCAGCTTATGATTCTGTTCAAGCAATGCTAAGAATGGTAAGTTGCTGTAGTATGTCAGAGTTCGACTCCCGATTCAGTCATGTACTGTTAACGACATACAGTCGACCTGTTTATTGGACATATCTTGCCATTTTCTAAAATCTCAACTTAAGCAACAGACTAGCAGCAGCTTATACCCGGCTTTAACTATCATTTGGCTAACGACAAAAACTCAATAATAATAGTAACAATAACAAGATGCTTGTATTGCCATCAAGCCATGAACAACTGCAACGAATTTGTTCCAAACCACTTTCTCCATCCAGTTAAGCTTCATGGCAAATTCGTCATATTCAGTGATCTTACTTATCTGCGATCCCACAATGATAAAAACTTCACATCCGACAGCGCAGGAAAGACATGTTGAAGGTACTTGAAAGCTGCTGACCCATTGTCTAGAGCCGTAATATATTGCTTGATGAGGCCTAATTTGATGAGCAGTGGCAGCATCAGCATCTTCGGGGGTCTATCAGCAGCTACCACTCGATGTTGCTCTTTACTTAAGAGAATTTGGTCTGCGGTCCAACAAACTACTCCTTGAGCCTGGATGTTAAAAGGCCAGCATTAGACTGGGTTAGACTAAGCAAGGTCTTTGATGAGACCGTTGAGGTATTTCTGGTTGGGGTAGTACAGCTTTCTCTCATCAGCTGCATCGGTGAAATTAGAATCTGGATCTGCAATATCTTCACAGCTTTCTGACTAGCTGCTCTCTCCTAAAGATGTCTGATCCCTCTCCGGAGATGTGGGGACAAGTAGCTCAGGGCAGTGCAGTACTGGGGTCATGGATGAAGAATGTGTGTGGACACATGATGGGAGGCGCACACTTACCAGTTTGACGGTTTGGAAGGGTCCACCATACTAAAGTAGCAATTGCTCTAGTGATCAGTCACTTCCCACCAAATTCTTGGTACAGCAAATTTCACGGCTCTCTTTTCTTCCGTGAACCGGTCTATGAACTTGTCACAATAATATCAATTAAATATTTTCGAAATTAAATAATATCGTGCAGAAAAATCTGCCTAGCGAACATCAATAGTTCGCCCCTTACTGTCAAAATACACTAGCTGATTCAACGGCCTTTTTTCGTATAGCAGCAGAAGAGCCTTGAAGGCTATCACCACTGCTTTCAGCGGCAATACTGGATTGCCCACCACAGAATTCGAGCCCACGACTTCGGGACGAGGTCGCAAAGAGCAGCTACCTTACCTCAATTACCATAACGGCTCAGGTTCTTTGCAGTATTCGCGAGTTAAATGAGGAGTCCAGGGCTTTTCTTGATCCACGAGGGGCATGTAGCAGTATGTTTTGTAGGCCTTGCACATCTAGATAGATGCTCACAAAGTAATTTTTGCTAGTCTTGATAAATTGTCCACAAACATAAGGAAATGCATCTGCTTGGTGCAAGCAGCCTCTCGATGTCATGGAAATCAAACACACTATCCACTATTCTCTATTCTGCAATAACATAAAACTAAAATGTTCATATAGGGCACCTGCACTGTTACACTTATATGGATACTACTGAAAAGACTTATGTCTGCCTAACTCACACTGATTGGACTTAAGACACACTGCATGCCACACGTGTGAACATGCCATCTGCATGGTGCCCAACAGCAAAATCAGAGAAGTTCAAAATATCAACGTCCTGACCATAGAAGCAAATTGGTAGTGGAACAATAGCTATTTTCTGTTTATTTTAGTCACAAGCAATATGGAGAACACACTTTGTACAGAGGACGATTTCTTTAATCTGTTACCTAGTGTAATAATTTTTTTCCCCAGAGCCCTAAGAGAACCGAACCTGTATTCAGGTGCTTTACAACTAGTTGCAAGAGAAGCAATAGCCATTACTTATTGATAAGCATAGTATTATGCTTAGTCAAGAATGCAACATCACACAAGAAGACATTCACATATGCTGGTTATTAGTACCTCAGGTTACTATCACTCTTGATCATGCGAAGGTAAGAAATCAAGACAAGCAAGAAAAAATACTAGTAAATTGGGTTACTAAAGAAAAGTATATCGCTCTTGCTCTTAGTCATGACATGCACAGCTTTGTAACATGAAAGCACAAAAAAGGACAATTCATTTGGACAGACCAAAGGCTGCGCACAGCAGGTAGTTTAAAGTTTCTTCTTAATGAATGTCCTCAAATCATGAGATGATGGGATGTCAGTTGGCATTGAGTTATAAGCTTTCGAAGCATAGTAACAGACATGCCGGTTTCCAAGAGATTAAAAGTTAGTTAGGGGCA
Organism: Cristatella mucedo; assembly: GCA_009760855.2. Taxonomy (NCBI): domain Eukaryota; kingdom Metazoa; phylum Bryozoa; class Phylactolaemata; family Cristatellidae; genus Cristatella; species Cristatella mucedo. Next base: position 11,346,839 of record WPIO01000005.1, on the reverse strand, counting down.
CAATTAATCAATCAGAGTCAGAAGAGGGGATTGGACGACAGGAGACCTGATGTGAAACTAATTCATCTACCTAGGCCGGACCTGAAGGTGAGTGACGGTATCTTGAAGCCCTTCCGGAACTTGATAGGCAGCCAGTGCAGATTAGTGAGTGGTGGTGTAATGTGGCAGTTTCAATGCTTAAAACAGGCAAGCCCAAGCTGCCGAGTTTAGCGCCAACTGAAAGCATTCTGTTGTGCATGCAGTAAGACCTATAAGTGCTCAGGTACATACGTCTAGTCGGGATGTCACGAATGCTCGAACCACTGCTTGGCTACGGTATCCTTATCCGAGCAGTAGTGAATTTCTGCAATGCTACAGAGATGAAAGTAAGCAGACTAGCAGCCATGGAGCTGATCAAAAACTCATCTAAACAAAAACGTCATTTTGGACGAGGGCACCCGGATTCTGATTGCTGAGTTTGCATAAGATGTTCTGGTGGATCTGCTCTGGAGAGCTAAGCCAGAGACAGTTTGCATTTGGCTGCTTGATTGGCATACTTGAAGAAGCCCTCCGTCACAGCCTGGAACGAACAAGTATGTGTAGCCAACAGAAAGCTTGAGTGGCCTGAAACAACGACTCTTGAGAGATGCTCAAAAGGCGGTAGAGATAAAAGATAAAAACATCACGAGCAAGAGGAAAGTGAGACATGCCTGTCCATCGATGAAAAACTGCTTCTGGAAGCCTCTTCATATCAAGACAAAAAGGCTTTGAGGTCAGGCTGTCACTGACATAAGGCTGCATTTTAGGCTAGGCAGCAGCACAAAATAGCCACCAAACAGAAGTCACCTAATTTTATTTGCCATCGCTTACAGAACCACTAGATCATTAACTACAGGCAATGGTAGCCAACAGGTACTCCCGTGCAGCTGCTAATAATGGTGTGACGCCTCTGTTCATGCCACACAGCTGTCTGAAATGGTGAGCAGTTGGCTAAGCCTTACACCCTGCCTGTAAACGAAGTCCCAAAGCTATTGAAAAGGTTGCAGGAGGTGGACTAAGCAGGTTTTGCTCGGCCCTACAGGCTTGGCGTGGGTCGAACGTTATCAGTTCACACCAAGTAATAGCTAGCACCATGGAGCCAACTCAGATCAAACGTTCGAATTCAATCAGCTGGCGACTGCTGCAGCATATGGTAGTATTCAACCCTTAGGACTTATTAGAGTTCAACACAAAAAGGGTACTGCCAATTGTACTGCACCTTGCACCGTACCATAGCAAACACTCGTGCAATGCTGCAGAGGGCTGGCACTGTTTACATTATTTGAGCAACAGAAGAGGGCCCATAATGGCAACATAATGCTGCTTTTGACAATGGCCCACAGTAAGCTGCTGTTGGAAAGGGGGTTGAACCCAGAGTATGACATGCCACATTGCATTCATACAATCATTGCTGCACTTCAGGTTTGACTAAGGATAGCTCCTACAAATATTGGCACTCATTAATAGAGAAATTAGTTGCATGTGTTAGCAGAAGTGTATGAAGCTCATGTCCCACGAGTTTAACACAGATCGAAGAGGTTGAATGGATGTGAACTCGTGAGATTAAGTGAGGAGCCTCACGAAAGCTGAATGGCCAAGCAAATAAACAAAACTAAGCATCCGGAATATGGCAGCTACAAAACTCGGCTAGCAGGCTTCAGAGACGATGCTCAAGGTGCATGCCACACCGGCTTTGAAGCCTTTGGGTTATGAAGGCTGCTAGCTACTTCCAGGTTTCTGTTTTTGGTGCTCTGAAGCAGGAGACTCTACTATCAGGAAACATCTTACACACGGTGCCTAACTGAGCTCATTCGAACGACTTCACCCCACGGTCGAAACATAACACAGAAGTCCAACGTGCTTCGACTGAAGCACCGGGAAGATGGTTAACAGTAGCTTTTGTGAAACAGTGGCAAACAGTGGGGCTGGCTGATACATCAATCGGCCTGCCAGGTCTGAAAAAAGATTGATAATGGACTGGAACTAAATCACCTGCCTCGACCTGAGAAAATCGTTGGAAAAATCAAGGGGATCGCATTGCATAACCAAAGTAGCGGCAACACTCACCAGGTGACAGCACACAGTCAGGAATGACTGCTTGTGCTTGATGTAAAATACATCAACACTCCAAGACAGTAAGAGAAAAACCCTGGCAACTGAATGCAGGACAGCTGTGTGAATGTATGACTTTGCATGCGGTGCACTAACCATGCTTACCATCAAGTAAGCACACGAGCTCAGCGCATACATGCCGACCAAGCAGGTTTGCTCCTGTCGGTAATAGCTGCATCTCTGACCAGGTCACCGAGCAGTGGACTAGCAGATAGCATGCAGCAGCTGACTGCTTGCCATCTCATACGTGACTCACCCATGACAGCAAAGTATCTTTCTGATGACAGAGCTAGCTAGCTCGCTATGTGCATAAACCTCAATCCCCCATCACAGCATTGATATGCACCTCAATCCCCAGCACGGCCTCAATAGTGAGCACCTGTCAAGTGCATTCACATGATTTAGAATGAGCCCTGCAATCAGCCGACTCAAGCAGAAGGAGGAACTACCACCTGACGCATGCCAGTCCTGCTGCATGCCGTCAAACGAATTTTCATCTGCACTTATGTCTATGCTGTCAGCCAGCATTCACTGTCATTTGCAGGGGTTGTGCTGTTGATCCTCACTAATCCTGCCCCAAACGTGTCATTGGCAGACCATTCCCGAGCTTTCCTAATAACCTAGTGTTACTTCCAACCAAGTGCCGCTTCTGCAAACGGCTGTCACTCAGCTCTTCGATCGGAGTAGTCAGCTGCTTCCGGTGGCTGGCCGACCACGCCTTCATCCAACGAAACACGAATGGCAAGGGCACAATCAGTGTGTGCCAGCTACAGAGACCATACCTCGCTCTACTTACAAGTCGATCAGAATTGTAAGCTGCAAATGCCGTCACTAGAAAAAAGGGTCAAATTAAAGAGCAGCTGATTCAACAGCTGCATTTGCATAACGGCAGAAGAGCCAGTTGACAGTTTCGTCCCTGCTTGCTGTAAGGCAATAGGGATTTTTTTTCTGTAATGAGACACTGAAACCTAACGAGCTGGCTGGCGAAGTGCTGGCATCTTCCTACTGAGCAAAGAGCTGGGCGCGAAGGCTTATCGTGTCTAATGTCAAGTGAATAATTTTCACTCCTGCAGCTTACTTCCGGTGAAGTAAGCCACTGCTCCTGCGACCGAGTCGTCAGCTGCTGCTGAGCAATATGGCCGTCTGCTGCCACTGGCAGCTCAGACAGAGCGCACTGGCTGCTGACTGCTGGCAAATGCTAACCAAGCCTGAGCCATTTGTCACAGGGGGTCTGGCCAGTGGTGACCCAAATGCAGAGGCCAGCCAGCCTATGCACTGGCATGTGCCCACGAAGTACGTGTGCGTACGTGCTGCGTCTCCTCTTGAGCGTAAACAAGGAAACAGGAGCGAATAGTCTGCACCCTAACGCACACCTGCCAACTCCTGCTGGGCGCGAGGAGGGCAGCTGCTTGAGCGTCGAACCCCGAGGCCGCGCCGCCGGCGAAGACTTGTCGGTCCTTATAAGTGTGTGTACGCACACACGCGCGGCAGGTCCCGACCGCTCGTCCCGGTCCGCACGACTGCAACCCCTGCGGCAGCGTCGGGGTGGGAGGCGGCAGCAGGTGAAGGACGACCTCGCGAACCGGGCGCGCCTTCGGAGCTGCCGACTCACAAAAAAGCGCTTCCGCGAGCGACTCGGATGACCCTCCCCGAGGAAATGGTGGAGGCTAAGCAAAGGAGCGTCCGGAGCGCACGCGGCGGCGGCGAAAGGCGAAAGGCGACGAGCAGCGGCCGACAGCCGAGACTGCCCGGATCTCGCCTGCCTGCAGTCGCACAATACGGAAGACGGCGGCACTAGCAGCCGAACAGCCGGGTGCGGCCGGCGCTGCGCCGACCCAAGGCGCGACGCGTGGCGTGACGCGCAGCGTGGCAAAGCGAAAAGAGACTCACCCACAAATCCGTTCTCCAACTCATGCTGGCGAGGGGCACCGGCTAGGAGTCGCGCGCAGGGCCGACTACTAGCGAGCTAGCCCAGAGAGTGTCTAACACCGCACAGGTGGTCGGTCGCGTCGCGATATGTCATGCGCCACGAAGGCCGCAACAAATAATTTATATCAAAATATATTATTAACAAAATTGCAGCGGCACAATCATGATCCTGAGTACGTCGGTGCAACGGGTACGCGAGACAGAAACCGGAACTCGGGCCAGTGCGTCACGCCCCGGTTAGTCTGGCCTACCTAGCCCGTCCGCCGACTGTCCGCCGTCTCTCACTCCGGCTGCATTCCGTGCGGGCAGACGGTGCGCCACCTGCGCAGTGTTCGCGTTGCGACTGACGGCCGGTCGGTCATACTAGGGGGCGCGACGTCAGCAGCGACGCCTGGTTAATACGCCGCCTCTGCCCGGCCTTTGCTCGTACCGGCGTTGGCCTGCTGCCCACCAAATTGAGCAGTCCCAAGTAGTTGTCCATTACCGCACTGCCACCCTTTCTAGCTAGTTCTGCGGCTGGGACAAGGGGCAGCTTAGATTCGCCGGCGTTACCTGTCCGTCCGACCGTCGTCGGCTGGGTGCAGCAATCCTGAGGTGGACTTTTCTTATTTGTAAGCGAATTCGGACGAGCGGCGGCACGAACTAGCTTTAGGTGTAGCTGGCCGCCCGACTGCGTGCGGCTCTTTCTCGGCTACACCCGATACGTATCTTTAACCGGTGTTGAGGAGAATCCGATATGACGACTTGACATAGTGCCGACTGACAGGGTCTCGGAAGTCATTCACGCCCGACATATAAGCTACGTCCAGTAGCGCTTCTAATTCAATTTAAATTAGAAAAGGACGTCCAATTTTGTTATGCGACGTTTCTGTGAGACCGTAGCCATTAACGTCTCGAGAAATCTGCGAAACCGGCAAGACAGTGCTGAAAGTGGATGCTAAGGGTTGGCTAGACGTATTTCGCCAAAAGCACGTAAGAACTACGGCGTCGCGAAATTCAAGCCGAAGAAAACTCAGACTTGAATCTTTAAAGTCCCAGCTGAAGATTGTCCGTTCCAGTCAGCTTTCCCTTGCCCCAGTGAACGCGAGCTGGTTTGGTCTAGCGCTTAAGGTGCTCGCACCGACCAAGGTCTGACTGAGGTCGTGGCTCGAGCCCCGAGGCATATGTGAAGCGCCTGAATAGAGATTAAGTTCTCTTGGGGCGCTATATAAATAAATTAATTTTTTTTAACGCCGCTGGGTTTTTCGGTGCGCTTTGCATGCGCTCCTGTGCGTGACGTAGCGTATACTACTAGGCAGAGGTATAACTAACCTGTGGCCACGAGCGAGTGCCCTTATGTTCGCATTTGCATGATGAGCTAAGTATCGTACTCTTTTGAGTTCTGTTGCCTCATACCGTGCATGTAACTAAACCTACAGCACTGATTCTCTTGGAGCGAGTTGTATTGCGAGTGGACAGATGTCAAGTTCTCTTACAGCGATACTCAAAGTACGTATATTATTAATATTATTAAAGCACATTGAATACGGTCGTCATCCATACCTAAGGCTAGTGCTAGTTTAATTAGTGTCGATGTTTTCACTAGTCTTTGGATGGGTTAAGGCGAAAACTCATTACATGCGAGCCCTATCCTGCCTGGCGATGGACGGAACGGAATATGGGGGCAGAATCTACAATCAGGCCTGTGCACAGGCTTTAGTCCTTCTCGGAAAGCTCGCTCACAAGCCTGGGCCGTCGGCTCTTACCGGGAAGCCCGACTTCCCGTTCGTGGGTTGCCTGCAGGACTTAAATATCGGGGCTAATAAATGTTTACCCACCTGCAAGGATTATCCTTAGAGCAAATCACCTTCCTTGGCAGATTCAGCAACGCAGCACCCGTATCCAAACAGTTATTTCCGGTCTCCAAGTATTACACAGTGCACGCAAGATCATAACCACACATGGCTAGTTTACACTAAGAATAATAAGCAATTAATGCGAGTCGAGCATTATGCTCGGAACAATCGGATTAACTTGCAATAGCAAATATTTCAAGGTGTTCAGTAGATACAGTATGGTTCACCCCATACATATGCTATGTAAAAATATGAAACTGCATTATAAACACACGCACTAATCTGACTCGGAAAGTTGATGCCGTCGGTTCTGTGGGTATTTCTTTTAGACGGGGACATCTTTTCTTACCAGTGGCTTAAGAGGTTTGCTGGGTGGGTGCATTCGCATGCAACATCAAGATTTATTCACTCGAATACTCGTGGTTACTCTTTCTCTTCACGCTCTATCCTTACCTCTTCTCTGAACAATGCTGAGCTCCACCGTGCACCGACGGGATAGTCGCTTTTCATTTTGAGATTTCTTGACCGCGGGGCTCAGTACCGCAGTGGAACACCTAAGCACGCGGCCTGCCTATTTCCACACGAGTCTTGTACTGCTGTGTCGTTAGCTGTGTGGTACCGCGTAGTCGATAAAACCCTATCTATGTAATGTAATGTATCTCCATCTGTGACTCCACAAAGCCATAAAGACTGTGGGGGTTACGCAGGAGAGTTTTGTATAGCGCACTTACAGCCTGAGCGGCTTTTGGTACGCATTCGCTAGCCAACAGACTTTGTCTCGCGCAACAAAGAGAAAGTGAGAAGCATAGCAGAGTCATAAGAGCAGTTGAGGTAGTAATTATCGTGGAAGTAGCATTTCAGGACCGCAGAAAAGGATGAGCCATAGTCGGCAGCAGGAGAGTAGTTGTCGTTGCGTTAGAATTGTGGAAGCGAGTTCCACAGTCTAGGACCTGTAGAGCTTATGCAACATAGTTGCAGAAAAGCCCTAACTTCTATCGTCACCGCTTGCAGGGGATGATTGGTTTAAAAATCGAAAATAAAATCTCTATGAATATGTCTATGACTATCTATTATATTAGATCAAATTTCTATGATTATCATAACCTTTTTCCCCATACCAATATATTTTAGCGCTTATATATTATATATATAATATATTATATGATATATATATATATATATATATCATATAATATATTATATATGATATGTAATAGATAAAATCTCTATGCTTATTATAACTATGTTTTTCCCCTATCGGTACATGTAGATCTTCCGCGTTGCATGCAATGAAGTATAGCCGCATAGCCAGTGTGTATTCCCAAGAAAGGCTTCATAGCAATGCAATTCACGGGATCTGCACTCCCTCTAGGGCGGTGGCAGAGTGTGCCTTAATAATAATAATAATAATATTGCACTTGATAAAGCGCCCTCAGAGAACTTAATCTCTTTCTAGGCGCTTTACATTTGCTGCAAAGTGATACGCAATAGAATAGTAAGTAAAATCATGCTTGAAAAACAAACAAAATGAATAACATGGTTAGGGGTTACATGCACTGGGTCAGCATGCAAATGTGGTTAGTGTATATATATGCAAATGTGGTTAGTGTATGTATAGTATAGTATATATATATATATATATATATATATATATATATATATTAATTATCGAGAAAAATATGTTTAACTAGATTGCATTAGCCAGCGGTGCCTTGTTCTGCCGGGGTCGAGCGTGCTATCCGCACCTCTCGGTTCAGTATGTTAAAATTACGTGCACCTTTCCACGGATAGCCTGTACTATCGTCACATTTTACGAATGTTTTCGTATATTTAAACGCAATTAAATGGATATACGGAAATTTTTGTGAACTTGATGTAGCTGATCCTGTTAAAAAGTCATTTGCACAAAACGCGGTGGTTAAAATGACAACTAATCCTAGGTGTGAGATACCGTTAAAACTATCGACTCAAAACATAGCTAATGAAGCGTGGAAGTGACGTCAATGCCGGTAGGTACAGCTGGAATGGCGAGGAAATAAAGCAATTAATCGTTTCCATGCCTACATTATCTTTAATGTATGGCTGCATATTCCACAGGCGAAAACAGTTCCGAGGGTTTTTTACTACATTGCTGAGCCTCGACGGATCTCAAGGCTCAGCAATGCTTCTCACTAACCCTATGCTTTGTGAGCTTAAGTTTATAGCTGCGATAGGCACTTTGAAAGCGGCTTCGGCTCGCTTGGTTGGCTAAATAAAACTCTCCAGCAGAAAACTCACTAAATCTTTGCGGCTTGTGGAGCTCCAGGCTGATATAAAGGCATGCGAAGCAGTACTTTATACATTATGGTCTATTTAACTTTAAATGAGGCCTAAGCCATTCTCGCCTCCTTCCACAGAGCGCGCTACACGCGTTCATTGTTCCTTAGCAGAATTCTCTACCGAATCGAAGTTCTTGCGAACATCGTATACGAAAACCGATACAGCTAAGATCTGTTTGAAGCTCATCTTTAAGTCGTGTGACCGTAGCGCCTAAGTAATTGGATTCCTATCGACGTCTAAACGCTTATCGCTTCGGGCTGCTGGGTCTCCCAAGCCGGCAGCTGCTTTAGCTACGCCGGCGGCTAGTAACCGGCAAGTTAGTTATGATCGTGCGCACTTATTATCGCTTCGTTAGCTGCTTAGTTAGCATAGCTCAAACGGATCCCTGATGTTGCTAAGATTAGTGAATTATGCATAAACAAAAGAGAAGCACGTCGGAGCCGCCGGAGCGGCGGCGGGTGGGGGCGGCTGAGACGCCGCTCGTTTGGCGGGAACTGCGAGCTGAGAGTACCCGCTCGTTTGGTATTAATAGCATTGTCTCGAACCGCTCAGCACGCTCCTCCACAAGTTTCACTGTAAATTTCTCCAACTTAGTGGTCATCAGGCCTGTTATATCTCCGGCGGCTCTTCTTAGCGCTTGTCTTTGGAATCCTCGCTCAATGTGCTCTAAGCCCCCAGTGATAAGTGATCTTATTCCGGATATAAAGGTCTCTACCTGTTCGCCTTGAATGAAACTTGGCTAAAATTGGTAAACTGCCTGACGATTAAAGACGCTATCCCGACTGGCTTTTCCTTCTTTCGCATCCCTAGATCAATCAAAACTGGAGGTGGGGTTGCTATAATATGTCTTCGAAATTCGACTTCAAGCCATTTGAAGTACCATCGAAACAGATTTTTGAATCTACTGACTTGATTTCGCCTGAAATCAAGCTACCGATGGTGGCTGTAGTCGATCGCTAAACAGGTACGAAGTCCTCCTTTATCTCAGATTTCTCCGATCTCATTTTGATTCTGTGTGCCAGAAATCGATCTTTCCTCGTTAAGGGCGATTTAAAAATTTACTTTCATAACTTATCTGACGCCTTCAGCACTGAATTTTGTGCATTGACTGACTCATTGTCTCTTGAGGTTCATGTGCGTGGCCCTACTCACATCAAGGGTCACACACTCGACCAAATTCTTTCATGCTACAGCAATTTGTCATCACCTATTATTACCGAAGCCTGCTTATCTGACCATTTGAAGGTTCTTATTCAGTCTAAAATGTGTGCCCTCTTCCTCATTTAAAATCACCTATGAATCGCAAAACCTCAAGACCCTTGACATCCATGCTATCCGTGCAAGAATATCTGCTTCGAATCTGCTGCTCTGTTCACTTTCCGACCTGCCATGATTGGTAGAGAGCTACAACACGGCACTAGCTGACATGCTCGACGAGTTTGCACCTCTGACTAGGCGCACTTTGCGCCCGCACAGACGGCCTATGGTTTACCACAGACATTAAACTAGTTGGGTCTACTAAGCGCAAGCTGGAAAAAAGCATACAAAATGTCAGGGCTGACTGTCCATCGATAGGCCATTTAAGGACTACTGTAGATCGTACTAATCGATCCTAGCAAAGGCCAAGTCTAGGTTCTATAAACACATTGCTGAATCACATATGCACAATCCAAAAATGCTGATGTCGACAATCAACAATCTCCTCAAGTTCGCTCCTTACCTAATGATCTCTGTGATGATCTAGTGGATTGCTTAGCTAGCTTCTTTGTCAAAAAGATAGGACAGATCAGGGACTCCATCCCAACGATAGCAGTATCCCCTGTGGAATGCTGCCTCTCAATTCCTTGCAGCATCTCAGTGTCTACTTTCAAGGACAGTGGTTCTCAACCTGTGGATCACGACCGCTTTGGGGGGGGCAAGCGACCCTTTCACAGAGGTCGGCTAAGACCATCGGAGAACACGCACTTCCACATTTCGCACGCAATAGTTTAATGGTTGGGGGTCGCCACAACGTCAGGAACTGCATTAAAGGGACGCAGCCTTTGGAAGGTTGAGAAACGCGGTTCAAGGACGAGGTCACTGCTGACCTCGTCCTGAAGTTCATATCCCAATCAAGGAAGGCAAATAGTCCTGTGATAGACCATATTCCCACTGTCCTGCTTCTACGATACATTGATCTGCTTATACCATGCATAATTAACGTCATTAATATATCATTAACCTAAGGTCAGGTCCCAGCACTTCTCAAAAAGGCTGCAGTCACGCCACTGCTCAAGAAAGCCATACTAGACGAAGAGAACTTAAGCGACTTCCGCCAAGTCTTCATTCTACCGTTCCTATCAAAGACACTGGAACGAGTCTAGGCAGACCAGCTGAATGCATGTATTGAAACTTTAAACCTTGCTAGTAAGTTCCAGTCTGGCTTTAGAGCTAATCACTCCACAAAGTCAGCATTGCTTAGGGTATACAACGACCTACTTAGGAATGCAGACATAGACACCGTCTCAATTTTTTAATACTCTAACAATTTTGTGGATATACACTATTACCAAATGTAAACGGCTGTCGACCGAAAGCATATCTACAGCAATGGCAAGTACGAGAGTTTTGAAGCAGACATGCAAAATTCTGAATTTCACGTGAAGCCTGCTGGGCATGCAATGACAGGTCCAGCGGTTCGCTCACGTCCTCCATTACTCATTCTCCTACTACGCTTGAGGAAGACTGGAGTAGAGCTCCGAGTAGCCCGCATTGATATATCACCCACTTCCGTCGCCCTATAATAGGCAGTTTTCCATACTGTTTCACTGCAACGACTGGAACAACCGATCGTTTAGTTCTATCTCTCCGATAAGATTGTTGTCAGGCAGATCCACACCTGTAAGCCTGAGCTTCTGAAGTTTCGGGCGTAAGGCACCAACGGCGGTCATCCTATTTTCAAGCAAATGACGGTCGACCTAAAAGAACGATTAGAGGCAAGTATCTGATTTTTCGCAGGCACGCCCAGGGCATTGCAGTTCCCAATCCGAAAACCTACTGCAAAATGTGGTTTTCGTCAGGCATTGCCAGCGAAGCAGAGAAATCCTAAGCTCCTGCAAAAAGTTTGCTTATCATAGCGACCCTCAAAAACATTTTATTTATTAGCAGTGGCCTACCAAAGGGGCTTTGGGGCATATGGCCGCAAAGTCTAAATGGCACTCCAGTTATGTACTGCATCATGGACACCGGATGGTTTTTGTAAACCGTCGGTTAGAGCAAATGATAATTGATGATACAAAAATGGTGATTGAGTTGGCTGTCTTGTTATTGATAGCAAGAGAATGCGTTTTTGACTATGTCATAACATTGAGCTCCTCCACAGCTACCTCATGTATTCTTACGAAACGACAACTACTCTCCTACTGCCGACTAAGGCTCATCCTTTCAGCGGTCCTGAGCTGCTACTTCCATGCTACTCACTACCTCAGCTGCTCTCCTGACTCTGCTATGCTTCCCACTTTCTCTTGGTTGCGTGAGACGAAGTCTGTTGGCTACCGAATGCATACCGAAAGCCGCTTAGGCCGTGAGTGTGCTATACAAAACTCTCCTGCTTAACACCCACTTAGTCTGTATGACTTTGTGGAGTTACAGATGGAAATACATACATAGATACATTTATGTAACTGCGAACATCCATATTGTAGAGGCTCCCGTTAAGAGCAATTTATATAGTTATAAGTAGCATAGTATAGGACAAATCTTAACAGAACGTTGGTCTGGATGCTTTATTGCTAAGGCAAGAAGAACAATTACGACAGCAGGTGAGTTTGGCGAACACCTGGATGTCTAGTTTCTGCTTATGCAGTTCATCTTTAACTTTAGTTGAGATGCTTTTTTGCAAACATTGTCAACACTCTTTAAATCGGGATGTTTACATCGTTGATGACCTGGGGTCATTCACTCGAATCTGGTGAATTAGAAATGCTGGGTGTCAGAAGGTACAGGTGGTACAAGCTTGTCGCAGTGAGGGGCATATAAAGAATGTCGCTACGGTGGCTTGAACGTAAACGAGAAGGCTTCACCTTTCCGAACTGGTTTGGCCCAGGGGTTAAGGTGCACGTCTTTAACGACCAAGGACGGGGACACGAGCCCCGCGCCATATGTGAAGCGCCTAGATAGAGATGGGGCTCTCATAAAAACTGTGCTATACTGACAAATTAAACTCTTTTGCGTACCATTACGCCGATCAATTTGGTCGATGCTCTCGTCTGCTCGCTGCTTGCCGCCCTGCTTCGAGGTCAGCCAGTATCACCCAATCTCAATGCTCACACAGCTCAAATTGATTTGCCCTGCGGGCTACTTTCTGATTGTATTTTCTTGTTCTCCTAGTTTCAAAAGTGAGTTCCACTCATGATTAATTGGTATCTATCCCGACTCGCTCAAAATAGGAAGCATCTGGCATAATCCATGCAAAAGAGATCGTCGGTTAATGTGGCAAAGCTGCCCATCAATTTGGAACTTTAGAATAATGCGATTGTCCAAAAAAAGCGACGCCCTTGCGAATTTGCAATGAAATAAGTGTTATATTATCACGATAATACTGAACTATTTAAATATTACTCTAAGATAATAAAAATCATTCTTTCTAGGCAGTGTAAAAATAATGAAAATTGGCATGTCTACTGATTAGGAAAGCTGTGCTCAATTTCGGTACATTTAAGCATATACAAATTCAGTGCGTGTGGAAGGAGTATTTTGTCGGTGACACATGAGTCAATGGTTGCCACACAACTGCTATCAAGTCAGAGGTTGTCATTATAGTTGTCACTATCCTGTCCTAAATATTGAATGCAAAGGAAGTGAAAGCGTGGTTTGGCCCAAGGGTGAGTTACTAGCTTATAACGACTAGGTTTGTGGGCTCGAGCTCTGCAGCATGTGTGTAGATTGGTTCCTACACAGTATATAGGATACATGTAAGTAGATTGGTTCCTGTATAGGCACCAAGTTCAGCAAGGTGCTAATTAGGTTAAATGTATATTTATATAATAGACGCACACTCTTAAAGTAAAATGTTTCTAAGAGGCTCAGCTGAGCAGTCAGACTCCGAGGATTGGGTATTATACTGGAAAGTCTGGGTAGTAGATTTTTGTATTGGCAAGCCGGAGGGAAAGCGAATGAAATCACCTCAAATGAGCGAGTGACCAGACCTTGAAGTCGATTGGCTGCTTGGTCGGACGGCAGTGCCGGTCGGCAAGAAGTGGTGTTTTGATGCAAACTTATGAGTAAAACCAGTTTTACTTTCTTATGTCAAAATTACCCTGTAGTATTTTTTCATATATTGATTGGATAATTGACCGACTAAAAGCTGCAAGTTATTAAACTGCAAGACGTTTCCAAAAATTTGGGATTAAAAAGAGAAATCACCAGAAGAAATCATGAAAATCAATAAGCCGAGCTCTAATAAAATTTGAAGGAAATGAGAGAATGCTGAGGGGAAAATATGCTTCGCCAGCCAAAACATATTCGTAATCTACAAAGTAAATGCAGGCGGTGAAAGATAACAGAAACATGGGAACTGAAGACCTGATCACTAAAGCATTACAGCATTGAGCTAGAAATGGCGAGAAGAGTGGAAACCGGATAGAAAGTTGTTCGAGAGTACACTAGAGAAGCATGGGGTCGGATTTTTAGGCTGGGCCGATTGAGTGTAGAAATTTGCTGCCCAAAGAGATCATTTTGAAGTCTTCGGAGTAACACGGATCGTGCTGCAATGTTTGGATATTTTCTCCGTTAGTAAATTCATGTAGACTTAATTTTAAAGGCCAGCGGTTATTGCACATTTAAATTATGGGGTATGCGGTGCCAAAGTGAGCAGTTTGAAGGCCACGTCTTTTTACAAGTTATGCACTTCCCTCGTCCAAATGTAATCGCTAAGCCAAGTCAAAGCTTTCAAATTTTCGCGATGAAAAGCAAGTGCAGTTGTGCTTTGATTTTATTTTCTGCCTGGCATTTCAAACTCTATCGTCTCTCTCTCTCTCTCTCTCTCTCTCTCTCTCTCTCTCTCTCTCTCTCTCTCTCTCTCTCTCTCTCTCTCTCTCTCTCTTACAGAATGCCTCAATTCATTCTGACGAGACAGAAATCTTTCTCAGATTGAATAACTATAAATTAACTTACCTGCTATGGAAAATTCTTGTTAGCTAGAAATTCGAAAGAAAGTAATAATAATACAGGTCTTTATTATAGCGTCCTTAGAGATCTAAATCTCGAGGCAGGTACTTTAAAACTCTCCGCGACTAAAGCGATAACCAAGAGTTGATGAAATTCACTTTGACATGCTTTGAAAAACTAGCCAGGGGGTGCATGTGTCAGGCTTAGACCTCAAGGCAAAAGAACACAGAAATACTCTCATTCCATCAATTAGAATGACATTTGCTTTGAAACCTGCACTGAATGCTGCAAAGATTAGCACGCAAAACACGGAGGAACGATAAAGTACGCGGCTCAAAGATACCTAAGTGCAATAGATTAATCTTTAGAAGCCACTTAAATAATCCGCTGTCGTAGGTTGTGAAGCCGTTGTAAACGAGTTTCAGACTTAAGGTAAAGATACATTTATGACTCGATCACCAATAGAAATGGATTGTTTAATGTTAGGAACAATAAAAAACTGAAAGCTGAGGATTGGGTGGTACGAAAGTACACAGGAAGAGCAAAGGGGGGCTCTACATGCGAGTGAAGCGACCTACAGAGCAGAGATGGGATAGAGAGATTGATTCGACGGTTAATAAGGAGCCAGTGAAGCTCAGACAGAAGTCATGTGATGTGGCAGCTATGCTGCTGATGGACAACCAGAGGAGCTGTTAAATTGTACCCCAGTTGCAGACGATTAAGGGCACACACTGAAAGCCCTGAATAAGAAAATTTATAACAACGTATACGTGATGTCACAAAACTCACGTGTTCTACTTTGGCTAGCATAATCTGGTTTAAGCAGGCTCTAATTTTGACAGTTTTCTTTTTCTGAACGTAGGCTGACTTATTAGTGGAGGCAAATTGCTCATCCAGTGACATGTCGTGACGGAATAGTATTTCTAGAATATGGGTAGATGTCACTTGTGTGATGATAGAGACGAAGTCTTCTAATTAGAGGACGACGCCAGGTTTTTGCCGACGTATTAGGGTGCTCACGTCGTCTTTTAGCAAAGAAAAATTAGCGGCAATCGAAATGCGAATGTCTCCTATGCTGCCTGATAAAAATTTCAAAGCGTTAGATGTCGAGCAAGTTTTAGAAAGTTCGAAGGATACGCTACGCATGGTATGATTGGCATTTAAATGAAAGAGAAGGTGATAATGATTTTGGTCAGAGGAAGAGAGAGAGAGAGAGAGAGAGCAACTGCAATAAATTAATCAGGTCTAAGACCAAATGCTGAGGTACCCCATTAAGGAAAAAGTAAAGTTTAAAGTTAGCTGATTTAAGTAGCCTTATTTATGTGGCAGCAGATTGGCCTTCTCAGCTATCACCCGGTTGAAGCTGGCAATAAATGACTTTCCGCTGCATTTCTCAAAACCACAGCCTGCGTCGTGAAATGTAAGCACCTTACCCATGTGCTAAGACCCAGGGACAACAGTTTAAGGGCTCTGCCAATGGCTGGCTGCCATTTAAATTTATTGTCTGAGATCAGTCACATAGGCAGGACGTAACCCTGTTTGCCAACGATATCTAGGCGTTCCAAGAAGTGCTTCAGACTGATCTGGTGGTCAATTGTGTCAAACGCTGCTAAAATATCTTGTAGAACTAGCAGAGAAGCCTCGCTCTGATCAGCATTGAGTAGTAGGTCTTTTTACACCCACGCCGGAGCAGATTCTGTGGAATAGTTACCTCCTTATTCCTATCGGAGATTGCAAGCCAGATCTAATCAAATAAATTTAAAGTAGTTATTTGGATACGAATGAAAGATGGGCGAATAGCCTAAATCTAATTAGGTTCTCATCACCCGAGATAAGATTTTTAGCCGCCCTGGTTTGGACCAGGGTGGCTAAGGTGCTCGCCTTTGATGACCGATGTCAAGGTGCTTACCTATGATGACCAAAGTCGTGGGCTAGAACCCTGCTGCATATGTGAAGCGCCTAGAGAAAGCTTCAGTTCTATTTATGGCGCTATGCAAAGTAATTTCGTAATTCTATAATAATTTCAATGTGGCTTGCCTACCGACGTTCTAATTTTATAGAGATCAGGACTTCAATTGTAACCAGGGGCATATTTACAATATTTGCTATGCTGGACAGCAACAGATCAGTGCAGCTCATAAAGAGAACTACTGGGGCATTGATAGGATCAATAGGTCAAAAGTTCTCCTAGCGTGGGAGAAAACTTGGTTAACGAGTTCGCTAGAGATCTAGCGTGAAGGAGAAGAGTTACGAAGAGCTCGGCGATGTGAGGCTGCAGTCCGGCAGGTACGGTAGCATGGGAATGGAGTCCCCAAACCTATTCTAACGTACGAAAAATTTAGAGAAGCGCTCTGCTGGAGTCGGTATTTGGATTAGTGATAATTATGACTAAATGTGATCGGTTATGGAGATGATTAATAAAATAAAAAAGTCTCGGAGTTTATTGATATTGATTATTCTATTTCTCAATAGAATATGTAGTTTCCCTAAGCTAAAATGAACCGATGCAATCTACAATTAACCCCACAAGCCTGTTGGTGAAGAGCGTGTTCTCAGTTTTTGGCAGCTTTACAAGCTTAAATTTAGTCTTCCTAGCTTTCTAAATGCATAGCCCTAACATCTGCTTAGCTAGCTTATGCACTGTTACCGCTTCACCACCAAAATAATATTTCAAGTCATCTCATGATTTGATGCCAAGTGAAGGTCACACTCGTCCAACTTGGTTAAGATCCCATTTAAACTTTAATAAGAATTGAAGAATCGCAGAAGCACTACTAAAATTCCGATTTCACTCATCAACCATCTAATTAACGTGTCAAATGTCAGCGCCAAAATTTTCTATCTCGCGTGAGTTAGATCTTTTTTCATCTTGATATCAAGCCGAATAGATATAAGATTTTGTAATATCCAAGGTCAAATTTCCCTACTGGACTCTTTACCATTTTTTCCAGCATTTCTTCAGTGTCTGCTTTTATGCCCGCAGCTGCAGACCTCGGGTCGTAGTTCATTCTCAATCTGAGAGGACTACAAGCCCGTGCCTGTGGTTCTCCATATTCGATACCTTAATGTGCCGATGGTTCATAACATTCATACATAATAACTTGCCCCAATCTCTCTCGAAGCTATCCTATCAATACACTTGGATGTCGTGCTACGGTTAAACAACTGAACTTTTTGTGATAAAACAACAAACTTATCAAGTACGCACGTTTCAATAAACATTTAGAGCTGATCACTCACTCGAGTCAGCCCAATGGCACATAAGCGGATTCTTCCTGCTCGCTTTACTAAATCTCTTTATAACCAACACTTTATAAACCTATCAAAAAGTCCTTCTGCAGCGGCAGTAACCTCGAATAGGCATCAAAGACATTGTACTATCATGACTGCGTTCATAATTCAGTCTGGGATTTCAGGTAATATATTTCAATATCAAATTTGGATGGAATCGTCTTCTTCTTTTTAGATGACCTTTATTCTTAACCAAGACATCTGAACTTTCTCTCTCTCTAGAACCCTTGCTCCATAGTTTTCGTCTTGGATGGTAAATGTCGTATCGGCAATATGGCTTTCAACTAGCTCGCTCACCTTAACCTTTTAACTGGCTCATGTTCTTTCGGCAACACTTTGAAGATCCCAAAAAGCCACCGCGGTGCAGCCATGTACTGTAGCTGTACGCTCTACTATAGGCTTTTAGCCTTCTTTTCCTCAAATTCCGATTGAAAAATGACCCTAACACATAATCTAAAGCCACCTAGCCAGCAGGCTCAAACGAAACTTTGACGGTGCTTGCTTTATTAACCGTAGGCACAGAATATACTCCCCGGCCTAATCGTGCTACATATGGTCGGCTGAATAATGGGAGTACGTAATATTAAAACACAGACAGTAACAATAATAATACATTTGATATAGCACCCTCATAGAAGCCAATCTCTTTCTAGGCACTTTACATTTGCTGCAAAGGAAGCACGATCGAATGTTTAGTGGTAGCATGTTCAATGACAACAAGCATAACATGGTTAGAGGTGATATGCATTTGGGTCAGCATGCAAACATGGTTGGTGGCAGCATGCATAGTGTCAGCACGCATAAGCACATAAAGGTCGAATTGCAGGGACCCACTAAATGCTGTGATAAATAGATGCATTTTTAGTTTAATATAATATAATTCATTTGTATAGCACCCCAATAGAACTTAATCTCTATTCAGGCGCTTCACATATGCCTCGGGGTTCGAGCCCACGACCTCAGCTAGGCCTTGGTCGGGGTGAGTAGTTTCTTTTTAAATGTGGTCAAGTCAGGATATGTCGTGGCACAAGTCGGAACTGAATACCAGGATTTGAGAGCGTACGGAATTAAAAGCACGGTTTCCAAAGGATCTGAGATTCGTACGGGGTGTAGGAAAACGATAAGATTCCCAAAAGTAGGTGGTACGACGCTTAGCCTGGTGGGAGAGTAGATCTAATAAGTTGGCTAGAGCCAAAGAATGGAGGGATCTAAAAGATAGTGACGAATCCTTCGATGCGTTGCTTGACTGGGAGCCAGTGCAGGTCGGCAGGAAGTAGTATGATGTGACGCTCATGGCAGACAAGCCTAGCTGCAGAGTTTTGAACCACCTGTAAGTGTCTGGTTGCACAGGCCGGTAGACCAGCTAGCCGTAAGATATTCCCTTTACCTGGGTAGCTCTCTTTGCCAATGCCTTTCACATGAATTCTGTCAGCTCCTGCGTGACAGTAGTTAGTAATCACGGTCACAATTTCTTTCGTGCTTAGAGGAATAGAAGAGATTTCTACGACATTCCTCCGTAATTATTTGTCTTTTGAAATACGCTCCGACTTTTTCGAAGAACTAAAAACGAGACCAAAACTTTATATTCAGCAAATTTCATTTATTAGGGCTGGTCGGCTTCATAGTGTAACAGCTAAAGAGACGAGTAATCTTGATAATGATAGCAAAGTTATTAGTATTAAATAGAATATTAAATAGAATATTAACTAATTTGCGATATAAGCATGCGCAAGACCAGGAGACTTAAGCACATTAAAATCATTTCTCTTAGACGGAGATAATTCTTTGAAGATTTAGAAGGTTTTTATACCCTTTCCAATCTACGAGTAAAAGAGCACTGTGGTCTTAATCATAAGCGGTGTCTAAGCTTTAGATATATAAGAACAGAAGGCGTGGTCTTCAATTCATTTGAAGTGAATTTGATAGACAGCTGAGCGAAATGAGGAGAGTTAGAAGACAGGAAATTGAAAAAATGTGCGTAATAATTATTACACGCAGGTAAGCTGGAGCAAGAAAATGATGTGACCAGTAAGTGAGTGATGAGAAATTGAAATTACTGTACTACGTTCTGGGCCAGGTCCAAGAGAGCTGGCGGAATGTGGAACTTGCAGTATTCCCGACAGACAAGCCTAGCTGTAGAGCTTTCAACTAGCTAGGCAGGAAGACTTGAGAATGTTTACTCACAGAACTATTGGTATCTCCTCACGAATGACTGGAATGGCTTGGCTATAATGAGATTAAATTTATCTCTATCAGTCGGCCTCTCACACAATAAAGAGAAAGTGAGAAACGAAGTTGAGTCAGAAGAGCGGTCAAGTAAGTGATTAACATAGACTTAGCAGTGCTTAGTGGCACGACTAGAAAGAGGCAACACATTCAGCAACAGTATAGAAGATGCCGCTTAGTAAGAAATGTGGATGTCGGTTCAATATTCAAAAAATGCAGAGACGCTTTGTCACCGACAATATTTAAGCGATAGAAGGGAAAAGCCAAATAATTGGTCATGAACTTGGCCTGAGGGAACGAGGAGGTCGCAGCTCTGGTATATGTGAAGGAGACAAGCCATGGCATACCTTGTGGGTAAGAGTAAGAATTGCTTGTGGCTGGTAATCAATCACAAGTCACCACAGCTCGTTGAGCACGAATTATCTTCTGAGAGTTTTTAAACCAATCTTGAAGCATTATTCATCACCAGCTGTAGTGGCTTAATGGCTTTTTCAATGTCCTAGCCAAAACTGAATGGCAGTGCTCGGAGAGTCCACGCAGTAATATGGAGCTAGTAAAACCTCTAGTCAGCCACCACGGTTGACAGTCTATAATATACCCCTAAGATTGAACGTGATTACTAAGTGTGGATGCGGTCTTGTGAATAAAACGAGTTAACTTCAATCTGATATACAGCAGCAGGGATAAATTCCGCGTACGCGATCGTGGTCAGACTACCACCAATAAGAAGAGCAAATACTCCAATACCATCTATACGCAGAACGTTTCCAATAAGGAGGTGTTCTGTTTTATCCTAGTTTAGAGAAAGAAAGTAGACCGACATCCAGGATCGAATGTTAGCAAGGCAGTATTCGCTTTACCTGTCACCATATTCAATTCTGACGGTTTAAATGACAAAGGCCGGCTACATATTGGCAGCACAAAAGTGATATCCGACATCATGAGTCCTTATCTATTTTCCGAAAGTACCCAGGTTCAGTTAGCTGAGACTGCTGTAATGTAATAAGGGCCACCGGCTGGGCCGGTGCCTGACCTGTAGGCGTGCCCAGATATGCGATGACACCATGTAAACTTGGCTTTTGGAGACCTGACATTGGCCGGACAAGTCGTGGTTTTTGGACGCTCACGAACGCACCCCGCGATACACCCGGGTGGTTGTCGTGCGTTCGCCGACGATGCGGTCATCCTCGAAAGGAAACGAGGGTCCAAAGCTCGAGCGGGCAAGAGATGATCACACTCGCTGTTAGGGCTTATTTATTCCGCGTTCCCGTGTAGCATGTTGTTCGTATTTCCCCTCCTTCGAGAGCAGTAGCCCTTGGCGAGCTGAGATGTACCGCGCTAGTGAATCCCCGTTACTGCAGCCAATGTCGTACCAACGCTGTCTTGGCTGGTACTTGTGTAGATTGCTGCCGTCTTCAAGATAGCCCCGGTCCGAGAATTTCTTTCCACCTCGGGAAGGCTAGCCTCGTATTTCCTGTGTCCTTCCCTGCCGTAGCCAAATGTACCTTGGGCTCTGAGTAGTTCGTTTTAGTTCCCATGTTGTTGTTGGGACATGCGAAATTGTCATGAAGAGGTTTAATCAAACTGCCGCTCGTCTGACCCTACCTCAGCAGCGTGGCAAGCCGGCGGCATGGCCTGAGCAGAACGGAGCCAGGCGGAAGTAGGCGAGCCCGCTTGATTGGGTTGCTGAAGAGCAAAGGCTCCTAGCCCAGCCGTACGCAGAGCATTCCAATGAGGAAGAGTTCGTTTAATCATTGTTTAGATTAAGAAAATAGGCCGCCATCCATGATCGAATGTCTGCAGTGCAAATACTCACTTTATCTGTTACCATTGCTAATTCTTACGGTTTGAATGACAAGTGCCGCTACATAGTGTTAGCATAAAAGTGATATCCGATGCCATGAGCCCTTATCTCTTTTCCAAAAGTTTCGTTATAGATGAAGAACAATGAAGGACTTAAAAAAAGGACATCACAGGGGGGGCACGCATCAAGGTCACTGGGCCAGGCATATTTTACCATCAAGTGATCAAGATAATGGCCACCAAATTATTAGCTGCATGTTAGCCATGTAGAAATAAGCCAAAATATTCCAGACAACGGGAAAGAAATGAGTTTAGCTGACCGTTGCCAGAGTCATCAACACGGTTTCTTAAATTTCCAGCAATCAATAGCAGTCTGCAGCACAATGTTTGCATGAGGAGCTCCGAAATGTCGTCAACAAGCAAGCTTAGAAAGTGGGTCAGCAGATCACAACTAAGGTATGTGGATGACTTCCTGACCGGCCTTTCAGCCATGGCTCTCTTGCAGTGCTCGGTTGACCGTAGTCCATAAATGCTGCAGTCAGAAATTGACCCAGCGAGCTTGGTCATCAAATATATTCACTTTGACCTCGATTGGTAAAAGCTTACACCCAAGCTGCTCTTGCAAGGCTGAAAGATGAATGATGAGAGCCTAAGGGTAGAGACACATTCTGCTGCCTACGATGTGAACGCTAGCTGACTGTGCTCATGACTGAGCACTACATTTCTATTTCTCTGAAGGCGAGCACGAGATTATCAGAATGGCATACCATACAACTACCCCAACTAAATCAGGGGCGGATCCACATATTTTAAGCTCGGAGCAAGGGTTCAAGTTGGAGGCAAGGGTTCTTTGCCCCTCCCCCATAGCCGAGGGAAATTTGCCCCGGGATATAGGCACAGTGGTACCTCGGCTTACGAGTTTAGTTCGTTCCGTGCCGGAGCTCGCAACTCAAATTACTCGTACGTCAAATCGATTTTTCCCATTGAAATAAATTGAAATGCCATTAATCCGTTCCGGACGCCCAAAAACAGTGCAATTTTTGTCACGTTTTTAAATTAAAAAATGTACTTATATAAAACGAATATTGTTTTAAAAAATACAATACAATGTCTTGTCTTGCAATAAACTGGTTTTATTTATCCTAATGTACAGGAGTAGTTTGGAGATCAGACGACTTGAATATGCTAATGGAGTTAGAGGGGAAAGGCTGAAATTAATATCTGAATCTTATTCGCCGATTTTTGCCTTTTTCGCCAGGCTTACCTCGCTTTCAGTTTATTGGCTGGGCCTTTACGCGGACGCGCCGATTGTTATCAGTTATGCGACGAACTCTCACACGATGACATTGCCTAAATAGAGTACAGTATGTACTTAACTGCTCCTGCCGCAGTCGGATTTCTTACGCAACGACATCTACTCTCCAACTGCCGACTATGGCACATCTTTTTCAGCGGTCCTGAACTGCTACTTCTATGCTACTCACTACCTCAACTGCTCTCCTAACTCTGCTATGCTTCCCACTTTCTCTTTGTTGCGTGAGACAAAGTCTGTTGGCTACCGAATGCGTATCGAAAGCCGCTTAGGCTGTGAGTGCGCTATACAAAACTCTCCTGCGTAACACCCACATGGTCTTTATGACTTTGTGGAGTTACTGACGGAGATACATTTAACACCGGAATCAGGCGACCTTGTGCGTCCAAGCACCGCGGTTGTAGAACATTTCCCCTGGACGTTTTCCCACAGACATATCCCCCGGTAGACCCTAGGACATTTCCCCCCCCGACATTGCCCCTCCCCCCCGGTAGGGCATTTTCTCCTATGTTGATGAATGTATAACTAAGAATACAGATATTCATATATATACACGATTAAATGAAGTTCATGCACTATTAAAATAAAATCAACTCAGTATAATAAGAGAAATTGATGGATTGGAATGATGGTTTCTAGTAGTGCGAGCGGCGGTTTCGGCGGCCGCGGCAGCGGCGAGCTATACAGTTTGGTCGCGCGGAAGTTAGGTCCCGCTCGACGCCGCCAGGCACGCGTTCGTACCCGCCAAAGCGAGCGCGAGCTACGGCGTGCCGCGCGTTCCTGCAAATGAGCGCTAAGCCTTAGAGATCTACCGAGTATAACTCGACCTCAAGAGATTTAGCCATGCCCTAATAAACACTAATTAAAGCGCGGAATACGAGCAAGGGTGGATTTAGGCGGTGGAGGCGCAGCCTGCCCTAAATCCTAAAACCCTAACATCAAACCCTAAACTCTAAGCCCTAAACGCCAAAGCCTATATCCTAAAAACCCTAAACCCTAAACCCTAAACGCTGAATTCTAAACCCTAAATCCTAGAAACCCTAAATCCTAGAAACCCTAAATCCTAGAAACCCTAAACCCTTAAACCCTA
Organism: Cristatella mucedo; assembly: GCA_009760855.2. Taxonomy (NCBI): domain Eukaryota; kingdom Metazoa; phylum Bryozoa; class Phylactolaemata; family Cristatellidae; genus Cristatella; species Cristatella mucedo. Next base: position 11,322,757 of record WPIO01000005.1, on the reverse strand, counting down.
AACCCTAGACACTAAACACTAAACCCTAAATCCTAAAACCCTAAACACTAAGCCCTAAAACCTAAACCCTAAACCAATTACTGGGGGGGTAATGTCCTACCCCAGGGGGGAATGTCGGGGGGGGGAATGTGCGGGGGGGGGGGAATGTCGGGGGGGGGGATGTCGGGGGGGGGGGCATCGGGGGGGGGGGGGGGGGGGATGTCGGGGGGGGGGATGTCGGGGGGGGGATGTCGGGGGGGGATGTCGGGGGTGTGGGGTGTCGGGGGGGGGGAGAATGTCGGGGGGGGGGAATGTCAGGGGGGATGTCGGGGGGGGGAATGTCGGGGGGGGGGAATGTCGGGGGGGGGGAACGTCCAGGGGGGAAATGCCCGTACCCCAAGCACCGCGGTGGCTTCCACGAGTCTGTCTGGGAGCGAACCAACAGGCCAGCGCTCGGCGTCACACCCGGGTCATAGGGCAGCGTCTTGCGACGGAACGTCGTTCGCTGCCCTACCCTTACTGGCCTCAGCCAACTCACGAAGTGTGACGTGTGCTGCGGCAGCTAGCGGTTGAGTATCTGAACTGGCTCGTAACCCGAATTGTAGCTCGCAACTCAAAGCAAAAAATCGGCCGATAGACAGCTTGTGTCTAGAAACACTCGTACGTCGAGACACTCGTAAGCCGAGGCAACGCTATACTTCCATCTGTCTATGGGGGGCTGGGACAATCGCCAGCTGCCCCCCCTCCCCGCTCAGACACTGAATTAAATGCATTTAGGGAGTTCTCATTGGTCAACCTTTGTTCCGCCACGAAGGCACGCGGTCCAGTAAATCTTTTGATAAGACTACACTGAAGGCGTTCTACAATCCAAAAAGTATCATTATACTATATCTTCTGGAGATCTATCTATCCGACAAATTAGATTAACCTGAATAAGACGATCAGGACGGCCGGAAGTTGCAGGAGGATTCCCCGCACCGGAAAAGAGAGTCAAGGCCGAGGTCGGACGCTCAAGCATCCGCAGTTGCGTTTGCTTAGTCTTTCGCGGGCTAGCCGATTCTCGCTTCATTCGTAACCGTCGGCAGTAAAGCGAATCTCTATTCCTCAAAGCGAGATATGGCTAGGAGCTGGTCTATAAGCGACGACGGCGTTATCGTCCTCGACTCGGACGACGACGAGCCCGCCGCCGCAGACTCTACGCGCGTAACCAGAACGCCTCCTCCGCCAGCGCTCGAGCCGGCACCTGTGAGCGCGCGCTGCGCTGCGCGAGCGAGCGTGCGCGCGTTTCCCGAACATGGTGCTCGCCGCGCTAGCCTGGCGTCCGTCGATGACGGTCGCATGCGTCCTGCCAGTGTCGCACTTAACCCGCCTCTCTCGTCGTAGGCATCGCTGCAGCCGTCGCTTGCGAGCGACGAAACCCGCGACACGCACGCGGCTGCTTCGAGCAGTCTGAAGCGCGAATGCGCATGGGACCCCGACAGGCTCTTTCAGAAGGTATGTGAAGTCTTGTGCCGAGCTTCGTCGCTCACGTGTCGTGGTTTGGCCCAGCAGTAAGGTGCTCGCCCATGACAACCGAGGTCCGTGGGCTCGATCGAGCCCGTGGCTTATGTTAAGCGCTTGGATAGAGATTAATTTATCTTTGGGTGCTATACAAATGAATTGTATCTTTATGTGTTATATATGCATATATATCTGCCTCGCGCCGCCGCCCTGTGGTCTTCGCCGGTCTTCGTCCGCGCGAACTCGCGAGCCTGTCACTTTGCAGCTGACGACGCTGTGCGAGACGCGCATTGGCAAAGACAAGGACGGCAAGGCTGTCATGGTGTTTCTTCACAAGCGTTATAAAAAGGCGTCCAATGCATACCGATGTTCTATGGAATTTCACGACTTGTTGGAGGCTGCCTATAATAAGATAGCTGCAGACGACGGAAAGATGTTTGTCTACATAAAGGAAGTAGTGGGCGAGCTCAAGGTATGTGCAGCAAAGGATTGTCGCCCTTGCATGTGCTACTAACCGTGTCTCGTTAACGGAGGGGGCACGGGTGCTGAACTGTGACCCTTCTTTTCCTGAGTGCAGAGCTTCGGCTGCAGTCGCAGGCGATCAGTCCCGAGCATCGTGCCTTTATAGGAATGCTTGACTTGCCAAAATTGTGCTGCCCCTTTTTCAGAAAAATGCCTCATACCTAAGCGACTGTACGGGAGCTACTTGGTGCTCCTACCCTGTTCTTACAGAAAGCTTAATGGGAGACTGTTTCTGTTCGCCCTACCCGTGCATGCCTACCTGTAAAAGCGCCCTAATCTTGAATCGATGGTGTGTGTGTGTCTGCGTGTGGGTGTGCACGTGTGTATGTGTGTATGCACCTGTTTGTGCATTTATCCTGCTGTCTATCTTGCCGTGGGGTCCCAGAGCAAGTGCCAAACTGATACGGCACATCGGCGGCATTTATGTGACTCACAGCGATCTGCGGTTCTGCCCACCTGCTGCTCTTGCGAGTAAGCTGTAGTTCGAACTCGGTGACTTCGGTGGAAGCCGGTGACTTCGGTGGAAGCCGGTGACTTCGGTGGCCTATCTTTTTGAGGGTGCAGCTCTTGAGGAAGCAGCGCTTTGTTTGCTCATCATCCGTCCTGCAGGCCGGACTCAAATTTTTCAAACAGTGAAGACCTGTATTTTCTTTGTCGAAGGAAAGTGAACTACCATAAGGGCTTCGATCTGGCCATTTTGGCTTTAAATCGTACCAATTTTTGTTGATTCTTTTGCCGTCGCATTTTCCTCTGCCAGAAGAAAAAGCAGGTAGGTTCGTGAGCTAGAGAAAGGGAGCCGGCTATTCACTCCACGGGGCATGGTGGGCTGTTGCATTGCTGTCCCCTTCTGGTGGAGGACATGCAGCACAAGGATCAGCTAATCGGGGCAAGAGCAAATTTTATCCCATCTTGGAAATATAATGGGCACCTTCCTGTGCATCGAGTGCACTCAGGCTGAGCAGCTAGGAGTTTGCTTAGTGACATGGTACATATGACCTAGTTGCATAACCTGGCTATCTTCAAACAATCACCATTTGTCAATTCAGGGTGCAAGCCAGCAACCGTTCATGCAGGTATGATGGATTGCCCTGACGGACTGAATGGGGCAAGCCAAGGAAATGTTGTAATGCAAGCATCTCAGCTGATAAGTGATAAGAACGTACACAATTTCTGCATATGTACATGCATCAAGGACAATTCGTGTGGAGGAAGCAAATCCTGTAAAGAGTAGATGGGTATCACGTAGCTAAAGCTTGACAAGTCTGTTAGTAGGTCTGCGATTGTTGAGGTTGGCAGGAATTTTTTCTTTTAATTTTGGAAATAGATGCCTTATTCTCCCTCGACCCTTACCTGGCTGCTGCACCATCTACCAACATGGATGGCAGTACCATTTCTCACACATTTATTGGTCAGTCTACAAGTACGCCTGTATAAACTCACAGAATAATCAACTAAATTAATTGGCTGAGAATGTCTATGTCCGAAATTCGAAGTCAAGAACCCTCTCCAGCTGAAGTTTCAGGGCAGTCCCAGCCTACCTGCACCAAAAGAGGGACCTTGCGGCCTCCTAACTCATAATGGTGTCTGAGATGCAAAGGCTCTGCAAGGCTGTCCGCTACTGCCTGAGATTCTCAAGTCTGCCAGGCATGATTCATTGTCCAACGATCGGCTGCCTAGAGCATTGTCCACTAAAGACCTGAACACTGCGACTGGTACCTGGAGGCTAGAAGGACTCAACCCGATGCCTGTGTACTCTTTGACCATCTGAGCCTCCACTAACAGAGCATGGGTGCGTTGGTCGAACGGCACTGTGATGTTGATTATTATCGTCTGTTCAGTTGTCGGTGGCAAGGTTCAGCTTGAGGGTCCATCCCTTGGCTGAAAAATATGCGTAGCCCACCAACAGGAAGTAGGTGTGCTAGCCGTGGTGGCACACCAAGTTAGGCGGTTTCTCTTCACGTTCTCGGTCCCGAGGGCATGGGTTCGAATCCTGCGGTGGGCAATACCTTATTCATATGCAGTGGTGGTGATAGCCTTTAAGGCTCTTCTGCTGATAATAAAAAAGAGATTGTTAAATCAGCTAGTATTTTTTTGAGAAACGGCCGGTTAGTGAAGCATCTGTCGAAGCAGCTGACCATTTAGCACACATTCGTTGTCCTGCCCGGAGGCAGTGAGACTTTGAAGGATTGCAAACTGTTAAAGGTTATCAGAGTCTGAACATTAAAGACTGGCTGGCCGTGAGTTTTGATTAGTTAGTAAAAGAATGTTAATGGCAAATCTGTTATTCATTCACTGGTGCTTCGACCCGAATGAGAAAATCGGTAGTGACGGGCTACCTAGAGTAGCATCTTTACTTCCTTGCATTTTCGTCCTCTCTCTCTCTCTCTTCGTCCTGCCCCTGCCCTCCTCTTGCCCTGCCCCTCCCCATGCCCTGCCCTGCCCTGCCCCCTCCTCTTCCACTGTAGAATGAGCTAGCACAGGCCATGGAGCTTCTTAAAAAGGGTTACGAACTTCAAAACTCGGTCGGTAACTAGGGGATGTGACTAAATAGTAATGACTGTATGTGCTTCTTAGACTAGGCCCTTTGTATGCTAGTACATGAGGCCGCACTGGTGGTCTTATGAACACAGCTCCGTGGACTGACACTGTTCCAGCAAGCTGTATGCTGCATGGAATTCACACTGAATAAGCTTGCTCATTCACTTGATGTTGTTCAAAAGAAATACATCTGGAAGCGATTTATTATGTAATTATTTATTTAATTCATATGTATAGCGCCCCAAGAGAACTTGATCTCTATTCAGGCGCTTCACATATGCAGCTTCGGAGCTCGAGCCCACTACTTCAGCCAGACCTTGGTCGGGACGAGCACCTATATCGCTGGACCAAACCAGCTTATTCTCATTATATTTTGAGTGCAGGCGTTGGTGTTTGGCTGAGCTGCTTACTTAGTAGATCAGTTGACAGTACAAGTTGTTGGCCAATTCAATGTGCAGTCTTGCTGCAGAGCAGTAGCTTGCTCTGCTAGATTTACAGTAACGAATGATTTACAGTAGCTGATATCAATCTCCCGACTTCTTTTTTGGATTTAATTTATCGATTCACGTTTGTTCGCCTTACAGGCCTATCAAGACCGGAAAGCAGATTCTAGGGTGCTACCAGTCACCCTGCTACCAATAACCAGTGACAAGAGGTCAACGACTATTCAGTCAGGTGTGACTGGCCACGACTTCTGCCAGACTAGTAAAGCTGAAACGGTTGTGGCTAAGCCCATGGTAGAGGCTGCATCTGCAGCATCATCCTCGATGGACGTGGTGCCAGTTTCTAATGGCCAGCCATGCAAGACATTAGCTGACACTCCACGGCAGGACTCAGATATAAGGCCCAGCTTATCTACAGAGGAGCCTGACCAAGTTCTGCTACCTCGAGAACACCAAGAAGATGGATTGGATTACTCATCAGCGCAGGTTGCCGAACTAGAAAACCTGCTGGGGGTAAGAACAGTAATGCAGATTTTGCAACTTTGCTCCTATCGAGATGCTATTGCATGCACTTCGGTTGTGGCGTTAACCACTTCTGGCATCATAAAAAATGCCAAAATAATAATTCCAGTCAACGGCTGCATGTCTTGGCCTCATCGTTGCCAGTCGCTCGTCAATAGAAGCATTTTTTTATATTTCTATGGTCCATCTGTTGGGAATTGCATAACGGTATAGAAAACTATTTTTTGAAGTAGCAGTGTGCTGGTAGGAGAAAGAAAAAATGGCTGAATAGGGTTTGCCAAAAGTGAGTGCTTGAATCTGCATGTAAAATTGTTCTGTGTTTTGGATTGCTCGTGCTGTAGCAGCATGTTGATATTTTAACACTATATTGTAACTGAAGTTTTGTCTCTCCAAAAACAAGTCTTCAGATGAGACTAGGCAGCATGGTCAATCGAATGTAATCGGCTTTGCTGAGGTTTGTATCCTATATAGAAACCAGTCCAGGCATAATACCACCTGCTCTTCTGGCTCAAGGCATTTAGCTGTACCTCGAACCAACCTCAAATCCGTTGAAGGTCCTGCCTATATATAATTCATACTTGCAAAGCCTGGAAATCACTCCTGACTGACGACACGACATCTGCTGGCTTAACGGCATTTAAAAAGAAGCTGATCGTACACCTGTTTCTCACAGCATTTGCTGAATGCTTGTGAATTGTCCTATGTTTGCTTATGCATGCACTGTGCGTGTTATTTTAGAATATTGACATCCTTTTCTTACAGCATTTATAAAGTTCCTAGAAAGAGATTAGGTTCTCTAAAGGTGCTATTCAAATGTCCTATTTTTCTCGGTATTATTAATTAGCATAGAGTGATGGTCAAGCCTGGCAAGGGCAGACATTCATTGTCTTCCACTGGGATCTGCTCTTGGATTGCTGCTGCCATTCGTCTGCGCTGAACGTTGGCATCACTTGTATACTTATAGTATTTAGCATTAAATACATATAATCCAAGCCCTTAGAGGTAGCTATGACTGTCTTAACTGAAAGCTTGTCATGCTGACATAGGAGAAATTCTTAAACTGATATAACTTAAACTCTGTTAATAATAATATAACTGAAACTCTGTTAAGGAAAAGTGTAGAAACAACATACCTTGCTACTTCCTTGTCGATTTTTCTATCAGCCTACATCACTTGTTGCACCACGGAATTGGTAAATCTGTTTCATACACTCAGGGCCATAGATTTTTCACTCTTGCCGGCAATAGGGTCATCTGAAAACTGGCTCATTATCCTGCTGATAAATATAGCTGTAGCCCAACAGTCATCGAGCACATGGAATGCCTATGTTTGGCAATATGTTGCTATGGCATTATGGTTTCTAATGGCTTGAATGTGGTGCAGTGATTCAGTACCAACACTAGGAAAGTATCCCCAAACCATAATCATGTTTCAGGGTGGTGTTGAAATTGCCTCTTCTTTATTCGGGTGTATAACAACCTTCTTGGTAATGCAGACTTGGGTTAAGTCTATCTGCTTATTTTGCTTGACCTTTCGGCAGCATTTGAGACAATTGATCACCAAGTCCATCTTGAGTGCCTCTCGTCACGTCTGGGCATCACTGGCACAGCACTGCAATGGTAGGGATCCTGTCTCAGTGGTTGACTCCCAAGTATCGATGTGAACGGACAAAGATCATCCGAGGAATTTCTGGAACATGGGGTACCTCAGGGATCTGTGCTTGGTCTGCTTCTTTTCGCAATTTATACTCTCTTTCTTTCTTTCTCTTGCCAATGTTATCGCCAAGCACAATATAAAGTTTCACTTTCATGCAGATGACACTTAAGTTGTACCTTTGCTTTGATCCTTTGGTTGTAGGACATTCCCCCTGAACGTTCCCCCCCGGCATTTCCCCCCTTGTGGACCCTAGGACATTTCCCCCAGACATTCCCCCGGGTATGGCATTTCTATATATATATATATATATATATATATATATATATATATATATATATATATATATATATATATATATATATATATATATATATATATATAATATATATATATATATAGTCAAATGAAGTTCATGATCTATTAAAATAAAATTAACTCCGTATAATTAGAAGGATGGGTGGATTGGAAGCATGGTTTCTCATGGAGTGAGCGGCAGCGTCGGAGAACTATACAGTTTGGAGTTCGGTCCCGCTCGACACCGCCAGGCACGTGTTCCTACCTGTCTTAGTGGGCGTGCCAGAGGCAGAAACCGCCCTAAATCATAAACCCTATACACTAAACCCTAAAACACTTAATCCTAAACACTAAATCCTGAAGCCTAAAACCGTAAACCCTAAACCATATACTGGGAATGTCCTACCCCAAGGGGGGGGAATAAAAAAAAATACTAGCTGATTTAACAGCCTCTTTTTTGTATAGCAACTGAAGAGCCTTGACGGCTATCACCACCACTTGCAGTGGCGATAAAGGATCGCCCACCACAGGATTCGAACCCACGACCTAGGGGCCGAGGTCGTGAAAAGCAACCGCCTTACCTAGTGAGCCATTACGGCTCACCGGGAATCTCCGGGAAGGGGACGTCCGGGGGGGGGGGAATGTCCGTACCCCATTCCCTTCCAGCCCTCCAACAAATCGAATTTTCTACACGCCCTTGCTGCATGTATTCCTGGCACCCACGCATGAATGGCAGTAAACTTTCTCAAATTAAATGACGGTTAAACCTCCTTACTAGTTATTGGCAAACCAAGTGTGACTCAGAAACTGGAAAGATTAGAATGAAGTTGCTCGGACGATATCATAGAATTCTGGAATTGCGGCCTAAGGGGACTGTGTAAGGCAAGGATCCAGGACCGAAGGGTGGTCAATCGCATCAACGAACACACACATGCTGACAATGTCAGTGCATTGCAAGCAAGGAGAGCAATCACGACCCTAAAGACAGCATATCCGGCGACAGACGACTGCACTGTCAAGCTGTCTGCAAGCTGTCACCACTGCTCCTACCGTCTTCGGACCCATATAGCCGTACAGTAAGACATTTGAAACGAACTGTACAGATTACCAGAGATGCACTGTTGGCCACCTCTCCACCAACCCACTATGCCTCGCAGACCTCATAATCCGACCCACGTGTACAATACGAATACATACGTATACGAGCAAGCGACCGGCATCTTGCAAGATTTCATGCTCCATGACAGTGGTCGGCCGTCGGGAAATAGGAGAATTTCGCTTTTCTGTACACAGCGCAATCCAGACGTTCTGGCTAGTGCAGCAAAATAGTTTATGGATGGTGCGTGTAGCATTATTTAACCTTCGTTTGCGTAATTCTGCTCGATTCATTGCCTCAGATAAACTCATCCTCTCATGTCCTGTTGCCAAACAAACAATAGGCTTCTTACTACGTTCCAGCAACTAAAGGACCTCAGACCGGGGAACTTTCAACCAGCTTCTATCCTTTTTGATTGTGTGATTACCTCAATACAGGCGTGCAGACAAGCCTTTCTCAATGAGACAAACATGGATTGCTTCTTCCATCTCTGCCAAAATATCTACCTCCGAATTCAAAGAGAGGGACTGCAGCAATGGTACGAGAACTATGCGGACTTTGCCCTGGGGTGCAAAATTATATCTGCTCTTGCCTTTGTCCCTGAAAACGACATTACTGCCATATTCCAGGAGTTATTTGACCTCCTTCCCTTGGATCTGTAGCCAGCTATGGACTATTTCAATTATATCTACGTAGGCAGACTGAATCGTAGAGAAGTTCATTTGGTCGCTCAACATTTCCAATAGCCCTGTGGAATTTGCATGATTTTGTGGTGAATGATGGAACCAGAACTACCAATATTGTCAGGGCGTGGCACCATCAACTTCAAACTGTTTATGGTGAAGTTCATTCCACTATATGGAAATTTCTGAAAGGGCTAGTTTGGTGCCAAAGACTTAGCAACGAGGAAATAGAGCAGTTGCTTGCCGTTGATCCACCACTACCTGGGTCCCCTGTGTACGGCAGACTGAATGGATGAATCATTACTGTCGTCTATGACAAGGAAAATAGAGAGTTTATAGATTACTTATGGGAGTGGCTCAAAATATTGATACTGAGATGTAGAAGATTGACAAGCTGCATTGAATTTTATTTTATTCCTACGTTGTTAATGATGCAATAAAAACTATTGCGGTTAATATTGTCAACCGGTGTCAGTATTTTATGTGTTGATGGTCGTATGATCTGAAGTTTTAGAAATTTTTGTTACTTATTGCAGCGGTTTGTCGGTAGTGAACGATAATGTTCTGTAGAGCGTTTTTCTTAAAATGTAAGTGGGCTTTCAAAAATGGCAGCTAGTGGGGTTGAAATGTGTTGTCAATTTTATACGTTTATGATAATGTGGTTCTCTAGTAGCCTTGCTTGTTGGTAGCAAACAATATGGATAACTTCTGTTGCTATGCACTTGCTTCCTTAGTGTAATGTCATGAATCTTGGTTTGTAACTCCACAAAGCCACAAAGACTGGGTGGCTGTTATGCAGGAGAGTTTTATATAGCACACTGACAGTCTAGGTGGTTTTCGGTTTGCTTTCAGAAAGTGGGAAGCATGGCAGAGTCAGGAGAGCAGTTGAGTTAGTGAGTAGCATGAAGTAGAAGCTCAGGACTGCTGGAAAGGGTGTGCCACTGTCGGCAGCAGGAGAGTAGTTGTAGTTGCCTAAGAATTGTGGAAGTGAGTTCCACGGTCTAAGACCTGCAGAGCAAAAGCTTTTGTTGCCAACGGTCTGTAAGCAGTGGAATAGAACAGCTAATTTATCAAGGCCTGAGGTACGAGGAGGCTGAAACTGGTGAAGCAGTTCAGCTATGTATGAAATAGCCAAGCCATGGCTGGCCTTGTGGGTAAGCGTAAAAACTTTGCTCTATATCCGTTGATCAAACAGCAGCCACGCAGACTCTTTCAGCAAGGAAACACATGCTCAAACCTCTGGGATTTGTGAACTAGCCTTTCATGCAGCCGTATTTATCACCAGCTTAACTGGCATAATACCTTTTTTCGGTAGCCCAACCAACATAAAATTTATAATCTAGCATAGACAGAACCAGCGAGCTAGTTAAATTGTTTGCAAGCCGTCATGGTGGACAGTTCCTAATCTTAGATAGAGATCAGACATGCTGGCTATCTGTGGAGGCAGTCTTCTTAATGAAACTTTTTCCAAATTTAAGTAGTTGTCAAAGACGACACCTAAATTCCGAGTAAACGGTGCCGGTTGCACAGGAGCATCACCTATTAGAAGAGCTAAGTAGTCTAGTCAAGCCAAATTCTTGGGGTGTCCTATTATTAGCATTTCAATGTTATCGTCTTTCAGTTTAGTGAAATTGGTCGACATCCAGAATCAAATGTGTGAATGGCAAGCACTTAGTTTATCAGTCGCTGCAGCCAGATTCCGACGGTTTAAATGACAAATACAGCTGAGTGTCGTTAGCATAAAAGTGATAGCCTATTCCATGGGGCCGAATCACTTTTCCCAGAGGTTGAGTATAAATGGAGAACAGCAAAGAACCGAAGACAGACGTTTGTGGGACTCCACCAGTGACTGCTTTGGTGAATGAGACCTAAGCCCCACACGACACGATTGCACACGGTCGGGTAAGTACCATTTAAACCACGCCAGTGCCTCAGCTGCCAGACCAATTATTGTTCTCAATCATTCTAGTAGGATATCGCGATCACTAGTGTCGAAGGCAGCTGATAGATATAGCAGCTCTCGCACAGTGACATTCCAGTCATCGTTGCGGCATAGGATCTCATTGGTTACAGGGGGAGAGCAGTTTCAGTGGAGTGCTGCCTCATGAAACCCCAATTGAAATTTCTCTGAAAATTCATTCTTTTTTATTCGTGCTTCCAGCTGCTTAGCGACAATTTTTTCAAGAATCTGACAAAAAGGAAGAATGTAAACTGGGCGATAGTTTGCAAGGACCTCACTGTCTAATTCAGCTTACATTTTCTCCAAGTTGTTTTTTGCTGCAGCTACATCAGAGTAGGCCTATCCTAGGGTATGTTAATGCCCGTTTGCTAAAGTTTGAATTGGATCACTATAACTCAGTTTTGGTAGGACTTCCAAAGCATGTCGTTTGGCTGCCACGTTTGTCCAAGATTTGCTTGGTATGTCCTATCTGCTAAGTGCCATAAAGCAGGTGCCACCAATCGAGACCACCAAACTTGTCTTATTATTGCTACTATTGATAGTGTGGCAATCGGTCTACTATGCCGTGTGTCATTTCAGTCCAGGAGCTAGATTTGGGTCTTAGCAAGGCTTTTTGTCGATCGTGTGACTATTTTGCTTCTTGCCTGCTGCTGCTTCTGCACTTAACCAGCTCGTGAAACCTCCGTGGTTTTGCCATCATTTTAAGATTCTTGCACGAGGGAACTAGAAGATTTGTGTGCAGCACAACCCACCCAATTTCTGGTAGTTAATGCTTTTAGCTTTTACATATGCATTCTGTTAACTGCTCCGACTTCTGACCGAATCTGACCACTTTGCTACTGCCTGTGGCGTCTGGATGGCTCAGTAGCACCGGCTCCTTGGGAAGTACGTAGTGAGTCTGCCTTTTATTCGTTGTCATGCTTTCAATCCACCACTGGTTTCCATGCTACTCTTTAGACGGTGGGTTATAGTTTGGGGCATGGTCGTGAGTGGCTCTAGCTTCCTGTTGTCATTCTCTGTAGAAATACAGTCGAGCCATACAAAGGCATGAAGAGAAAGAAATGAGTTTGGATGACCTCAAGAGTCCGGCATCGAATTACATCATTGTCAGCAAACTAAAGGTGCGTGCTACCAAGATTTTCAAGCAACTCTGTAATATGAAGGGGCGAAGTCAACTCACTGGTCGGCCCCTTGAAAAGAAGTTCAAGTACTCGGGTGAGTATGCAACAGTTTTATATTACTGTTTGGAGCCTATTGGATTGTGATTGCCAGCACATTTGAAGCTCTTCAGGTTGTTGTTATCCTGCTCATCTTTCGTCTGGGAGAAGCAGCTGTTATTTAGAGTTCCTTAAGAAAGCCGGTAGAATAATTTTAAAGCAGTTAACCGGTATGTTATGCATTCGATTAGCATTTATGACTCCATGTCTGTGCTGTGTGCCTACTGCACCTGAGGCAGAGAGCACGTCTGCCTGCCTGCTGTTGCTTGCTTAGAATAACATCGACGCACATGGAAATCCTAGACAGGAAGCTGCTGCCCACGGTCAGTCGAGCAATTGACCTGGCTACACGGTCTGGTTTGGGTCTGCTGGACGCTTTGCTCAGTGCCAGGTGGAGTTCTCAGCAGGGTCTCTCTTTCTGTGAGGCCTAGCTATAGCGCTAGGAAAATTCTCCGAGAGCACCATCCACCAGTCCCCACTATTAAAGACCACTTGCTAGACAGACCTTTCCGAAATCAAGATTCGAGACAAAACCTAACCAAAACATGGCATGACCTGTGTGTGTTACTATTTGGCTTGCAGAATGCCAGTGTCTCGTGTATAGGTCAGCTTAGCACTGCAGCAAACAATTTTAACCTCGGAAAGCATTGTATTTTAAAAAGTGTATTTCTAGCTGCAGTTTGCATATCAATCAACAACCTTTAAGCGAGCACATGTGCTTTCGGGAGACCAGTCGATGGGGCAATGCTGGCTAGACTATCTAGCCACGCAGCACTTGCTCGTGCTGAAGCCCTTACGAGAACTTCTGCCCATCCTGTTGAGTTCTCTATTTGGCCCACCAGGATGTTGTGCTTCGAGTTCTTGGATGTGATCACTGCAACCAAGAAGCTTTCGAGCGCTCTTGGTGATGATCGTTAGCCTCACTATAGTAAGGTTCTTATGCTGTCCCTTGAATCGACTGCCACGATGCGGAATCGGTTGCCGGAGGTCAGGTGCGGCATGTGCGTAGTATGAGCATGCTGCTGCTGGCGAGTGCTGATGTAGTCTCTTAAAAGTACTCAACAAGTACTGCCTGGTGTATTCGGTGTGGATTCGTGAGCTCTTTCACTTGCAGTTGTGGGCTATACACGGTCGTCTTGATTGCAGTTCGGACAGTGCACATCTAATTAAATATTATCGGTGTCCATTAAAGCATGTACGCCCGCGTATGCGCTGTGTGAGGAGCTGTCAATATATTGTGGCTGATTAATTTGTGATCATCAAAGGACATGCGATACGAGATGTGCATGCATGGTGACAAGATTAGCTGTCATTTGTTTGTGATTTTTTGCAGATGCATCAACTTGGAAGGGTTGTCACAAGCTCCTCATTAAGTTTGTTTGGAGTTATGTGCATATAGTCGGGCTGGCTCTTTTATTTTAAGATTAAGGGCTCATGCATTATAAGAAGGCAATAAAGCTGGTGTTGCTCATGCTGAACCAACAATGGGATCTAGTGGTCTTATTAGGTTACTGTAGATTATTTGCACATTTGCCTCTGCATTGGACAGACAGGAAATATAGAGCGAATGTCACGTCGGGGCAAAGAAGACAAACGAAGATAATTGCCCACCGTCCTTGCTGCAACTAGTGCTAAGCCCCCGGTTTGTCATGGGTCTCTTGGAAATGATTGCCTAGCTGTCAGGGCACTAGAGGCTTAGCTCTGATGTGAGGCTCTGTAAGGCCACCCAAGCTCGGAAAGATGATCGCCAGCATCGTGTTGCCCACTGCTGTTCTGCAGTTAGCCTGCATGCTTATATTGTCAACTAAACCGACTACTCAGTGATAAAAACCGAAACGTCACGTGACCTACAACCAATGGCAAGGGGTGGCTTGCAGCCTACCGTAGCGATGTCACTTGGCATAGTTGAAAATTGGGATTCTAGCAAGGCTATAGGCAATGTCGACGTATCGTTTCAAAAATAATAGTAATTCCGAATGCAGTATATCATATACAATTCGATTGTTTTTGGGCAGCATTGTAGCTTCGGAGAGACCCGTAGTCGGGCCAGGGGCTATTCCTACGTTTTGCCCTTGCTGCTTTTCTTGGGCGTCAGTCGACGGTTGCTTTCGTGCACCTTCTATTCCCAGAATCAAGAGGACAAAACCTAATGCAGTCCGATTTGCGAGGCAGCAGTAGACTTGGGCAGAATTTTGTTTGCCGATGGCTATTGTAACGTCAGCTCTGGTGACCCATCCAACCTTCTTCTACACCAGACTCATTGTCAACGAGAGGACAAAGAGAGCGGTTGCTGTTATCTTCTCTTATGCTCATCTGATAAGACCACTTAGACCCATTGTTGAATAAAATACGGTAATTTTAAAGTAATACTTCAAACGACTGTTTATCAGAAGACTGTGCAGCTACATTCTGCCTTCAGTGAGCGCAATAGAATTTAGCCGAGGCTTGCTACAGCATGAGCTTGTTCTGTAGCCGGTAGGTGTGGCTCAATGACTCCAATGTAGTTAATACGCCCAGGCCTACTGAGATCCAGCCAAAAGGCTACGCAGGGCTGTCCTACTGGTGGCACACTCGTGTAGTTGGTAGGCCGGTTGTGTACTTGTCACCACTGAGGGTAGCCAGTGTGCTCAGAGCACCTGTGAGCACATTTATTTGCTATAAAGCTTGTGAACTCTCTTCAAAATGAACTGCATGTCTAACTTGACTGCCTGTTGCAAGGATAAGCTTCTAATCTTTAATAAAAGTTGAATATCGGAGTCTGTGGCACCACATTCACCTCAGTTCACGAGCCTGTATGCATGCAATAAAATTCTAGAGTCATAACATGTTTGCTCAACTCGTATTGCCAGTGTGGTCAACATAGGCGTGGGCACTCTACTACCCATTCCCGGTCGGAATGCCCTTCTGATCATTAGATTTGGCTGTAAGAGTCCTGCAGTGAGTTTTCTATAAGTTCTCGATTGCAAGCTCATGACATATATGCTATATACTGGGTTCCTTACAGAAACGTGATACCTCTTATAAGTTAAGGCAAATCTCATCTCGTGCGGGCATGTTCACGTGGTAGATAACCAGAATCTATCGCTGTCGTACCGATGGCGGTATGGTGAGAGTCGCTGGAATAGCTTGCCTATTCTGAATAATAATAATAATAATACATTTGTTAAATTGGCCTTAGAGAACTCAATCTCATTCTAGGCAGTTTACATATGCTGCAAAGGAAGCATGATCGAATGGTTAGTGGTAGCATGCTCAATGATAACAAGCATAACGTGGTTAGACGTTACATGCACAGGCAGAACATGCAAATTTTTTGTTCTGCTGCTAGGCGTTAATTGTATCGACATGGGTAACCGACTGTGGCTTGCCGACTCGTCAGATATTTTGTCTCTTGCAAGGTTTGAGGCCAAATTTCAAGACCTAGTAATTCACTCATAATTATTACTCTGCTGATTTGTGAATCTGCTACAAAGGCGACATTGTTTGACTTCATATGCACACATCATTCTCTATTAGCCTGCTCGATACATGCACGAACACACACATACACACCAACAATTACACGTGTAGCAGTTGGATAGTTTTCAGTGGTGCTACCTATTCCATGAAGCAGTCTCCATGCGTGCATTTGGCTAGCAACGGCTGACACCTGTAGAATTTTGATAGCTGTTTGGAAAAAGTTGGACGATGAGTTTGGAGTGGTTAGAAAAGAGGTATCTGGATCATTAGCTGGACTAATCAGCATCATCATTACCTGAGAATTTAGATATCAGGACCCGAAAAACAATTTAAAAAAGGCATCGGTTGCCAAAAGTGTTTAGCTGAATGACTGGATCTTGTTCAATGGTGGACTCTGGGCACAAGGAGCTGCTTGTGTCGTCTGGTGCTGCTTTTGCAGCTTCGCAGTGAGGATGAGGGTAGCTGGGCTGACAGGAGATATGTGCCATATTGAGATCTTCTGGTTGTGGAGGCTATATGTGCCTTTTAGCACTGTGGGCTGTGACACCAGTACTTATGTTCAATGGCTGCATCAAGAGCAGCTGTAGTAGGCCTCGAATGAGCTGTATAACTGAGTCATGCATGACTGAAGCCGGCCTTCCTTCAGGGCAGCAAGAACCACTTCAGCTGTAGCATGCCTTGGTCTTTTTTAGGCACACGCTATTCAGATATCAACAAGAAAGTGCAGAGCTTCATTAACAAACCCGGCAGCTGGGAGGAGCGCATGCCTGATTACCACGACATTCATCGCATTGTCTGTACTTGCAATGTGCGCTACAATCTAGGCTTCACGTAAGTCTTTCCCATGCACATGCTTTCATTGCTGTTGAGATTCAGCTCACATTTGTTCTGCATGCGCATAGAGCTTTCAGTACCTGTTTTGCAGTTGTTGTCACTAATAATAATATAGCTGATTTAACAGCCTCTTTTGTATAGCGACAGAAGAGTCTTTGCAGCTATCACCACCACTTGTGGTGGTAATGAAAGATCGCCCTCCGCAGGATTCGAACCCACAACCTCGGAATGAGGTCATGAAAAGCAACCTCCTTACCTAACTCAAAAATCAATGCAGTAGATACCTCAACAGCAGCTTCCACTGATAATCCAGTTTTCTTTTTTACGCTGCAGACTTTTAGAAACAGACGCGGTTTTTGTAATGGTTGACTGCAGATACGGCTGTATCTGCACGAGAGCTGTATCTGCGAGCCATTGAATCAGGTCTTTCGAGGCTAAGAGTCGTTTACCGTGCTGCTGAAAGTATGGCTTGGTACTGCTGTTTTGAGCCTACGTTAAAATTGCCGCGAGTTAAACTGCTACTACACCTCTCTGCTCAACCTCATTCTTCTTAACGGCTCAACCAAAAATTATCGCACTTGTGGATATAAAGGCTGCAACCTTGATCTGGCCTCGAAAACCAGTTGCTGCTCAAAAACCGTGGACTGTGAATCAGCCAAGCATCAGCCAAGGAGATCGCTGATACTTGCCACAATTCGCACAAACAACTACTGTCCAAACTTCCAAAAAACGTACCGTGCCTCTGGGAGGGTCCTGAGCACATCCGATGTATCCTGCTAGTACGCATGGTTTTTGCATTAAACCTCTGAAAGCCATCGAGCAATTCGTTACTGTCCCCAGGCATCACACAGTTTTCGTGTATACATCATGCCGAACTGGTTTGGTCCAGCGGTTAAGGTGCTCGCCCCGACCAAGGTCTGGCTGAGGTCGTGAACTCAAGCCCCGAGGCATATGTGAAGCTCCTGAATAGAGATTAAGTTCTCTTGGGGAGCTATACAAATGAATGATATTTTTATTATCCTTCTTGCTCTGCCTTGTCACCACATCGTGGCTACCTCAGCTATGCACAGGCTGGATTTTTTTCTCTTCCGTATTTACGAAAGGACGGTGAGAAATTTCTTCAAGCTTTTTGATGAAAATGTGAGAGCCGAAGACGGCTCTTTGTAGACTGATACACATCTTTAGTTGGCCGAGAATTTATGTGCAGACTCGTGCCACTGTGTAGGAGATCTCCAGCTGGCTAGAGCCTTCATGCGCTATCGATCTGCTGAAGCATAATCCGGATCGGTAATGTGGATAGCAGCTGTAGCTGTGCAAACCAGCTCTGTCGGTGTCTTCGGGTCAGCTCTGGACAATAAATTTGCTGTCCCTTTCGTGTCAGCTTTGCAGCTGCATACGACCAAAGCTTTTGCTGCGACAGTCATAGGCTGTCAAATGTGCTCCCACGATTACTGTGCATTTGTATTTTTTCTCTTCCTGCTTATTCTGTCACTTCCTTGTTTGTCCATATTGCGCAAACACCTCCGTACTCTGGCACTTGTGTACTTCCTTGACTCTTCTTCTGACCGGGCTTTTCACTTTCCTCGATGGCGCCAGTGCCGATAGCAGCACATTCTTTGAGTGAACTTTGAGAGAAGCTCCCCTGCTCGACCCGTGCAGAGTCCACTTGGCTATCCTGGAGCCTCTGCAGGACACAACCGGAGCTAAGGCCTCTGCTGGGCACGGCCAGAAAATAAAATAAAAAAATAAATGATTTATTTTTATAGCGCCATAAGAGAACTTAATCTTTGTTCAGGTGTTTCACATATGCCTCGAGCCCACGACCTTGGCCAAACTTAGGTTGGGGCAAGCACGGTAACCACTGGGCCAAACTCGGCAGAAGCCTCAGCAGCTTGATGAAATTTAACGAGGAAGCGCCATTCGTGCACATGCACACACGCGAGCCAAGTCAGTTTGAACTGTGTGGCACGTGACATGTCCTGCTACTGGGCCTGCCTGTTTCTAGCTGCTTGTGTGGGGGCTGGCCGAGGTCAAGCGCTTGGATTTAGCCTGTGAAGCAGCACCCATCTGTTCCATCTCTGCAGCAGGCTAGCTCTTTTTGCTTGTCCGCTCAGGAAAACTCGTGTGCTCGAAGTAGCCAAGGAAGTGTTCACTGACGTCGGCAACCTGCTTCAGCAGCAACGGCACGACGATTTCGTCTCCTCATTCGGTACACACCTTACGGATTCTTTCCGGTGGGTGCTTGGTTTGTCCTTACCTAAGGCCCGGCAGTGACAAGAAGCTCGTGGATACTTCTGAGCTCTTTGCCCTTTTAAGCGATCAGTTGCTTGTTCGTTTTCCTTAGTGAATTTACAAGTTGATACAGTTTTGTTGATCTAGCTAAGAAGTATGGATGTTTCCTCAAACTGCTCTTTTTGATGACCTTTTTTTCTTTCAAAATTAGTCAAAAGACTTACCATTAGAGTTGCCTTATGTATGCCTGATAACCTTAGGATTGATTTGCAACCCCCTGGCTAGCTCGGTACCTCAGAAACTCCTTGGTAGTATCTGGCAAGGCTACCTGCTGTACTTTTTCAGAGCAGTTTCCAAAAACATTCTTAGTCCTATTTAGTCAGTAGTATAACACAAGTTTCTATTTAGTCAGTAGTATAAATAAGTTATCAGTCTGTAAAGGTGAGGAATTTAGCAGTGGTGCTGCATAGTGGATAGAACAAGGATGCTACCTGCCTGTTCAGTACAAGACCGGCAGATTTTCACATCTGTGTTCGATGTCTACAACGACCAGCAGTAGATTTCCCCTCTGGCATGAAAACTTGGCGTAGCTGCTTGAGCAGACTCCTTCTGCAGTTAGTTTCTGCAGCAAGTAAACTACCTGGTGCTCTCGTTCACGACAGTTTTGTTTGTGGTATGTCCTGTTGCTATGCTGATTGCAGGAAGTGACAATCACTTGCTCGGCTATGCTTTCTTTTTGCTTGCTCTCGCTGCCGGTCGTAGCACTTACTGCTGCTACTGCTCTTTGCCTTTCTACTTTACTGCACTTCTCGTCAACTCTTAGCAACTAAGCGGTTCTCACACCGTTTTTGTTGGTGCATAAAAGCTACAAGCGATTGGCCTTTAAGTGCACGTCGAAACCATCAGGTGCATACAGCTAAGTGTATCAATGCAGACTTCCCAGTTTTGTGTGACATTATCGGTTATGAGGATATTAATATTAATCTGGATGCTTACGGTTGAAGCATATACTGTTCTTGTATTAACTTGTACATTGAGTCATATTTTGTGTTTTCAGGCCTTCTGACGATCCTGCTCTATTTAACAAAGAGTTGAAAGACCGATTAGAAGCAAATAGGGTTGAGGGTCATAGTCGTCTCGACGAGGTAAGCGACTCCATCATAAGACACTGCTGTGTGTTTATTTTGGTCAGAAATAGTTAAGTGCTGCTGAGCTCATACGGGTAGACGTGGCAAATGCAGTTTTTTATTTTTGAAATCTCTTACGGACATCTCACTCAAAGTGTCTCTTTGTATTAGACCTATCTTCGTCTACAAGATTGCCATTGTGATTGCATTCATCCTTGACTTACTGCACCAGCTACTCTGTTAAAATTCAACAGATTTTGTCGGTATAATAGTGCACATCTTCTATAGGCACACGTGTCTGGCTTTTCCCAGGTGCTCCATTGCAGAAATCAGTGGATGTGATAAAGCCTAAGGAAATTATTTGTATCTTTAACGAGCTTTTGATGCTGGTCTTCTTTCAACCGGAAATACATGTCTTTATAATACTCGGGGATTTAATAACTTTTGACATAAATGTGTACTGAATATAGGCGTCCATCGTTTATTGCGGTTAATCAGTCCCAGGCTCTACCGAAATAAGAGAAAAAGTGGGATTTTTTCTTTATAAATTGGATATTTTTGTAGTTAGAGCATAGATGGAAAACCTGTTCATAACCTTCTAAATACGGTTTTTAACCTTATTAGAGCCCTCTGGAGAGAAAAAACTTGGCGTGAGGCTGAGCCAATCGGTGGCCAAGTTTTTGCCCATACACAAGGAGCAGCTACACCTGGCGTTGAAGGATTTGCTGGGGGGGTTCTCAGATACATACAGTTGATGCCTACAGTTGATGCTGACAGCAGTTTTAATTTGTATACATGGGTGTATAACTGACTCGGACAACCAAGCATGTATTTTATCATTTTCACTATCTCGATTAACTTTTTAATTAATATATTTGAAAAAGCCGTGATACAGTGGAGCCGCAAAAGTCGAAGCTTGAAGTGGCAAATTACGACTGTATTCTAGTTTTATCAGCAAAAAAGCAATTGTGTTGCAAGCTGCTAAGGTAACTTTTGCCTGTACCTTGATCTCAAACCTGGTATCTCTGAAGGCAAAGCTGAAGAATGCCTGCATGCATGCTGTTCGTGGGAATGTGTTGGGCTAAATTCATTTAGCCACTTAATAAAAATGGCACCTGTGTTTGAAATTCTGGTAAAACCGTGAAGATTTGTTTCAACATTTAAACATAGTACTTGCACTTCTACATGGTGAGGATTGTTTCCAAAACAAGCTTGAGTGGTAGACTTATCCTGCGGTAGCACCCAAAAAAACTTTTAGGAATTGGCAAGTGGGTACCCTGAGTATTTCTGAAGTCTTCACAAGACCACAAACAATGTGGGCTCATTTCCCGAGGCCACCCATGATGCTGCTATAGCTTGCTATGCCGGTCAAAATGGGTCCTTTGCTAAGGTTTTTTCGTGGGTCAGGTGAATTCACGATTTGTTACGGAAACTTCACATTGGCCATGACCATACCATTGTCAGATGTGCCTTAGCACTCTACGATATGCCTTAGCACTTGAAGATGTGTGCTTATGCAAGGTGAATCTATAGCCCAACTTTATGGTGGTATCTTTCTTTCACCTCTCTCTAAAGCTCGACTGTTGACCTTAATGTGTGAAGTTTTAACATTTCACTTTAAGGCTATGTTTCTAATTGTTGAGCCTTGATGGAACACTAGGTAAGGTGGTTGCTTTCACGACTTAGGTCCCGAGGTCGTGGGCTCGATTCCTGCGGTGGGCGATTAAGAATCGCCCACCGCAAGCGATGGTGATAGGCATAAAGGCTCTTCTGTCTCTATACAAAAAGAGGCTGTTTATTCAGCTAGGATTTATATATTTCTTAATATCTGGTCTATGCATTCGCAAATATGTACCCTCTCAAAAAACACTAGTCTGAATGACACGAGAAATCAAGGAGGCGGGAAAGCAAAATGCAAATGCGACGACCTTCACTTTTTACAGTGGATCATGAATTGTGAGTAATTTACCCCTGGGCTAAAGCTGCATTTTCACGGTCCAACTTGTTTGTGACCACCTTCCCAACTCGATGGAATTAGGTCAAGATCATCAAAGAGTAACATGAACATCAAAAAAATGTAGATGCATTGGCCATGCAAAAGTTGGACCTTGTGAATGTAGCTTAAGACTCGAGTTTTTTGGTCTGACTTTGTGGGTCACGACCCCAGATCCTTCCTTGCACACCGAAACACATCATTCAATGTATAACCTTAGCTTTCATACATTGTAATCTAATCTCTATGTTTCCTAATACATATTTCAGAAATTAGGTTATTCCTGAACACATTGGACTCGTGAGTCCTATGTGGCCCGGAAGTTTTACTACAAGAGAATATCTCCGGCCATTAAAATTATGGACAAAGAGCTGCTGCTTCCGTGTGGACCGTTCTAGCAAGCTGTCTTGCATTTAATGCTTTATGTTCGTTGCACTGACATGAAGCGTTATTGAATGGGTTTGTTATACCAATATATGGCAGGTAAACTTGGTTTATGCTGATCTCGAGGATGAAAACTCGGTTTGGTTAGGGAGACCTAGACATTGACTGGGCGTGAATTATGAATCCTGCGATTGCAAGTCAAGTGGCTTTAGATTTTAAACTAGAACAAATTTAATAATACTGATAATAATAGCAATAATAATATCACTTGTATAGCATCTCAAAAAGACAACTCCGTACAGGCGTTGTACGTTGCTGCAAGAGAAGCAATAGCCAAGAGTTAAAGACGGTATTGTGTTACGACAAGCATGCAAAAGCTCACACGAAACAAGTATCGTGCTTAGGCAAACATGTTCAAGTGCACAAGAAGGCAGTCAGGCTGGTTAGTAGTACTCCTGGTTGGTAGCATGCATCCTGGTTAGTAGCAGGCACTGAATCGTGCACAGGTAACCACACAAAGCTAACGGCAAGGAGTGGGGGTTAGTAGCAACCACTGAGTTGTGCAAAAGTATCGTGCACACAAAGCCAACAAAGGGAACAAGCGAGACAAGCTCGCAGGGGCCGAGCCATCAGGGAAAGCTGACCAGTACTGACCTCATGGCTTTTTGCTCAGCATCGACTTTGATGGGCACACACTATCAACCTTAGCAGTTTTGCATGCCGTGACTGGTGATGTTCAGACCATGGTGAGCCGTGATGGCACATTAGGTAAAGCTGTTGCTTTTCACACCGAGGTCGTGGGTTCGACTCCTTCGGTGGGCGATCTTTTATTAATAATAATAACAATAATAATACATTTGATAAAGCGCTCTCAGAGAACTCGATCTCTTTCTAGGCACTTTACAATTGCTGTCAAGGAAGCACGGTTTATTGCCGCTGCAATCAGTGGTGATAATGTGAAGGTTCTTTTGTCGCTATACAAAAGAGGCTGTTAAATCAGCTAGTACTTTGTTTGCCCTGCATTGAGTAAACATTTAAGTTAATTAACGGTAGACACGGGATACCTGGTTTTGCTCATTGAGACTCTTGTTGCTTTGCTGACCTCAAGCAAGTTGGCGTGGTCAGCACCTAGTAGCCATTTCGTGTATGAGTCTTGTTTATGGGCACCTTTTCTACTATACAGCTTGGTTGCTCGTGAGCATGCTTCGTGCTTACACGCTTGCGTGACCGAGCATTCTGATTCAGATTCTGCTTGCTTTTGCCTGCGATCCGACCTGTTTCTCTTCTTTTAGGTAATAAACAAGTATGCCTACCTTGAGAGAGATGAGATGGACAGCGAACGATCTAAAAAGGGGGCCGACTGCAAAAAGAGGCGAGTGGAATGCAACAGTGTGCAAGGAGGCATTTGCAGCAGCATGGGCCAGTCAATGAGAGACCGTGCAGATACTAGTGGCAGCTTCGGTGGTGCTTCGAGCTCTGCAGTAGCATGCGCTGCTCTCGACCTGCACGTTGACAGCAAGCTACAGAATGGTACTAGTTTAGCAGCAGGAGAGGCCGCTGACTCCATACAAGTACAAGGCTACTCTGGAGCTAACAGTGGCAGCTGCAATGGCAGCCAGGCTTCAGGCCATCCAACGTCCATCGTTCAGAGTGCTGCGACCTTGTCCGAAGACGTTCTTGTGCCTGCTCCCGGGTCAGCTTTGGTTGGTGGTAAGAGAGACATGGCTGATTTCCCGTCTCTGTCCAAGGTGCCTTCACGGATAGGCTCTTAGCGTGGTTGCATGCAGTGCACTTGCGGTGATTTCCTTTCTCCTCACTGAGAACTCAGCGAGTCCACCGTGCGGAGTGCAAACAATGCCAGTAAACTAATCACGATTTTCGATTGCTGATGAGACGGCAGCTTTGTGGGCAGTGCACCACGTTGAACGAGTCATGCTGACCTTCAACCGTTACGTGCCTCAGTTCACTGCCAGGAGAGAAAAGGCTGCATTCACGATCACGGCTGTCTTTACCTAGCGTTTTATATTATTAGTCGCCTTTGTATTACAAGATTTGACTTTGGCATTGTCCACGAATGTTCCGATCGCACCTGCTAACCGTAATTTATTGTTTGCTGTTATGCAGCATTAATTTTCTTAGGACCTAGCCATTGATATGTCTGCCCCTGGATCCCAATTCATTGTTTTCAATGATGCTGCAATTGATGAGCTACAGGCATAGCACAGAAGCATCTATCGTTCTCGTGTGCTTATGCGATTAGTTCTATGCCTTATTGAAGAGTTCAGACCCGTATTTTTCTTAGATGGAAGCAGCATTGAATTGCATGCCTTTTACACCGAAGAATTTTGAGTGTGGATATAGAGCTGCCGTATGACAGCTATAGCAAAGCTGGCACGTGTAGTTTGTCACAACTTTCATCCCGAAGTTACAGCCAAATTTCAGTTGCGTTGATTGCCTATTTAGCCAGCTACTGATTTGTGTGAGCTGATTGCTGGTCATTTCACAGTCCTGACAAGGCTTCCCTAAGCTAATCTTGTCAGTTATTCGAGATACGGGGGTTGATCCAGACGTTTTGTACATACTAAAAAAATGGAGTTTTGAATCCCAAAGCCCAGTATGGGCTAGCTGCCCCCATGTTTATGGCTGACATTGTTAGCCGGGCATCAATGATGATCCCTACGAGTGCTCCCATGCAGTATGCCCAATGTTCAGCGGCAACCTTGGCTTTTTGCGACCACGTGTCTACCAGAAGCAAGGCGGTTGCCATGTTTTATAATGTCTGAGACTCTGTTAGTCTGGTGAACCATAGTATTCTATCTTAGTAATGAGTGTCCATCAATGCCACTGTTTGATCTGCGGTTGTATCAACCAAAGTTTAAATGTAATAAAGATATCCGAGCGTTGCAAAACACTTTTACGTGTTCACTTTTAGGCAGTTCTGCACTGTCTGATATAGCAAGTGGTTTTTGCCGATTGCACTCTATTAGATAGTTTAGTATTAATCCTATTTTACGGCACCCTACTATAACCGAATCTCTGCGCAGGTGCTTTACAACTCGACGCAAGAGAAGCAATAACTAAGAGTGTCAGGACAGGCAATAAAATCACTCAGCATGTCTGGCTTCCACTTCAGTGCACGATCCCATGCTTGCCTACTAAAGCCTAAAGCTCTGCTGTAGCACTTCGTAATACAGGCTTCTGTCTTTCCAAATCGCTTCTCAAACTGCTTACCATCTTTTCAGACTCCTACAAATTGAAACAATAGTATGTCGTCTGCATAGTACCCTTAGAATTAAATAATAATAATATTGCACTTGATAAAGCGCCCTCAGAGAACTTAATCTCTTTCTAGGCACTTTACATTTGCTGCAAAGTGATATGCAATTGAATAGTAAGTAAAATCATGCTTGAAAAACAAACGAAATGAATAATATGGTTAGGGGTGACATGCACAGGGTCAGCATGCAAATGTGGTTAGTGGCAGCACGCACAGTGTCAGCACGCATAAGCACATCAAGGACGAATCACAGGGACCCACTAAATGCTGTCCTAAATAGGTGTGTTTTTAAGTTTCTTTTAAATGTGGTCAGGTCAGGGGATGTTCTGATGCAGGTCGGGAGGGAGTTCCAGGCTGTGGGAGCATACGAGCTAAATGCACGGTCTCCAAAGGATTTAAGGTTTGTACGAGGTATTTCTAGACTGTTGGATTCCGAAAAGCGGGTGGTACGATGCTTGGCCTGATGGGGTAGTATATCTGAAAGATAGGCTGGAGCCATAGAATGAAGAGACCTAAAAGTGAGCGACAAAACCTTGAAGTCAATCCGTTGCCTCACTGGTAGCCAGTGCAGGTCGGCGAGAAGTGGAGTAATGTGGCAACTGCGATGCTCACGACAGACAAGCCTAGCTGCAGAGTTTTGCACAGGCTGCAATCGCCTGATCGCACATGCTGGTAGGCCAGTAAGCAGTGAGTTGCAGAAGTCGAGACGGGATGTCACGAATGCATGGAACAACTTGGACGTGGTATCCTTATCTAAACAAGCCCAAATTTTAGCAATGTTATGAAGCTGAAAATAGGCAGATTTGACTGTGGAGCTGATGTGGTCGTCTAACGAGAGGTCGCTTTGGAATATGACACCTAGATTTCTCTTGATCCATGCTCTTTACAACTCCTCGAAGGAGATGAAATAACCAATAGCGTCATATCGATGATGCGAAGGCAAGCATGCAAAGACACACCGGTTTCATGCTAAGACCAGCGTGCAAAACCATACGAGAAGACAAGGTGGGTAGTTTGTGTGACCATTACTAAGTAGTATGCACCGAATTGTGCTCAGGTAATCACGAAAAACACAGGAAAAAAGACTAGTTTATTGGGGTGCAGAGAAAGCCTTGCGAAAATGCTTCTTCTGCTGACGCTTAAATGTTACAAAGTTAACGGTGTGGTGACATAGATTAACTTGGTTTAAGGTGAAGTGAGCTCCAGAATAGCTGTGCTTACTGAAGGCCCGATCGAGAGATATCGATTTTGTGGGAGAACCGGCTAGGCGACTAAAAATGGAGGAGCCTGGTGCGAGAGCAAATTGGAGAAGCAAGAGGTCAGAAAGGTAGACTGATACAAGCAAGTGGAGCGACCAGTAGACCAAAGTGAATTATGAAGTTGATTCTATGCTTGATGGAAGGCCAGTAAAACTCGTAAGTAGTGTGATGTGGCAGCTATGGCGATGGCGACAGGCCAGACGAGCTGCTGAGTTGTGCAGTGGCTGCCGAAGATTAAAGATATGGACCAGCAATCTTTAACAGAGAGAATTGCAGTACATACGTGAGATCTCGTTTGGCTGTCGCACTGCCGTACTTTCTCTCTCTCTCTCTCTCTCTCTCTCTCTCTCTCTCTCTCTCTCTCTCTCTCTCTCTCTCTCTCTCTCTCTCTCTCTCTCTCTCTCTCTCTCTCTCTAAGCAGCCCCCTTGAATTTTTTATATTCCTTCTCTATCAGAAAATGCGGCGGTGGTTTTGTCTAGCGTCATTGATTTTTCGCTTCGATTTGAACTACGTCGGGCTTGTTGTGTGGGATCAAAGTAGCATGTTTCAAATGTAATGCAATGTATCTCCGTTTGTAACTCCACAAATCTACTAAGACTATGTTCGTGTTAAGCGGGAGTTTTGTACAGCGCACTCACAGCCTAAGGAGCTTTCGGTACGCATTCGGTAGCCAACAGACTTTATCTCACGCAATGAAGAGAAAGTGGGAAGCATAGCAGAGTCAGGAGTGCAGTTGAGG
This sequence comes from Cristatella mucedo, assembly GCA_009760855.2. Classification (NCBI taxonomy): domain Eukaryota; kingdom Metazoa; phylum Bryozoa; class Phylactolaemata; family Cristatellidae; genus Cristatella; species Cristatella mucedo. The sequence goes on along the minus strand of WPIO01000005.1, from coordinate 11,295,041 downwards.
TAGTGAGTAGCATGGAAGTAGCAGTCAGGGCCGTTGGAAAGGATGTGCCATAATCGGCAGCAGGAGAGTAGTCGTTTTCTCGATACATAAGAATCGTGGAAGCGAGTTCCACAGTCTAGGACCAGCAGAGCTAAAGGTTCTGTCGCCAACGGTCATAAAGCTGAGGAATGGAACAGCTAATACACCCTCGATGATGGTTAGAAAATGCCTAAAATAATTCTTCGTCAAGATAAATTTTGTTGAGAGAATACTTGGTGTGTTCAGTAAATCTTAATTCTCTGTACTCAGGTGGTTCTAAAAAATCATATTATTCTAAAATGGCGAATATATAACAAGTTAAAAGTTAATTAGGACGCTGCAAAAACAGGACCACTGCACTTGTTTCTTAGCACCTGGTCTGCAAACCAGGTTTTATCATACAAATATTTTCAACTAACGAGAATTCCATGACGCAAGGAAATTGTGTTCCTCAAGCACTGAAATCATTGAGGTTAGTTCTTGATACCCGGGTCTATAATAATGCGTTCCTAATAATTATTCCTTTACTAACGTTCCTACTAACGATTCCTTCGATTCCCTACTAACCATATCTACATGTGGACCTTGTGCATGTCACATCTAATAATTTTGTGCCTGATGAAATTGTGAATGTTACCACTAATAATTTGTTCATTTTCTTTCTGTACAGCATCTGTAAAGGGCCTGTAAAGAGATTCAGTTCTCCTAAGTCGCTGTACAAATGTATCACTATTATCATTATCATTCGGTAAATTACCATATATATATATATATTTATATATGTGTGTATATATATATCTACATACACATGTGTATGAAAGTATATGCATGTGTGTGTGTGTGTATGCGTGGATTTGTGCATACATAGTAAGTGAGTTTCTAACAACACCTGGTAGCTGGGATTGAGCAAGTGACTTGCATGGTCCAACTGCGTTGCAACTACGCTTGTTTCGTTGCAAATGTCCAACTTGGACGTTTGCAACGAATTACCGCAATTCATCGTAATAAAGCAAAACTTGAACGGAAATAGGCGACAGGAAGATCAAATTTTGAGTGAACACTGCAATAACACTCCATTATAATGTGCCAATCAAATTTCATCGTATCGCTCTCGTGTGTTCTCGTACAAATTGGCTGCGAAGATTCTCGCCACTACCGCAATCCACTTTGTTCACCGCAGAAATTGACCGCGAAAATTGACCACGTTATTGACCAGAAATTGACCGCATGAAGCTCCACCACGGATCGTTTATAATACTATGATACGCATATGTTGTAATTCATGCATACCCACAAAAGTTTGCACAATTGCGCACGCGTTCTCATGCAATCCACTTCAGAGGTTTGATTCTGTTTGCGTGCCTTGTGAATTCCGTCTCTAATTGGGCCAGTCCAATGAAAAATTATAGTGCACGAGGTCTTTTTTTATAATAAATCATAGATATATAATCACTGCAGCTATAATTGAGGTCAAATTAACAAGCACACGCATTACAATACCTCGCAGCTTGTATATGCGCAAACACGGTCTGCTGTCACAGCGAGTCCATTTTGATAAGCGGTAAGGCGGAAGTTTCTCTTGAGTTCAAGGTTGCACTAGTTGAGAGCCTTTGCATCAAAATGAAACTCTTAACGCACAATCTGTTGACTTCCAACATCATCAAAGGTGTCACCATGGGTTACCCTCTGAAAATAACGGTAAGTGGAACAGTTCAATAATGCGCGTTTTGACCAAGCACGAGTACAGGTTGCCCACGTGCTTACGTTCGGATTTCTAATCGCTCAATCCTCATGGCCGTGCGGATATCTCGGCCGCTGGTCGAACATATGTGGCCCAAACGTCCATAGCCAAAGCGGCCGACACCGCAGCATCAATTGTGTAGGTAAACTTACTCAAAGTATTGTGCTTGAATTTTTCATTTCTTAAACTGCTCTTCCTTATATGGTAGCTGTATAATGGAGAACTGTACCTTAGCGGTGGAGTGTGTCTAGTGCGCTTATTATTTTATATGGTTGAATACCTTCGCACCCTGTTGCTGCCCCTCTTACATTCAGGTTCATGCGTTGGAGATTAGACTGGTGGAATTTTGATTGGCTTCGTTATGTAGCTGTTTACCTTTCTCGAGTGTCAGAGACTGATTTTTAGATTCTAATAATAATACTCTTGATAAAGTGCTATTCTAGTGACAAGCGCGAAAGCGGATGCGTAGCCTCTATCCCCCTAAGCTGCGTTTACTCGGTCGGTCCTGTTTCGGTCTTTGGTGCATACGTTACCAAGATTGGTTGGGTGGTCCACGACCGATGGAAGACGGGAGGAGCTTAACATGGCTACTTCTGGACCGAGGCGGAAGCAAGACCAAAGGACGCCACGAACAAACGACCAATCATAGGTACCGTCAAGGGCAGCAGATCTTAATTATTTTGAAAGGGATGGCTGACGTCTAGACCGCTGGAATCATTGATGTATTTTAGCCATATCTTACGAACCTCAAAACCGTTGGAGCCCGTGCCTTTAGTTCCCATGTTCCCAAAGCCTGGAACTCACTACCGACGCATGGCACAACATCCTCTGACATGACGAAAATTAAAAAGTAGCTTAAAACGCAACTAATTTATTACAGCATTTGGTGGGTCTTTGTGATTTGTTCTTCGTGTGGTGTACCTGCTTCTACTATGCCTGCTGCTTGTGGATGTTATCACCGATTTGGTCATGCTTTCTTTGCAGCATCTGTAAAGTGCCTAGAAAGAGATTCAGTTCTCTGAGGGCACTATACAAGTGTATTATTATTATTATCCCAGCCCGAGATCATGTTTATAGAACTGTACTAGTTCCTCATATTGGAATCAGGTGATGAGGCGGGTGATAAGTGCAACCAGGGAAGGTTTACTTCACCGGAAAGTACACCGACGTGGGCCATTTCCTACCTGAAGCAATTTTTCTTTACCACTGGGGGCTGTAGCTATTAGTCGGCTAGAAGAAGCAAGACGGAAGTCAAACTGACCGTTAAACTTCCTACAAGATGGAGGTCTAAAGCAAGCCCTTGCATTTAAACTCGGTTTAATATAGATAACTCTCCGGCAGGTGAACTCGGCCAAAGACATATGGCCTTTCTGGTTTGGCCCAGTGGTTAAGGTGCTTGCCCCGACCAAGAGGTCATGAGCTCGGACCTTGTGGCAGTTGTGAAGCGACTGAATAGTGATGAGGTTCTCTTAGGGTGCTATGCAAATAAATTATGTATATTTAATAGCCCCGTGCTTCCACTCCAACTCACTGCAGTGTTTACAGATAGATACCTTGGAGGTACCACATTTGTATGTGTGCATGTACAGTACAACAGTGCAATAAATTGAGTTGGCTGGGTTGGCTTGGTAAATATTTGCCATATTGACATACTTCTTTTACAGCATATGTAAAATGCCCAGAAAGAAATTAAGTTTTCTGAGGGGCTATATAAATATATTAGTATTATTATTATTTCTGCTCATGTATTGTCTGGTTAAGTATATTTATAAAAGGAAAGATAAAAATTAGGCAACACTCAAGAAGGTGTAATGCTATTCTTGCTAGTGAGGCTCGTATTGTAGAAAAAGTACATTGAACAGTGTTTGCTCTAGAAAGAAAAGGAAGAAATCCTAGCTGATTAAACAGCCTCTTTTTGTATAGCGACAGAAGAGCCTTTACGGCTATCACCACCGCTTGCAGTGGCGATAAAGAATCGCCCACCGCAGGAATCGAACCCACGACCTCGGGACCGAGGTCGTGAAAGCAACCGCCTTACCTAGTGTGCCATCACGGCTCACCCCCCTCAAGCCAAAAGGAAGGAATCTAAAAATTTCAGTAACCGTCAAATTTTGACATTTACTTGCTCAAAGCAGAAATATAGCACCTAGGCAATATCTCGGCCGACCGGTAGTATCATACACTAATCTCTTCTTCTTGAGTACCTATTATCTCACCTGGGCTGCACCTAATAATAATAATAATAATTATTATTATGCACTTGATAAAGTGCCCTCAGAGAACTCAATCTCTCTCTAGGAATTTTACATTTGCTGCAAAGGGAAATGCAATTGAATGGTGAGTAATATCATGCTTGATAAACAAATAAAATGAATAACATGGTTAGGGGGTGACATGCACAGGGTCAGCATGCAAATGTGGTTAGTGGCAGCATGCACAGTGGCAGCACGCACAAGCACATGAAGGACGAATCACAGGGACCCACTAAATGCTGTCCTAAATAGGTGTTTTAAAGTTCTTTTTAAATGTGGTCAGGTCAGGGGATGTTCTGACGCAAGTCGGGAGGGAGTTCCAGGCTTTGGGAGCATACGAACTAAATGCACGGTCTCCAAAGGATTTGAGGTTTGTACGAGCTATTGATAGACTGTTGGATTCGAAAAGCGAGTGGTACGATGCTTGGCCTGGTGGGGGAGTAGATCTGAGAGATAGGATGGAGCCAAAGAAGGAAGTGACCTAAAAGTGAGCGACAAAACCTTGAAGTCAATCCGTTGCTTGACTGGTAGCCAGTGCAGGTCTGCGAGAAGTGGTGCGATGTGGCAACTGCGATGCTCGCGACAGACAAGTCTAGCTGCGGAGTTTTGCAACAGCAGTAATCGCTTGATTGCAGATGCCGGTAGGCCAGCAAGCAGTGATATATACCTATACTGCAATCCAATATCTATACTGCAATCCAATTATTCGGTCATATCTCATGGTAGGATTTCACAGTCCAGCAGTTAAGGTGCTCGCCCCGACTAAGGTCTGGCTGAGGTCGTGTGCTCGAGCCCTGAGGCACATGTGAAGTGCCTGAATAGAGATGTAGTTCTCTTGGGGTGCTATACAAATGAATTATATATTATATATAGCACAGACGTCAACGAGCACCAATCATCAGAAGAGCCATTAAACTTGAGGGTGCCCCTGATACCTGTATGTGGTCTCTTCTCACAATCTATACTCTCTCACTGTCTTGCCGATTTAGTCACCAAGCACAATCTAGGCTTTCATTTTTCTAACGTAGATGGCATGCATCTGTCCCTGTGCTTTGACCTCTCCACCTGCCTTCCTGGACCTCGAACTCTTTTAAGTCCCTTGCTGTATGTGTTGCTGAAATTTGTGCTTGGATTGCAGCAAACTTTTCTAAAATGGAATGGGGATAAAACCAACTAGTTTTTGGCAAACCCAGTGTTACTCAGAAATTTGAATGCCTACTGCTTAACGATTAAAGATGGGCTCAGCCGACATATCTCCTTTTGGATCTGCAATCTGAGTGTTCTGTTCCAAAGTGACCTTTCATTAGATTACTCTTTCTGCTCCACAGTCAAGAATGCCTACTGTTAGCTGTATACCATTTCGAAAACTTGGGCCTGTTGAGATAAGGATACCACATCCAAGTTAGCCAATGCATTTGTTACACCCGTCTCGATTTCTATAACACACTACTCGTAGGTCTTCCTGCCTTTCCAATATTAAGCTTGCAGTTCCTCGAAACTCAGTAGCAAGGCTTGCCTGTCGTGAACATTGCAATTGCCACATTACGCCACTTTTCACAGACGTGCACTGGCTGCCTATCAAGCAGCATATCAACTTCGAGGTTCTATCACGTACTGTTACATCCCTTCGTTGTCTTTTTCCGTTCTATCTACCCACAATTCTTCCTGATCTGGCTTATAATTGATTTGCAGGCTCATCTGACTTTCAAGTCGTTTAGCTGTGACTCCAACTAACCTCGAATCCTGTGGTGACTGTATCTTCAGTTTCTAATGCCCGTAAATCCTGGAAGTCACTGCTGACTGACTTTACGACATCCTCTGACTTGACAATATTTAAAAGAAGCTACACACCTTTGTTTCTCCCTGCATTGCTCCGTGTACATGACTTGTCCATTGCATGCTTATGTGTGCTGACACTATTCATGTATCACTAACCAATCGACATGCTTCCTTTCCACCATATGCATAGTGCTTAGAAAGAGATTAGTTCTCATTGGGTGCCATGCAAATATCATGTTACTATTATGAGTCTTACTGGTGTACTTTACTCAGGGTTTTCGACCCTTTTTGGGGCTCCTTTTATAATAAACGGATACGATCAGCAGTCTAGTCCAGAACCGTCGTATAGTTGCTGATTGGCATTTTGCTTCTGCCTGATGTGTAAGGAACCCTATACTCCTGGGGTGTATGAAATGTATGGTGACCTTAAAAAAGCATCTTTCATTGATACTATGTTATAGCTTGGGCCTTAGTAGAAGCATTTTGTTGTGTGTATGGGAGTCTAGTATCCCTATGGATGCAGCACTTCTAGTGGTTTATGTTGCAATAATTTTGGTATGCTTACTTTTCTCGAGGGCTATTCGAGTTCCATTGTTCATTTGATATCTTAAAGTCCAGTTTCGACTAAGCGAGAACACTACGTCTATGACCTTACTTTTGCATGTTGTCTTCGTCGTGCTGCTAGTCATCCTGGATGCATATGTTGAGCCAGCAATTTAACCCGGCAAGAGTGTTCGTGATTTCAAAAATGAGCTTCTATCAGCTTGTACTATGCTGCCATGCGGTATTGTATGTCGTGTGGGGGCTGCCATGTATGTGTAGTGAACACACGAATTAGTGCTGCCTGAAATGTAATGAGCAAGAGGGCCACAACTGCAGCATCAGGTGAATGCATTTTGCTGTATGATGAGAAGCTGGAATTTATTTTAGGCAAAAGAAGTTGATGTTGCTGAGGTAGACTTCAATCCTGATTTTATTAAGCGAATGTTGCAGCGGCTGGACTGGAAAGTTGCCTCTGAAGCTGCAAAAGTGGTAAGTCGTTGCTTACATGCAGTGCTTGCTGGCTGATCTGTGTTGATGTATTACTTGCACTTCTCATTTCGCTCTTGAGGTGCACCGGCTGCCTACCGATGGGCTAGATCCTGCGAAGCAACATTTGATCAGTGAGCGATAACTCTGTGGAATAAGGATAACAGAGTCTAGTCGTAACCCTCTGTTGGAGCCGTCTCTTGGCCAAGTTTGCTGTTCCCATCAGTCATGTACTCGACAGAGCATCTTTTTGCTAATTTCAAGCGTTTAATTTTTCAGCTATCTATTTTCAGTTGTTTTTGGGGACGAATTGCCGGTCCTCTAATCTTTTTGGCCTCAGTGGTTAGCCATCGAAACATGAGCCTCTGAGCTTTGGCATTACTAGTCAGCGATGTGTGTTATTTTATTGACACTTCATTATTGTATATCACTTGGACCTTCCTATGCTGTCTTTGTTGGTAAATCGGATCCATGTTCACAGCTTTTTCAGATTTTCAGTCGTGTTTTGCATGTAATGCAAAAAGAGGTTGGCATTCAAAGAAATTTCATTTTCACGTGGTCCAAGCTCGAGTGTTTTTTTGCTGTGTTTGTGCTGCTGTAGCCATCGCCAATCTGTCATCAACTTTGAAATGCTTGCTCGTTAAAATTGAACAGCTGAATCTAGGTTCTGCACGCATTGCACAAGTAGATTGTAGCTACCTAGGAGCTCTACCGGCTGATGTGTTGTGAGTAGGTCTTTCCTAATGAATGTGCCTCTCACAATCGACCAGTGCCTTTGACACCATGTTGACTGAATGCTAATAAGTCTTGTTACTTACGGTTGTAGTTACTGCCGTCAGAGCAAGATCTTCCATCAGAACTCCCAGCCGACTTTGACTCGAATGAGGAATTTCTCAGAAGAGCCCATCACGTTCTGCTGGAGGTAAGATGGAGGCAGATGCTTGGTTTCGGGCCTCTGTCTGAACTCTTCCCCCTCTGCGTTAGCCTCCATTAGTTCGTTCTGGCCAGATCAACTTCCCAGAAACCCGTGGCTATACTGACATTTATATAGCACCATAGGAGAACTTGATCTCTCCTACTAGTAGACACTTAACATATGCTGAAGAGGAAGCTTGTCAATTTTGATTACATTTTCAGTTTAAACATGTAAACGCAATTCACACGATTTTGTTACGGGTGGGTTTTAGCTTCTTTTCAATCGAAGCAGGTCGGTGGAATGTCGTGACGTCAGTCGGCAGTGAGTTCTAGGTTGTGTGAGAAGACGAATTCGAGGCACGCTGTCCAAAGGAATTGGGGCTGGTTAAAGGTACAGTTTAACGTCTTGAGTCCAACGAGTGGTTGGTTCAATGCAAAGCCTGATTAAGAAGTATTTCCGTTGGGTGAGCCTGAGCAAGAGGAATGTGAGCGGTAGCACCTTGAAGTCCAAATGCTGCTTGATAGGGAGCCATTGCAGGTCGGCGTGAAAAGTTATATACTGTGGTAGTAGGCATGTTCACGATTGACAAGCACAGCTGCAGAGATTTGCATAAGCGATAAATGCCTTGTTGCTCAGGTCGGGAGACCTGTGAGTAGTTATTTGCAGTTGTCAAGACGGGACGGTCTGTATGTGTACTGTTGCACTTGCACCAAGACCTTCGAGTAGTGAGTTCCCAAAGTCTAGAGGGGATGTCACTAGTTTATGTACTAGCTTGACTGAAGTATCCTTATCTAAGCAGGCTCAAACTTTTGCAGTGGTACTAAGCTGAAAGTAAGCAGACTCGTCTGTCGAGCTAACGCCGAGCTGGTTTGGTCTAGCGGTGAATAGTCATGAGGGCTGAAACTGTCCAAGTTATTACTAACCAATTGATATTCTTACTTTACAGAACATGCAAAGTGCCTGGAAAGAGAGTTCCATATTCCAACACACGTAATTATTGCCGAGCTGGTTTGCTCTATCGGTTAAGGTGCTCGCCCCGACCAAGGTCTGACTGAGGTCGTGGGCTCGAGCCCCGAGGCATATGTGAAGCGCCTGAATAGAGATTAAGTTCTCTTGGGGTGCTATATAAATGAATTATATTTTTATATTTTTTAATGTATTCATCTAGTGAAACGTTGGTTTGGAGCAGGATACACAGATTGGTCAAGCAGTTACAGTGCTCGCCTCGACCAATGTCTGGCTGAGGTCGTGGGCTCGAGCCCCGAGGCATATGTTAAGCGCCTGAATAGAGATTAGGTTCTCTCGGGGTGCTATACAAATGAATTATATGGTAAGGGGTCACGTTACATACATACATACATACATACATACACACACACACACACACACACACACACACACACACACACACACACACACACACACACACACACATATATATATATATATATATATATATATATATATATATATATATACATACACACACCATATTATACTTGTTATCATTGAGCATGCTACCACTAACCATTCGGTCATGCTTCCTTTGCAGCAAATGTAAAGTGCCTAGAAAGAGATTGAGCTCTCTGAGGATGCTAATCAAATGTATTATTATTTCTGAGTAGCACTAGGTTTTCATATGACTACCAAGTTTATTTGTATCGTACACAATTCGAGGAAGTTTACTTCTATCCAAGTGCATTTGTCAGCAATGCATGCTCCATTTTATGTGCTTGTCTGCATCTTGCTTGCTAGCTTGACCTGTAGTGGTATTGACGTTCTGCATTAGATTTGTTTGCTTTTTTTTTCTAGTTAGCACATGTAACTATCACAGTCACTTACCTAATACCACATTCATCTATGCAGTGCAGTGCGGTTTTTAAATTGAAGAGTAAACGATTGAGCGTTCCTCGGCAGCCTGGCTTGAAAGAACCAAAGTGGCAGTGGAGGCTGTGCAGCATGGCCACCACCTCTGCCACGCTCCCTCAGCCTTGGCAGTGTGCACCGCGCACTCACTGCATGCCGTCGGCCTCGTCCTAGGTCTCCTATTGTGTGTGTGTGTGTGCGTGCGTGTGCGCGGGTTGGTGTGTGTGTGTGTGTTGGTGTGGGTTGGTGTGAGGTGTGCGCTGCACGTGCGATGTGATCGGGCAAAATATAAAGTCAAAGTGAGGTAAACGTTAGCTGATCGAACAGCCTCGTCCATGTAGCGGTTGAAGAGGCTTAATGGTGTCCCCATTATTGCTCGAAGGGGGCCATGAAGGATTGCCCACTGCAGGACTCGAACCCGGTTCTACCTGGGCCATGAAGTGTGAGCGCCTCACACGTGGGCGTGGACCCAGTAGCATGAGCGCAAGAGCTCAGTCGCCCTGACATGCCCTAGTCGCATGCCCAGCCGGGCAGCGGCTTGGCTCTTTGAGCTTTCGGCGGCAGCTAAGCTGCCTCGCTGCTCCAAGGCCACCGGCTGCAGTAGCATAGAAAAAGCCTAAGAGCCGTCTGCCAAAGCACAATCTATAAAAACGATGAGTGCCTGCCGAGAGGCAGTGAGCTCTTTTTAAAGGCAGATCGGGGTTGCCAGATGGACACGATGTCCAGCGAGAGCGTGGTTAGCTTTCCATCTCATGTCACTGTCAAGTTAGTTTGTCGGCTGCCGACGACCGATCCGAACTCGGCCAACCACTTCGCTTGGTTGAGCGTGCAAACCTTTTAGAGCAAGCTAACAGCTTAGCATTTTTAGCAAGTAAAGACGATCTTCGACTGGCCTTCGTTGGCTCAGTGTTGCAAAATGATCGCACCGGTATACACACCTGGCTTGCTTTTAACGGCTGCCCTTAAAGATGTCTGTGATGGAGGTGCCTGATTTGGGCTGTAAAAAACCAAGATTTCAGCTAATGTAGGCTGGCTTATTCATACTTACACTTTCCTGGCCTAAAGGTACGCCAATGGACTAGCTGTTCTCAACGTACGGCGATTATTTTTTTTGTTTAGGTCCGAGCATGCAGTCCCTGTCAACCAGACATGACCCTGCACATTAAGGGCCGGCTGCCCTGTTAGCTACAGAACTGACTCTTGCGATTCCTCAGCAGCGACCAGCACATGCGATGCATCTCATGGTCGTCTAGCAACGCGAGAGCCAGCTAGTCGTCACGAGGCACCACCTATTTAAACCGTCTTCTCTTCTTTAAAGCGTAGCAGCTGACCTAGCCTGTTGGATATACCATAACGATGTCACCGCCAGTGGCTCAACGTTCTCTATAGTAATAAGAATATTAATAATAACAATGATATTACATATGCATATAGCCCACAGAGAACTTAGTCTATTTCTAGGCACTTTACATGTGCTGTAAAGGAAGCATGATGTTCCGAATGGATCGGCACTGCTTAAATAGGCACTGGTAGTGCTCCATTTTGATTAGGGTGCTGACCAAAAGCACGGCTTTAGTTAGCGCAGCAGTTGTGAACGCACAAAGTGCAAGCTCGTGCACCGAGGACAACAATCGTGGCTGCAGCAGCCTTGAGCAGCCACTCTGAAGTAGTAGATTGTGCAGATGTAGGATGCAAGGCTTGCCCATCAAGAGAGTGGCCTGGGGGAGACTAGTTCCACACAGAACCACCATTGACATGTCCCTTGGGTGGCACTCTTGGACATGGGTCATTGTAATATAGGTGTGAACTAGCTGTCTCGTTGCTGCACCGTCTGAGTAGTTATTTTTGTCAGTTGTGCTGAGAGCTTTAACCTTAGCTATAAACGGAACTCAGCTTCATTCGGGTGATCTTGTCGGCTGAGAGGAAACTAGCATTGTTGGGCAGTCGGAATAGTGTTGTGTGTAGTTCTGTCCAGATTCAAATGATAAGGCTTCTGCATTAATGAGCCACCCATACGCCACCACTACCGTGGTCTAGCCATGGCAGCCTAATTTGCTGAGCCATGCAACTTGTATAATAATAATAATAATTCACTTGATAAAGCGCCCTCAGAGAACTTAATCTCTCTCTAGGCGCTTTACATTTGCATCACTTTGGATATGCTGTGTCACACGCCGCTGTGACGTCTCTCCTCTCGTCCAGTTAAGAGGTGATCGGATGGTGCTAACTTACCAGATTTTAGCAACATCTATTCTTTTAGCAGCTGCTTACGACCGTTCTATAAATAATTGCTCATTTGCCCATGGCCACTACTGTATTTTGTTTATTGTTTAAAATATTTCATGCTGCATTATATTTGGCATCAAGGATAAACTCGGTCATACCATTAGCTGGTGAATGATAAATGTGTGCAAGCTCGTGGCACAAAGTATCGCTGCTCGACTAAGTAGCTACTCTATAGGTGCTGACCACAATAGTCGCTCCTTAAGCTGAAAACGATATTGCCAGTACAGTATGGTAAGCGCCTAAACTCTGTGACTCGTGATTGCTGACTATAAGGATAATAATAAGACATTGATATAGCACCCGAAGAGAACTAAATCTCTCTCTCTCTCTCTCTCTCTCTCTCTCTCTCTCTCTCTCTCTCTCTCTCTCTCTCTCTCGGCACTTTACAAATGCTGTAAGGGAAGCATGTCAATATGCGAAGTGATAACATTCTCAGCGTCAGCACGTATAAGCACAAATAAGAAAGTTCGCACGAACCCAGCAAAGGCTGGGAGTAGCAGGTGTGATTTAGCATCTGCTTAGATGTCGTCAAGTCAGGGTATGTCCTGACGTCAGTCGGGAGTGAGTTCTAGGCTTTGGGAGCATATAAACTGTCTACAAAGAAGTTGACGTTGGTTTGAGGCATACCGAAATGACTTAATTCAGAAGAGAAGGTATGCCTGCCCTGGTTGGGAAGCAGTACTGATAAGTAGGCCAGAGAAAGATAATGAAGGGACCTAATAAAGAGTGACAGAACCTTGTACTCGATACTCTGCTTCATGGGGAGCCAGTGAAAGTCGGTGAGAAGTGGTATAATGTGGCAACTTCACCACTCACGACAGGTAAGCATAGCTGCTAGCTTTGCACCAACTGTAGGTGCTTTAATATACAGAGTGGTGGAAGATCTGCTGGTAGTGAGTTAAAGAAGTGGAGACAGGATGTCACCAATGCACAGACCAACTTGAATGTGGTGTACATGTCTCAGCAGGCCCAAATCTTTGTAATGTAGCTGGAAGTAGGCAGACTTGACTCTGGAGCTGATATGGTCGTCTAGTGAAATGTGGAACAGGACACCCAAATTGTGTAAAGATGCAACAGGAAATATGTTGTCAGAGCCCGTTTTGAAGGCTAGGTTTGGCCATAACTAGTGAGTTGGCTTTGTTGTCATTCAATTTGAGAAAAGGTGCTGCCATCCAAGTGCAGATGTCAGCTATACATGCAGCAAGAGTTATGAGATTTTGACGTGCTGGAAGGCTGGTAGGGATTAGAGCGTAGGTACAGCTGTGTGTCATCGACTTCTACCTAGGTCTGATGGTGAATCGAGTTTTGGCCATCTAGTTGGAGGACTGGCTGTGCAATAAAGCTATTAGTTTTCTTGAAACCATGTGAAGCCGATCAACATCGATCGGTTGCTTTGCACAGAGCATGTCATGTCATGGAGCTATGTAGAGTCAAGTGATTGTCCACTCTACCACTGTGAATGTTGGCAGTGATGTGGGCTGTGATATTATCACAGGCCTGAAATGTCGTTCAGCTCAAGTCATGCCCTACTCCACACAGCAGTGCAGATGACCGCTCAGATACTGACCGGCCTACTAAACTTGATCTTAAACTTCAACTAAACTTCTGAGTGGCACCTAGCCTATCGGCAGTGTTTTGTTGTAATTCTGCCAGTGGCAGTATAGGCTCCCGAGCTTGGCCAGTCGTGCACAAAAAAACATACCGATCTCGTCTGCTCACCGCCAATCCATCATACTCGTACTTACTAGCTAAAGTTTAGCCCCTCATACCTGGCTCTTTGTGCTGCTCCCACCGACTCATTCGTATTGACTTTACCTTTGGCTTTCCCTAGCAGACAGGCCAACGATAAGAGTCATAATCGGGGTCGATCTGTAGTGCAATCTTCTTTTAGGCATCGAGTGAAGGAGGGTATGTGAAGAATGTTGACTCGTTCTAAACGATCTGTCCAGTCTCGCTATTGCTACCATGCTGCTTCTAATTCGGTTTGTCTGAACAGGTTTCCTCATACCCCCTCACTGACTTTCGTGGGAAATCGTGATCCCGTATTGACACTAGTAGACATATACGCATGCAACTTGGGCGCTCGAGTTGGCCGTGCCTTTTTTCCTTGGACGTTCTGATATGCAGATTGAGGTGAAAGAAGGCGAGCTCATCTGTCCCCAGACAGGGCGGATCTTCACCATAAACAAAGGGATCCCCAACATGCTGCTGAGGGACGATGAGCTCTGAGACGATGCCGTGTCCAACACGAGATGGCGGTGACATGCCAATGCCCAGGTGAGCAGCTCTCGTGAGCAGAGCTGCCAGTGCTAACGCAGCTGCTGCTTCGGTAAACTTTGGTTGCATTTCGGATGCCGGAACCAACACTAGTCATGCTTTGAGCATTACTTTAGCATGTTCTAATCATTGTATGCATGGTTGCCTTGTGGGCTTTGTTCTGCCGTTTTGTTGTGCAGGATCTTTGTGCCGCGATTATGGTGCATTCTCTGCCAGAGCGTGGATGCAGGGTGTACCAGCATCCCACAAACTTGTCACGGTAGTAATGGCACCATTGGGATTGCCACTTGCTGTAGCTTGATGGGGTTGCATTCCTGGAGGGTAGAAATAGCACTCTCCTCAATCCTTGTTGAGATCTGTATCATTATTTGTACTCGTGCCTTGTGTGATTGCGATCTTCTGTTTTGTTTAATTTTTCTAGGTCAGTTCTCGGCTCACCGCTGATGCTCTGGAAAACGTTCATTCGTTTGCTGGAGGCTGTTTTGCCTGTAAATGCTTATATTTGTAAATATAGTAGTGTGGTAGATGTCTATTGTGTTCTTCCCGTGTGTTGATAAGGTCTGCTTATAATGCTACTGTTCTTTATTTATTGACAATTAATAGAAACTTTGTGCATGCCTCTTTTTTAATTCCTTGAATGCTGCCATGAATACCTCACAGCAACGGCTTCTGGCCCCAGATCGGGCTTGCTGGCAGGCGCCGCCTATTGGTGACAGTCGAATACTCAGAATTCCCGTGTCTGCTGTGACTTCTAATTTATATATGTGTTTGCGAAAATTTACTCTCTTTAGGTAGTCATGTGGCTGTCATTCAACGTGACATAATTTGAGTTTCTGTGGCCTAGCAAGATTATTAGTGTGGCCGTGATAGCCCAGGAGGTAAGGTGCTTGCTCTTCACGGCAATGGTAGTGAGTTCGAATCTTGTAGTTGGACGATTTTTTACCAACTCTTAACAATGGTGATAGCCGATAAGGCTCTTCTGCTGCTAATCTAATGAGGCTGTTAAAATCATTTAAGATTCTTCAGTGTAGGGTTCTTGCTGTAGCCTCAGCTCTTGCCTGACCAGTAGGGTACCTCCACTTAACAAACTTTCAAGAACTGGCTTGTTAGAATTTTACAATCCCATAGGAGCCTACCTTTGTGGCAGGGTAGCCGAAATGGTTCTATATCCCCATCTGTCTGTCTATCTATGTCTGTCTTATCTGTCTCTCTCTCTCCCCTCTCTCTCTCTCTCTCTCTCTCTCTCTCTCTCTCTCTCTCTCTCTCTCTCTCTCTCTCTCGCTTTATCTCTCTCGCTTTGTATTTTTCTTTCTCTGTGATTTCGCCTGTATGCCAGTGCTCCTCAACGGCATGATGCAAATATTGCTGTTAGTCACGATTTCAAGTGAAGTGTATGTTAGATTCAAAATTTGTTTCGTTATGGTTATATACAACTTACTAACCTTGAGACTTAGCTGTGGCCTTGGCTGGCCAACAGCCTTGATTTTTACCGGTATACAGAAGCTAGGCTTGGCATCGCTTAAGATGTGTAGCCTGTATCAAGTCTTTATATAAAAAAAAAGTCAACGTCAAGTGATTCCCCAGCCTAATTTATGTATAGCGGCAGACTGTGGCCGAGCCAATGCTTTCACGCTGGGGCGACTCCTGCCGACGATGATAAACAGCAGAAATCGAAAATCTTTTATTCGACAGATGAGCAGCAGCAGCATAGATTGAAAGTTGTGATCTCATCATTTGTCACCATCGCAGCAGTTCCTTTCTCAACTTACAACTTTATGGTGTCGTTTTTATGTAGTTCGTACCCATCGTCGTTTGAAGGCTTGTCTTGATAAGTTTTCATATCCTCAACACACGTGTAGCCTTGGTGGTTGACCTTGGGAATGTCAGAATTAACCACACCAGTTTGTACAGTAGGTCTCAACCGGCTCCGACTAGACTGGACTCAGTCAGCATATATTAATGGGCTGTTAAATCAGCTAGCCTGTACTTAAGTTTACACCGAAAATCATCCCGACGTACTTCAATGCCAAGTCCTACCTCTTTCTCTAGTTGTGAAGGTGCTACCTTAAGAGAATGTGCTCGACGTATGGAGAAAGTCTATCCTGTAGAAATAGAAACTTGATTGAAAGTTTGTGGTCGAGGAAGCATGTCGCCTTAATTCTCTGCTAAGCCGTACTACGGTTCTCTTAAACTCAGCGACATACTTACGGTGAACGTTTCGATTAAGCGATGTAGCACCGTGTCGCTGTGCGTCTAGTTTATTCTATCCCAACACTCCTCATAAGCACTCTGCTGCAACAAACTTACGAACCTGGCCCTATATACAAGGCACTATAATTGAGGAAATACTGTCCCTGAAGCTTCGTCTAAAGCGAGGCTGTACGTGCGTAAGCCAAGGGCTTGAACACCGAGGGTCGCAAATAGTAGCGAAGGTTTAGGCTCGCATTGGAGTCTGCAGAAACCCATCAGTGTGCCCAGATAGTTCATCGACTGAGGACCGGCTGCTTCCCTGAGAACGATCCTCCTCCACCCCCTAGCCAGGGGTAGGATTACTCGGAAATCTTGTGTGGAACGATAAGTGTTTCTAGTCCTTAAACGTAAATTGGAGCACTCAGAAATCGAATCACTTGCTTATACGAAAGAATCGGACGTCTGTTGAACGCGACTCCATCCTACTCGCCGAACACCCGACTTTAGAACTCCTGCCGTTGCCGATTGGCAGCAAGCGCCTGTCCAGCTCTCTGCATGGCTGTGTCAATCACAACCTGAGTCGTGAGATCAAAGATTAAAGGCTAGCTGATTCAATCCTGGTTTATATAGCAGCAGAAGAGCATTAACGGCTGCTACTGTCTCTTGCAGGGCGCGATAAAAGACCGCTAACTCAGGGTCGAAGCGTCACCTAGTTTGGGCCAAAGGTCAAAACCCCCAAACTCGATCAGCAGTTTTGGGGGCACCTTTCCATGTGGAAATGATATTGGCCCCAAACTCCACTGCCCTTTCCACTCTCTTGCTCGAAGGCTAAAGCGGTTTTCTTCATAACACTGTCGCCGTGTGACTTCATACTCGCTCTTTCTTCAATGGCCGGTGTTTTTCTACCTAGCAATCAACCTTACTGTGCCTTCTCACGCCAGCCGTTTAGGATCAGAGCGATTTTCTGCCTAGCACCCCTGTATCCCAATTAAATCCAATATTGTGGATAGGCAAGAACTCGCACTGCTCCTTCATGCATCCCTCGGCGGCAAGGGTGTCTCCCCACTTCGCAATCCCTCGTCCTAAAATCATGCCCGCCTCGAGATACTGTATGCTACTTACGCGATTGCTGCTTCGAGCTTGCCTCGAGTCCCAGACCAGGACAAATCGTTGGAGTTGGCCTTTTCTACTCTGACCCTCCCTCGGGCGGTGGCAGATGGCGATGGATGTCAAGGCCAAGTGGCGCCCGGCGGCCCGACTAGACTAGGGGTGCTGCTGCCCCCCTCCGCCTGCCCTTGGCTCTTTCGCTCGTAGCAGAAGAGCCGTGGCGGTTGTTACTCCCGCTTGCAGTGGGCAATAAGGAATTCCTGCCGCAGGACTCGAACCCGAAAACTAGATCGTGAAATTCGAGGCCAGACCTATCCATAGCAGTAAGTAAAGGGAAACCTCGTTTAAAACAACAGCTTTATTGGTATAGCGACAGAAGGAGCCTTATCGGCTATCATTTCCGATCGCAGGGCTGAACGTATTCTTTTTCCAGTGGTAACAGAACCCAATCCCAAAGAACTGGATAAGAATTAACCTACCGAGGTCGCGAATCTGAAGCAAGCAGGTTCCTGCAAGCCACTTTTCCCGATAGAAACATCTCTTGTTTCTCTGCTCTCATTCCTGCCCTTGTTATATGCAGTGTTCCTGCATCTGGCAAAAAGGCCCTTTGAATCGTTAGGCCAACTCCATTTACCGCGCTACTTACCTCTCTTTACCTTATGTTTGGAAATAGTTAATAAATACAAAAGATGCGTTGCACTCAATTACTGCAGCTAAGACTGTAGGGTCGAGCAAAGGCACCACTGAATCATGTAATGCTTAAGCAGATGGTATTTGAATCAGCTGACCCGTGGACCATAGTTCGCCAGTAAATAGTGGAAGACCGTTGATTGGTGGTGACGAGCAGCAAAATTTGCACATCTCTTATGGTGAAGTATATGTAACTTACTTCTTACTTGGTTCGAATTAGGCCCACTAGTTCTTGACGAATGCCGTACCCGGCTGGACGTTGACTCCACTAGTTTCTAAATGCGGTGTTCCTCGCTAACCACCACTTCATTTTAAGCCACTTGAGGAGCTCGTTCGCCGGGAGTCAAGATTGAAGATTCAGCTGAAAGATACAAAACTACTCAAAGATTAGAAATACGATGGCTACATTCAGAAGCGTGCAGCCTCGGATTGCCAATGACCAAGATAGTGGAGCAAGTGTCTGCAGCAAAATGCGTCTTCCGATCACTGCTGCTCTCTGATGTACTCCACTGACATGGCTACGTACTGTACCTAGATAGACACTGCAGCAGCAGCATCAAGCCGCTGACGAACATCCAGCCGGCAAAGAAAAAAGACTTTGCCGAAACTTTCTGCCAACACCATGTCGCAAAACTACCTCCACTAATTAAAGCGAGAAAGTCCGTCACCCCTAAAGATGGCGAACCTCCATCAAGCGGCAATATGGCGCAGCAGCGTTGTCTTCCGTGATGGAACTACAATGACTTAGCGAAGCGAGTCCACAGGCAGTGAGCTGTTCGTACAATACTGTATACGGCCAGTATACTTTGTGCAGAACTATCGAGGCCTGAAGCAATCAAGAATCATGTTAATCTATCGCTCCTCGTATGCCGCCTTGGGTTATCATCTCTTGCCTTTCAAATAAGACTTCTTTTAAAAGTTACATTGTTGCTGCTACAACTTTTAGACGACTATTGTGTCGATAATAAAAAGAAATCGAATCGGTTTTATAAGTCATTGAAGTACTAGTGTAGCGCCATACCGGAGGGATTTTGAGAGTAGTGAGTGCTGGGCTCAGAGACAACTCTGCCCCTCGGGAGAGGCCGGCTTGACTGTACTAAGAGCGACTTGTGAGGGCAGATCGATGGCTTAGAGTTATATTTGTGGCAGGCTGGTATATGGCTTCGCAGATAAGCGGGAAGGACAGATTTATGGTGTAGGTTTAAATTTACGGTGGAGCGCTTTATGTCTTTGCAGCGGTTTGGCAGGTTTCTGGTTTAGGCTTATGGCTTCGTAGTTAAGCGACGCTGTCTTGCCTGTGGACTGTGGTCTTACGTTGGCCAGTGCGAGGGGACTTGAGTTCTTATAGGCGGACGCGGTTAGTTTTTCTCTCGGTGACTCCGTGGGCGAATGGAGGAGCGTTCTCAGATGTAGGGCGGTACTAGGAGTTTCTGCGGAGCCGCTGGGATCCCGACCCGGCGCTGCTAGCGGCTATCCCTATAGTAGCGCCTCGTGTCAAAGGCGAGATTCGCGCGTTTGTCTTGGTGAGTCTTAGCGAGGAGTGTAGTGTAATGTAGGGTATTTCGGTCTGTAGCTCCACACAGACTGAATGGGTGTTTCGCGCGCGAGTTTTCAATAGCGGCATTCAAAACGGCAACCGAGCGGCTTTTGGTGCGAACGCGGTAGCCTACAGACTTCATCTCACGCAAAAAAGAGAAAGTGAGAAGCATAGGTGAGTCAGGAGGGCATTTGAGGTAGTAAGTAGCGTGTAAGTAGCAGCTCATGACATTTGGAAACTAATGTGCCGCAGTCGGCAGCAGGAGAGTAAATGCCGTTGCGTAAGTATTGTGGAGGTGAGTTTCGCAGTCTAGGATCTCTAGAGCAAAAACTTCTGCCACCAAAGGCCATCAAGCATAGAAACGGAACAGATATTGCAGTGTCCTTACAGGACCTGAGAGCACGAGGACGCTGAAATTGGTGCAGCAATTCAGCTAGGTATGAATGATAGAGCCAAGCCCTAATGGGCCTGTATATCAGCGTACGAACTTTACTCAGTATCACATCAGTTTCAGCCTGTTCGTGCCCTGAGGTCCTGTGTGGACAATAAATTAGCTATCCCATTCCTCCGCTTAAAGACCGTTGGCGACAGAAGCTTTAGCTCTGCAGGTCCTAGACTGTGGAACTCGCTTCCACAATTCTTACGCAACGACAACTACTCTCCTACTGCCGACTATGGCACATCTTTTTCAGCGGTCCTGAGCTGCTACTTCTATGCTACTCACTACCTCAACTGCTCTCCTGACTGCTATGCTTCCCACTTTCTCTTTGTTGCGTGAGACGAAGTCTGTTGGCTACCGAATGCGTACCGAAAGCGGCTTAGGCTGTGAGTGCGCTATACAAAACTCTCCTGCGTAACACCCACATGGTCTTTATGACTTTGTGGAGTTACAGACGGAGATACATTACATTACATATCAGTTATTGGAAAAAATATAATTCATTTTTATAGCGCCCTGAAAGAGCTTAATCTCTATTCAGGCAAGTCAGATCTGCCACGGGGCTCAAGCCCACGGCCGCGGTCAGACCTTGGTCAGGGCGAGTACGTTAACCACTGGACCAAACCAACGCGGCTAGTCATTGTGTGGGGATAACACTGAACTAGACGCGCAGGGTCATTTCGCGCTTGCGAATAACGTTCAGTAAAATCCCCTAGGTGTGCTTAGTGCCTCGGTTCAGTTTAAGCTAACGAATTCGCGACGCCTCGGTAGCGGTAAATAAGGTAGCGCGAGTAACGCCTTCGGCGAGGCGACCTGAATATTTCGCATTTCGCGCTCCGGAAGTAAGTCGGAAGTTGGCCACGGCGCTTGGCGAGCGACGGGGTGCGCCACCTTCACCAAGCGTTCGGCGTTACAATACGACCTCCAGCAGATATAAGTGCCCGACGAAAATTGGGACGCTTCACGTCCTCTTCCCCTTTACTATTGCATTTGAAGAACCAGCTAAACATGGGCAGCTTTGACAGTTCAGACACTCTAATGAGAATATATTCTAGAAGCTGATTGGGCATTGAGTCGATTACCGGCTTCAGAGAAAAGACTTGCAAGACGGTTGTCTGAGCGCTCCGCGAGTTGTTAAATAGTGCAGTCGAAGCTGCGTTCAGCACATCACATGGCGCTTGTCTAGGCACTGGCTGCTTTGAAAGTTGTCAGACGATGTTGGTTGGTTTTCCAGGATGCTTTCTAGCTTTCTAGCTGGGATCCATAAAGAAATCCATGTACGGCTACGGCTGAATTCCGCACCAGCAGTATAAACTACATTGACGGCGATGGACTGCCAGCAAGTGCACGACGAATGAAGATTGACTCAAGATGATGAATATCAGTGCAAAAAGTTCTGTAGAAATGTCTTCGCGGTTGCAAAAGCGCGTTTTTCGCTGCAGAATCGATTTATGTAGCTTTTGTTAAAGGTGAGTGCTAGCAAAGTTACCGGCGTCTGGCACTTTCTGGAGATTGTGTGGTATTAGAGATTAGAGGCAGGCAGGCCCTCATTGTACGCGAGTCAAAGTTTTAGTCCAACAACTGTTTTATATATGATATTGTACCATATAGTAGTACATTTATATTCGTGATTCTTAAGCAGCCAAGAATACTGATTAGGCGCTTGCTAGGAGATTGATTTGTTGGTGACTTAGGTGCACACATACATTTAATTAAAAATTAGCTGATTTAACAGCCTCGAACGCGATGAGTCGACGCATTTACTTTTCGCAAGGGCATCTCCCACCACCTGCACGAAATTCTGCTGAGCAGTTCGACTAGCTCTCCTCTGGACCGACGTTAAATCCGCCAGTAATGAATAAAGTCCCCGCTTTTTGTAAATAGCCTACGTCAATTTTTTTCTTGAGAACCCAACCTAATATCGGCGCACTATCTCTTTCGAATGAGCAGGAAGCCGGAGCAGACGTGCCGACGTACGTGTCCTCATCGTCTTTTAAACTTGAGTAGGCCTCGCATTGACTATCTTGAACTACGCATGCGCGTTCGTTAGCGGCTCCGAGTAATTACTTCCTCTCACTTATAGTTCACACGATATGCTGACTGAACACGGATTAAATTTCCAATTGTTTTTTTTTTAATTTGCTTGCCATCGATATCTCCATTTTCCATTTGAGGTATTGGCCCTAAAAAGACAGCCGCTGTCTTACTCAGACAGCGGCTTTTTTCTCTAGGTGGAAACGCTTTGTGCACGCGCCAATTCGAATTAAAACTGTAGAGTAGTCTCGGAGTAGGCAGCCGGTATTCCGCTGTTTTTGTCAAGTACGGCGAAGTAGTTGCATTGTGTAGTTACGCAGCGCTCGCACAACGTTAAGTCGCCGCCGCCCGCTGTAGTGGAAGCGGCGCCCTTTTGCACGTACGATGCCTCGCCACTAAGCCATGGTTGAGACCACGTCTTTTTCCCTGCTTTTTTACGTTCTCCCGTTCCGAATTTTCGGGCCGCCGGACGTGCCTCCGAGTCGTACAGGCGCGATCAACCACACCGGCGCCATTGCTAGCAACGCGTCGGATGTAGTCGCTGTTCATCTGAACGGCAGCTTTCTTCTACACGAAGCTCGCCCGATCAGCCTCAACGTCAGCGATCTGGACGCAACAACGCGATCCCAGCTAATAAACGCAACGGTCGCTATTGCCGATGTGAAAAAGACCCCTCACGAAATTCCTTCAACTGCATACCAGACGAGCGCCCATCACCACACGCTGGCCATTGGCCTTCTTGTGCTGGGTAAGTGAGCTACGCCGCCCGCCGCTCGGGCGCCTTAGAAGCCGGCTCGGAGACTCGGAGGTGTGCGTCATCAAGCGCCTCTTCACGCGGCTTTCGATAGCGCGACTGCGCTTCTGTCGCACCGCGCAGCTGCTCGCGACATCCTGAGCACCCTCCTACCACGCTGAAGCGTGAGTGTCGTCGATGCCTGGCATCGTGTCAGCCTAATCCAATGACCGGCGTCTGTAGCCGGGCGATTATCGGCGGCATGACGTAGCTGGATGCGAGGCGCGCGCTGGCCGCCGGTCGTCGAGCGACTCGGAGTCAATTTTAGCGCTGTGAGTGCTTTCATCCAGGGATCGAACCTTTCTGGAGGCGGGATTTTTGCTCGGCAGTTGGCATTAAAGAGGATAGGCGCTCTCTGCAGTATACTTTCGCCAAGTTAATTCGGCGGTCCAAAAGGTGCCACTCACATCCGAGTAGCTGAACCGCCGCGGTGGACGCTGCGCTCTCTTTCTCACCAGATCGGTTTCTGCTTCTTCTCTTAGCTCGCTGGGCGTCGACTCCGCGCCAAAAGACCGGTCCGCGCGGACGTACGTGCAAATAGCTCTCGCATAGTGAATCGGCTGTGCGGGTGTTTGATTTCGGAGTACGTTTCCACGATATGCAGCAACGCATACATTACGCCATTTCTCGCCGCCAATCTGCCGCGGCTCCTCATCAAGTAGCGTGGCACGTCATCAACTTGCGTACTAGCGTCGATGCTCCATGCCGGACTCCGTACTTTCAATGTTCTGCACAAATTTCAAATCCTTTTGAGACCGCACCTTCAGTTCGCATGCTTCTAATGACCTGAAGCTCACTCCCGAGTGATATCACGAAATTCCCAGACTTGAAGAAACTTATCAAGAAGCTGTAACTCTATGCGAGTTCTCACTGCATTGAATCCGTCTTCGTGAATTTTCTTTTGTGTGCTCGAGTATGCTAACATTGTGAATTTTATCGCAAACTGATAGATAGAATTTCTTTCCAGCAGACAGTGTCAAGGTAGGATTTTTTTCCAGCAGACAGTGCCAAGAGATAGTTGTAGTTCTCATTTGGTGCTCAATAAATATTTTACTATTATTATTGATTACTTTGCGAGACATCTTCTCACCTGCTGTCATCTCTGGTGCATCCTGTCCAGCCATGCTGTGCCAGCTGTGCTGCTGATAAGCCAGTTCTTCTTGGCACCGCAATATTTGCCACTTACTTTTTGGTCCTGCGGCCTAAAACTTCGCACCTAAAACTGCTTAGTCTTTGAGTTCTCAGTGAGAGTGCGAAGATGCTGCACCCACCAATTCTCTGTTGCTTTGGCAGTTGCATTCAAGGATATAGTGCAGATACAGATATGGTACAGTATAAAATAGAACACAAGTGTGCTCAATTAGCCAGACCGGGAAAGTTTTCAAGAGAGGATTGGCGGTTCCAGAGTTCTAATCATTAGGAGGCGGAAATATTGCAATCTATATATATTAGCTGATTCAACAGTGTCTTTTGTATAGCGACGGAAGAGCCTTGAAGGTTGTCACCACCACTTGCAGCGGCAAAAAGGATCGCCGACCACAGGATTTGAACCCGCGACCTCGGACTTGAGGTCATGCAAAGCAACCGCCTTACTTAGCGAACCCTCGCGGCTCACCATATGGCTGAGAACAGATAAAAGGCTCAAGTCTCCAGTAATATTGGGAAGCTTTACTTTAAGCATTACAACTTCATGCTTCGTTTTGCCCACGCACGGCATTCTTTAGCTTTGCAATATATGTTTAAGGGCGCTCGCTTGGTTGCCCTCGTGCACTGAAGTAGACGTCGTACCGTCGGTTCGGCTTCTACGACTCGGTGGCTTCTACTTCGAGGCGCCAGCTTCACCATTTTATCCGTCACGTGTTCACAAGGACCTACAACCATTTTTACCTGCGAATGCACTTGGGGTGGATTTAGTGCCGAAGCCGTTAAGAGCGCTACACGGTGGTTAAATTAGACGTTACTTCGCGAACCCAGACTGGCCAGACCTGGAGCTCGCGAGATCATTCTCTTTAATTCTCTACGTAACACATCGTCACTTTTAGCTCTATCTGTTCACGATGAGCGTGGCTGTTTATTATGTGGAAGCGTGCAGCCGTCGTTCGGGCAAAAAGGTTAAGGTTAGGGAGAGTTTATTAAGCGCGGGTTTAGCAAGTGCAGGCTGTCGGGTGTGTCGCACTCAGCATGCACCGATCGTGGAGAGTTGCGGCTCCGCTACTTGGGCGGAGAGCCCCCGACGAAAAAGCTTGCTGGCAATTGCCGGGAATCTCAGCACAACCGTTGTGGTCGCAATGTCCGCCGATCTGTGCCTCACCACGACGAATGCCGAGACAGCCCTCGCCGAGATATGTCACCTCGCCTCGTATGTCAGCAATCCTCTCAGTCTACACGGAATCTACTAAAACCTCCAGAAGCGGCGTCCTCTTGGAGAAAGATGGGGCTACTACACTAGATTTGGAACCGATATATTTCGAATAGCTGGGTCTTAATTTGAGCTACGGGGCATTTGGAAATTAAGGTGCTATCTGCACGCTTGCTCCATTGGACTTACTCTGAGACAAGGTCAGTTAGTTGGTCACACTCCTAGCAAAGGCTTGCCAAGGCGTCCATGTCTGTCTTCCAAGTCCGCAGACTTAATCTCCTCCACTCACTGTGCAGTTTTTGCATTCACCTGTCGTACGGTGGCCGTACTACTGAGTTGAACACTTCGTAGCAACTTCTCTTCAAATTCGGGAGCTTAAAATTTCGTGCTCTACGAGCTAACATGGGAACATTCTAAGATCTACCAAAACTCGATCTCTCTGCAGCTTGATCCTCGATATCAAATCGTCTATTTCGTCGCAGATAAACAAACGACTTATAAACAAACGCCGATAGCTCGCTCTGACTATTAATAGTAATAATAATAATAATAATAATAGCACGCTCGATAAAGCGCCCTCAGAGAATTCAATCTCTTTCTGGGCGCTTTACATTTGCTGTGTAATCCTGTCGCGATTCGTCCCATGACGTGTCTTACATTTCAGGGTTCCTCGTATGTGCCTGTGTGGGTACTCAAATATGCATGTCTGAAGAGAAGCGCGACGCGCTCTGCAAAGGTCGAAGAGCAGCCGGCTCCGCCTCACGAGAGCGCTTGTCACTCCTCATGTGAAGGCCGAAACCGGCCGGCAGAAATGGACGGAAGCGCCTCTGGAGCTGGACTCTTTTCAGTAGAGCTGTCATCTGGTCTGGTGGACTCAAGGCTTCGCGTGAGAGCCTTACGCTTGCCTGACGCACCGCCACCTGAACCCGGCGGTAGCAGCGTGCTGAAAGGTGGCAGATTTAAACGCACAATTTCAAGATGGCTCGAGACAGTGACGACCAGGTTGTATTTTAGCAAGAGCTGCGCTTAAGCACTCGATTTACCTTTTTATGTAAAAATAAATATCCTTGATTTCGTGGATATTTACAGGTTTCCTATAGGGCAAGAAACGGCTTCGGTTATCATGTGTTAGGGCAATAAACGGCTGCTGTTATATCAAGCGTTCAGACAGTTCAGGTTGGTACTAAGTAAGCGCAAGAAGAGGGCTGCAGCGGTAGCCGATCGGCACACCCAAAAACGAGCCTATAGCAAGAGCTCTGATTGGCCGAGGGCCAATCAGAGTTCTTGCTGATTCTGAGCTAGTTACATCACACTTCAACGGTAGCTACTGCTCGGATATATCAATCTCTGTTGTGCTTCCATAGGCGGCCCATATCTCTGCCCAGTTTCCGTCTGCCGCCGCCGAGTGTCGTTGCAATTCAGATTAGCTGCGGTCATTTAGGCTGCCGACTGCACCACGCCGGGACGAGACGTAACGTCAATACCCAGGACCCAGCGGCCGGTGAGGGTGGAGTCGAAAATTTGCCCAAGCAGATCACAAAATCTGCTATCTTTGGATTACTTTGTCGTTGCTCAAATGTCGGCCTGGTTGGTTGAGGCGATGCCATAGTTAATCGAGCCGAACTCCTGCAGCAGGTAGCACCGTTTTCAGCATTTCAAGAATTGATGACCAGCGGCGGCCGCCGTCTGCAGCAGTAACTTTGCTCGATTCGCCGCCGTTTTTCACCGCAAACGAAAGTCTTGACATTAAGGCAAAAGCAAAGCCCTTCGGGTACTCGATGGGGGGGGGGTAGAGCGGTGAGCACGCTTTGCAGCTGCCGGCTCTTTCGTCCTGGAGGTAGCTCGGACGCTCCCGCTACCTCCATCTCATCCTTGGCATGATCCGGGAGGGCTACTATTGTTGTCACGTTTACGTTTTGAATGTTCGGCAACTCTCGGTGGTGCATACGTAGCTAGTAATTGGAACCCCACAGCTACCGGATTCGGGGGGGGAGTAAATTAGTTAAAACAGAAACAGCCCAAGCTGTCCTGCTGTCCGCGTCCCTAGCGTACACTAGCGCACACGATGAGTAGACAGCAGCCGCTGTAAAGGAAGACGCCAGAGCGCCGAGAGGATTTTAAGGCCAAGGCCAAGGCAACGATTCGTAAAAGAGCGATACAAGAAACTAGTTACTAGGCAGCTTATAATTAGTCTCTTGACTCGCGGCGTAAAAATATTGTCTATAAAAAAGAGAGTTGCTCAGAAAACAAGGAACGACTGCGCACAATAGAAAAAGGCAGTTTCGTCCTTTCGAGCGAAGCGCAGCGCCGCCTGCAGTCGTCGCGGGCACGCGCGAGGCGCTAGTATCTGGGCGCTCTGGGCGGGCCTCTGAGAGCAGCGCTGGAGCCGGCGGCGGCGGCAGGAGCGGCAAGCGCCGACGCGTCGCCAAACACGCTGGCGTAGGAGCTCTTGAGGAACTGCACGTAGTTCTGCATGCTCTTGTTGGTGCTGTGCGACTGCTCGAGGCGCTCCTTGAGGTCGAATATCCGAGCGTTCAGCTTTCGGTCGGCCTCTTCCTTGTCTCGGCGCAGTCGAGCCAGCTCCGTGCTGCTGCTGCACAGCCGCTCCTCCGCGTCCTTGGCGCGGTCGTGCAGCGCTCTCTCCTGCAAACGCGAACGCACGCACTGCGTAGCGCGGCGCGGGCGAGCAGCGAAGCACGCCCGTAGAGTGGCACTGCTCATCGAGCGGACGACGCTCCGTGAACAAGGACTAAAGGCACGTGATCGACACGTGCTCGGCCTGCTCACGTGCCGGAGCACGCCGGTTAAGAAGAAGAAAGCTAACGCTGCACGGACAGAATATACCGGACCGGGCGCGGCTTATGCGCGCACGTGAGAGAGTTCTCTCAGATGCACCCTGGAATGCACGAGACGGACAGCGTCCTGTTGCGAGCTCGAGGGCTGAAAGCCTCCCTAGGACGGAATTGAAAAGGACGCGACTAGTGTCCTGCATCTGAGCCTTTCCTCTTTTTCTCTTCCGAAGCCGAATTCGCTGCAGCGATCAATAAACCGAATGCCTGCCTTTTAGACACATTCTTAGTCCGGATGTCGATTTTTTTTAAACCGAACGTCGACAAAACTGAACTGCTGCTCATAGCACACCTCAGGCATTTGGCTTGACTAGACTACGTAGCTCTTCCAATAGGGGAAGCTGCTGTGCGACAGTCACCGAATGCTCGGAATTTAAGTGTCGTCTGACAACCGTCTACATTTTGAAAAAGAAGTTCCATTGAGAAGACTGCCTCCACAGCTAGCCATCACATCCGATCCTATCCAGCATTAGCGACAGTCTTACATGCTGACTTGCAGAAAACTTAACCTCGCCGGTTCTATCTATGCTAGACTCTTGTAATTCCCTTTTGGCTGGACTACCGAAAAAAGTCACGAGGCCACTGCAGCTGGCTATGAATAGGGCTGCAAGCTTATTTTTCAAATCCCAGATGTTTGACCACGTGGCTCCTCCCTACCTAGCTGCTGCATCATCAGAACTGCTGCATCAGTTTCAGCCTCCTCCTCGTCGTCGTCGTTGCCCTCAAGTCCTACACGGGCAATCAATTAGCTGTCTATTCTTCTGCTAATAGACCGTTGGTGACAGAAGCTTCAGCTCTGCAGGTTCTAGACTGTGGAACTCGCTTCCACAGTTCTGACGCAACGACAACTACTCTCCTACTGCCGACTATGGCACACTCTTTTCAGCTGTCCTGAGCTGCTACTTCAATGCTACTCACTACCTTGACTGCTCTCCTGACTCTGCTATGCTTCCCACCTTCTCTTTGTTGAGTGAGATGAAGTCTGTTGGCTATCGCATGCGTACAGGGAGCCACTTAGGCTTTGAGTGCACTATAGAAAATTCACCTGTATAAGACCCATTTAGTCTTTGTGAAATTACACACGGAGATACATTACATTGCTAGCACCACTTTCCGACCTCGGTTCGTCCTACGTGCGGTAGCGACAGTTTTGGCGACCGCACCCAGCAGATGAGTGCAGGCTGGTGTGAGATAGCTCGCACCTACTCGGTCCTACGCGAGGCCGCCGCGCAGTGCAGGGCTCTGCACACACTGCACTGCGCTGCACAAGGATAAGAGCCGGCTCCACCCCAGGGGGCGGGGGCGCATTAGGGCCGTGAGCTGGTGCCTCACAGGCGTACCTTGGAGGCGGCGCGCTCGGCGGCCTCGTCCTGAGACTTGCGCCAGTCGGCTCGCAGCTGCTCCAGCTGCCTGGCCAGGCTGCCGCAGTCCTGCGTGCTGCGCTCCAGCTTCAGGTTGGTGTGCGTCAGAGCCTCGTCGCGTCGTGCGGCGGCCATCAGCAGCTCGGCGTTCCTCGCTTCCGCCTCACCCAGCTTGCTGAAGCGAAAAAAAATATATTAAATGAAAAAATATATAAATATAGCAAATCCTTTGACTAGCGACCTAATCGCTACCGAGGCACTCTACACGCGGCCGAAAGCGTGCATCCAATTGGTCAGTGATGACATGCATAAACAGCGTTCACAAGCACACCAAGAGTAACTCAGGCGGATGGAGCAAAGGCTGTGAGGAACAGGAGGATTATTGGCTTCCATTTAAATGGCAGCCAGTGAAGGAATGTCCTATTGTCGTGCTCCGAACTGCTCTGAAAGCTTTGAAAGGCTTTTTCAGGCTTTGAAAGCAAACTGACTGAAGGCACGTGATCTGCAAAGGATTTGACACTGGCTAGAGGCACAGCTAAGTAATGAGTCTAGGGGGCGGCCGGGTGGGGTGGTACGACGGGAAGCCCAAGGAGCAAGTAGTTCAGATAGATATATAGCCCGACCAAAAGCATCAAAGAACCCTAAGAGATAGCGGCACGACCTTCAAGTAGATGCGAGGCTTGATGCAAAGCCGGTGCGCGCGCCACTGAGTAGTGGTGCAATTTGGCAATTAATGCAGGCTGAAGACACGCAAGCCTGAGTGGCCGAGTTTTGCAACAACTGCAAGCGCCCTGTCGCTGGAGGAAGAAGCAGGAAGATCAGCAAGGGATGCATTACACACGTCCAGACAGGTGTCCCAACTGCACAAATCACAGACTTGGCTGCCTGCGGCATCCTCAACTAGGCACGCCCACATTTTTGCAAAGCAAGCCAGAGAAAGCAAGCATGCTTGACCTTTGGCATCGACATGCCGTCGTATCCCGGGGGAGGCGTCACTGGGGCAGGTCAGGCGACCAGCAGACGCCGTGCCGGCCAGCGAATGAGCCGAGGCTCTGAGCCTCTCGTCGACCTGCCGCCAGCGGGCTAGCGTACGATCGCAAGCGAAGCGACCAAAGGAGCGGCAGCAGCAGCAGCCGCCGCGTGCCGAACCTCTGCAGCTGACCGAGCCGTCCCTGGGTGCTCGTGTCAAGCGTCATGTAGCGCTCTTTCCACGACGAGAGCTCCGCCGACTGCTGCTCCGCCTGCGATCAAGAGGACAGCTGCAGAGCGACGGCGGCACAGCAGCGCCCGGAGCGCCCACACGCTCCGGCTCCCCTCAGGCTCAGCGCCGAGCGGGGGGGGGGGGGGGGGGGGGGAAGGGTTGCTTCGGACGACCCAGCGGATGACGTATGACGACAGCAGAGACAGCGCAGACGGAGGCAAATGCTACCGTCGTCGAACGGCCCAGCGTTGCGCTGCACTGGCAGCAGACCCCACTCACGGTTGGGCGCACCCTTCGCGCCAAAAGCTCTAGACCGGACTGGTGCCAATGCCTCCCAGCTTGAGATCGTGCGGCAGAGAGAGAGAGAGAGAGAGAGAGAGAGAGAGAGAGAGAGAGAGAGAGAGAGAGAGAGAGAGAGAGAGAGAGAGAGAGAGAGAGAGAGAGAGAGAGAGAGAGAGAGAGAGACAGAGAGAGACAGAGACAGAGACAGACAGACAGACAGACAGACAGACAGACAGACAGACAGACAGACAGACAGACAGACAGACAGACAGACAGACAGACAGACAGACAGACAGACAGACAGACAGACAGAGAGAGAGAGAGGGAGCGGTGGAGGCAGCGGCACTTGAGGGCCCTGCGCCCTGGAGGGCTGCTGCTGCTTCGAGCTTGCTGCATGATTTTACTTACCATTCAATTGCATTTCACTTTACAGCAAATGTAAAGCGCCTAGAGAGAGATTGAGTTCTCTGAGGGCGCTTTATCAAGTGAATTATTATTATTACCTTGGCAGTGAGCTCGGCGAGCAGGGCCATCGTGTCGCGGTTCTGCTTCTCAAAGTTGCTCAGCCGCTCGGCGGCCACACTGAGCCGTGTCTCGGACGCTCGCAGCAGCTCGGGCAGCGGCTCCAGCTCGGCGAGGCGCGACTCCATGCGCTGGCGAACCTGCGGGCACACGGACGGCAATAAAAGCTGCAGATCTTGGGACGTGGCTTCCGTGCTTCCGAGAGCGCGACTTTAGTGTGGCGAAACGCTGAGCCCCAGCCGGTACTACAAACGCAGGCAAGGTCAAGGACGGCGGAGGCAGGGTGCGGCTGGCTGGTGCCAAATCGTTTAGCTGGCGAACTTCGTTTGGGGGCTTTTCGCGCCCAGAACCCAGCCACCTCGCCGTACAAAGCTGGTGCCATGAGCGTTCCACAAGCGTGGAGCACAGCCTGCAGCCCTCGGCACAGAATGCTAGCACGGTGCCTTGCCCTACTTGAGTGCGCAGAGCACGAAATGCCAGCAGGCACTGCAAAGCCCAGTGAATCCCAGCGGGACATTACTGGGCTGGCTTGCAACAAACGAAGGCACAGGGAACATCAAACCAGCAGCTTCTGCCTTATGTCGAGTCCCAGTATAAAGATCACAGACTTATCAACCATTGCTCTACGTAATACCCATGAGCTGAGCATCCTTCAAACCGCTTCCACTCGATCTATGACCACAAAAAGCGCTTCCTGCAGAAAAACAGACAGAAAATAAGAAATAGGAGCCAAACAAAGAGGTCCAACAACACGGACCTAAGAGTGCAGAGAGAATTGCAGGCTTTCAACGAAGAAACAAGAAGCATTGAGTTGTCTAGCAGACCGGGTCACCTAGCCCTGCCTTCTACCTCTGCACACAAACAGCCCACAAATAGGCCATCGCCCGACACCCACACCAGGCTAAGGTGCCCTAGACAGGCCGCCCTTTCGTCGAGCCTACATCGAGAATTAAAATTGAGCAACATGCCGCTGGCAACAAACTAGCAACACAGGCAGATAGCAATAGCAAGCCTGTCACAACCTCAGTACCTGAAATGTGAAGGACGGAGAACAGCCAAACTATTTAAAGCACAATCCCATGTTTAAGAAGCAACTTTACTAATCTGACTTCGGCTCAACACTGACAGCCTGGGCATCTTTAACAGGGGGCATATTTTGTACTACTTGTATCCAAAGTGGCAGTCGCTAGACACCACGCAAGCAAGTGCAAGTTTCCAAGCAGTTTTCAGAGCAGCCACGGGCCATTGTTCGCGGCCGATTCAATTGCTGCGGCCGATTAAATAGCCGCGGCCGGCGAGTTCCACTGAAACTCGAGCAAACTGTTCACGGCGATGCGATCAATTCCATCTTACGAGCATTCTACAGCTACCGAGCGAGCAAACCGCGAGGAGGAAGCTGCCGCCGCCGCGAGCACCTTGCTCATCTCCAGCTGGCCTTCGCTCCTAAGGCGCTCAATGGCGAGCTCGGCCTCGTGCAGGCGCGAGCTGGCCTCGTCGCTCGCCGATCTGGCGCGAGACAGCTGCTGCTTTAGATCGTCCGACGCCGAGTCGGCCTGCCGCAAGTCAGCTCGCACCGAGCGGCACTGCGCCTCCGCTGCATCCAGTCTGCTTTCCAGAGTGGCCACGTTCATCTGGAAGCAGAGTACAAAAGCCTAATGACCCCACAGGAGCTCTGACAGGAAGCAGCTTGAAGCAGCAGCCACCACGTGGGCGCACTCTCCCAGCAGGCTCCTGTTAGCTGACCGTCCTATTGCGCGCTTGCAGAGAGTGGTGACGAATGTCAAGAAGAAGGCCGAAGACCGAAGGCGCAATATGTAGTGAAGAGGCATGAGCCCAGTAGCCTAACTGCTAGAGCGATCTGCCTGCGGCTGGCTGATCGTCTTACCCTCAGCCGGTCATTCTCTGCTTTCAGGGACGAGATGTCATTATTCTTCAGCCGCAGATCGGACGCCATCGTATCCTGCTTTTCCTTGTGATTTTCTATTAGTCGAGAAACGTGTGCTTCCAGTTCCGTCAGCCGACTGCAAAGAAGACACAGTTCTGGTGCGGCAGCAGATCGCATCGGGAGTGCATGGCCGACGAACGATGTTGACAAGTAGGTAAAACAGCAGCAGATGGCCACGACACATGGCGGCTCCACAGTGCATCATTTTGAGAGCAGACCGACTGAGAGGGGAAGGCGAGGAACACAGCAAGTGTACTTTAAGAGCTCACAGCTGCTGTCGCCGTTGATCGTCGGATCGAGCTCGACACCAGTCCCCGAGCAGCACTGGGCCTCCAGAGCTCGGCCACAGACCAGCTGACCGAGCAGCATCAGCTTGCTGCTGGCTCGTTGCAGACGCAGCTGCAGGGCGGTAAGCTGCTCGGTGTGAGCGGCGGAAGTCCTTTGCATCTCGTTTGCCTGGTCGTCCAGACGTCTAAGCAACGCGAGCAGAAACGCTAAGCTAGCTGAGACCTGCTGTGCCACCGCCAGCCGGCTGCCGGCCGCCCGCAGGACGGCCGCCGGCCAGACAGCGCCGAGAGAGAGCTACGTAGCGTAGCGTAGGTGGACACCGGATGCGTTGCTTATTGGATCGATCGAGTGCCAGCCACGGGGGCCACGGAAGGCCACGCCAGTCGACCCTCAGGAGGCGACGACCTACGTACTTTTTGAGGCAGCCGACTTCTCCCAGGCAGGCATCCCGTTCGCCGGCCACCGCTGCCGCTTCGCGGGCCATCGCCCGAAACTTGCTGGCAGCCTGGGCCGCGGCACGGCAGCTCTCACCTCGCAGCCGCTCGATGGCGCGCGCCGCGCGCTCGCACGCTCGAGTCCTCTCGGCGGCTAGTGCCTGCAGCCGGGCGTGCAGCTCCAGCGCCTCGCAGCCTAGCTCGGCCGACCGGCTCGCGGCGCTCACTGTCAGGTGCTTGCGATCGGTGCGAGCGGCACTCAGCTCGGCCTCGCAGGCGTGCAGCTTCGCATCGTAGTCGCTGGCCGCTCGCTCGAGCAGCAGAATCTTCAACCGGTGAGCCGTGCCGTCGCGCTCCGCAGCCACTGCAGCTCGACGCCCGGCGGTGGCGCTGCCGCACTCGTGCGTCGGCTCGCCGTTTTCCTCGCGGACTGTGCTGACGACTGGCAGCCAACGGCGGCCGGCAGCAAAGATTCGGGGCTGCTCCGCTGCGGCTGCCGAGTCCACAGGCATCGTCGGATTTTCGCTGCTGCAGCAGGCGACGACTTCAGCTGCCTCGACCGCAGCAGAGGCAGTGCGGTCTGCCGTCGCCCAGTTGGCCTCCGTCCGAAGCCCGTCGCCGAGTGTTCGTCGCGTGCCACCAGTGGCAGCAGTCGCTGCACCGGCGGCAGCTGTAGGCGAACGCTCGCAGACCAAGTGCGGCGGCGAGCGACTGTCGCGGCAGGGGCATTGCTCAGCGGCCGCAGAGCTTGGCCCAGGCGCAGCAGTAGAAGTCTCGACACTCGTAGGACATGCTTGGTCGATGCCACCGCTGCATGTCACGTCACTCGCTATCTTCACTCGGCGGCGGCGGCCGCCCCGGCCGCAACACTGAAGGCATGATGCACGCGAACGGTCGGCCGTGGCCGGCGAGTCCACAGCAGTGGCAGCTTCCTGCTGAGCGTCCAGTGCTATTGCCACGGCAGCGTGGTCTCGAGGGTCGTCGGATGTTGACGACATCAGGCGCATGACGTCGCCAAGGGCACGGGAGCACGAGCGCAGCCAGTCGGCGGTCGGCAAGGCGACGGTCCTGCGGAGGTCGAGCGACGCCTCAGCCGCCGCTGCCTCGGCAGCAGCCGCCGCAGCATCGAGCTTCTGCGCGACCGAGCGCAAGCAGCCGACGTAGGCAGCGCGAGCATGCCGAAGAGCGCAGTTGTCCTCCTGCAGGCGATACACTTCGCGCTCCAGCGACTGCACTATGGCTTTGGCCTCTGCCTCCAAGCGGGCCAGGTCGTCGGTGGCTTGCTGCAGCAGGCCCGATGCGCTCGAGCGAGTTTCCGGCAAGTGCCAGCAAACGCTGGTCGCAGCCAGCTCCGCCCGTCGTCCAGGCGAGGCCGCTCTGGCGCCACGGCAGCCAACTCCACTGCGCTTGCCACCCAATGCCGGCTCGCTCTGAGTGAAGGACGGAATTGCAGCGCGTGGCAGAGATGCCACAGTGGTGGTCGAAGCAGCTGCGTCATCGCCACTGACGAAGCTGCTTTGGTCGGCCGACAAAATGGAGCCTCCGCAAGTCGAGGCGACTGGGTCTTGCACGGACAGACTGCTTTTGCTCATTGGGCCGGCAGGCAGCAGCGCCGACTTGCACGGGGCCAAGCTCGCTTCCGGCCAAGGAGCTCCTGCCGACTGCTGCTGCTGCGGGTTGCTGCTGCCACTGCCGAGCTGCCTTCGAAGCTCTGCCACGAAGGCACGGCACAGAAGGAACTTGCTGTCCGCCTTTTTCGAAATGAGCTCGCGCAGGTCGTGCAAGAGCTCCGAGGAGCTGGCCGAACGGTGAGGTGCCGACGCGCCACTCTCTACACCGTTTGGGCGCCCTTCCGGACAGAGGCGGGCTAGGTAGGCACACGTGATTGCAGTCTCGTTCTGCAGTGTCTTCACCAATGTCGAACTTGCCCCCAAGTCTTCCGACGTCCAAGTCGCGAGTCGTCGTCGTCGAGAGCAGCCCGAGGGCTGCTGTGCGGCGCCACCATGTGACCAGCACGGCCGGTCTGCTTCCAGCTCGTGCAGCTGCTGGCTGAGATCGCGCGTCTCTCTGTTCAAGCAGGAAATGACACTCGCCAGTTCGCTCAGGATGCCGCAGGCGGCTAGTGAAAGCTGCGACACTTGAGAAGCGCCGTTGCCGTGCAGGCCGCCGGCTGATGCCGCCCCTTCGAGAGGCCCTGCCTTCAACGGCCTCTCGGCATTGACTTGCGAACCCATTTCGGCTGCTGGCATCGGCTGTGCGTGCCAGCTTGCGGGTAACGTCTGCACGCACTCGTCGACTCCTGGATCGACCGTCTGACAGCATCCGTCAACGTTCAAACTTGGCGCAGGCGCAGAGCACGCGCGATGCTCGGCTTCGATAGGCTTCTGATCCTCTGCTGCACAGCGGCCGGCCACAGAACGCCGGAGCTGCGAGTCGGCCAACGACGGCACGACGGCGCCGAGGGTTTCGTCCAGAGCATCTTTGGGAGTACGGTTGGTCGATGAGTTTTTGGCGTTGCGTCCATCTAGCGGCTGCCCGTAGAGGTTACTGGTCTGGCACTCCCTGCCTGCCGCAACGTCAGGGTATCCGATGGTATGAACCGGTACAGACAGGTGGCAGCAGCAATCAGCTTGCGGTAGGTCGGAGCAGAGCCGGCACGACTCGCCAACGCAGTGGCCACAGGCGGAGGAGCGCAGCCTACGTTGCAGCTCCTCGGTCCTCCCTGTCAGACATTGCAGACGGCGCTCGAGTTTCGTAATTTCTCGATCGTCACCGCGCGAGCGTGCCCTGGCGTTGTTCAGGGCTTTCTCCTGGGATGCAGGCTGGACAGCCAGCCGCAGTCGGCCGGCTTGCTCTGCCTCCAGAGCTCGCCTGGCATCGCTCAGCAAGCGCTCGGCGACGCCCAGCTTCTCGCGGCAGATGCCGTCGGCCCTTGCCGAGCCGCCAAGCTCGGCCGCCTGGGCGTCCCAGCGAAGCTTGGCGTTCTCCTGCCGAAGGCCGCTAATCTCACCAGCGACGGCCAGCACGGCTTGCCGCAGCTCCTCGCCTCGGCGGCGGCTGCTGACAACGGGCACAGCTGCCGCAGCTGCATTCGCCAGAGCCGGCCGAACGTAGAGCAGCAGCAGCGAGGCGACTAGGGAGGACAGAGACGGCTCCTTATCTATGGCACCGCTGCTTCGCAGCTGCTCTAAATCGCACCGAAGCTCCAGCCAGATACGCTCGAGCAAATCCTTCTCGACGGCCGCAGCCTGCCTGTCGGCATTCGCCTGGGTCAGCATGCTCCTAAGGTCGCCGATCTCCCTCTGCTGGGCACTGGCGGTCGACTGCAGCTGGCCGCTGGCGGCAAGCAATCGCCGGCTCTCCTTCCGCGCTTTGCTGGCAGCCGATAGCGAGGCAGCTGCCTTCTCGACGCAGTGCGACCTGAGGGCTGAGTACTTCTTCTTCTGGCTCTCCAGCTGTCGCTTCCAAAACGAGCTCCGGGCTGACATTTTCTTCAGCAGGGCACTGGCGTCCATAATCTGCCTATTCTTGTCATTCAGGAGCCCCTCGTATTGATGGCGAATACTGTCACGCTCGCGAGACAGCTCGGCACAGCGGTGACGCAAGTAGCTGGTGGCTTGGACGATATTGTCGGCAGCTCCCAGCTGACTGACTGGTGCCGGAAGAGGAAAATCCAGGCAAGCCTTATCGGCATCAGCAGTGACAGAATGCGGCGACCGAAAAAATGGCACAGCAGTTTCTCTTTTCCCATACGAGTCATTTCGCTGATCCAGCCCACCCCACCTGAGCGACACGTCGTCTACTGGCATAGAGCTTCACCGATCGAAGTACTCCATGCTATTGCCCCCTGGACGGCCTGCTTTCGGCCAGCAAAGCAGTGAGGATACGAAGGTAAACCTCGTCAGCACGACCACAGACGAAAAACATAATGACAATCACTAGTGCCAGACATAAGATTAGCTCGTAGAAAAGAACTATACATAACAATAAACTCAAACACATAGCACGACGAGAGGCTAAGAATGCTGGGACTGGACGTCACAATAGCTAGTATAGTCGCCTGCACTCAGTCTCTTTGAGTCAGGCAGGCAGGCAAAGAAGAAGGCCTATAAATGCAACCCGGAAGACTAAAGTTCTTGCAAATTATCTTGTGAAAAGTAACCACAGGCTGATCGTTAAGTCGTCAACACGTTCGTTGCAGCAATCGACAGCAAACCCAAATTCGAGGAGAAGACGAACTATACAGGGATACAGGGAGTCGCGTCAGCCTTCGCTCAGGTAGCCGATCTCACAGAGAAAACTGATGGAAATTTGCTCAGATCAAGCCGTGCCGTCAGTTAAGTAAAGTTAAGTTGCAGTACCAACCTCCCTTTTCTGCAGGAGGAAATCGAATGAGCCTTGAAGGCTCATCTTGCGTGACCCCAATTCCCTCATCGCTTTCCAGGCAACGGTTAACAATTTGCTGCTCACTCACCCGTGTCCATTTAAAATTGCATCTTAATATTGTGACGGCGGCCACACTGCTCGAAAGTCACGAGCTCCTTACCATGGCCATACAGTGGTAGCTTTTAAGAAATGCAGAACTAATTTCTTACTCGCACATCTCTTGAAGCTTGGTAGCCATTCTACTACCTCCGAATTTAGCTGGAAAGAAAAGTCACTCAAGCTAGCTCTCCAGCGCATCCTCTTTACCGACGAAAGCGCTTTCATATTAAATACCGGCATAACTTCAACGATGTACCACAATGCTAATTCATGTCCCTGTTACAGAGCAATGTTTATTTTCTAGTACAATTTTCTCCTCCGCCTATATTTGAACAGAAATACTTTGTTTAGTATAGATTAATACGTCGATTTAGCTCGGTGTGGTGCGTCTGAGTCAGTCCCTGGCCGAAGAAGCCTTAAGCAAATGTAAAGCGCTTAGAGAGAGATTGAGTTCTCTGAGGGCACTTTATGAAATGTGTTATTATTATTATTATTAAACCACCAACATTTCCATTTTCTAGCACTCAAACTTTATATCCTTATAAGTATTTCTTGTGTGTGCTTGTGAGTGTGTAAGCATGTGCGTGTTATATAAATTTTATGTAAAAAAACATTTGTTATATGGAATGCATATATATATATATATATATATATATATATATGTGCATTCCATATAACAAATGTTTTTACATAAAATTTTATATAACATGCACATGTTTACACACTTACAAGCACACAAAAGGACCCCTTATTTGATTAACTGCTGCACCCAGTAAATAAACAAACCTAGGCAAGTCTTGCAAGTGCACTGCCATTCATAGTCTTACCTTTTAACTGCAACGTTTTCTGCTGAGATGCCAGTCTTTTCAGCCATGAGACAATCGACTCGCGATTGTAAAGCGTCGCACGACTTTTGAGCGTCGGAGAGCGCCATAGTCACGTCCTCTAGGCGGAAGGATAGTTGCTTGGACTTTTCCTCGCTGCTGGTAGCCCTTTGCTTGCTGACCCTAAATCGATAGCAATGCAAGCGGTGCAATTAAAGCACTACACTAGAAATATAGCAAGTGCACGAGTTCTATTGTCAGACGAAGCATACAGAAAAGTGAGTGAGGTCACTCGACGCAGAAGAGGAGAGCACAGAGCATGAAGAGCCACAATCGCGTGGCTGTTTCGCCGTCAACACATACAAGTAAGAATAAAGATCGATACATACGAATAAAGATACAAAGAATAGAAACCCACGCACAGACGTTAGACGCTTGGCAACTGCTCGCATGAGCTTGTACACGACTTACTTGGAAGCTCTCTTCAGGGCGTCCTTGTCGTGCCGATACTTTTCCTCGGCAGTGCCAAGAAGCTGTCGTATCCGCGAGGTCTCGTCTCGGGCGCTGGCCACTTCCTGCTCTGCACGCACCACCCGCTCGACAAGCTGCGACAGCTCGGCATCTTTGGCCTCCACTTCAACACGCGATCGCATGCTCGTCTGCTGAAGCTCTGCAGTGGCACTGCGCGATATGTGCTCTTGTCTTTCAAGATCGTCATTCAGACTGCTCACCCTCCTTTCGGATTCCTAAAAATCCAAAAAGCACATTAATAGCAAGCAGCAAAGCCTGAGCTAAAAATGCCAGGCCCGGTTAGGGGCAGTAGTAGATAGCGGTGCCCTCACGTACACGAAAGCTGATTAAATAATGTTGAAGGAAAAAGTATAGCTACTCGAGCATTTTCAAAATGAGCTCTATTATACTTCTAATTTTTTTCCAGCAAGACTGCCTTTAGTTTTTCTATCAGGAATTTCTAGTAACGGCTCATCCAAGGCAAAGTGCCTTACTTTATTTATTACCTCCTCTTACATTGAGCAGGAATACAAAGATGAAAACTTGATCAGAAATAAAATAGTCGATGAGCTATTCAAGCCGACGCAATCAGCCTCAAGCAATGAAAAACAAAATTTGTGCAATTACAAGACAATTATTGAACCACCATGTTTGGCATTTTCTCCCGTCTACACCAAAATAAACTAAATTAAGTGCTCTGGCATCTCCGCGAGGATCTTCAATAAATCAACAGAGGTTGGTACTGCCGAAGTTAGTCTATAACCAGCTGCTTGTAAATTAGCACTCGAAAAACTTCGAATGAAAGCTAACAGTGAAAGTGACTTCACAATTGGACGCAATTATTCAGTCATCGGGTGATCAACAGTGCATACAAATCTGTCAGCGATGGATTAATCAGACATCAAGCTTCCTACTCCTTAAGTGCAGGATGAATTGCCCAGAAAAGCCACTGAGCCAAAAGCCGTCCATAAAATGCTTGCTCTGGCATCGTCTAACAGTACCAAGGACGTTGCTTCGCCACAGCTATAGAAGATACACACAGACGGATGTAGATACCCTACCGTATAGCCAGTCCATGGTGTGTGTCTGCGTGTGTGCGAGTGTCTGTGCACTTGTGTGAGTGAGCATCTTGCAGAAAATGCTACAGCTGCTACCTAATAACGACAGCTACATAAGAACTTAGGGTGCAACTCATCCACGACTGTGCAGAACACGAGCAGCAGCAGCAGCAGCAGCAGCAGCAGCAGCAGCAGCAGCTTGCCAATCCAAGGTGAGAATAGCCTCCCTGCAGGAAGAGTTACTGCTCGTCCTGCACGAGCTTGGGAATAAAGCTGCTAGATACTGAACAATTATGTTGCGGTGAATTATATAAACGCAAATGTGGACAACCAAAAGCTTGATTTATATTAAACTACGATGGCCTAACGGAACATCTCAAAACTGAACAAGTACATGAGTGCAACAAAAAATCGCCGGGTTTGGGTCAAGATTGTGCAGAAACCGCTTTTCCAGCTAAGCTTCTTCAGGTCGTGTCTTTTCAAACAAGTACTCTGTAGGCCAGCGAGCCACTGACAGAAAAGAGCAAGAGAGAGAGACTGAGAGAGAGAGAGAGAAAGAGAAGAGAGAGAGAGAGAGAGAGAGAGAGAGAGAGAGAGAGAGAGAGAGAGAGAGAGAGAGAGAGAGAGAGAGAGAGAGAGAGAGAGAGAGAGAGAGAGTTCCTCAATCGACCAGGAAAAGTGGCTACCCCTAGTTGCAGGCTCCTCGTATGCTGCCAACTATCCTGCCCATGTGACACTGCACTGCCCGGCTATACACGGCAGCCTCCAGCTCCCAGTGTTTCAACACACACACATACATATGGAGTAAAATACACGAAACAGGCGAATCTAAAAAATCGGCTGGACGATTTACATAAAACCCATCTCCGCAACGATCGCCCATTGTCTGCATGCCATGTCCCCAAATAAAGGTCATAACCAGCAAGGCAGCTAGCTGCTCGACAAACGCCTGAGTGGCAAAAGAGTAAGGCAGAGGCGTGCCGAAACCTTGAAGGTCCAAAAAGTCAACACAGCCCGCTCATGTTTCACTGAGCTTTGCCAGCAGGACACCGATTTGCACTCGATGCTAGCGATCGCGACTTAAAAAGGATCGCCTTTAGCCTGGCAGAGGACCTGAGCAGCCTGGGGCTTGAGAAGAAGAGTGCACAAACATTCGGCCAGGCGCAGTGCCCGGCGCAGCAGCTGTGCGCACACCAGACGCTGTGACGCGCCTCCGATTCGCCTGGCGGACATTGCCCTCGTGGCTGCTCGTGAAAGTAGGCCAGGCAGACGAATCGGTCAGCAAGCAAATCAGTCACCAAGCAAATCAGCCTGCTGCTCCCCCCCAAAGTGTGGGTGTGTCATTGCCGTCGCGTGGTTCCGTCCCCCAGCTGACGTTCCGTTTGCCCAACGGGAACACTCCTTGGCGGCACGCGACTCGTTGACTTTCTGCCTGTGCGTCGGCCTGCACGCACGCTATCCACTCTCTCCTCTCTCTCTCTCTCTCTCTCTCTCTTAACACCACGTGCTCTGGAGCAGCACGCACGACGGCTGCTACATCATATAATACAGTCGTCGACAACGCCACGACTCGCTTGTGGGGGCTTTGCTCTTCATCATGCAGCCATCACGTGCTCACGAGCCCCTACAGCAAATGCCCCCCTCCCCCCCAAAGAACTGGCGGCAGCCGCCCGCGAGGCGTGCGAGCACCTTGAGCTTGACGCGCAGGCGCTCGTTCTCCTCGTCGGCGAGCGTGAGCTTCTCGACGAGCAGGCCGCGCTGCTCCTCCAGACGGACGAGCTCGGCCTCGTCGCCGTGCCGCTGCCGCAGCAGCTCGCGCAGCTTCCGGTTCGTCTCGTCGAAGTCGCACAGCTTCTGCACGAGCAAGTCGCGGTGCTGCTCGAGCGGCCGGACCGCTTCGGCGTTCCAGCGGCTCACCGTCACCGTCGAGCTTCCGCCTCGGCCGCTGCGAGTGCCGCCGCCGCTGCGCAGCAGCGACAGAGCGACGTCACGCAGCAGCAGCGCCTGCTCGGCGGCCGCCTGGCCGTCCAGCTCGGCCTCGACCAGCTTGCGCAGCAGTCGGTCGCGCTCCACACCGCTCCTGAAACGGCGACCGTGGCGACGATGTGACGATCTGACGACGATAGGCGTGGGCGCTGGGCCGGCGCAGCGTCGGCACGGAGGAGGCGGCAGCAGCGAGCGAGCGAGCGAACCGCCACAGCCGCAGCATCCGACTGCAGGGAGCACAACAGTGCACGTGGGCCCGAGGAGGAGGAGGGCGAGGGCATGCGGCAACAGAGACAGGCAGTGGCTGAAGCAGGATGTGAAGGAACAGCAGCTGCACACGGCCAAACAGAAAGCTGGGGAAGCCGATTGAGATAACAAAAAATTAGCAACGAGCGAGGTCTCTCGCTTGACAGCGATGCAGTTTGCCAGCGCCGATCTATCGAGAAGCTGAACGTAAAAAGTGCCGTCTTACGTGCGTGCATTCGGTAATTGCATCTGTGAGCAAACACGTGGCTAGAATCGCAAACCTCTGAGCGATATTAGCCTCATGGCACTACACATTAAATACAGTAATTACTAAGAAATGGCATTAACTAAAGTAATAGTCTGTCAAAGTTCTAGGTGATTTAAAGAAAGGTACTTACAACCCTGGCTGAAGGTCAGATAATTGTACCATGGCCACCCGGCTTTCAGCAAGGCTATGATGGACGCCGAAGATATGGCTGGGGGCATACCTGCTTCCTAATGGCTAGGCGGTAACCAAACAAATCGTATACGGTAGGCATAATTTCTTACGTCAATTTTCTTACATGTCTAGCCTTAAAAGCTGAGGATCAACAAAGGACGACAACATAAGGACCTCGATTTAAAGCAAGCTATTTGACATGTGCTGATTATACCTCCACATCGCATAATGCTATTTATCAAAGTTATATGTTAGACTTGACCAGTACATGCATGCGACTGACTCCTAGGAATTTGAAATTAACAGCTAAAAGAGGCCACTCCAAAAACCAGACGCAATCAAAAATAAATGTAGGCTTAATTCGGATATGACTTCTTACAAAGAAAAGCAGCTAGCTTTAACGGGTTGGCCCAAAAAGCAACAACTCCACATTACACTACTTCTTGCCGATCCGCACTAGCTCTTATCAAGCAGCGTATCGACTTCAAGATTCTGACACTCATCTATAGGTTCCTTAATTCTTTGCTCCGGGCCTAACTTTCGGAAATAATGTCTAATAATGTCTCATCACACCATCTGCTCTCCTCGTTGTTCACCGGCTGGCTCTCTGGTGTGCAAACCAAACGTTAAGCTATTTCAGCACTCCTGACTAAAGTCGTTTGGTTTGAACTTTCAAAGAACTCCAAATTTCTTAGATATTATCCCTTCAGCTACAATGCTCCCTAAACTTGGAACTCAATAGCGACTCTCCTCATTTGACGACATTCAGAAAAAGCTGAAAATCTACCCATTCCACACTGGCCAGTGCTCCGTCCGAGTGCATTGTCGCTCGTGTGCTTCGTGCCCTAAACTGTGCTCGTCATGACTAACCCATTGACACGATTTCTTTTCAGCAAATATTGAGTGCCTATCAAGAGATTTGACTCGCTTAGGGTGCTATATAAATGCTTGATTATTACTATTATTATCTGAGTTTATGTCTGAAACTGTAGGGTCATCATCAGATGCCGATACTTTAAACCATCATGCAATGGTTGGTTGCTGACTAACTTGCCCACTTATGTTAAGAGTGAT
This sequence comes from Cristatella mucedo, assembly GCA_009760855.2. Lineage (NCBI taxonomy): Eukaryota > Metazoa > Bryozoa > Phylactolaemata > Cristatellidae > Cristatella > Cristatella mucedo. The sequence continues at coordinate 11,250,224 of WPIO01000005.1, read as the reverse complement.
GACAGTTCTATATGCAGCTGCACTACGTGCTTGGCTGCTCGTTAGGAAAGTCACCTCCAGTTGTTTGCCAGCAGCAGTAATCGAGGACTGCTTATTATATAGTCACCTGATAGGGGCAGCTTGCCAGTTGCATTAAGAGACAGGTGTTGCCTATAAAGTTACCCACTGCAGCCAAACTAGCGATTAATAGGCCGATGAGCAACACTCAGAATGCAACTTCCAGTTTTTATATTTCTTCCAGACTAAAAATAACTTGCTGCTCAGCTCACTAACTTGTATGGATAGCCTCATAAGGGACCCCTACAGCTCGCAGCATCAGTGAAGCTCGAAAATTTCTCATGGCCTTGTCCGACAGCTTGAGAAGAATGTCAAAGAAATACTTATAATATTGGACCCGTAGTCAAAAATTTGTTTGGGGTACCTTTCAAAAGACGAACAACTTAGAGATGGGATCGGAAGTTCTGACGACTTCCACATAAAAGAAAAACTGATTATGCAAACCACGTCTAACCCGGATGTAAACCGGAAGCAATATATCTACAAATAAAAACATTTACTGATCTCTGCAGCATATGTGATGTGCAACCCAACTTTTTGAGCCTTAGCAGATTGAGGTACATGCATGACGCTTGTTGAGGTGCATGCTCGTAACTTTTATACAGCTTTATTTTCAGTATAGCGTGATGCCATGTAAATTCCATAACTCAGCTAATAATTAAACCTATCATAGTGAAATATAAAATACGAGTTCAGCTCTGCTAGTTTTACATTTTTATAAAAAAGTTTCTGATTTCTGTTGTATTTATTTGGCTGTGCACGCTCACGAACACACACACACACACACACACACACACTTATACAATGCATACCAGTATCCTCCATATAGTGTGTGTGTGTGTGTGTGTTTGTGTGGTGTGTGTGTGTGTGTGTGTGTGTGTGTGTGTGTGTGTGTGTGTGTGTGTGTGTGTGTGTGTGTGTGTGTGTGTGTGTGTGTGTGTGTGTGTGTGTGGGTGGGTGTGTGGGTGTTTGGGTGTGTGTATGTGTGTGTGTGTGTGCGTGTGTGTGTCTGTGTGTGTGAGTGTTTGTGTGTGTGTTTGTGTGTGTTTGCGTGTTTGTGTGGGCGCTTGAAGCACAACAATAGCAGCCGAAACAGAATTGTTTCATTTGGCATGTGATGATTAGACATCCATTTTTGAAGGTTATCTCCATATCAACTCCATGAGCAGGCTGCTAGCAGACCAAGAGTTTTCCGGGTGCTTTGCCTGTTTACCTGGGCATGCGCTACTATCTAGGGGAGCTACTAGCCAACACCCCGTCATCTCGTGTACTTTTGCATGTTTGCCAAACAAAGCATGATACCTTAATTTGCATAAACTCTTGTTTATTGCTTCTCTTACAGCAAGTTGCAAAGCTCCCGAATAGAGATTTGGTTCTCTTGGTTCTCTTAGGGCACTATAAAAAAGACATACTATTATTCTTATAATAGCAGGCTGCTAGGGACCCGATTGTTTCGATGCACTTGCATGCTAAGGATCAGAATGATCAGTAAAAAGCTGTCATTTTGCAGACTATCAGTAACATAAAGTCTAACGCTGTGCTTCAACGTAGCGATAGTCGCAAGTGATGGGCAGAGTCATCCAAATAGGATGCAACAATGATCTAAATGACCCTATCCGAAATTTTACCATTTAAAATTCAGAATGTTTTTAGTGCACAGTGCGCATTGGCATGGTCACATAATATAAAAAGCAATGACCATTCCAACAGCCAAACACTCAAAAGCAGCTAATTAGAACAAATGTAATAGCCGACAGACCACACACAACGCTGATGGCCCATGTTAGAAGCAATCACGGTTACACGACTGGAAAGACCTACCCGTGGTGAGCCGATGTTATGCTGGGGTCCTTCAGTGTGCTCACGACGTCGCGAAGCCTTCTATTCTCGCGCTCTTTTTCATGCAGCTCCTTCTGTGTCTGTTGCAGCTCTACTTCCTGGCTCTCGATGGCGCGCATCGACTCGTCCAGGGCCCGATCTTTGCGGTCAGATTCGTGCAGGGTCTTTTGCAGATCAACCTGCAGCAAAATCATTTGCTGCCTTATTCCATTCATGCATGCTCTGGGGTTGCGACTGTCCACCTGGGTACACGTATTGTGCATATAAAAATGCAAAAATTAATTGATTTGTTATCGCTATTTCTCGAATCTCTCTTGTACCGAAACTCGGGAAGGTATTCTGGGACTTGATTGAACTTGTTGTCAGGGAACAGGAACGGTGTATTCAGTCTAAGCTTAACTAAAGGTTCTCCCTGTGCAATGTAATTGCCCCCTAAACGAAGCACCAGGCTCTACAAGGGGAATAATGACTCACTAGGTAAGGCTGTTGCTTTTCACGACCTCGGACCCGAGGTGGTGGGTTCAAATCCTGCGGTGAGCGATCCTTTATCGCCACTGCAAGTGGTGGTGATAGCCACAAAGGCTCTTCTGTTGCTATACAAAAAGAAGCTGTTAAATCAGCTAGCATTTTTTTTACAGGTGAGCTCAACAGACAACACAGACTCAGTATTGTCTTTTAGATGCTACAGTACTGCCATAAATAGTCTCTACTCAATTGAATTAATAGCAACTTTAAATGAGGTTAACTAGACCTTCGACGTTGCTACAATAGACTAGTGAATCCTTCGTCGGAAAAACTACGGAATAAACTCTTTTTCACGATGACTACACAATAAAAATGTGGTACCCGGCACAAGAAAACTTCTCTCTATTAATCTAGAACACATAAGTTCAGCCGACTTTTTGGGCAGGTCAAGATCTCTCACTAAAAAAAATATAATTCATTTGTATAGCGCCCCAAGAGAACTTAATCTCTATTCAGGCGCTTTACATAAGCCTCGGGGCTCGAGCCCACGACCTCAGCCTGACCTTGGCCAGGGCGAGCACCTTAACCACTGGACCAATCCTAAGTCATCAAGATCAGATTGTGACATCAGTTTAGGTGTTGGAACATCAATAGCATTATAGTTTTCATCTAAATCACCTTCAGGTAAACTCAAATCACTGTCCTTCAATATATCATATATTATCAAGTGTAACGGGTGGAACAGGAACTCATACCTCAACACTGTGCTGTACAGGTCACATGGCTGACGGTAAATTTGGATATTTAATTTTATTTATGTTTATTCTTCTTGCTGAAGCCCTGCACGTTAGTGATTCAGAAATAACAATCCGAAATATGGTCAGTTTGTTCTCTCTAGATCATCGGTACTCCAAATGGCATGCATTTGCTTTTGACCTTTAAACCACTGTCTTAAGTTTTCTACATACGGCTTGCACACGATATGTGCTGCCCATGTCTCATCCTGATCTTCCAGTTTACATCAAAAGTAGGCACGATAGCACTGTTTGAGGAATTTAGTAATCGGTAGTTGCTGCTCTTTTGTCGAGAATCCCCCACCCCTCAGGTGTAGCAGAATATATGCAGAGAATGCTCACACCCTTTGGCATTGTAAATCATAAATATCCGTTGATTTAAACAACTATATCAACCAACAAAATGGCTAAGTGTTCTACAAAAATAACACAAAACATTTATGTCATTCAACAACAAATAAATCTAATAAAAGCCAATATTATAATTCGCCATGTTAAAGTGCACCATCTTTGATAAACAAAATCTAGCGAACCTGCCGTGCCAAAGCAAAACAAAATAAACCATAAATAATCATTTGTGGTGTATATTTGAAAAATAATAACAAATGCCAGATAACTGATATCATTCAGACCAGTGTTTTGTAGCAATCTGCAGCATCACCAAAATTGTCTCCATTTGCCATCAGGTCTCTCTGTCTCTGTGTCTGTCTGTCTGCCTCTGTCTGTCTCTGTGTCTGTCTGTCTGCCTCTGTCTGTCTGTCTGTCTGTCTGTCTGTCTGTCTCTCTCTCGCTCTCTCTCTCTCTCTCTCTCTCTCTCTCTCTAGGTGCTCTCCTGACCCCCCCCCCCCTTGTTTTTTTACCTCGGTCTGCAGATTGCCGACTTCGGTCATCAGGCCACCGAGCTTCTTTTCGTATGCCCGCGACTTTGCATTCGCCCACAGCTCATCGTCAGTGTCCAACTCCTTCTGTTTGGCAGGCATTTCAGAGCGGAGCAGATCCAGCTCCTTGTCCTACGGGACGAAGATCCTACTTAGCAGCATATACGCAAGAGCATATACAAGCTTCAGCATACAGAACGACCCTGCAAGCGGCGCGTTGCAATACCACAATGCACGCGGAGAGAAATATTCAACTCCTTAATGGACGTACTAACACAAACCGATGACACGTATACATGCATGCACTCATGCGCGCACACACACACACACACACACACACACACACGCATACACAATGTGCACAGAAAACAGGTGCACATACAGATGCACAGGCAAAGACGCGCACACATGCATAGATCGTGTGCCAGGAGCATTACCAGCTACAGTTGAAGGCAAGCAATTGGCAAGCCAGTACAGCCAACAGGGCAAGACTCTGACCCTGCGTTCACTTTTGCAAGACTCCTTGTCCGCAGCTAAAGTGGAATTGCAAGATTCTCAGCACGCCTGTTGATAAAGAGAGCCAGCTGTGAGCTAGATGCTGGTGCTTAGTACACGTGGCACTAGTACTACCACGCAAGTTCATCGACTTCCGGCAGTTTACTGAGTCCCCCGACGGTGCGAGCAGCAGAGAGCAGCACCACTATGAGAACCGTTTTCGTGGGATCTGTGAGGGCATGCCAAAGCCAAAGCCAACACTAATAAGTCAAGGACCCCAGAGCACGACATTCATTATGCTCTTCGAGCTCCGTTCGGTAACCATTATTCAGCCAACGGAAAGTGTAAACATTTCGGCAATAGAAGCATTGTGAAACAGTGGCTTGCCATCACCTCTATCAATCGGTAAATGCTTTACGCAAAACAAAGCGCTACACCATGACCCCACAGCCACCGTAGAGAAGGGGGAGCCCTTACTCTCTGCTGAGACACGGATGGACGAAGGAGTTAGCTTTGTACAGCCTCAACCCTTGGAGTATGTATGTATGTATGTATGTATCTCCGCCTGTAACTCCACAAAGTCATAAAGACAATGTGGGTGTTACACAGGAGAGTTTTGTATAGCGCACTCACGGCCTAAGCGGCTTTCGGTACGCATTCGGTAGCCAACAGACTTCGTCTCACGCAACAAAGAGAAAGTGGGAAGCATGGCAGAGTCAGGAGAGCAGTTGAGTTAGTGAGTACCATAGAAGTAGCAGCTCAGGACTGCTGAGAAGGATGAGCCATAGTCAGCAGCAGGAGAGTAGTTGCCATTGCCTAAGAGTGTCTACAAGTCTTTACAGTCATCTTCCACAGTCATCTGGGTCTGATGACACGGAAAGGGTATACAGAGTTTGCTTGCTAACCAACAACAAGACTGCAGCAAATGTCGGACGAAAGAGCAGTGCGGCATGCTTCTTCGGCAACCCTTTGGGCTGCGACGAGCAGAATGGTTTTGCTCACATTACACTAGGCCTAGCAAGAGCTTTGCCTGGCATCTCCGTGTCACAGACGTGCACCTATCAATGCAGCACCCATTCTGAATTCTCATCCTCAGTCACGGTCAAGCCGAGTCCTGCTGAAAAATGTCGCTCACGATCACTGTAACAAGAGGCTGTTCGGAGAAACTCGTTTTTCTTTCTGGAAGAGGAAAAGCCCTATCTGTTATATTTCATTTAAGATAACCCATCAGTCAAAGCTCCTCATCTAAAGGTCTGGCTCCACTACAAATCCAGGCACCAGCGAGGAGAAAGGGGGGGGGCAACGTACTTGCCGGCCAATCAGCTTCTCATGAACTCACAAGTCCACGCACACACCAGACATAACCGGGGAGCAGTCCTCCCCCCCTTTCGATTTGCTACACCGATTTGCTACACCGTCTCGGGCACGTGCTCTTGGACCAGTTCTGCATGCAGCCGCCACCACAGACGCTCGGCTGATTTGGCAGGCTCGGCTGATTTGGCAGGACGTAGATTGATGGCTTGCCGATTGCTCGAATAGTAGTACCGGCCATCTGCGAAGCATATCACGAATAGCTTAACTAGCCCCCCTGACAAGTTGGTTTTCAGGGGCGCGGACAGACTTGGCGGCCTTTCAATGCCACTTTTCTTTTGTTCAAATGCTTTCAGCCGACAAAGGGGAGAAGCTCGTGCTTTGAGGTCGTGCTCTGTCGGGTCTGTTTATGTCGACTGCAATTCCATTTGTTTCTAGCAACGAGCAGATGTCGACAGCAGAGCTACTCCGGCTGCCAATCGCCTCAATTCCGTTTGCTCATAGCTCTTTCCAGTTGTACACTGCTGACTTTTTAAACCAAACTCGAATCGTTACAAAAAGTTGCATATGCCATGCATGCCCAGGACATCGAATGCTCACTCGTTTGCTCACGTTTTGGTCACACTAAAGAAACTCAGCAGCATTGATGGTTTTACTCTTTTTGGCTCTGAAAAAACCAATGTCAATGCACGACCGCATTTGCACCCATTGTGAACGAGTAACTATGTATATTTGGCCCCATTTATGAAAGTCGGCGGGCCTGATACTCGTTCTTCGTGATAGGCAAGGCTGCTGGCATTGATTTCTTAGATACACATAGCAAAAGGGTCTGCATGTCAACAAAGTGCATGAGCTTGCTGGTAAACTAAACCGGGGCTTGAACTATAGAACTGGTGCTTCCCGTTTAAAATGTGCAACAGGGATGACTTGCCTGCACCACAGGATTATACGAATTTAACAGCTAGCACGAACCCATGTGCTGTCAACAACTAAGCTATGCCCATATTTTGCAGGGGGGGGAAGCATAGCCGTGAAATGCCAGTCGAGACTTGTATGCCGGACACCGAGACATATGGTATCCAGCCACAACTCTGGCATCGCTGCCCTTGTTTGGCTAAAGGATTAGGTGCTTGCCTCTGACTACCGAGGTCATGGCCTTGAGCCCTGCTGCATATGTGAGGTGCCTGGATAGAGATAAGCTCTCTTAGGATACTATAAATATGAATGACTACAATTATATAATATCATCCGATCTCTGTTCAGACGGCAAGTGTTTCTCTTTCAAGCTGCGCTGATTTAACCCAGTGGTTATGGTGCTCGCCTCGACCAAGGTAAAGGTGTACATGATGATCGAGGTCGTGGGCTCGAGCCCCGTGGCATATTTGAAGCACCTGAATAGAGATTAAGCCCTCTTGGGCCGTTAAACAAACGAATGAAATATTTGTTAAGCATAAATTGTCACTTTATGCTAAATGGATCGAGGAAGAGACCATAGCAAGGCATTCTAAGAAATTTGATGGCAGCTGACTCATAAATAGTTTGCAGAGGCAGCATGATACTGTAAAACTATGTAACGAGATAGCCACCAGCAAGAACAAACACCAGGTAAGAGGTAACCGAGACAGTAAAAGCAAGTAGATGTCATCACCACAGGCCGGATGATAGTGAAGTAATGAGTAGAATCGTGCTCTGCTCTACAGGTAGCAAGCTCAACGGTGTTGTCAAGTCTGCCACCTGGTAATAGCTGTACTCTTGCTATGGGATAAAGAGCCCCGGGTGAGACATAAACGAAAGTAACCGACAGTGTGACACCAGAATATCGGCAACAGAATAACTAGTACCCAGCCAGTGAGCAGTTTAAGAAGTAAACAATCGAGTCAAGATGAATACCTTATGCTCGCTGTAATTGGGCGGGTAGTTATCATGAAGCAGTTAACATGCTCCCTTATTCGAATTCTTCAGTGAGCGATCCTTAATGGCTCACTGCAAACTGTGGCGATTGCTGTTAAGACTCTTCTGCTGCTATATAAATGAGACTGTTCAATCAGCTAACCCTTTTCGGCCTATATGAAATGCTTTAAGAAATGTTGTTAACTCTCCTAAGGTGCTATAAAAATGCTTTTATTATCATTAATCCTACAAGGCAATCATTCAATAAATGACTTAATACAGCCTGAAATTTCACGAACTAACCACTTCATACATACAAGGAGGCACCGCAGCTCATGGGCCCCAGTGCCGTGAAGGCCGAGTGCAAGCACTCACCAGAAGTGTCCCTTTCCTTGGGCTCCACGGCTTGGTAGTGAGTGCAGGTGCTGGCACCCACGGCAGCCGCTCAGACAAAGACCGCGAGCGAGTGTGTCCATCTGCATGGCTTCTGTACTTGCTAGAGCCACTTATATCGTCCGTCCCCTTCTGCTACGCAAGAAAATAATGCAGAACATTCTCGCACGGTAAGTTCATCCCATACGAGGAAACCACTTCTACACCATAAATTGCATATAACCAGCCCAATGCCAGTCATAGTGTCTACCCGAACAAAAAAGCAGCAGTATATCAGTATCTCGGTAGCAGGGCTCAAACTTGACATCGATCATTCAAGCATGAGATCATTCAAGCATGAGATTCAAGCATGAGATCATTTAAGTATAATAGCAACACACATAGGAAAGGAACATAAGAATGCCCTTCCAACAAAACATATCCCTGCTGTGGTTAAGGTGTTCGCCTTGAATCAAGGCCAAGGTGAATGCATTTGACGATCGAGGTCGAGGGCTCCAGCCCCGTGGCATATGTGAAGCACCTGAATAGAGATTAAGTTCTCTTAGGGTGCTATACAAATGAATTATGTTATACTTTGTGTGCAAATAGACAGACCCATGAGTACCCACAAGTAATGAGAACGATTGTCATTTCAAGAAATCATCGACGACATCTTTGTACAGTTGCTCTCGCTATCTCTCTCACGGCTCTTTAGTTACTCTTTGGACTGGACAAATGGACCAGTCTCCTTATTTTCAGTCCATCCTTCCATCCTGGCCCATGGATCTCCATTTGACAAATGGCGCCGTCTCTTTTTATCATTATATAAATATCTTGTAAGCTGCAGTGAAACTTGGGCATGTAAAATCATACGCAAACACGCATGCACAGAGAGACTATGACACTATCTACGCAGGACTGTCCTCTGCTGCCGATTGTGGCCCATCCTTTCCAGCTGTCCTGAGCTGCTACTTCGCTCTCCTGACTGAGCAATGCTTCTCACGTTCTATTAATAATAATAATAATAATAATAATAATAATGCATTTGATAAAGCGCCCTCAGAGAACTCGATCTATTTCTAGGCGCTTTGCTATTGCTGCAAAGGGGAATGCAATTGAATGGTGAGTAATAGCATGCTTAATAAACAACATGACTAACATGGCTAGGGGTGAAATGCACAGGGTCAGCATGGAAATGTGGTTAGTGGCAGCAAGCACAGTGACAGCACGCATAAGTACATGAAGGACGAATCGCAGGGACCCATTAAATGCTGTCCTAAATAGGTGTGTTTGTAAGTTCTTTTTAAATATGATCAAGTCAGGGGATGTTCTGACACAAGTCGGGAGGGAGTTCCACGCTTTGGGAGGATACAAACGAAATGCGCGGTCTCCAAAGGATTTAAGGTTTGTACGAACTATTGGTAAACGGTTGGATTCCGAAAAGTGGGTGTTACGATGCTTGGTGGGTGGGGAAGTAGATCTGAGAGATAGGCTGGAGCCAAAGAATGAAGTGACCTGAAAGTGAGCGACAAAACCTTGAAGTCGATCCATTGCTTGACTGGCAGCCAGTGCAGGTCGGCGAGAAGTGGTGTGATGTGGCAACTGCGATGCTCACGACAGACAAGCCTAGCTGCAGAGTTTTGCACCAGCTGCAATCGCCTGATCGCACATGCTGGTAGGCCAGTAAGCAGTGAGTTGCAGAAGTCGAGACGGGATGTCACGAATGCATGGACCAACTTAGACGTGGTATCCTTATCTAAACAAGCCCGAATTTTAGCATTGTTATGTAGCTGAAAGTAGGCAGATTTGACTGCAGAGCTGATGTGGTCGTCTAACGAGAGGTCACTTTGGAACATGACATCTAGATTTCGAGCTGATTCAACAGGAGATATGCTGGCAGAGCCAATTTTGAGCGTCAGCCTTTCCAATTTCTGAATCACACTGGGTTTGCCCAGAACTAGTTAGTTTTATCATCGTTTAGTTTTAGAAAATTTGCTGCCATCCACGTGCGGATGTCATCAATACATGCAGCAAGTGAGTTGAGAGAATTTGAGGTGCTCGAAGGGATCAAAGTAAAGGTATTTGTTGAGTGAGATAAAGTCTGTTGGCTACCGAATGTGGACCGAAAGCCGCTTAGGCTTTGAGCACGCTACAGGAAAGCTCTCCAGTGTAACATCCATTTAGTTGTTGTGGCTTTGTGAAGTGACAGATGGAAATACATTAAATTACATGATTTTTGTTGCTGCTCTCAAAGGATGTTGGCACGATCGATTGCACCTCTCGGCCCATCCAAATCTGCAGAATCCGCAAGACAGAAGCAAAGGCTTTTTTTTGAGATCCCCTAGCCCTAACCTTTTTAAGACTCGATATCTTTCATCAGAATGCCGCAGTCTGGAAAAGTCCAGAGCTGAATGTCACTGGGCTCGGTTAAACAAATGTGTTAATTAGCAGGCAGCACCTTTAAATCTCAGGCCTGTGACCTTTCATGTTGTACCACCACAGTATTCCAACCATTTGTGATGTACTTCACAGCATAGCCATTGCAGCTCAGTTCACAGCTAACGTGTCCAAACCTTTGCAAGCAGCGAGTGCAAAGTGCAAAGACTGAAAGCAATTGACCGATAGCAGAAACCAATAGCTTTTGATAGCTAGCTAATCAGGACAGCTACACAAAGCTGTCGCTTGATCTGAACGAGTGTGACTGCATGCACTCATTCACATGCAGCCCAATGCACATGCACGTAAAAAAGCATGTGCAAGTGCACACACACACACACACACACACACACACACACACACACACACACACACACACACATGCGCGTGCGCACATGCACACGCACTCACTCGGTTGAAATGCATCTAGAAGACTGAAAAATGTGAATTGCAATAAAAGAAAAAGATGCCTGCATGCAGTTGGATTTGTTCGACAGCTCTAAGCTCGAGCTTCTTGTCCATCCTTAAAAATTAATCAGCACTTGTAGAAGAAGCAACAAGCTTTGACGGACTGATTCAACTCAAAATTCTACTCATGACTGACCAATCTTAACCAGCCATGAATAAGACCTGCATAAGCCCTCGATACTGGGCAATAGCAATCGGCAGACCACCTTACTTCCTTGTTCTTTTTGTGTGATCTCTTCATGTGAACATGCACTGGAACGTCCTCTTCAACATGGAGATGAATAGGAGGTGAACGTGTCTCCATCTTCATGAATAGGGCTGCAAGTGGACTAGGCAAACCGAATAAGCAGTCTGGTTTTGTGGCTGCCGATCAGTCTACGAAGCCCAGAGGCCTGCAAGAGCACGAACATTGTGACCGCTTTGATTTTAGAATGAAAACAGTTCCTGAACGGGAGATTATATGCACACCACAAAAACAAGCCACGTAGCCAGAGACACAAATGCGATGAGATGGGTGACTACAGCTTCTGAGAGAGACCAAATCCACTCACACTATTCTTTGCTGCGCCATATTATACGGTATATAGTTTCCTGCAGCACGCTATCATGCATCACAAGAGTCCCAAGAAACCAAGTACGTATGGGAAAATTAGGACAATCAGCTGCGATCCCAAACTCTCAAAACGTTCACAGCTAAGAATTCAGCAGGTGCCCACGCAAAGAGCGTGCATGTAGTAACCGCAGGTATATTTTGCTGTTGGAGAAAACTTTTGGAAACATGCACATGGTCGCTATGTATGATCCTCTGGAGGTACAATATTAGAGTGTTTGACGAATCGGCGAGGGAGGCTGCGAGAGGCTGCTCATTGGGAGCAGTAAGACAGCGTGAGGCCCAGACCCATGTGACGTCTACTACCTTAACCAGTCAAGCGGCTCCATCGGGCCAATCGAGGAGCAACAACATAGAGCCGTACGAGATATCGGCCACGAAGACCTGTAGCGAGCAGCTCTACGAAAAGAGAGAGAGAGAGCGAGAGAGAGCGAGTGAGAGAGAGAGAGCAGTGCGCCGGTGATGCGGCAGTAGTGGCTCTGTCTGTCTATCCGCCACTTATGGAGCATGCGACTTAACAAAACGCCTGGCCTGCGCTACAGCCTGCTCACCGCCAGTGTGGTGTAGCACCGCCACGATCCCCGATCGGGCACGACTACTGAGTCAGGTCGGCCCGGCTCGGCGGGGCACAATTGAGCCGGCGCGGGTCGGTAGGCCCTAACCGCGACGCCAACGAAGAGATTTCATTGGATACGGCTATCGCCGGGACGCTCATTCGCCATTAGTGTGCTCGCTGTAGCCACGTTAACAATGCCCTTGGAGTTTAAGTCTAGCAAAGTCAACTCAAGTCAGATCCGGTCGGGCGACCCAGCCCGCATCCAGAGTGGCACCTCGATGGATGGAGCAGGGGGGGGGTGTGCCTGGTGGGTCGCTGTGGTGAGACCGTGTCGGGGCCGACGTAAGCCCTTGCAGCTGGCAACTGAAGCACACAGAGGCATCGCAGGGCACTGGCACAAATACTGGAACAAGACTCTTCCTGCTCCGCCTTAGCGAACGTTCGTCGGCCCCGAAAGATTTTGCGAACTCCAAACCATTTCCGAACGGCTCCTCAGGGCTCTGCTAATTGAAGCTGGATCGACGTGTCGGTGAACTCTTTTAAATAAGCAAAACCGCCTACTACCGGCATCTCGTCAAACTAATCTACCTGCATCTGAGCAGTCAGTACTTGCAGCAAATGTAAAGCGCCTAGGAAGAGATTGAGTTCTCCGAGGGCGCTTTATCAAGTGCATTATTGTTATAGTACTCTCAAGTATCGCGTAGCAGTTTCTCGACTCTCTTCTAGCAGCCGTCATGCTCGTGGAAACATTTCGTATTGGACGGCCAAACCTTACTACCGATATGATGGTGCAAGCGGTCTTTGTCGTATTCGCCCAAGTGCCATTAACAAAGATTGACGGCCCACAGCAGAAATGGTGAGAAGCGGATTTTTGTATTTGGCATACGACAACTTGTAGGACGCGAAGAGTACCACAGAACTGCCTGCCTCTACGTCTAGAGCTCAATTACCGACTGGCTCACAGCTTCTGGCGCTGTACCCACCTGTCTTAAATGATAGGGCACAACTCTAGCCCTAGGCTCAAAGCTGCAATCGCAACAAACGGAATATTACGGGTCTTGCGCTTTGTGCACCGCTGAACCATAGATTTTGATATAACCGGTTCCAAACCGTTAGAATTCAGGAATCCCGAATAATACCTCGGCAGTCATAATTTGGCTGACGTGGCACACTAAAGTTTCACCGCTCTTCAGGCTTTAACAAAAATTCCGAACGAAGATTTTCGGATGCCTTCTTAGCGGCTGTCGCTGTAGCTACCTCTTGAGCAGCTGTGAATGCTACCTCAGCGATCATAATCTGGCCCATGTGCACGCCAACGTTTCTATAACTCCAGTACTGGAGAGTCTTAAGTGGTGCGCCTTTGACTAATCGGGCAGGCGTCTGTGCAGCTTTTAAAGAGGATTAGCTATCTATCTATCTATCGAGTCTAAAAGTGTGATCCGATTAAAAAAAACAGGCCCCTTTAGAAACCGACGCTGAATTTGCTACGCTAAACGCGTGCTTCTCTGGCAACCTTTCTGGCCCAATGCAGCCAAGAGCGGGCTGTAGCAGCAGCCCACGTAGCGCATTTGACAGATTTATTTTTCTAGGAAATCCTTAAAAGAAGGGTAGACTTCTTTGACCTCACGACCCCCAGACCAACGCCCAAACCGACTCGGATATAGAGCTCTGAAGGGGCGCAGCAGGAGCTGCCTGTAGAGCGCCCTTCTATGGCTTCGTGGCTCCATCTAGAGGCAGAATCTCCTGGCAGCTTTACGTCAAAGGCGAGTCGCCCAGCAAGTTTCCTAGCTTATACTCAATAAAAAAAGCCTTTAGCTTATTTTAAAAAGAAATGACTGCCCTTCCTGGAAGCAGACTCCGATTCAGCGCGCCGAAAAAAGCACCAAGAAGACGGCCAGCCCCGTTGCGAAAACGTGGGCTTTTAACCAATATTGATTAAGTTCTACTTTCCGCACCCGAAAGAGCGCCGCCAGGACGCTGCCTTGTATGCCGTCTAAAAAGAGACTCTCGTATCCTATTTGCAGAGTCCGAAACGTCGCCCAAAGGCCACGAGCTCAGCAGGCTTGCGCGATCCCATACAAAAAATATCGGTAGCCTACCTCTGAAGAAACAGCTTGAAGCTGTGCCCCGAAGGCTCGTCGTCGGAGATCTGAAGGAAAGATCTCTTTCGACTGTACTGAAACAAATGTTTTCCATTTTTGAGAGAAGCTGAAGCTCTGCACCGGGGGCGCGCGGCAATCGTTGGCAATCGTCTTGAGAGAGAAATACGAAGAGCGTGAAGCAGCAGCAGCCAAGACTCGCGGCTCGGCAGGTCTGTCTGCTTGGACCCCGCTAAAAGAAAACCTGTTCGAACCGAAAACTCTTAAAATATGCTTCTCACTTTACGAAAATGTAATAATAGCTCCTTCCTAAACCAACCTATCAATGCAAGCCGATTTCGCTTCTCGCTAGCGTTCTTTGTAGCCTCGTTAAAGAAAAAATATAAGATTAACTCTGGATAGCCACCATTGAATCTTCGTGCCGTTCAAGAACCGCTCTCTAAGCAGGGTAATCGCCCACCGGAAAAGGCTCTCGGAGTGTTGGGGGGAAAAGCCCAGCTCGCCCTATCAGCATTATATATGGGTGTCTTTGACCCCCTTCCACCCAGGCCTCTCCCATAATCCTCGGTTACGGCCGTGGCAGGTGTTGCCCAAAAGAGCAGGTGAGATGCAAGCAGGGGCTGAACTGAACTTTAGAAATGCCCCTCCCAAAGCGGGTTAGCAAATGACTGCTGTTTATTTAATTCGAATACTTAAAAGATCATTTGACGACTGCTCACGAACGGCGATCAAGGACCCTCAAGCGAATCAAAGAATTGCGTTTAGGTATGGGCGGAGCGTGGCGTGGCCGGCCGAAGCCCCAAATTTATCTGCGACGCACGCCCATTTACATCCTTTATGAGCGTGCTGCTCGCTACAATTACGTGGCTTGGCAAAGGTTACGAATCGGCCCTCCCTTTCGAAGGTTCCATCTCTTAATGAGCTCATTCTTATGCCCATGCGTTTCGTAGACCTAGGGCCCTAGGGAAATGCGTTGTGCGATTAGATACGAGTCGTTAGATTTTATCGACTTAAATCAGCAGTTTTCGGAAATACTTGGTTACAGACTACAGCTGGTAGTCTGATAATTCACCGCGGGGGGGGGGGTGGGGTCGCCTCCCATTATCAACGAGATTATTCGTAGACAGTCTTTCATATTAGCAGCCACATGATTAAAAAGTACTTGCAAAGGTAGGCTGATCCAAAAGCCGCTTTTAAATAGCGGCAGAACAGACATACCAGTTATTATCATCCCTTGCAGTGTGTAATAATGGATCAGCTACTGCAGGATCCTAACCCACGACCTGGATCGCGAAGTTCAAGCACCTCGCCCTAGGGCTTAGACCCAGGGCATGTCTATTTCAAGAGAAATCTTCGCGTCCACCCCAGTGCATTGACACTTACAAGTGAACTACAAAGTTGCCTGCAACTCCTAAGCCTCCCAACCGAAATGAAATCTACTCGCACTGCTATCTGCTGTAAAATTCGTTTTCTTTTCGCTACGCGAAAGCGGAACGGCATGAAACTTCACTGATATGCACAACACAGTGCCTCGTACTATTCAATCGTCACTTGACTTCTTCCTGGTTATTTTGCAGCAGATCGCTGTATTGTGTAGATCTCTTTGAATGCGCCCACTTTACGGCTGCTCGTTTGGAAGTAAACCGTGCTATTATGCAATTGTGCTAATTTTTAAGTCTCTTGTAAGAATAAAAGCTCAAAATAAGCTGATTTTGTCCCATTGTTACAGGAATAGCGAAAGCCTGAAGCAGCGGTGATAAGTAATCTCACCAAGTACTCGACAAAATGGTAACGAAGGACGTCTTGTTCTCAATGAGTGTTCGATATGCAAGAGTAGCTTGTTATAACTTAGCCAGACGAACAACTTGAATCCAACATTATAACTATGACTCATTACACCTTACCACCTACGGTGACTACCAGTTGGTAGCTTGAAACTTCAGCGAGATAGCTTCAATGAAAGATCCGGGAAGCTCCATGGAACCTTAATCCCGAAGACCCGTGTAGCCAGCAATTATCCATAATTGATGCACAATAGAAGATCAAGATGGAGAAAGTAATGTAATGGGTGCTCATATAACAGTCTATTTATATAGCAACAGAAAAACCTTGACTGTACACCCTAGATGATTTAACAGCCATGTTTCATGTTCCTTGTTTCATGTCATCCTTCTCGCCTCCTGACATAGAGCGTTCTAACGTGCGTTCTTGTTCGTTGCAGAATTCTTCCGAAAATCGAAGTTCTTGCGAACATCGTATACGGAAACGATACAGCTAAGACCTGTTTAAAGTTGTTAAAGCGCCTAGAGAGAGATTAAGTTCTCTGAGGGCGCTTTATCAAGTGAATTATTATTATTATTATTATGTAGCGGCAGAAGAGCCTTAAAGGCCATCTCCACCGCTTGCAGTGGCAATATATAGGATCGTCCACCGCAGGATTCGAACCCGCGACCTCGGGATCTATGTCGTGAAAAGCAACTGGATTACCTTGTGTGCTATCACTGTCTCCCCATGGCGTTAGGCCATAAAGGATTGCCTGCAGCAGGGCTCAAACCCTCTGCCTGGGTCTTGGAGAGCTTTTGCCATACGCCCACGCTTAGACCCAAGGTAGGCTAAAAGTCAAGGCGTACGGACTATAAATGTAAATTTCTTAATCATCTGCCAGATTTATATCCCACTAAACACTCCAGGTTGATTTTTCGGTGCCAGAAAGTAAAAACCTTATATTGCTTGGTCCTGGAAAGTTTAACCCACTACCTTTGAAACCACTGAGAAGACTCAGTAAGCTCACTCATTTTGAACAAGTTTCACTAGCCTAGCACTAGGAAAATCCCAAGAGAAAACCAAGATCAGATGAGACCATTCACGCAATAATTCCTATTGCAAAGAGATCCACGGTTTGCAACGACAATGCGCTGGATGGTCTTAAGACTAGGAATAGAAGAATGATAACATGAACACAAGCAGAAAACAACCGCATGTGCATTCCGATGTTACATGGTGCTATCGAATCGTTGTTGGAGCTGCAATCGTACACTAATTCAATTAGTAATTCTATAGCTTGAAACTCCGATTAAAATCAGAGATACACTGAAAATATAATTGATACTTACCGTATTTTTAAGATTATAAGGCGCACCCAAGTAAAAGTCTCACCCTAAATTTATGGACACAATTCTTTGAAAACACTTTTTATTGAAAAATATTCTTACGGAATATATAGCTGATTTTTATTAACATAAGGTTTCTTTAGTCATCATAGTTTGCAAGAAACTCATCATCAGCATCGGTGCTAATATCTTCATAGACTACTGCAGCATTGTCAATGTCTGAATTTTCACTTTCCTCATAGACTGCATCATCTTCAGTTCCATTCAGCTTGTTTTAAATTCACAATTATTTGGTCAGCTAAAGTAAAGTGTAGCATAAACTAGTTAATCTCATATGAACAAATTGAGTAGTCTAGATAGGTTGGCAAGGATTCTTTTTAGTTTCGACATTATTTGACTTGCAGAGTTTATTTTTTTAAATTTTGGAAAAAAGTGCAACTTAAACTCGTAAAAGTACGGTATATGCACATGGGTATCTTATTTAATATATGCATTACTTATTTAATGCAACTAGTTTTAATTATTTATTGACATCCAAATACGTAGCAGGCATTCAAATGCAGCCTAAGCAGCATGCAAATCTAACTGTACTCGCGGACGTGGCTCCGAAATAATCTTTGAGAGACTGTTATTAACAAACGCACTGTGGCGGATTTTCACTAAAGTTCTTATGCCGCAAACGCAGTTCACGTAACGCTGCTGGTCTAAGCCGACACGTGACACGTGACCGGCGCAGCAGCGTCTCGAAGAAGCGCGGCTGGCGAATCGTAGCGGCAGTCTCGATGCACGCTGGCATTCTGACGGTAGCCGATCCCGGCAGCAATATAGAGCACCAATACCTAGACATGAAAAGACCACTTCCGCTCGGCGTAGAGCGGTCCATTCGAGAGCCTCGGAGGGTGACTCGGTGTCCGACACCAAGCGGAGCTTTCAACTCACAGTCCGACGCTCAGAGCTCAACTGGCCGCTATTATATGATTTGGATTGTTTGTGCCGCAGAGCTACAGATTATAGCATAACCAGTTCCTAGTTATTATACTTCGGGAATCGCGAATAATACAACGACAGTCATAATCTGGCTGATGTAGCACGCCAACGTTTCAATATCACTAAAGACCTTTTTTTAGCTGGTTGAAAATATCTGGTTAGCTCAAATCATGACGGTTTTCTGCTAGGAACGATTAATCTGCGGTGCAATACTGCCGCCTTGGTTTGGCCCAGAGATTAAAACGCTCGCCTCCGACGACCAAGGTCAAGCGGCTTTTTCTTAGACGACCGAAGACTTGTGCTCAAGCCTGGCGACATTAGTGAATCATCTGGATAGAGATTCAGTTCTCTTAATAATAATAATAATACAGTTGAATAGCTCCGACCAAGAATGTAATCTCTTTCTAAGCACTTTACACATGTTGTAATGGAAGCATGATCGAATGGTTAGTGGTAGCATGCACAATGTCAATAAGCATAATATGGTTAGAGTGAGCGTTCGCAGGGTCATTAAGCAAAATTGGTGAGTGGCAGAATGCGGTGTCAGCACGCAGAAGCATACAAAGAACGAATCTCTTAGGGCGCTATACAGAGGAATTATATATTTTTGTACCCTACAAATGGCCTCCGGTAGAGCATCGGCCTGAACAACCTGAGGTTTCGGGGTCGTCCCCCGCTCGAGGTCAAATCTCTGCCATTAGTTCCAATGCAGAGAGTTTTCTGTCGCTCTGCATGTTCCAATCTTCGCCAGAAGATCTCTCTGTGGGTTCTTCGAAAGTTCGTTATTTAATTCACCATTCAAGAATTAGCTGCTTTCCAGCTGAGCGGGTTATACTTCGGCCGTCGCGCGGGCTGTCAATAACTGGCGCGGCCTATTTAATAACGAAGCTTCAAAGCTTCTCTCGCAAGCGACTTTAAGTAGACTTAATTTTAAAAATCCTGGAGGACGCGCTCTCAAACTAAAGCCGGCTCGTTTAAATATAGCTATTGCAATTGTAACAAAATCTATACGGCTGCGGTACCTCTGCCGCCTAGCTCTCGTATTGACGCCATTCGTAGATCTTACCAAGGATGGTTACGCATTACCTCAGCGTAGCTGCAAATTCTAGCTCGCCGCAACGGTCGCGCTGCTTGTGAGCCCAGGGCAGGGCCGCAGGTACGACGAAGGAGGCAGCTGGAGGCTGCTGCTGCCGCTGCCGCTCATCCTCGTCCCGAATGCAGACCCGGTAGTACCGCGGCGCCCGCCCGCCCGCCCCCCCCCCCCCCCGTATTTCGCCGAGCGTCTCCTGTAGACCCCGAGCGGAGTGAGCACGCTTTCACAAGTGAGTAGACGTGAATTTCATTCAACCCTTACCATCGATTCGCTCGCGACGATTTTCAACGCGCCCGGATATAGATTTAGTTCTCTTTAGGGAGCAATACTGGCGATCCTGAAAAAACTGTCTGGAAGACTGCGAGCGCGCACCGCAAGTAGCAGTTATAACGTTCACATCCGTAGCACAAGTAAGATAAAGAAGCTGCTCTTTCGCGGCCTGCAGCTACAGGTGCGCGACATGTGCGTACGCTGCATATCCGCGCGAATAGCTTCGCGAAGCCGCGAAATACGGGTTAGCTGCTATGCGTGCTTCCTTTGCAGCAAATGTAAAGCGCCTAGAAAGTAATTGAGTTATCTGAGGGCGCTTTATCAAGTTTGTTATTATTATTATTATGTAAGCACTTTTTAACGGTGCAGGCAGCCTGTGCGGTTTCTGCGAGCGATCCTTATCTAACAGCCTTCATCTTCGGTAGCAAGAGAAATTGAAGAGTGAACCAGTACTAAATAGGAAAGGAAGTGAGTAACAAAGATATTACTCAACGAAAATTAGAAGAAAAGAAAGTACCGAGGTAGAAGACAGATTGAAGGTAGCGTCTTGCTTAAGAATTTTAGAAGGAGTTACAACTCCCGGGATTTTCAGGGCAGAGAAATACTTGGCTAAGGGCAATTAGTCGCTTGGTATTGACACCCGTCCGCCGGCTAGTTATGGCTAGTTGTGGCTGAGCCGCACCGAAAGTCGGATGGGATGGAGGCGGGCTAAATCTCGCTTGGGTAGGGTTGCAGTTGTGGGGCACTTTTCGCCGCCGAGAACGCGCTCCTTTATCCCCAGCCGGCAGTTAAAGTTATCCTTTCGGATGGCGAGCAGGCTTACATGAAGTGCTTCTCTGATTGTTTCATGGGCGTGCAGATTGAAGATATTTCTTCAGAGGTGATCTACCACTTTTTTAATAATTTCTATACAGAGGCTCCTAGAGTGAGCGCGTATTATTATTTTTTTAAATAGTACCATAATACAATCCTTCTCAAAAGTCTTGTTCCATGCGGTATTGTGACGCCCCACTAGTGCCTGTTGATGGCTCTCGAATTTGCATACATAAGAATGCGTCACCAATTTGCGCACAATATACTGCATGTATACTTATTATATTGCATAAGTGAAAATATCATCAGTAGGGTGAAAATAAGAGAAGTTGAGCCTCAACGGTTTTGTATAACCTCTAATATACGCCTCGACGTAGAATCTGTCTACCTATTACAGATCCCTGAGGTAATATTACCTCAGTAGTAGTAGTGCAGCCGGCCAAGCAGCTCTTCGGTAGTCGAAGAGGGTCCTGGATTGGAGATCATGCAGTGCTTCAGACTATACAAAATATGCTCTATAGGATTTAGATCAGAAAACTTACTCGGCCAACTCATGACTTTGATTCAGGTAAAAACCTTTAAGAAGCTCGTTTGCTGTTGTTTTCTTATAGCCATTGTCCTGCAGCCAAATGTAATCATGCCCCATCTAGCACTTGGAATCGGAGCATTTTTATACCAGATCGACTTGCACATGTTGGTCCATAAGTCAGTTAATACTATGAAGAATTCCGCCAGGGCAGGAGCAGAAGCAGCCCCAAAATGACACTTCCGCCATTAAATCCCATTGTTGACTGGCGGATCTCATCTTTTTTCAAAGATTTTCCAATCTGCTTTTAGCGAAAGACATTATTTTGGCTTGTCGTTCGATAAAACTCGTCAGCAGTCATCAGCCTGAGGTGGGCGTGGCCTCGAGCCCAGTAGACACAATCTCTTCCGTGTCGTTGGGTAAGCCGACTTGGGTTCGGTGATCATTCTCAGTGTGTCGTGCCTGGTAAAACAAAATCCGTGTCAGCTCTCAGTTGCTTCGGCCCATTCATCCTGTCGGCCTGCAGTTGTCGTTTCGTTGTAATGTCGAGCATTGACCTCTTGGGCATGCTTGAAGGCGCTAGGCACTAGGCGTTAAAACAAGCCGGTAGAAGCCAGCCATCTTTCGGTGGGTATGAAGCCTTCCTCATGCCTACAGTGGCCGGGCAAACATGGGAGCTCGGTTGGAGCAAAGAGCGGCGAAGAAATTCCCAACTTCTACGTCATTAGAAATACCGCGTCTAAATACTAAAGTCCATATCAACCAACTGGCTTTTTGCAATTTTGAACACGCACAATTCACGACTTTCAAGCCGCAGTCATTCCACGTTGGCTGCAACCCGATAATGGCTTATCCGATCCGGTAGTTGCATTTGGATCTCCTGCTCCGTTTGACTGACCCATGCTTTTGTAGTAGCGGAACAATACTTTTGAGGAGTGCATATTTGGAAAAGCCAACGGAATATTTCTGTTTCAACTGACCCGAGGAGGCACACCGTGGGCAGGTTCAGGCTGCTAAGTCAGGCGGCTACCAAATTCGTATTTTTTGATGGTTGGATCTGAAGAGCCTGATGAAGGAGTGTCTCTACAGCGTGGAGCAGCCTAGTTTTAGATGCAGAAGTCAGACGAGCAGGGAGCCCTCAACATGCTGCTGCTTAAAACTCTCAGAGTGAGGGACACCGATTAGGAGTCAGTTCGCTGTCGGCTTCGGAAGTTTGAGTTCGTGACAACAGCGCACGACTTTAATGATAAAAATAACAAAATAAAGGTCGCTTGTATAGCTCTCCAAGAGAGCTCAGTGTCTATTCAGGTGTTTGAAGAACTCCTTTACCGGAGACTCAATGCCCAAGAATTAGTAAAATTGTACCCAGGCTGGGTTCGGTTGGCTCGGACCAGGCAGCTGTAATGAGGGTCACCGGCTAGGCCGGGCTCGGACCTATGCATTGCCGGATGTGTGGTGACGAGAGCTCGCCGGGGCTCTTGGGTACGAGACGTTGGCCAAGTAAGTCGTAGTGTTGGAGGCTCCCGGTCTCGTCGAATTATGCACCTGGATTCGTGCAGGCGTGCTCCGGCGATGCTGCCACGCACGGAAGAGAACGAGTACCCAAGGCCCGAGCGCAGCTGGATAGCTTGCTCGTTGTTGATTTGTATATTCCGCGTTCCCCGTGTATCGTGTTCGTGATCCCCCCGTGTGTTGGCGTCTTTCGGTGGAAGCTTACGACTGTGGTAGTTGTCGACTCGGACTAGCCAGCAGTTACTCAGCCAGCCGGGATTTGGACGGCGTACGCTCGTACTGTTGGATTCGGAGTCGGCTCAACGACAGGACTGCAGAAGCCGATTGACCCCAACTAACACGCTTGTTCGCGCTTGCTGCTTCGTCTTGCGCCCCCGTAGTGTACTGTGTATATACAAAAATCCTAGCTGATTAAACAGCCTCTTTTGTATAGCGACAGAAGACCTTTACGGCTATCACCACCGCTTGCAGTGGCGATAAAGGATCGCTCACCGCAGGAATCGAACCCATGACCTCGGGACCAAGGTCGTTAAAACAACCGCCTTACCTAGTGCGCCCTCCCTGTAGACTTGTTTATTTCCCCTGTTGTTGTTGGCGCATGCGTTATTACAAAGAGGTTTACCCGGACGACCGCTCATCATACCCTAGCTCGGCGGCATGGCGAGCGGCAGCGTGGCCGGAGCATGGCGGGGTTTGGCGGGAATTAGCCTCTAGCCCCTGGAACTCGGTTACAAAATGTACGGTATCAAGCATGGAAAGCAAGCGAATATCAATTTTTTGCCAATTTCATCCTAAATCAAGCATGGAGACACTCAAGGTCACCGATTAGTAACACCTCTGACTGGTAACATACACTGAATTATGCACAGATACACACGAAAAAGCACACCAAAATAAAGATAAAAGTTCACCGGGGCATTGGGAAAGCTGGACGGAACAAATGCGTCGCTGGCTAAATTTTTTTAAGAGGCAAAAACCGTCCCATCACAGGTAGGGGCCGTAGCCGAAAGCGAGTTGCAGACTTTCTGTGCACACGAGCTGCATAGTCGATCACCAAACTAGTTGACGACCAGGAGAGTCATTTACGCTTTCCGATGAAAAGCGTCGTCGCTTTGCATGAACGTATTGCAAACCACGTGCCACGAGCTATGACGAGGTAGATACAGGCACGTGCTGATTGCAGCCTTCTATCCTCGTTGCTTTAGTCCGTATGGTTAAGAGATCACAAGGTACACTATTTCAATTTATATCTTGTCCTTGAGAGCCAAGTGGGTATTCCTAACTCCTTAAGCCTCAAATAAATACAAAATTGGTATTTTTCCACAAAAGCTTTGCTGATGTAATCAGGACAATGGTATTTTGAAATTGTGGAGTTTGGCAGTTGAGCAGCAGGTTCGCGGGCTTCAGGTTCCCACATAAAGCGATCGTTGGGACACTTCCAAAATTAGTGAGGGTTAGGCGAGAGTAACATTTTAGAATGGTATCCATAGAAATGTAGCAATTCAGGTGCCTCGACCGAGCATTGTCGTACGTGTGGCGATTGCAGAGTAAGAAAGCTGTGAATAGCCATGTCTGACTGACTTTTCAAGAGATTGCTTGCACTCAGCAGGTGCATTATGTATGCTACGCGTACGTAGAGGATTTATCAAGACAGCTGGGGGGAAGTACTCCAACAAGATGTAAGAGACCTTTAAAGCATACATGGCACACTTCGGCGTGCCCCATGGGCATCAAGAAAAGCCCCTGGACGGATCCTCATTTAGCTTGCGAACATTGCAAAAAAACTCGTGAAAGTTAAGTAAACAGTTGCACCTCGCTAGATATATTTTTCGCACAAAATAAGTGATGTGAAATATTTTTAATATATATAATTCCGTAATGCTTACCTGCTGCCGCAAGTTCCCAAGATTTGACCGGAGCCGACTGACCACGTAAGCAACCACACCTATTTATGACAGCATTTAGTGGGCCCCTGTGATTCGTCTTTATGTGCTTATACGTGCTGACACTGCGAATGTTGCCACTAACCACAATTGCATGCCAACCCTGTGCATGACACCCCTAAACATGTTATTCATGTTGTTTATCAAGCATGATACCACTCACCATTCGATCGTGTTTCCTGTGCAGCAAATATAAATCGCCCAGAAAGAGATTTGAGTTCTCTGAGGGCGCTTTATCAAGTGCATTATTATTACTTATATACTGCGGACCCTTTTCCAAACGTCGAAGTTGCACGAGTGCGCCTCCGATCATTCCTTTATACATCACTCCGATTCACACATTCCTTTATCCATCCCCCAGTATCGCGCTACCATGAGTTACCTATCCCCACTCGTCAGAAAAAGGATCAACAATCTTTGAGAGAGAGAGAGAGAGAGAGAGCAGTAGCTCAAACAGGATCAAAACCAAATAAGCAACTATAGATTTCGATTTCACAAATGCAGCTGAAAGGAGAATCCTTTTGAGTTGCCCCTATGTTTTACTGAAGAGTAAGCACGCGAACTTTGCTTCCTTTGCTGTTCTTTCTGACACTGACAATGTGAACCGCAACGAGCGAATTGTAGTACTATAATCGGAAATGGATTAACGTTTCAAATAATAACTATACTGCTCACAAAAATAGTTAATATGAAATAGTGGCCACGTCGTGAGTTCGGTTCCTGAAGTGGGAGATCTATTATTGCCAACTGCAAGCGGCGGTGATAGCCGTTATGGCACTTCTACCGCTAAACAAACGAGGCCGTAAAATCAGCTAATATTACCACTAAACTTAACGTCTGAGTCATAAGTAATAAGGAAATAATACTTCCCACTAAGACAAAAATGTGTTGGATAGTGCAATAGATTCTGGTTACTGTGTTGCACAAGCTTCTTAGCGACAATCGTTCGAGAACTTTTGTCAAAATAGGAAGAAATGTGAGTGGGCGGTAGTTAGTCAGGGCCTTGAAGTCCCACCCAAACTTAAGTACCGCGCACCGGTACTAAAGTACCGATCGAACTGAGGCCAACTTGAAAAACTTTGAAACTGCCCTTTTATCTAGAGAAGCATTAAAAACACGAGTCATGCATGGCTCGGCCAAGTTCGCAAGCTAATGACGACTAAAGAGGGAATGGTATAGGGTATTCAAGTGACAAGCTCTTTTTACTGGGCTTAGTAATGGCAACCAGTTCATCTACAGATACCCAGGAGAATTTTTAAAGGGAGGCTGCAAGTTACGACTCAACGCTTACACTAGTTGGAGGTGGCTTTAATGATGCATGCATCTGTGATATTTTCCAGTAAAGAACTCGTAAAACTTATCCGCCATATATTTCCGTATCCAAGTGGTGAGACTGCTTAGCCTTGCCCAGAAAATGATTCGCCGCCTCATTAGTTTGTTTAGGGTCCGACAGGCCACACTTGCATTTTGTGAGCGAAAAAATCCGACGTCTCTACGCTTTCGAGTACAGACGCAGAGAAAGTCTTTGAATCTGGCTAGATCGGCGGCAAAATCAGACTTCTTAAAGCCACGTTCAAGATCTCGCTTTACAGGGCAATTTTTGAGGTTTTTGATAGAGATCTCTATACAATTACATGTATGGACAATATGCATGGTTGAGGATGGATGTGATAAAAAAAGGGCAATTCCTAGGGCTGTTAGTGAACCATACACCTATGTCCAGAGGTTTCATCTGGGGAGGGACAAGACCCGCAACGTTCAAGTAGCGGGCAAGACCCGTAAGATTTCGTGTATGGGCGTGACCATCAATTAATGAATGCAACGTATCTCCGTCTGTAACTCCACAAAGCCATATAGACTGTGTGGGTGTCACGCAGGAGAGTTTTGAATAGCGAACTCGCAGCCTAAGCGGCTTCCGGTACGAATTCGGTAGCCAACAGACTTCGTCTCCCGAAACAAAGAGAAAGTGGGAAGCATAGCAGAGTTAGGAGAGCAGTTGAGGCAGTAAATAGTATGGAAGTAGCAGCTCAGGACTGCTGAAAAGGATGAGCCATAGTCGGCAGCAGGAGAGTAGCTGTCGACTGAAGACTATATCACACAATTCAAGTACTATTCGACACGAACTCGACGGCTATACGGTTGCTTATCGAGTGAATTACGACATAATTTCGCGTTGATGGTGGGTTTAGGAATAGGGGGCACGCGGCCCTCGGCCCTCGTCGCTGCCCCGCTGTGTGTTTGTGTGGGGGGGGGGGGAATGTGGATATTTTCAAGAACGAAATTACTATAATCCCAAACAAATAGGTAGCTCAGTGACACAGCACTTCATCACATTGTAAAAGCAATTTAATTAACCAACTGATGCTAGTGCATACTTGCTTACAAGCTTATACGCAAGTACATGCAACGCATTATCATTACTGCCCGACAATAATCACAAGACTGCATTTAAAATATCTGCAGTTTGCGAAAGTTTGCGAAAAATCTTGCAGTGAGTGTCAGTTAATATAACTGGTCTCTCGGTGTCCATCTTCTCGTCCGGTAAGACAATCGTAGTGGGTGCCGATTGTCTCACGAGGGCTGAGCAATCCTCAGGGTGGTGCTGCTAAAATCACTTGAATGCTAAATCAGCACCTACAGATTACACAGTGGTATATATATGACGGTCATATGGTGCAAACCACCAAACAGTAGCACATAAATAATTGTTATACTGTATGCTAATGCTATGGCTAACGATAATATGTATCGTATACCTGCAAGTAAGGAGATGAGAAAGGGAAGAAATCGATAAGAGAGCAAAATGTGTTCGGACAACCGAGGCATCAAGGCAACCGAACAGAAAAACAGCAAGCACTGCTATGCAAGGACGCCAGGCAGGTAACGCTGAAAAATGCATGATCATGTTACACTGCCTCCAGCCTGCATCAAATACTCAACACACCTCCGTTGCTCTTTCCAATTTACCTGATTCAATGCTAGACTCCTGATAGTCGTCTGCGGGTGGCTGCACACCCTCCTACAACAAACAATCATTCAATCATTCAAGAAGAGAATAGGTGCAACTGCAGACTGCAGCCCTACAATAGCAGCAGCAAACAGCTTTATAAACTCCTTTGTCGACTTGAGATAAAGACAAGGTTCTCCTGCCACTTGGTGCCTGATGTCATGCCAGACTGGAGCTAGGAGAATGGTGGCAATAATAGTTTTGGCATTTCCCTGCAGCTGGACCACAGCCACACCCAAATGAGGCAGGCAAGATATTACCGGAGGTCAACTTCTAAGACCATTAAGACATGTCCTTCTGAAGTGGACATAAGGTGCAATTAACTCCGTCAGAGCACCGCTTGAGCTAAACCAATCCTGTTGCTGGCCCCGCCATGTATAGATAAACCTGCTCTTGGCTCAGCCAGTTAGAGATAACTAGAACAGCGGTGTGGTAGTAAAATCATTGAAGCATTTACAGCACTATCTCGTGGATAAAGAGAAAGAGAGAGAGAGAGAGAGAGAGACCGGGGCAGAGGGAGAGAGAAAGGGGCAGAGGGAGAGAGACAGAGACAGAGAGAGGGAAGGAGGGAGGGAGTATAGTGGAGACACATATGAAAAGTGGAGCATAGATACACAAAGTCGAAAAGAACAAACACTGCATGTGAGATGCCATCTCACTTGATCTGTGGTTGGGTCCGGAGCCTTTAATCAAACTTCCGTATAAAAGCCGGGAATTTGAGTTAGGACACACTTATATGAGTTGATGAGTTGGTAGAAAGCAACTCTGGGAGACTCGTCAGGGTCAAAGGCCATGGAGGTCGAGCAGGCTACATGGCATGGGCCAGAGTGTACAGTGTAAATTGGGCTAAACCAGCATCTAGAATTATCTAGCTGCTGGATTTTGGTGCTAGATTCTAGCACCAAAGCAATCTTCTGCTGGACATCGCAGCACTGGACCGGGACAATGGTAATTTGTCTAGTCGCACTTAGGGATTAACACACATATTTTGACAAAGAAGATCGTTTTCTGTTGTGCAACCAACAAAGGTACTTCTAACAAGCTGACACACAGAAGAAAAGATCTAAGGTTAAATGTTCTACAGGGATCGAAGTAACAAGAGCGGCAGGATACCATGGCCAAGCGTAAATTCAAAGCTCTTCGGGACAAGTTCTCGAGGCTACACATGATGCAAAACTGCTATGAACTACAATCATTAGCATGTTTCATGCTGGGTAACCATTTGCCAATATTAGATAGCCACTCACCTCGTCAACGTCATCTGCACTTGGCCGAGATGTTTGCTGCTGCTTGGCTGGATTTTGAGCAGTTGCATCGTCACTGCTGCTCGGCAAGATCTGTTCGGCAGACGTCAGCTGTTCCTCACAATTGTGCACTTTTTGATCTCCAAGTTTTGCAGGTACTGTACTTGAACTCTCGGCTTCTGGTTGTTCGTTCAAACTCTCCGGCAGAATGCCGATAGTATCGCTGGCACCGATATCCTTCGAAGGCTCCCCTTCCTTAGCTTCAAATGCCGAAGCTTCATCTTTTTCACCCTCAATGTCTTCTTCGACGTTACTGTCCTCCTCGCTATCACTCTCGTCCTCCTCGTTATCACTCTCGTCCTCCTCGCTATCGTCCTCCTCGTCTTCCTCTTCCTCCTCACCCGAGGATGTGCCAGAATTACCAGCCGTTTCTACTAAGCGAAGAGTCTCCCTCTACAATTGCAGGAGGTCTCAAGCAAGTTCAAAACACACACGAACTTACTGCAACTATTACGTTGTAAACCGCATGGATGAGATCACCCAAGGCTGTTAAACAACTCGGCAGAGGCAAGTTATGGTCAATACTGGCACCGAAACTATAGCAATACCGACCTCCTAATTAGCAGCATCACCAATATTGTAGGTGATGGTACGATTTTTCTGTGGTAGTATCCCCTTTCCAGGAAGGAATCAAACACTGTTGCGAAAAATAACTTTAGCAACTAACACAGATACACACATAAACACACACACACACACACACACACACCCATGCAAACACACACACACACACACCTCTCCACGATTGCACTGGTCTTTTTGAGATATGGAAAAAGCTTCCGCTTTGCTATCTTATCACCCAATTATTCAAAGCTCACACAGAAGTAGTGTGCTGTGGCAGCTACACTGTTGACGACAGACCAGCCGAGCCGCAATGTTTTGCAACCACTGCAGACGATTTTCGGCACAGATCGGAGGGGTCTTGAATTAAGGGAAATGCGGTAATTTAGATGCAGTGTCACAAAAAGCAGCCACTTATTTGCGCTCATGTTTTGGAGGCCCAGGTTTTGGCAATGTTCTTCAGCTGAAAGTAGGTCAGACTTGATTGCGGAGGCAATGTGCTCATCCAACGACAAGTCATTTTGGAGCAGCATGCCTAGATTATGGGCAGACTTCACTGTGGTGCTAGTGATGCTAGATCAGTCAATCTTCGGGGGGGAGTGAGGTCTTCCAACTTTAGGGTGACACTAGGCTTGCCCACAACTATTAGGGTTGGTCTTATCGTCTAAGCTTCATGATGATAGAGCCATACAAATGCAAATTTTTGTCGAAGCAGGGTTCGAGGGAGGTGAGTGAGTGGGGTGGAAGCAGTGCTGATAAGGTCAAAAGAAAGATCCGTAACAAAGAGCCGTAAGCCACCTGCATAGAAATGAAAGCCAACATTGTGCTCGGCGATGACATCGGCCAGAGGAAGGGTATAGATGGTGAAAAGAAGGGGGCCTAGGTCCCAACACTGAGGTGCCCCATACTTAACGGACTCCTCGGATGACCCACAGCTATTTACATCAAGACACCTGACATCTCTTAGTGAGATGGGACCTAACCGACGTGAGCTTTGTGCGATAAAGATATCTGGGCCTGTCCAGAGGGCCTCCACAAGCACCTGGTGGTCGGTCAATCGTGCCTAATGTCGCTGGTGAATTTTAGGAAAGTAGCAGAGAGATATGTGGGAATGGTTCGCTCTAAATCCGATTGGAACTTGCTAGCAAGATCTGATGAACTGGTGAAATAATAATAACAATAATAATGCACTTGATAAAGCGCCCTCAGAGAACCTAATCTCTTTCTAGGCGCTTTACATTTGCTGCAAAGGGAAATGCAATTGAAATCGTTTAGCTATTAGCCCACTACTCATTCAAGTGTCTTGGACAGGAATGGTAGAAGATAGATGGGGGCCTCGTGCTAACTAAATTCTCGTGATCTAGAGGCAGCTTGAAAACAGCTGTTCTTAGAAGGCCAGGGACATCGAAGGTAACCAGAGACATATGTAAGCTATTTGATATGGTCGGTAGCAACACTTCAAATGCCCCTCGTAAGGAAAATTGATGGGACTGTGAGGAGGACTAGTGGTCACATCAGCCTGGAAGACAAATTTAGATATGAGTTCAACAGACTTGTGTGAAGGTAGAGAGAGAGACTGAGAGAGAGAGAGAGAGAGAGAGAGAGAGAGAGAGAGAGAGAGAGAGAGAGAGAGAGAGAGAGAGAGAGAGAGAGAGAGAGAGAGAGAGAGAGAGAGAAGAAGAAGAAGAAGAAGAAGAAGAAGAAGAAGGAGGAAGATTAGGGGTAGCAGTCCTGCTGGGATGGAAGTGAGGGGATGGAGTGCCTAATCCACTCTGTCTTACCAACAAAGAGTTTGGAGAACTATGCTGCTAAGTCGTCATTGGGATAATTGGGCAGGATACTCGCTTGTGAACAGCAAAGAAGATCGTCCACAGTGTGCATTAACGGCAGCGGCTTTTTGATCTACCATTCGAATATTTCTACATAACATATGGACTTAGCCAGAGCTACTTTGGATTTATATGACCTACAGTAATCCTCATATGCAAAGCGATAGGCAGAGTCCTGACTTTTTGGTGGCCTTTGCAAGCCCACGTTTAGTATTCCTTGTTTTTATGACAGCCATAAACAAAAAGGAAGCCTGGGCAGGGCTAGACCTGTCGTTTAGCAAGAAGTGCAAACTCAAATACGTCAAGCAGTGTCTAGTAGTGTTGCATCGAGGAGTGAAGGTCGTTGGGAGCGTCAAGTAGAACGGCAAAAGATGCAAGTTTGCTATAAATGGCCACACTTCCAAGGGACTTCAGGTTTCTTGATTCACATGTATTTTTTGATGACGAAACAGAAACACGTTCTAGGAAAAAACCAATCCCCATATGATCAGATGTACAGAAAGAGGGGCTGTCAGCTCGACAGGGCACAATTGCCAAAGGAAATTTGGCAAGGATGTGGCCTTCCATACGTGATGGGCATTGAACGTAAGCACAGGAGCAGAGAGACTCAGTGAGCACAAGCATGTTGGGACACATTGGATCAGATGGGTGATCAAAATGGACCCTGAAGTCAACCAAAACAAGTATAGATGATTCATCGTGCAAAGAACTGAAAGAAATTCAGAAAAATTCAGAGATGAGACTGCGTTTGCTACTTGGAGGCAAATAAATTACTGTCACCATCAGCAACTTACCACTAGCTGGACTGAGGGCCAGAGATTCGCAAGACTGCTTAACAGAAGGCAAGAAAGACTTGAAATTGAAAGAGATGCTGGTGGCAATGGCTACTCTACTGCCAGTTTTCAGCAATCATGGAGCATAACAAATGAAAACTTCTGGGGTACAATAATAACAACAATAGTAATACATTTCTACAGTGCTCCTAATAGAACTACACATCCTGGAAATAAAGAAAGAAAATTTGTTAGAGATAGCATGCACAGTGTCAGCCTACATAACACGGAACAGTTCACATAGACTGAGCTCATCATGAAAAACAAATGGATTTTTAGCTGCTTTCAAACGCTGTCAAGTCAGGAGATGTCGTGGCATCAGTCGGGAGTGTGCATTAGCATTTGGGGAGGAGAGAACAGGCATGCTCTCCAAAGGATTCGAGGCTGCTAGACGTACGGCTAAACGAATTAAGTCAGAAGCATGGGTGCTACAACGCTAAGCCAGCTTAGCAATAATAATAATACATTTGATAAAGCGCCCTCAGAGAACTCAAGCTGTTTCTAGGGTTTCTAGGTGCTTTACAATTGCTGCAAAGGAAGCGCAATCAAGCTAAGGAAGTATTTTGGATAAGTAGGCCGGAGCAAGAGAATATAAGGGACCTAAAAGTGAGTGACAGAACCTTAAAGTCGATATGCTGCTTGATTGGGGAAGCCGGTGCAGATCAGAGAGAAGAGGCACACGAGTACTGCAGCTAAGAGCGGGTCATTTCCCCATCCTATAGAGGCACAAAACAAACAACCTTCAGCACATACAGAACAGCACCACTCATGTAGCTCCTGCCAATCACCTTCCAGCCAAGAACAAGCCTGCACCCAACCCGCAGCCAGCGGCCTTTTGTCTTGTGGAACAAGCGACGGGTGTTGCTTTGCTTGGATGGCCTAGCTTAGCTGGCTTTTTTGGGCAAAAAAAAATATCTGCCTGCCATTGCCGATGGTTCTGTGACCCTGCCAGTTTCAGCTTAAAAGCCAATTGCGGATTCACGGGTCGAACTTGGCTATAAGGCAGTCAATTTGCACATGGGACACGACGAATTGCAACCGACCTGAATCTGCCAGCACTCGATCTCGACCCACTCATCCCAAAGTCGGAACTGGTCAGCGCTTAGTCTGGCTGTCCATCTAATCAAAAAAGACTTCAAACCTAAGGAAGTACGGCTCACTGACTCGCTCCTTCTGGACAAAGCACAACTTACGGAGACATTCAGCACACGTCGCCAGAGGCAAGTCTCTTTGATCTAGGCCAAGGTGCTCACACTTCACGACCCAGGTTTGAGTCTTGCAGCAGGCAATCTTTATTAGCATCTGCAAGCCTGGTGACAGCCGATAAAATCTTACTGCTGCCCAATGAGTGAGGGTGCAGTATTTGCCAGTCCTTTTTTGACGAGCGTGGTTTAAAAAAACTACTTGTAAGGAAAATTCGATCACCTGGCATAAGGGTAGTGACTCCAAAATCGCAAATAACCGGGTTGGCAAGTTTGATTTTCCAGAAGTCAGGACTAGCAAGTGATATGCTGATATACCGGTAGCCGGTTCCATATCTATATAGAAACTTGACCGGGGTCAGAAAAATGCATGACTCGCATGCAAAAGGCTCTGCTGTACGTTTTTGCAGTAAGCTTGGCTTCAATTCAGTAGGTAACTGCTGCATAGCAAATTAGATATAGCTCAAGAAGACGACGGTGGCGGGATGCCATTTTCTATAGCCTGTACCTATGATATCCAGTCGGCAGAAGTACATCAGCGGCACCTAGCTACTACTAACGAAAGGTGATTGCATAACATCACTATAGTTGCCAATTTGCTCTAGTAGAAGAATAATAGAAAACACGAATACAACCAATTAAATGTTAAATTTTAGGATCTAAAGACTTACCAATGACCACGAACCATCAAAGACCTCACCTTAATTATAGTAAGTGCCACTTGCAGCACTTCGGAGCCTTCATATTGCTTTGCAAGATCGACCTCTTTTTTAAATGACTGGAATACAGTATTCATTACTGATTTCACCTACAAAATAGCAGCAATGCATCTGAGCCACAGTAGGATAACTATTGACACTGAAAGCCTCTGAAAAACTAAAGAGTCTGCATAACACAAGGTTTACATAACTAGATTACAATACATGGTGACTTTTTTGCTGAACATGAAACAGCTGCAATGAACATTGCATAAACACAAATCAATCCGTCAGTCAGCTTGCCTTGTGCTAGCATAATGTACATAGCCGAAACCCTGCTTGGAAAAACAGTTTTTATTCAGTTGTGTATGTTAAAGTATTGATTTTTGTGGACCCCATCAGCGATTATCATTCTTCCTCCCGATTTTGTGCAGGTAGCAACTGGAAAGCAGTGTTTATACAGCACATGGGTTAAGTCCAAAAAAGATAAGTGGAAACGAAAGTTCTCAGAATAAATAGCAAACGACTGGCATATTGCCTAGCACCAAAAATATATAATTCTTAATTCGGCTGACAACTGTTAGACAGCATAAGACTAGAATGAGGAGAGTGTATTCGACTTCGGGGCATATCCTCTTGCATCTGAGGTTAGTGTCGTTAGTATAAACCAATGTCAAATCCACTGATCACAAATCACTTGGGCTCAGAATCCAGCACTGACTCATGATGTGTGCATACCAATCAACAAAGGACTCCATAAAAACTGAATATATGCACAACAATATCTGCACATGCCTCGGCACTTTTGTCATACCAGGCTTCTCTCATACACTACCTCAGTCGGATAACGACAATACAAATATCATCGCATCTCC
Source organism: Cristatella mucedo (assembly GCA_009760855.2). Taxonomy (NCBI): domain Eukaryota; kingdom Metazoa; phylum Bryozoa; class Phylactolaemata; family Cristatellidae; genus Cristatella; species Cristatella mucedo. The sequence continues at coordinate 11,215,391 of WPIO01000005.1, read as the reverse complement.
AATGACTGTCTGACCTACCACACAGCTGTGGGCAGAGGAAAACAGCGCAATGCATCTTACTTTGTCAACAGATGACAGCTGCTGCGTCGGAGCAGTACCATCGTTTGCAGAAGACTTTGACAGCTCCTCTCGTGCAGCAGCAGCAGCCTCCAAATCGGATACGGTGCTCCTCAGCTTCGAGATCTCGCCTTCGTACAACAACTTCATATCAGATGCTTGCTGTCGGAGTCTCTCATACTGAAAAAAGGAAAGGAGGCCGCAATGCACTCCATCCTATCACCAAACTATTGAAAAGCCAAAAGTTAAAAAACAAGTGAAACAAAAGAATTAGCTGTTCCCAATGGTTATCAGCAATCAATCTATACAGCTCCTACGAACACTTCTGGCTAGACAGACCGACCCTTCCTAGTGTAGAACTTAAATGTGCTAACTTGTGTAGCATGCACAAGCATTATCCCCCCCCACGAATAGCAGTATTTCCTTTCCAGCACCAGCTGGCAATTACAGCTGGAAGGCAAAGCATGAAGGTCAGCTGATTCAACAGCCTGATACGCTGTGCTTGCTTCCACTAACCGTACTTGCATGCTGACCCAGTGCATGTCACCTCTAACCATGCTATTCTTGCTGTTTATTGAGCAGACTACCACTAACCATTCGTTCGTGCTTCCTTTCTAGCAAATGTGAAGTGCCTAGAAAGGGATTGAGTTCTCTGAGGGCGCTATATCAAGTGTATTATTTTTATTATTACTATTATTCATATAGCAGCACACGAGCCGTAGCGGCTAACGGACCGCTGGCAGAGGGCAATAGAGGACCGCCCATTGCAGGACTCAAGCCCACGACCTGGGTCGTGAAGAGTGAGCACCTTACCAATAGGCGAAGATGCTAGGCGGCTAAGACCAGAATACCCTGACGACCACATTTCGTCCGAAGCATGGGTAGTCGGAATAAATATATTAAAATAAATATAATGCATTTGTATATCACCCTAAGAGAACTTAATCTCTATTCAGGAGCTTCACATGTGCCTCGGGGCTCGAGAATAGGGTGTAAAGACAATTGAACTTGTGACTACTCGCCCTACGACCATTGGCCTGTACCAATCGGCCTATACGACAATTGATCTATATGACAACTGATCTTTGACAAGTAGCACTAAGATCAGAAATAGGCTATACAAATAAAACTGGTGCAGGTCGGTTTTATTTGATCAAATTAGCTTATATATATAAAAATAAATATATATATATTAGGTTATACACTATTATAAAGATAGGGTATCAGCTAGTTAAAATAAATAGAATTGATAATTTGTGAAGTTAATAATTTTTGAACATAAGAATATTTATACATCATGGAGTCAGGATAGATTACAGAATTTCCGAGAATGAAAGTGCTACTGCGATATATAGAAACTTTGAATACTGCAAAGTAATCATTAATGCAAGCAGCACTACGATATTTGTCGCATAGTTAGTTGAGAAGCTACAGTAACATTAAGGTCGATTTTATCTAGAACGTAATGAACATTTGTTTACACTTCTAAGAGAAAAAACCGTTTTACTAATAATCCTGTTGCATAAATATAAAAAATTCAGACAGTCATGAATTCATTCTTAATTGCTTGTATTAATTGTGTAAATTAAATATTGTGTATTATTCTTATAAATTGACATATAGATCGATTGTCGCATAGGCCAGTTAGTACAGGCCGTTGTCGTGGGTCCAATAGTCGCAGACCAGATGGTATATAGATCCATTGTCGTATAGGCCGGTTGGTACAGGCCAATTGTCGTAGGGTCAGTAGTCACCCAACCTGCAGTGCCGGACTGCATCTGTCCCATTCCTCCGCTTAAAGACCGTTGGCGACAGAAGCTTTAGCTCTGCAGGTCCTAGACTGTGGAACTTGCTTCCACACTTCTTACGCAACGACATCTACTCTCCTACTGCCGATTATGGCACATCTTTTTCAGCGGTCCTGAACTGCTACTTCTATGCTACTCACTACCTCAACTGCTCTCCTGACTCTGCTATGCTTCCCACTTTCTCTTTGTTGCGTGAGACGAAGTCTGTTGGCTACCGAATGCGTACCGAAAGCCGCTTAGGCTGTGAGTGCGCTATACAAAACTCTCCTGCGTAACACCCACATGGTCTTTTTTACTTTGTGGAGTTACTGACGGAGATACATTACATTACATTACATTGCATAGTAGGCTGCCAATTCTCACTCTTAGTTGGAGCCCACTTGCTACCCTCCTTGTCTGTCTCGGGCTAGAGGTGGACTCATGTTGAAGGCAGCATGTCACTTACTTGTACTGTCTCCTTGCGTCGCTTGTAGCCTCGTATGCCCATTCTCGGTTGGGTGACACTGCATAGTCATAACCGACTCAACTGCCCAATGGCTGTCTTGACGAGAGCAGCCATCAATAGTAATTTGTGATCACGAGTGGTTTTGTCAGCAAACATAGAGGAAGAGCTCAAAGTGAGAAGATACTTCAGGATGGAAACAGGCTTTTAATGAAGCTCGTCTAATACCATTCAAATAGTATGATTGAGTCTTCTCATCATTTATAAGAAATACAAACCACCAACGAGGAGTGTACCAGAGGCTAAAGCTGTACGATATCGCAAAAACTTTGTCAATCACACATGCACAGACCCAAAGGCGCACTCTCTACAAATAGCCAAGAGCTCATACCGCGTCACAAGCAAGATTAAAGAAACAGCTCGAAAGTTTGAAAACGAATACTAGCTTATATGAAAAGTTGGCCTGCATAGAATTATAAATGAACGCAAATGCGAATTTTAGACATGATCAAAGGGGAATACCCACTTTTTCCTTCCAGGCAGCAGCGGCAGCAAGTTGTTCTTCGCCTAACTTCTCGTCGGCAAGTCTTTCAGAAAGGGCAGCACATTGCTGTTCCTATGAATAAAGGGTCCATCATTATTAACAAAGATTTAGTAATCAAAACCCTTACATCAATATTAGTCATATAATTGGAGAACATGGTCATATAAAGGTTCTTCAGATACCCTGCAAGCATCTGTACTCAACAAAAGAACCACGGCATAATGCCGCATCCCGCTGAGGCTAGACAGACAAGCAGAAATCCTAAACATAATGGCGCTGGTCATGTCTTCTCGTCATCTCTTCCCACAGCAGAAGGCTGTAGTAAGGCAAGACATGCAACAAACAGAAACAGGCAACGCAACACTGAAAGGGCACTGCCATGTAAACGCATGTGTGCACTGTGGGCACGCCCTGTGTGAATGCTCAGAGTTCTATCCCCTCCTCTGCAGCCACGCAGAAAATGTAAGGTACTTGCCTTCTCCTTTAGTTTAGCAGTCAAGGCCAGCTTCTCACTAGTAAGTGCCTGGATCTCATTGGCTTTGACCTGGACCTGCATGATGAGCTCATCATTTGCAGTGGCCTAAGGAAAAACCGAATAAACCTTTACAAAACATGGAAAGCAACACTTGAGTGCTAGATCGAGCTAGCAAAAACAAAAATTCCCAGCATTGCAACAACCGAAAGAATTGCTTTTCCAGAAATGCCACTCTAAATGCAACCACTGGGGCTACGTTTTCCACATGTGACGAAGAGGAGCAACACAGCACACAGTGCACTACAGCTTCCCACTGCTGAGCAATGCAAAGTCACATCCAGGTGACTAAGCCCAACAGCTTCCTGCAGGCAGTTACAGCTTGCAATTGCTCATACACACTAGCACAAACAGTCTGAAGCACATACCATGCACACCCAGTAAATGATAATACATGACAGCGATGCGGCTTTTTCCCCGAGTAGTTCTAGTTACCCGATCGGCCCTAGCAGGTGAACGCATGCATCTCTCTGAATAGCTCCATAATGTTATTGAAGATTAAGCAGATGCTTCCTCGGGTGTGTTCAAAAGCATACCGTATTCCAAATCAATCACTTTGACAGTGGAAAATGAAAAGGGAAATCACAAACAAACAACCTAGCGACAAGTTCAGGAAGAGAACAGCCTTAAATTATAACTAAATTAAATTATACAATGAAGAGCAGTCGGAGGTACTACAGTGGGCAGAAGTGCGCAAGAATTGTGGCAAATAGTTTCTGTGCGTAGGATTTCAGGTAAAGTCACATGTCGCCAAACAGTCTCAGAAGAAAAGATAAGGACAGCTATTTTTCATCGTCGATAGATGATTGCAGAGAACCTCATAATGGGTAAGTAGTCGAACTGTAACACAAATTGGATGTCAGCAAAAGTATTTCGGTACTTGCTCTGACCATGGGTGAATGCAGCTCCTTCAATCGTAAGAGTAAGGGAATACAATTATTATTTTCGGAGACCAATCTTGCAACAGCATTCTGTTCTAGCTACAGGAGTATGATAGTATTTCGTGGTAGCCCATCTAAAACAAAGCAGGCATAAGTAGGTTTTAATTTTTGCTTAATATACAGAAGCTACCCAGATCAAAGTCCTCTAATATCTACAAGATAGCACTCAGCATGCTAGAGGCCACAGCCACTTTTGAGGACTTTAAAGATATTTAAGAGGTGAGTTCCATCCTTGCAGAATGGATGCCGAGCCACGGTCGTTTATCATGTGTCCAGGTTGCAGTAGAGAACTAAACGATCAATGCACCTACAAATGATCGTTTTCGAATTATAATGTGGTAGAATTTCTGAAGTCAGCTAGGCCTTAGAATACACAGGTTGAGATCTAGAAGGCATATGCTTCTTAAATCATACCAGAAACAAATCTTCGAGGCCGACGATGGCGATATACGCGGGAAAGCCATGGATGATACCAAATGTTATCGGCAGGTCTCGGGACATCGAAGTGACAACGCTCATACAAACTTTATTTTAGCAAAATTTCACCAATGACTCACAACACGTTAGACTCGTCTAAAAGTCACTTAATGGCAGGTTAAAGTTTGCTTGATAGTCTTTCACTGTGCTCCCCCTGAAGTGCTTACCAACAATCTGTTTAAGAATCGTCATAAGATGTGACAGATAAAACAGCGAGGTAGCCAGCCAGAATCCACGGGTCGCAGGAGGCAATATGGATATCTTAGTTGCTCGTCTGTGCTATGTTGTGAAATGAAATTCAGAGAAAGGGGTTTCGAAGCGACGGCATGCCCTAAGACGGGTGGATAAGTCTGCTGATAACAAACAGATTTCATGCATGCAATCTGTTTGCTCATGCCAGCTGATGCTATATTTGCACTGTACAGTAATCAAATCTAATAAGTGGCCCGTAACCTTGGCAGCTAGCTATCACGTTTCCAAACCAGTGACCATGCTCTTACCGATGCAGCATTCTCACCACGTAGTCTGTCCATTTCACTAGCCTTTTGCTTTAGATGCCGGTTCACTTCACCCAGAGAAGCGACCTGGCAGAAATAAATGCAAGCATATTAGAAATAGCTTAGGTGCTAGCATACTTTCACTGCCAAGGAGCTGCCCAAGGGAGACGAGCATTAGCAACTTGCTGGTTTTGGTGCAACTACCATTAGTGACACTGATTAGGGGTCATGGGTTTGCCGACTGCTAAAATAATTATGACGATTCTCTTTAGCAACAGAGTTCAAGTTCAGCAGGCTGCCATCACAACTGCCATCAAAGGAACAGCCTTGACAGGCAGGGAGTCATTTGCATGGCCAGCAAGCAGCAGCAAAACTGAGAGGTTCATGAAGTGGGCAGCTGGCTCCAATCAGCTGCAGCAGTGACAGCAGCAGCAATGGTGGTGGCACAGCAGTCGTTGTAACTGGCTCCTCAGCATCAGCAGAAGGAGAAAGTGAATGACGATAAAACCGAGTTACAACTCACAGAAAACGCTAAACCAGTGACAACTGATCAGGGAAGTTGAGCTTAAACTGTGCAGCAGTGGCCAGACCTAATGGTGGCAGTCTGTGAGTCACATTCGACGACCACATATTTTTTTATAATTATGTTCAGATGACAGCTCCACCTGGTCAGCCATAGCACCGAGTTCTTGTTCCAGAACTTATTGCAACGTCCAACTACAAATCTTATTAGGTCCTACCGCCCAGTTTGCTAAAGGGGCTGCAAATTTTCCTGATCAATTAGTGGATACGAGCCAAAAACTAGACTTCGACCTGTAAGGCATTGTATGGCTTGATCCCTTGATTAGTAGCTGATCTGCTACACAGTCGGTATCATCCTCCTCGTGCCGTCACAGCCTCTTGGTGCAATACATTAGAAGCCCCGGTCTTTCAATTAGGTACCGCTTGAGTCTGCAGAACTCATGTACAAAATTCGTGTGCACCAACGACACCTTCTCTGCCACTGCCAACTCTGTCACTCCTTGTCAGCAGTCCTTAACCACCATTTCTCTGCTACTTACACCGGTTCCGACCTTTTTCTCACTTTTCTTTGCATTGTGCATGAGACCGAGACTATCGGCTATCAGCTGCACAGTACCGCGCATGCGTACACTTTCAATGCACTGCAGGTAGCCCAACAAGCAATGCCTGCTCTTTCTTCGTGGGCTTTGGGCAGTAGAAGACGGCACACACACACACACACACACACACACACACACACACACACAACATGATCGTACAGAAATGCTGGCGGAGGCAGACGAAGTGGTTTCGCATCTGCAAACCCCCCCCCCTGCCACTGCCACTGCCTGCTGGCTAAAACCTCGGCTGCATACCTCGGTCCTCAGCTGCTCCATCTCGTCCCTGAGTGTGGAAGCCTCGTCCTGGAGCTTTCTCTTCTCGGCAGCCAGCGAGTCTTCGAGTTTACGCTTCCACGAGGCGCTGAGCTGCTCCATCTGCATCACCTATATCGAAAGAGACGAGCGCAAGCAATGTCCAGGATGAACGGTCAAGCCGCTGGAGACACCCCGTCACGCTTGCTGGGCGTGAGCGCGCTACGCCGACAAAAGCCAGCATCGCCCCGCAAAGATGCCCCACCCTCTCCCCATGATATCTCGAGCTGCCACCCTCATGCAATCCAAGCGATGCGCTGCTCAAGGGGGAGCAAAGACGATCGAGCACCAATCACCTCTTGTTCGCTGCTCGCCGTCTGCTTCTGCAGCAGCGCTTTCAAACTGGTCACCTCCTCCTGAAAACAAGAGCGCCTCTCATGTGACGAAGTGAGCGAGAGAAATAAACCAGTAGTGACCAGGCAGCGCGACTTGCTTGGCTGCGCTTCACACCATGCAAGCTGGATTGCCAAAGCCATTAACGCATAACAAGCCCGACTGGCCAAACAAATGTCAAACAGCGCTTCAAGACTGGATTGAGCACGGCCCCAGTCTAATAACTAAACGATGATAAAACTAACTTACTAGTTATGGGCAAACCTAGTGTTATTCAGAAATTGGAAAGGCTGACTTTCAAAATTGGCTCTGCCAGCATATCTCCAGTTGCATCAGCTCGAAATCTAGGTGTCATATTCCAAAGCGACCTCTCGTTAGACGACCACATCAGCTCCACAGTCAAATCAGCCTATTTTCAGCTTCATAACTTTGCTAAAATTAGGGCTTGTTTAGATAAGGATACCACGTCCAAGTTGGTCCATGCATTCGTGACATCTCGTCTCGACTTCTGCAGCTCACTGCTTACTGGCCTACCAGCATGTGCGATCAGGCGATTGCAGCTGGTGCAAAACTCTGCAGCTAGGCTTGTCTGTCGTGAGCGTCGCAGTTGCCACATTACTCCACTTCTCGCCGACCTGCACTGGTTACCAGTCAAGCAACGGATTGACTTCAAGGTTTTGTCGCTCACTTTTAGGTCTCTTCATTCTATGGCTCCAGCCTATCTTTCAGATATACTACCCCATCAGGCCAAGCATCGTACCACTCGCTTTTCGGAATCCAACAGTCTAGAAATACCTCGTACAAACCTTAAATCCTTTGGAGACCGTGCATTTAGCTCGTATGCTCCCACAGCCTGGAACTCCCTCCCGACCTGCATCAGAACATCCCCTGACCTGACCACATTTAAAAGAAACTTAAAAACATACCTATTTAGGACAGCATTTAGTGGGTCCTTGTGATTCGTCCTCGATGTGCTTATGCGTGCTGACACTGTTCATGCTGCCACTAACCACATTTGCATGCTGACCCAGTGCATGTAACCCCTAACCATGTTATTCATTTTGTTTGTTTTTCAAGCATGATTTTACTTACTATTCTATTGCATATCACTTTGCAGCAAATGTAAAGCGCCTAGAAAGAGATTAAGTTCTCTGAGGGCGCTTTATCAAGTGCAATATTATTATTATTATTATTATTAATACTATTGATCAAGAGTTTCCTTTGTAGTAAATGTAAAGCGCCTAGAAAGAGATTGAGTTCTCTGGGGGCGATGTATCAAGTGTATTATTATTATTATTATAGGAGCTACGGCTGCACCACCGAGAATGCTCGTAGCCCAGTCACTGGAACTGAAGTAAGCATGCGGCTCCCACTCTTGACCACATCTCTCACAACTGTCTCTCCATAGTAACTTTCTAGCCCTGCAAGGCCAGCAACAGCCGCACTACGCAATTGTTTGCTGACTCCTTTTCCTTCAGCTGCCCTCTGCAATTAGGGGGGCTATGCGAACGCCTTTCCACGGCAAATCTCTTCTAGATCGCACGACTGGGCAGCCTCTTTTCGCGAATCTTAGCCAGCTCTGTGAAACACTAAAAGTGGTCACTCCCACGACAGGAAATGACGCAGCAGCCAGCAGCAGCCACCGCGAAGGGCAGGTGCAGTGAGTGGTCTGCCACGAGGGAGTAACAGAACAAAAGGCTTCGACTTTTACATGGCGTCCTTCAAATGTCGAGGCTATTTGCTCCACTAGCACAGCCTCACCTGATGACGCAGCCGCAGCTCGTCCAGTTCTGCTTCCCGCGATTGCCGTTCTTCGGCTGCTTTTCTCTTGCGTTCGGTCAGCGCCTGAACAAGCAATCGTCGTCGCCATGCGCGTCAGCTGACTCATCACAGTCAACCAAGTGCTGGCAGGCGGCACAGACTCGGATATGCGACGTCAGCACTCAGCAGCAGCTGCCGCAGCCTCCGACAGGCGGTCCCCCCCCCGGCTATCCAGGGCGCTCGAACGTGGCCGCAGCTACTGCCGAAAAGTGACAGGGCGGCCGGCGGCGGCGCATTGCTGAGTGCGCACCTTCTGCAGGCTGTCGTGACTGCTTCGCAAGTCGCCTAGCTCCTCTCCGAGCTCCGTCAGCTTGCTCTCGGCATTTCGTCTGCCACGTTTCTCTTCCTTCAGCTTTTGACTAGCATCCAGAAGCTGCGTGTCTTTCTCTGGGACGATAGCAGTTATGCAATGCCAGCTTGCTCCCGATGGACGACGGGGTGCGGAAGTGGGAGCAGGGGGAAAGCAATCCTACATGAGGCCAGTTTGTAGTAGCTGCCTCGCTCCGGCTGCTTGCCGCCGACCTGGAGCCGTTGTCAGGGAGAAGGCCAGTCAACGAGACTCACCGGATAAGTGCTGGTTGGCGGTGAGCAGCTCGTCCTGTGCGACCCGGTAGGCTCCGCTGACGCTGGCGATGTCCTTGGCCAGATCCCCTTCTCTTTTTTTCAGCGAAGCTACTTGCAGCTGCAGCTGGCTGAGCTGCGACATCACACCGCTCATCTCATCGCCCATGCGGATCTACAAAATCGGGGCGGCGGAGCCTCCGCCAGCTGCCGCCACACTCTCGAAGCACTCGCAATGCGGCCAAGACGGCGTGGCTAGGTTGCCGCACCCACCTGCCCATGTGCAAAAGCCCGCTCACGGCAGCAAGGCCGAAAGCAGGCTCGCGAGCCCGGCTAGACGGACACGTGTCACGAGCAGCATGCAGCAGCACTCAAGCAAAGCGGCAGCAGCAGCGAGGCAAAGGCAACGCAGCAGCAGCAGCGGAAGCCGCGGCAGCAGCAGAAGAGGCGGCAGCAGCAGAAGAGGCGGCAGCGGCACACCTTCTCTTGTTCGAGGAGCAGCACACGAGCCTGGGACTGAGCGGCTGTGGCCTTGTACGTGTCATTCCTCTGTTCGAGCATCTCGTTGCTCTGCTCCACCGCCCTGTTTAAGGACAAGCTCAAGGTCACGGGTCGAGCTCGAGGTCACGGGTCGCTAGCCAGGTTTCGCCGGGTCGAGTGCAGGCAGGCAACCTATGCAGCAGCGCCACCGAGTGCTGCTGGGTAGTGGGGCTCCGATTGGCCAGCGGCTCACCAGCCGGTGCACTTGGTGCAATAATGAGGCGCTCGGCACAGTCAAGCAGACTTCCAGTGGGCTGCTGCCGCCGCCGTTGCTGGCTCCTACTGTGCGCACGGCGGGCGGCTTGTGCTCGGTGCATAACGACACGACGAACAGTCTGCGGCTGCATGCACATATGACCTCGGTAAATATAATCTACGGTTCGCAGTTACGAAACCCCTACCACCCAACATCGAGTGCCCTCTCAACCGGGACAAAGGGGCCAAAGGATACGCGCGGCTAGCCGAGCGCTGATCCGCAGCACAACACATCTGGCCCGCCGGTCGAGTCAGCGCCTGGTGTGCTGCTTGCATCGCTCGAGCGGTCAAGTAATCGGTGCCACGGATCCTGGGCCCCTGACATTCCGCGATCGAATCGTGCCCAAAATGGATGGTATCACTACCGGTTGTGACGGTGCCACGACGAAGCAGGCCATTAGAAATCCGCTACACTCAGGGAAACCTGAAGGGTGTCCCAACAATGTCGAACACAGACGATGCCACCTATACTCTTGGCAACAAGGCCACTTGCTTCCAAGGTTTCACGGTTACATATAATTATATAGTTCATTTGAATAGCACCCTAAGAGAATTTAATCTATATTCAGGGGCTTCACATATGCCACGGGGCTCGAGCCCACGACCTCGGTCGTCAAACACATTAATCTTGACCTTGGCCGAGGCAAGCACTTTAATAACCACCAGGCTAAACCAGCAGGGCAGCTAATACGTTATGCAATGCCCGGTACCAGTTGCAAGAGCGGCAGTAAGTTTGAGTGATCAAACAAATGCCGCTGTAGATTGAACTATGAAACAAAATGCATCCTGACTCTTCTCAGCTGGTTGTGCCTCTAATGACCCTCAAATCCCTTCAGTTTGCATGTTCCCAAGGCCCGGAACTCACTTCCAACTGAATTCGTGTGATCTTGTAACTTAACGACATTCAGAGGGAAGCTAAAAACCAACATGTTTCTCACAGCATTTACTCTGTCCACGTGAAAAGTCCTCTGTGTATTTACACATGCTGAAATTGTGCAATTTATCACAAACCAATTAACATACTTAGTTTACAGCATATCCAAACGTGCCTCGAAAGAGATTATGATATCTTGGGCCCTATATAACAATAATTATTAAGAAAAATATTTGCAGAACATTATTTTCCCCATGGTATGACTGACTACCAGCTCATACGCCATGCAGCTTTATGCAGATGTGAGAATTGCTGATAAATAATAACAATAACAGCAATAATAAGAAATCTGTTTAGCATTCTCAGTGAACTAAATGTCTCTTGCGGCACTTTACAAATGCTGTAAAGGAAGCATGTCAATATGGTTAGTGGTAACATGCACAGTGGCAGTATGCATAGGCATGCATAGGACAATTCATAAACACATTGGATGCGACGAGGATGCCTAATACTACCAAGAGGTTGCCAATCAATAACGAGTCGTACTAACATGGTGACAGACCAGAGCTCAGGCAATGGTAGTGCTGTGCAATGCATAGAATCCATGCCTGCTGCATTAAGGCAGAACACTAACGATCGAGCTATGCATAGGTTGTGCATAAATCTCTGTGAAGCTTTGCTTCATAGCTTTAAAACCAGATAGCAACATTATAAACAACGGCTGTCAACGAGTACTACTGCCCATTGATGACGTCATGTGCTTGCTTTAGATCCCATGTCTCATGAACTTAAATATTACAGCTATAATCTGTCCTTCAGACATACACACAATAAATCATCCTCACTACTATGGGCATACAAGCTCTGCAGGTTACAAAAGTTATAAGTTTACATCTCGTTGCAAACTTAAATTCTGCCTTTCCATGATTCCTAACTGTGAGAGCTGCTAAACAGCAGCATTTTCTAGAGGCTTCACCGTCAAATGCTGGACACACTGTTTTAGGCATGGACAGGCAGTGCATATCCAAACTGAGAGACGTTCATTAGACAGTAGCTCGCATCAGACCTCAGGCCAATCCGTGTGCCGAGCTGGTTTGGTCCAGCAGTTAATGTGCTCGCCCCGACCAAGGTCTGGCTGAGGTCGCAGGCTCGAGCCCAGAGGCATATGTGAAGCGCCTGAATGGAGATTAAGTTCTCTTGGGCCGCTATACAAATGAATATATGTGTGTGTGTGTGTGTGTGTGTGTGTGTGTGTGTGTGCGCGCATGTATGTATATATATATATATCCTATCTAGCTTTGGGTCTGACAACTTCAAGTGATGCTGGGTAATCTCAAGCAATTATCTGAGTGATATCTGAGCATATACACATTCATACTGTGCACTAAATACGTCACGTCAAGGAACAAAGAGCAGTAGAGCTACAAACCCACACGCACACACCACACACACACATACACACACACACACACACACACACACACACACACACACGCATGTATGCGCACACATTCACACACTCCTACCTCTGGTTCTGCTGAAGTAATTCGGATATCTTGAGATTTTGGGCCTCGATCTTGGCTGTTTTTTCTACCACGTCTTTCTTGAGCTTGTCATTTTCCTGAAACACGAGAGGATACAGTGACAGAGAAGTAAAAATGACATGCGCGTTGTACAACTAAGATCGGAACACAAAAAGGCTAATGCACGATAATACAGATGCCTATTGGCAGCTGAGCATGGAAGTTTGTGAAAAATCTGGATGATCGATTGAAAGCAGCTGACTGGTATGCAAGTGATATTGAGCAAACGATATCACTTTCCGCAACAATTGCGAGCAAGCTAGATGACGGTAGACTGGGTTTGATAACCCGTTTACAAGAAAACGGCTTGCACTGCGGGGACTTGGCAACAAGTTGTAGCGACATGCTGCCCTTACTTCTGCAATACGTCTGATGTTCTGCACAACGGCGGCAGTCTCCATGACTGATTGTGCAGGGCCAAGGGCATCTTGCAGGCCGTCCACCTGAAGATGGTCAATTAATAGTGTTAGTTACTGGTCGGCATGCAATTGTGCAGCAAAGGTCTACATGCCCTTAAACAGACTTAACTTAGCCTGTCAGTATAGTTATGCATGTAAACTCACGTCCTCGACAGCATTCCTGACACTGCTATCCTCTCACTTTCTCTGTGTTGCATGAGACGGAGTCTGTTTTGCACAGCAGCAGTGGATGCAGAGAAACACTCCAAGAATATGTCATTAAAAATAAGCTTATCAGCTAAGCTTCAGCTTGGCTGAAGACACAGATTTCTCAGCTGAAGACACAGATTTCTCGGCAGAAGTTAATCACACTACATTTAACCAAAATCCGAGGCTCGACAAGTGGATTGTTTTTTGAAAAATCTGTTGTCATTGTTTCCGGAGTGGTGCTCCAACATTCTACAAATGTATCCAAGTGGTACAGCACAGATCTACGTGTCAGTACTAAACAGATCCACAGATAGGCAAGACACTGGTAAGAGACCAAGGGCATACTACCAAAGCTAACGTTGACACAGCATCCTTGTGGCATCATCTGACCCCGGTACAAAACCAGCTTAAGCGCACACCCACCAGGTACCTAGCCAGGTTGGTTCAAGAGCTGCAATAAAATCTGTGCGACAGCCACTACTTTATCCCTGTTCGTCCGATAAGGTCGTGCAGTTGAAGGAGAGTGGGGGAGGAGACCTGAACCCTGGCGCCGTCGGTGGAATCACGAAAAGAGTGAAGGTTGCCATTCAGATGCTGTCATTTTGAAAGAGGTTGGATAAGAGTTGCATTCGGCACACCAGCAATCTCTGGGGATAGCTAATGCCCCAAGGCAGCTCGTGTCCTGCACTAGGAAGGTCCAAAACACTACCAAGCGCTTCGCGAAGACCCATTTAGCCTTTGTGAGGAAGAGATCCAAATTTGGAAAGCAGTAATCGTGACATTCAAACTGGCCATCGAGTATTCCAAATTTAGCCAAAGCTGTGGTGGCCAGTTGGTCTGCTATGCCCTCGACTACCCTTGGCTAGCCATTGCACAATAAGATAAGATTTAGGTCAGCCTAGTCGCTGCACCAACAACTTGGTAGCTAAACTACCTGAAGAGACATGCCATTTCGGTGGTATATCCTTCAAAAATAATCCATTGGCAGAGTTTTGGGCTTGATGGCGATTTGAGCCCAAACTGGTTTTAATGCATTACGTTATATAACATGCGGTACCATCAGGTTGAATGGCCATATACAGTCTAAAAAAATTGCTAAGCCGTACGCTAGACACACACTATTCTTAAAGAAAAGACCTCCAGTGCGCTCTCGAATCACCTGGTCCACGGCTTGCAGTCGTCCCGTCATTCCTTGCCTTAAATTGGAAGTCTTTTGGTGATTAGGCCTGCAGTTCGTAAGCACCGATAGTCTGGAACTTGCTTCCCAATTCTGCCACCATATGAATGGACTTGTGGCATCATTTAAGTCTCAGCAAAAGATGCATCTGTTCAACACAGATTTTCCCCGTGCTCCAGTGGACTCGTCTTGCTCCTTACTCCTGTGTTCTTTGTCTGCTGATACGTACGTGCATGATTCAATGCATGCTACTAACCAGGGGTACCAGACTAACCGGCAGCCCTGAGTGTCTGCTTATGTGCTTTTTGCATGCTGGTCTCAGCACGATACCTTGCGTGTCACTAACACTTGGTTGCCAATCCCCTTGCAGCAAGCTGGAAAACGACCGCATCGAGATTTGAAGGGCTCTGTACACATTGTGATTATTATCATTATGATGCCTATGGCCCTGCAGTCTAGATGCATGTGGCTGGGTATTGCACAAAGGAACTACAACTGAATTGATAAGTAGATTTTAACCAGTTTGCAAGTATCAATGAGAGACACTAGCCAAATTAAGATATATTATAATTAATAAATATGACAAGTGTTTTCAATAGTCGTGTACAGATGTGTGCATGCCACTTGGCTTTCTGTAGACGGTTGCCCTATGACTAACAACAAATAAAATTAAAATCCAGTCTACGTCGCAAAAGCAACCGACACTTTTCTCAGATCCATTCCATTCACGATGATACAGCAGAACGAGAGTGCACAGCCAGAAGTCCTAGCACACTGGAACTGTGTCGAGTCGCATCGGGTACGTCAAGAACTCAGTGACAGTATATATGAGTAAGTGACAGGTACTGCCACCGGCCACCTACCTTGCTCAGAAGGGTGTCTATTTTCTCTGCTATTCGCTGCACGGTCGCAGGAGTGCCTCCACTCAGCGCTGCTTCAGCAGCCGACTGCAGCTGCACACTGCTGCCGCCCCTCGCACCCTCGGAGAATCGCGACCCCGGCGTCAAGGGGCCTGTGGCACGGCCAGCGGCCGAGAAATCATTCCACGAGACTGACTGCAGAAGCCCTCCGCCGCCGCCCGGCAATGCTCCATACGGCGCGGCTACGCCGGCAGGCGCTAGCGACGACGGCGGCGGCACACTGCCGGCTTGAAGCATGGCGGCAGCCGCCGCGGCTGCTTGCTGTCGTGCAGCCAGAGCTGCCGAAGCAGCTGCAGCAGCACCGTCATACAGCAGCCCATGCGGGACACTCGCGTAGGATCCATCGGCTGCCGATGCTCCGATCAAACCCTTGAGAAACGAAGGCAAATTTGCAGTGCCATCCATGCAGCATCTCACGGCTCTAGAGGCACAGCGGGTAGGGCACATAATGCTTGCATATGGCTAACGGGCTGCAAATTAACAAAGATGCTTCTGTATTGAGCTTAGCCGGATGGCAAAAAAAGAATGTTTAAAGCACCTCCATCGTAACAGGCGTGCAGATGCTACAGCATTCAGCCAAGCATTGCCGTGGGTATTCCTTACGAAAAGAAAAGCTACAAAAGGTAGTCACACGAACCGAGCTCAGGCCAGAACAGCCGATCCAGGCATACAGGCATTGTTTCAGAGAATGGTGTGAGAAGTGAACGATGTCACATTACGGTATGACACGTGAGTAATGTCACAAGATGGTGTGACATGTAAACAATGCCACAGGCTGGTGCAACACGTGAAGTCGGGCAGGCTGTATTAAAACAAGTTAAGTGATATGCTGATGCTAAGTCCTTAAAACAGGTTTTGTGTATTCAAGTTTTGTTTGAGGCATATTTCCAAATTTTTAAGTAAAATAAAGATTAGCTAATTTAACAGCCTCATTTATAGCAGACCAATTTCTCGTTAAGGCCGAACAAGCACTGCACATCTCGTGCAGTATATGCAGTGGAATTTAGGAGTAGCAGGCAAACACAACCTGTATTTATTTACAGGTGCCGAATAGAATTAAGACTGTGTGCTTTCACTATCAAAGAGCTGGAAGAATTGCCACTGAACTAGTCTCTTCAGGGCAGAGACCCTTTGTCATCAGCAAGTGGACTGCTGTTCAAAGAAAACTCGGGGGATCTTAGCCAGCCATCGGGCATGCGAAATTTCTCAACAAGATTCAGCCACATCGAATGCTTTAAAAGTACGAGAGCGTTCCAAGGGTGGCTATGAAACACCGTTAGTGATGCCGACTGTCCATTTCGGATGAATGAACTTGGAAGAATGACGATGGTCTATGAAGTAGGTGCATGAAGCTCCTACATAAAATCGCCTGGTGAGCCGTCACTGCCCTACTGCTCTGCAATAACTAACAGGAGGACAGGCAAATGCCTGGCGGGTAAAAGCTGCCAAATTAGTACGAGAAAGCAAGCCCCTCGATCGCCCTCGGGCAAGGAAATACTCGCCGAGACGCCTGGGGCCAGCCTCTTGTCGGTGCGGCACACCTGCAGGCGGCCTCTGCTACACTTGTTGCTAATCTCCTCCGAATGCTACGACAGCCGAGCTTGGGCTGGCATGCTAAAAGGCTCCATTCCTGAGTAGGCAGCAAGGACAGAGGGTGGACAAAAATACAGAGGAGCTTGCAACACTAGCAGCCGGCCACGAGCACTCGACCTGCGGCCGCGGCTGAGTCACACTTCTGGCGGAGATTGGAGCGATGAGGACACAGCATGTCAATTACATGAAATGTCACCGACTCTCAGGACAGAAGAGAGCATTAGCAGAAGCTAAACAGGCTGAGCCTGAGAAGCTTATGACGAAACTCAGCCCGTCGCTGCACAGGGAGCAAGTGGTCCACAAACCAGGACACGACTGTAGGAAGAAGCAACATTTCACAACAGTAACCCTAACACTTGAGATTGTGGTCGCTGTGAGGCAACACCATCTCAGCAAGTGCCATTCGTATATACACACACACAAGAAACTAATTTCCAGAGACCAACCACGAACTGGCAACCAGTTTGGCAAATGCAAGCAAAGAAAAAGCAAATCGATCACGGTGCAAAAGATGTGCAGCAAGCTGATCGCTGGCATGCCACAGCACGCACCTCGGCACTTTAGCAGTAGCATTAAGACAACCCAAAACCAGCCAAGCAGAAATGCCAGGGACGAGCCAAGCATGGTGTGCCGTTAAGCGCTGAGGTCAGCCGGGTGGGAGGTGCCGGAATGCCCTTCTGCCAGACGATGGGCAAGCAGTGCAGCAGCAGCAGCAGGCCGAGGTGGTACAAGCAGACAGCACAGAGACGGCACTTTCGGATGGGGCAAAAAGGCAAATGCAGATGGCGGGCAGGCAGCAGCCACCGGAGCGTAGTCGCAGAATCATATGCACACATGCCGCACGGCCTCCACAAAGTACCATTTGCTGCTGCAGGAGCTGCAGTTGATGAACGTGCGTCAGGCCCGCTGCAGCAGCCGCTAGCGGGCCCTGATGGGTGGCCGTTGGTGGAGGTGGCGTAGCACCTTGCAAGGAATGCATTTGTAGCTGGAGCTGCTGGCTGGCCTGTGTGTGCAGCAAGAGACAGAGAGACGAAATGCCAGCCAAGCTACCGCACAGCCGTCGGGACTGGTTCAATCAATGTGCTCCACTTCATATAGTCCACTTCATAAGTGGAGCACATGCCAAACGGTGGGCCTCAAGGATGTGCACTCACAGGTACAGCAGGCAGTCTGTTCCACATGCAATGGTGCTTGCACAAAGGCCAGAATGCCACATCCCTTCGAAAACAATTGCAGGGCCGCCTTCTGATGATGGCAACAAGGAGATCCCAACATAGCAGTGGCAAGAGGCGCAGTAAAACAAAAAGTGATCGCACAGACTTCATCAGCTGCACTTGCGTCTGCCATCAAACAGCCATTTGCAATTTTGCCACTAAAAGAGCTAACACTAAATACCAGCAAGCCAGAGAGTCAGTAAAGCCAGTCCTTATTCTCTTAACTATTTCAACCAAGCTCCTTTACCCTCTTGCGATGTCTCGTCAGAGCATCGATCTCTGTGTACCTTGGCTGCCCACGGCCTGTCAGGATTGGCTGAATGGAGACGTACAAGCAATGAAGCATAGACGCCCAAGCTGTTTTGAGTGAAATTCCATAGACCAACAACTGCTTAGCGATTTTGCAGTACAGGTTCAAGCCCCTGGCTCTCAGACCGGTAGCAAGGTGCACGCACATCAACACTCGGGTCCCGGATTCGAGTCCTGCAGCAGGCAATTAAATTCATTGCCCCCCCACAAGTCCCCCCCCCCCCCGGAGTGGCGAAACCAGCTAATGCTTTTTGCCACTAAATGAAAGAGGCTGTTCAATTAGCTGATATGTTGCTCGCATGTGTGCGCTGCCGGCGGCTGCACTTCCGGTCGCACTTGATCGCTTTTGCAATTTAGCCAGCCAGCACCCATAGCTGTCCAGTCCATCAGGGCACTGTTGACTCACGGCTGGTGGTGCTGCAGTGCCTAGGCAGCCCGAGCACTCACCGGCACTCCGAGAGCAGCAGCAGCATGGTACTGGGCAACCGATTGCGCAAAGCTGCCCAGAGCTTCGGTGGACGTCGGCCCTCCTCGAAGCAGCACGGTTTGATCGGCCACGCCTGTGCCAGCAGCAGATGCAGCCAGGCTGTGCTGCAGGCTCTCCGCGTGCATCAGCGAGGCTATGGCATCCTCTTGTCGGGACAGGGTCACTGCATGCTGATACTCCTGCAACGAGTCCGATCGACGAGTGCCGACGGTGACCACGATGAGGCAGGAAGTGCAGTGCAGGCAGCAGACCTCGGATGATGATGGACTGCTGCTGCAAACGAGACACACAGTACATGATGGAGCAGGACAACGTATTCGGTCGGTCGATCGATGCACAGCTCGCAGAGAGCACACCGGGATCATCTAGGATAAGCTCACGGCCGAGCCCAGGATTTGGTCGTGCACTGCAGCTACCTGGTGTCAAATGGCGCTGCCACCAGACAAAACTGCCTATCATGCAAAAACAAAATACAGAAAATACAATTGTTACCAAAATAATATGCATGAACAGCAACAAAAGCAAAACTTCGCACGAACACGGCCAGGATTTTAAACCAAGGAGGCAATCTGTCCTTGAGCTTGTGAAGCATAGACCATGATGCTAAGGCTGAAGCGGCATGTCGGCCGGTTTGACCACACGTAACGCCCCTTTTGGCTAATTAAACAGATGTCTGTATGTGGCAGTGCCCATTCCGTGAAGATTATGGTATTGAGCTATCGGCAGGTACCCCCTGTGGGCCGATAGGAGAGCGAGGAGAGAAAAAAAACAGGAGAGCAGCTTACCAGAGAGTAGCTTGCTGCCGGTAAGAAAGCATTGCTCTCCGGAAGCTTCAAATCTGAATCGAGAACTTGCACTGTGCAGGTCTTTAGGAACGTACCGATCAACTGACTGCGCATGCATTGGAGGCGAAGGTTGAATTAAAAAAATTCAAACGATCATCATTCGACGTTTTGAACAGTTTGCCAGGCAGATCCAAGCAGGTGGGCAAGTCCACCCACAACAGTCACAAACCGTCTAAACAAACGGAAAACCGCGCCGATCCGTGTTTGATGATGGTTTGATGAGCCGGGTGAGTCGCACCTCCATTACAGGCACTCACTCCTTTATCTGTGATCTTGGGCTCACAGCCCTATGCATCTGGACAAGCTGTGACTAATGACTTCCTTTTTAATTGCCAATAATCAGTAATGCTTGAAAATGATCATGTCGGTCTGACTAAACATGTTCATGTTCATTCGTTCACTCGATGGAGACAAGAGTATTACAGACCAAAAACGGTTATCCCTCGACCCGAAACACCAATCCTGGCTTTGTTAACCATACCCGCTGCTCTAGAATGAATTATAGGTCCCAGTCAACTCATCCTAACCGTGAGTGCAAGGGAGGGGTCTGATGCCTAGTTTTTGCTGGCTGACTTACAGTGGCATTTGATGAGATGCATATCTGCTATTCAATATCTCGGCGTTCAATTGAGCTAGGATATGCAAGTAGCATCGATGCAGGCAACCACCTCGGGGCAGTAAGAGGTCCATCGCGGACATAGACCAAAGGCAGTGTAGGGTACACATGGAAGCCAGCAGGGTGACTGTGGAACTCACTTCCACAATCCTTATGAAAGGACATCAAATACCCTGTGGGCAACCGTGGCACATCCTTTCCAGCCATCCTGAGCTGCTACTTACTTCCATACTACTCACTACCTCAACTTCACTCCTGACCCAGATATGCTAACTCACTTGCTCGACGGCCCTCCTGACCCACCTATGATTAAGAGCTACATCTCTCTCTCTCTCTCTCTCTCTCTCTTTCTTAGTTGCTAGAGATAAAGTCTGTTGGCAACCACATGGGCATCAAAAATCGCCAAGGCTTTGAGTGTGCTATGGAAAACACCCCTGCATAAAATCGACTTAGTCCTCGCGGCTTTGTGGAGTTACAGTTGGAGAAGATACAGTACATGACATCGGCGCCCATACCAATCACACAGCGCCATTAACACCACGATCCAATTAAGAAGCCTTCAGGGCTACATGCTTAGTGCAACACTGCATCACTACCTCGGTGGCCACGTACCTACTGCCAAAACAAATACAGTCGCCAATTGCCAAGCAACGAATCACCTATCTCTTTTCTTATTCGAAGCAATCACGACAACCCTGCAAGCAGTCTCGGGGCACAAGCTTGCAAGTGGCCTGGGGGGCAGCTTAACGTCAAGTATAAACCCTTGAGAGCACGACATTGTCACTGCAACTCTTGCCACTGATGCAGCTGTTTGCCAGGCATGCTGGCACGGGAACATCACAGGCCACAGACCACACACAGCACGAGTGTTACCTGTGCTGCTTGCCCATCGACAGCGATTGCATCGTCGGGACCGAGTCGCTGTGTGCCTACTGCATGAGCTGGCACGCTAGTCATCAATGGCAACATTGCAGTACCAAGTTTTGCCATCCGAGTTAAAATGCTGGCTTTATCGGAATGCTTCTGGGCCAGTGCCTGTAAAATGCAAAGAAAAAAGTAACGCCTAAACTGCAGAACACCAAAAAGCCCTAGCCGGGTGGAATGAACTGACACCCAAGCTGCAACTCGACACCTCTCATTCCCGAGTGGGCACACTGAAGCAAGTGCATGCACGCCCACACACGCATGTAAGCACAGACACACACACACACACACACACACACACACACACACACACACACACACACACACACACACACACACACACACATACACTCACGCACAAAAATGACACAGAAAAGTATGGGCTGGCAGAGTGCTGAATCACAGAACACTTTGCAACTGTTCCCTTCTTTTTAGTTCTCATGATCCAGGATCGATGCCTCGATGCCGGCATGATGAGTTACGTGTATGTGTGTATGTATGTGTGTGTGTTTATGTGTATATATATATATATATATATATATATATATATATATATATATATATATATATATATATATATATATATATATATATATATATATATATATATATAATTGATTTGTATAGCACTCTAAGAGAACTTAATCTTTATTCAGACGATTCACATATGCCACGAGGCTCGAGCCCACGACCTCGGCTATAACTTGGTCGGAGAGAGCACTGTCACCACTGGGACAAGTTAAGGCTAACTGCCCTGCCGGTTTGGAAAATGTCTGAGGAAATACTGCTAAATAATGAGTTGGCAATGAGCTAAAGGTCCTTCCCTTCCCCCACCCCCGATGCTGTGCGAATGCATCCACACTAAGGTAGCAGTAACTGGATGAAAAGGAAGTGCTCCGAACATGACTCAGTAGCTACTGGCCAGATAAGCAGACTGCGCAGGCAGCGTGGCAGCTGACCCCGAGAAATGCTAAAGCCCCGGGTCAACATCAAGGTACAGAAAGGCAAAAACCAGGCACCCTGGTCAGCCAACAAGAAGTTAGAAGTGAATAGGAGCAGCTAGTGGGTATAGGTATCGTGTCGAATTTCCAAAAAAATACGAATTGGCAGGTCACCACTGAGGAGCTGGAGCTCACTAGCCAGGCAGCACAGCCAGCTAGGTCGGCAAAGGCCAGCCACATCAATGCTGCTTTTGCTACTCCTAGTGATGACGATGATGATGACAGACTGACCAAAGGATGGCAACTATCATCGATGCCAAGCAGACTCAAATCTCGACTGACAAAATACTACATCGTGCGAGCAATTAGAGCAATCCAACACTGCAAGGCCCAGCACGGGTTAGCTGAAAATGTGCCGACGCATTGACGAAGCCACAACAGCATCGAGGAAGCCGCAGCAAAGCATGCAAACCTGTGTCGGGGCATGCTGCTCCGTGATCGACTGGCGACGAGACTTGACCAGCTCACCATCTCCTGCAGATGCCTCAGCAGCATCGGCGACCAGCGGCAGCTGCTGGACCGGCACGGTTTGATGGACAGCAGACACGGTGGCGACGGCAGAAGCTGGGCCACTTTTGGATGGCTGCTGCTGCTCGTTGAGATCAGCGATGGAAGGGGCATCCACCTTAGCAGCTGCAGCTTGTGCCGAAGACGACTTGGCCTACAAGGAAGATCAAGGCAGGAGACGATGGTAAAAATTTCAGACAAGCTGCCGTTCGACCGGACATACAACTGCTATTCAGCTACAGGGGGCGATGCTCTCAGTTTAACATTGGCACAGCTTCCGGTGGCCCTTCTTGCCGAGAAGCTACTGGCGGCCTCACCCAGCCAACCTGAGCTAGGACCAGAGAGCTCCTGCTTAGTGTGACTAGATCAACTGCTCAAGGCGTCAAAGCAAACGATGCGAATTAGGGCAGGGCATGCTTCAGCTGGCCTTCAGATCATCCCACTTCGTCAGTCTGTCGCTACGTGAACCTGCCGCCGTTCAGTTGCCATGTCGCTAGCAGACGTGCAGCTACTGCACTGGCAAATCGCGCAGGTTTGCCAACAATCTGTAATTCATCTCAACTATCGAAAAGGTTGACGATTTTCAACGTCGGCACTGATCTTTGTGGGTCATAATTTTTCAGACTCGATCTTACGTGCCATAATGGCCCTCCAGCCATTTGTTCATCATGTACTATGCAAGACCGTTAGTGATGCTTTAACTGATGCCTTTCCGAAACTGGACTCGTAGCCAGATGTGAGGTAGAATGCACCTGCCCGACTTACCTTAACAAGCTCAACTTCAAAGACAAGCGTGCTCTTTGGAGGTACACGATTGGGCACGCCAGCGTCACCGTATGCCAGATGAGGTGGTATAACGAGCAGCCGCTTCCCACCACGCTTCATTCCCAGCATTCCTTGTTCCCATCCCTGCAGAAGAGGAGAGCAGGTGCCACGGCATCATCCTCGTGCGGGAAAGCCGGTCATCGTGTGGGGACGACGGCTGCCGGCAATCTGTCACCAAGGTCGGGCCCTCTAGCCGCAGCTTAGGCATATGACATACTTTTATTATGCTTCCTTTACCAACTCGAACACGAAGGAGCTTGTCTGCCCTGATGTTGCTGTCGAACTCCTAGAAAAAAATGGAAATAGATGAGCCAAACCGCTACGAACACAGACCGCTCGCACGCCATGAAACAAGCGTGCACTTCTGTTTCGTACATAAAAGAGCTACGTTTAGTGACAGACCTAAAAACAGAGGGAATACAGAGAAAAAACCAACGAGACGACACTGGGCCGCCACTGGCCGCACACGGCAGTACGGCACTAAGCAGCCAGTGCTAATCCAAGCACACATGGGCGGCTGGCAGCAGCGTCACCACACTGATGTGCTCTAGAAACGTTCTACAGCAATGTCCACCCAAACAGGCATGCACATGCACAAACACACGTGCACACAAACACATGTTAGCAAGCAGCTGCAAACTATTGTTTTGAAGATGGCTAATCAGTGTAGGCACAAGCAGAAAGACGAATCATCAGCAGCTCAGCCACTGTGAAAACACTGCACTGTACAAGGGAGCAAAAAAGGATTTCTAGTTCTAGGCGTTCAATCTGTATAGACATGCACTTACTAAGGTAAAAATGCAGGCTTATTTTGACAGAGACAATCGCACAAGAAGCTTGCTTTCATGTAAGCAATATCTACGAGCTTCACCTCTGTCAGCTCAGCCTCCACGATCACAACTTGCAGCTACCAAAAAAATTCATTCTAAAAGATATGCAGCATCCGCAAAAAAAGACAAAAACTGAGAGGTGAGCATAGCAACGCATCGGCATTGCAGATATCCGGTCGAGTCTTCGACTAACTGCCATGCTTCGCTCTACCGGCAGTAAGCAACCTTCACCAGTACAATGAGATGTCTTCTTTGGCGCTTCAGCTCGAGTTTTTTCAACAGCTTAAGGCCAGCAACAATCAGTGGTATATCGCTCGTGCTAAATATATATATATATATATATATATATATATATATATATTTAGCTATACATATATAGAACTCATTTGTATATCGCCCTAAGAGAACTTAATCTCTATTCATGCACTTCACATATGCCATGGGGATCGTACCCACGACCTCGGTCGTCATATACATTCACGTTGACCTCGGTCGGGGCGAGCACATCAACTACCAGGCCAAACCAGGGCAGTGTTAACACTTTACATCAAAGCATTTCAGCTGCCTTTTAACAAGTTAACCACAGGCTAGGATCAACTGCTATTAATACTAAAAAAAGGCTCTCAATAACTCATCAGTACTTAATTCACTCACTCTTACATTCACTCACTCAGCCACCTACCATCCCTCCCTGCCCATCCAACTCGGCCACGCCAGTGTCTTTCCCTCACCATCCATTTAAATAATAAAAAATGAATC
This sequence comes from Cristatella mucedo, assembly GCA_009760855.2. Lineage (NCBI taxonomy): Eukaryota > Metazoa > Bryozoa > Phylactolaemata > Cristatellidae > Cristatella > Cristatella mucedo. The sequence goes on along the minus strand of WPIO01000005.1, from coordinate 11,190,078 downwards.
CCAGCTGATTAAACAGCCTCTTTTTATTTAGCGACAGAAGAGCCTTTACGGCTATCACCACAGCTTGCAGTGGCAATACAGGATCGCCCACCGCAGGAATCGAACCCACGGCCTTGGGGCCGAGGTCGTGAAAGCAACCGCCTTACCTAGTGTGCCATCACGGCTTATTTCTGTACATGTCAGCCTGTCTCTGTCTATCTATCTATCTATCTATCTATCTATCTATCTATCTATCTATCTATCTATCTATCTATCTATCTATCTATTTATCTATCCAGCTTCCCTCTTGCTCTATCTTTATCTACCCCGACCAATGCAGCTCACCGATCAATATATACAGCACTCTGGTCAGTTATCGGTGCCCAGCTACCGATCTGTCCTAGCTAAACGCCACGGAGTTGGATGAACGAAGGACAGACCATAGCGCAGGGCATTCCGGGGACATGAAACCGGCAAGTGGGCTCCTACCGGAGCAGCAACTGGCGGCCCGATAGCCTCAATCGCATCTCTTGTTTCGGGAAGAAATCTCGCACTGCCAGCACTGCATCGAAGGGTGGCACAAAGTGGCTCGAGCTTTCTCACTCGTCCACCACTACTGACCTTTCCCAAGGCACCGCCGGTGAAGAACAATCCAGTGTACTTCAGCTCTGCTACATCGCCAGTCTGCAAGTCATCCCCGTCACCGATGAGCAGGTCTTGACAGACCAGCGAACCGATCTGTCCACCACTGGCGGCAGCCACGACGTTGGCTTTGGCTATAGCGACCTGAAAACATGAACTAGTCTCCACAAAACAGTGACCCCAACTGGGGCTGCCGGAAGGCCTGGTCCGGCAGCAAGGTAAGCACTGCTTCAAACAAGAGCTCCCACAAGAGCACGCAAAGCTAAAGGTTCAGTTTTTTTTTTATTTTAGCACTCCAGATGTAGCTCGAACGATAAACGAGGTGCGGATGCCTTTTGTTTGAGACTACCTCTTCCAACGAGCCCGACGCTGATTTTGCGGGCAGCTACTTCGCACTGAGTGAGAGCTTGCAGCGGCAGCGCACTCTGCTGCCTACGTGTCAAGCCACCCGCCCACCCATGAGTCATCCCTCCTGCCGGGCCGAGTGACGCAGTCGACACGAGCATGCTGCAGACCGCAGAGCCGCTCACGCACGCAGAGCCCGCAGGAAGCGAGAGAAATCCTTCGTGAGTTTTGCTCACTACCGGGGAGGGGGAGGGTATTATAAACAATGAATGTCAAACCACCGCACCAGGGGACCACCGACCTGCATCTCCAGCTGGCCGCAAATAGGCCCCGGTCGCAGCACTCCCTGCACCGTGTGCACAGTTTGACCATTTGAGCGGCACACTCATTAAATGCACTGTATCGATCTGCAGACCCTATCAACGGCTGATTTTCTACAGCCTTGTGAGGGGTGGAACATAGCAGAGGCTGCTTGAGCAAAGGCGCCCACCAAGCCCCACCGGTTTAACATTTTCGACGCTACCATGCAACAGCAGCAGCAACCATGCGCTAGTAAACACGGAACCCGAAAGCCACACGTACCGGGCATCTCTTGCAAGTCGATCTCGGCTGCAGTCGGTGCCACGGAGGTAGCACGCAAGTACGCAATCGGTGGGACAGCGAGAGTAAAGGCAGCCAGCTGCGGTGGCACGGCCCGCAATCCTAGACACTCAGCTGCTGCAACAGCTAAACTGAGATGCTGGCGGTTTCCCGGCAGGCTGGGTTCAAAACAAGCTGACGCAACAGCCTCTCAAAACATCTAGGATCGTGAGCGTCGCAGTTGCCACATTACTCCACTTCTCGGCGACCTGCACTGGTTACCAGTCAAGCAACGGATTGACTTCAAGGTTTTGTCGCTCACTTTCAGGTCACTTCATTCTATGGCTCCAGCCTATCTGTCAGATATACTACCCCATCAGGCCAAGCATCGTACCACTCGCTCTTCGGAATCCAACAGTCTGGAAATACCTCGTACAAACCTCAAATCCTTTGGAGACCGTGCATTTAGTTTGTATTCTCCCAAAGCCTGGAACTCCCTCCCGACCTGCGTCAGAACATCCCCTGACCTGACCACATTTGAAAGAAACTTAAAAACACACCTATTTAGGACAGCATTTAGTGGGTCCCTGTGATTCGTCCTTGATGTGCTTATGCGTGCTGACACTGTGCATGCTGCCACTAACCACATTTGCATGCTGACCCTGTGCATGTCACCCCTAACCATGTTATTTATTTTGTTTGTTTTTCAAGCATGATTTTACTTGCCATTTAATTGCATTTCCCATTGCAGCAAATGTAAAGCGCCTAGAAAGAGATTAAGTTCTCTGAGGGCGCTTTATCAAGTACAGTATTATTATTATTATTATTATTAAAGGAGGCTACTGCCGAATACACATGGTTCCGGCTCTGGTTTGTGGCTAGTCGGCAGTAAGGACAGACACACAGCTGTACAAGAGCTCGAACGACGCTTCAGAGAAACAGTCCCGTCTAGCAAGAAGAAACAGCAAAACGCAAGGCAGCACAGAGCTCCTAGCAGCTGTACCTCCTTGGCAAAGCTGGCCAACTTGGCGCCATCTTCGAAAAGCAGAGAGAACGGCTGCCTGTTGTCATCGTAAATCGTGGCATAGCGGTTGGGCTGCACCACAAATGTGAAGTTCGCATGCACAGTTGAGTTTGCCACTGGCTTCTGTTGACTCACATATAGGAGGATTCGATACTAGCAAAAAGTAAAGCAGAGCCACGGCCTAATAGTAAACAATGCCAAGGCGAATGTAATGCAGGAGTGTGCAGGGGCAGACCATGGGTAAAAAATCAGAATCATGCGCACAATGAAAACCCACAACAAAGAAGCTGCAGCGCACGTCAGTGAATGCATGCGCTAGCCCGAGCACACACATACACACTCGCACACACAAGCGGACGTCTGTTAACATCACTGGCTGGTTAAGGCATCCTTAGCTACATGACCATAGTTTCGACCCAAACGAGAAGGAGGGTGCACCTGTGCCTGCCTTTCACGGCCATGGTATAGTTCTATGTAAATCCACTTGTGAGTGCTGCACTACGTTAATTACATGTACATTTATAGATAGCTTTACGTAGGCGAGCACGCAAACACACACACACACACACACACACACACACACACACACACACACACACACACACACACACACACACACACACACACACACACACACTGAAACACGCGCTCCTGTGATTGCGCATGCTCGAACCATCTACTGCAAGCCTGTGAAGAACAACTACGTACTACACTATGCAAACTCACAATAAGCTGCCAATCGGCAGATTCTTCCGACATGCCGATGCTTTTGACAGATCACGCTACTAAATGCAGAGAGTAGATAATGCATCACTTCCGCTTGAGATGTCTAGCCTTAGCTACAGTGACTAGCTAAGGGATCAGAGCCACACTGCGCAGGCAAATTACCTCTGTTCGCTCTCCATTGGAAAGCAGGGCTGCTCCGATTTGGCCTTGAGAAGCATACTGGCCATTGACCAGGCGGTAGCAGTGAACTGCGCAAGCGACCACGACAGCCGAGGCGCCCGCTGACGAGGTGGCTGCTGCTGCGGTGGCGACCGGCTTCCTCTCCGCTGACTCTGCGCACACAATCAAGCTGCAGAGTGAGGCACGAATGTAAGCGGAGTAGACATGCTGCCGGCCCCCCACATCGAAGACGCACGGCGAGGCTGGCAGAAGCAGCGGAAGTAGACCACGCACACACTCGCCTCCCGCAGCCAGCCCGCGCCTTCGACCTTGCAGGCAACAGCAGCTCGGGCAAGCCAGCCACCAGGTGCCGAAGGAACGCGACCTGTTGGTTGTGGTCTACTACTGTGACGGTTTCATTCCTGTCAAGCGTTTGATCGATCTCCTGCCAGCAGCGGCAGCAGCAGCAGTCGATCAGCTAGGCAATGCCCACATCTCTCGGCTTCCCACGGGGCTTGGTCCTACTCGGGCCCCTCTTCCACCTAGCTATTTACTCTGCACTGCTAGTTAAGGTCGCAATATCGGACTCCTTTCCAATGCGGCAATCTCGGCCCAGCACTGCATGATGCCTCGGCGCTAGAAGTGCAACGAAACTGCACAAGATCAACAATAACTGTTGAGAGGGTTTTGGCTCAAAAAATGGCACCTATAAGAAACAAAATGAAAATTGGCAGAGGTTTCAATTGCAGAATACAACTACAAGAGGCTGACAATTCGATTTTAAAAATGCAATTCAAATGCAAGAGGCTGACAATTGCAATGTCGAGTGCATTCGACATACAAGGATTAGGAATTGTCAGCTGCTGCTGGTATGAGGAAGTAAAATTTACCACTAGCTGAATATACTCCCTTGCCACCGAAGGAAAATAATAGTGCGGAAACAGCCTCAAAAATTCATAGCACTGGTTCCATGCCAATCCATAGTGCCGATAACACCTACCTAATTGTTATGGGCAAGCGTAATGCCAAGCTCAAGTTCGAAAACCACAAACTCCTCAAGATTGATTCATCTAGCATCACTTCAGTGACATCTGCCCATAATCTGGGCATACTATTTCCAAAAAGACTTGTCCGTGGATGAGCACATTGCTTCCATTGTCAAGTAGGCCTACTTTCAGCTGAGGAACATTACCCAAATCAGAGCCAGCTCAGGCAATTGTATGACAGCCAAACTAGTTCAAGCCTGTGTCACACCTCACCTAGATTACTGCAATTCTGTTTAAACAGGGCTCCCGACCTATGCCATTAGTAATCTGCAACTGATGCAAAACTCAACATACATCAGCTCTGTCGTCAGCGGCGGTGCACACAGACATGTCACACCCCTGTTCTGTCTGAGCTTCAGAGGCTCCCTATCAAGAATCAACTCGACTTCAATATCCTCTCTCTGGCTTGCAGGTTGCTTGCTAGCGTGCTTCAGCCAACGTATCCGACCTCCTTGGCTAACGAGTGGCTTTCACACCACACGTTCCTTTGCTTCTAGTCGCTTTGCTTTCTTGCGATAAATTTAAATCTTTTTGCAATCGGACCCGCAGTTCGTATACATCCATGACGGGAACTTGCTTCTGGCTTCTGTTCCCATCTAAACTGACTTTGCATCATTTAAGTCACTGCAAAAGATGTATCTGTTCCGCTCAGTTATCCCTACGCCCCGACGAACTTTACTTGTCTTTTCCGTCCCTATGGGATTTGCATGCTTACCTGTACATAGTTCAGTGCATGTTACTAACAAGGGGTCGAGTTGGTTTGGTCCAACGGTTAAGATGCTTGCCCCGACCAAGGTCTGGCTTAGGTCGTGGGCTCGAGCCCAGAGGCATGTGTGAAGCACCTGAATAGAGATCAAGTTCTCTTGGGAAGGGCTACACAAATGAATTATATTTTATTATAGTAGCCAGTGGCCCCGAGTATCTTCTCGTATGCTTCTGCATTCTGGCCCTAAGAATGATACTTGTTGTTTATGCTTGCTCATCCAAGCAAAAAACTGTGCCCTTCATTATTGCCTCTCTTGCACTTATACAGCAGCTGGATAGAGATTTAATTCTGCTGCGGCATTGTACAAAAGCAAGCAGCTATTATTATTATTATTATTACCATCATTATTATTGGTACTATTATTATGATTATTATTGTGATTATTATTATTATTATCATTATGCCCACAGCTGCACCAAAGAGTGAGGGCCACCGGGCCAACCCCCCTTTGGACCAACCCCAAAGGTGGCTTTTGCTCAGTGGGATGAGGCCTACACAAAATATTAGCTGATTTAACTCATGTGTATAGCATCAGAATAGCCATAACGGCTATCACGGCTGCTTGCAGTTGGTAATAAAGGATAGCCAATAGCAGGATTCGAACCCACGACCTCGACCGTGAAGAGTGAGCCCCTTACCTCCAGGGCTATCATGGCCCTAAGTCCTAGCATGTCTCTTCGACCATCCTACGACTGGCTGCCTAGTACAAGTACATGTTCTAGACCTGCCTATGCTTAATCCTAGGCATAACCTGGCAATGCAGACTTGGCGGCTTGAAACACTTTGCACAAGTTCTACCATCCTTGAATATTTCTGGTTTTTAACTCGTAATTTGCCTGAGCTCGCCATGACATGGGTGGCTGTAATTAAGTCTTGGAACATAACATGCATTATGGAATTTCCTTCATTTTCAACTTCTCCCATATTATAGCCAGAATTTGGAACGAAAACATTATTCACACAAAGTTGGCAAATAATTCCGCACCAATTCTGTATGGTCTAACTCATTGTCGATTATGAAAGTGCTACTATTAATTGGTCAACCATCCTATGAGGGCCTGCCATTGGCGGGCACCAGACAGACAGCCACATATGCATGTGAGCAAGCATGCATACACATATGCACAAACACACGTGCACAAGTGCTTGAGAGCACACAGGCAAGTTCCCGTACACACGCACTTGCATGCAGGTACAGGTATCCAGATTTAAGGTATCGTACTGTAATAGCAAAAGACTACAATCATAGACTAGAAGCTTCCATCTTATACCTGCTTGCAGCACCGTCTGCCTCCGCGGTTGCTTGGGGGCTGTATATGATAAGCTGTCCTTGGGTGCCAACTGACCATCCGGCGTTGCACCGAACAGGTTTGATAGTCTTGAAGACCTTCAAATCCAATAAAAGCACATTGTGCAGCAGCATAATTTGGCAAACACCACACTCAACGTCGCAGAATAGAAACAGCAGGTAGACACAAAAGCTATTGAGTGACTAGCAGCACTGGGGGCAGTGGAACAAATAATGCTTGAAAGTAGACTTCTGAGAGCGCTCACTAACCAATGCCCGTGATTCACATACAAACAACTTGCAGTAAACCAATGGCAACACAAAAAGCAAGGAACTAGAAGATAGCAGGTAAGAGACAAAGATATATATATATATATATATATATATATATATATAGAGAGAGAGAGAGAGAGAGAGAGAGAGAGATAGAGAGAGAGAGAGAGAGAGAGAGAATGAGTGAGTGAGTGCATGGGCAAGACCAAGAGAGAGAGAGAGAGAGAGAGAGAGAGAGAGAGAGAGAGAGAGAGAGAGAGAGAGAGAGAGAGAGAGAGAGAGAGGAAAATGAAAAGATGTAAGATTAGCTAAGACTGCCACAGATCCATCCTATAGGTCAGAAACCGGCAACAAACACAACTGTGAACTCATAGTATTGTCGCTTGCAAATCTGTTAAACACGTTCGAACACAGCACTGTGTGTGTGCCTCTTCAATGATACTTGCACAATGGGTATCCACTTAGCTACTCCTCTCTCTCTCTCTCTCTCTCTCTCTCTCTCTCTCTCTCTCTCTCTCTCTCTCTCTCTCTCTCTCTCTCTCTCTCTCTCTTTCTCTCTCTCTCTCTCTCCATCTTCATCTCCATCTCTCTCGTGCTGTGTGTCTCTGCTTTGGTCACTGAACATGACTAGCAAAAAAGCAATAGTGCATGGCGCATGCTCACCACTGCCATACCCAAAAGATACGAATAGAAATGCAGGCAGATACTTGATGGACAAAACAATACCAGAGGGTTCGCCTCCCCTCCCGTGGACGGCCCATGAAGCATTAACCTCCCCCCCCCCATCCTTCAACAGGCAAGCACAACACGAATCATAAACGAGCATTGCAGCTGCATCAACAACGAAGCAAACTCCGAAACCAATCGACATGCTTCCTTTCCAGCCTGTTGAAATCGCCCTAGAATGAGATTCGGTTCCCTGACAGTGCTACGTCAAAGTCGTCATTATTATTGTTACTATAATAAATAACAGAGCAGCTCGGCTCTACATAATTTGAAGACCAGTGTGCCACTCTCAGACAGTCAGCCCCAACTCAAGACGAGGGCTTCAGCTGCCTACCTATCACTAGCAGTGGTGAGGATAGCTGGCATCACTGCTGCTGCACTGCTGCTGCTGCAGCTGGCAATTCAGGGGTCCGACAGCTGCGTGCGATCGCTGCTCCGGTGAATGCTTGGGCGGGGCGGTCCAGTAAAAGTTGACAGCCAGCGTTTGGAGATGAGCCTCGAGTAGGCAGTAGCGGCCGACTAATCCATCCTACGATGGTGCTCAATAACGCTTGCTTCACAGCATCGCACCACCGGAAGCATTCCCTACCACCTCGAATGCCCAGCCCACTCCTGTCCATCGAATCTCGCCAGCTAATGGCATGCACTTTAAAATGTGCTCGACATCTCTACGATCCAGGCTCACTCCCAGGGAGACTTTGCACGGCTCGCATAAAAAAAGCAAAAGCGAAGTGAGCACAGCTGAAGTCGAGCCCATTGTGAGCGGCGAGTGTCAGACACCGTGGGTGGGCATCGAAAAACTCGTAGAGCACGCATGAAGCCCATCGACTTCAGCAGTGCATCATTAGCTCTGCGGCTGCCAGCAGCACCCGTGTTGCAGCAATGCTACGCAATTAGGACACTGCTCCATCGTTTCTGTTGCTTCTGTGCTTGCGTTGCTGACTTTATGCGCCTCTCGAAGCAGAGCCTAACCATGTAAGCTGCTTACCAGCACAGACGGTTTTGCAACTCGTGCTTTGACTAGCCACGTGACTAACTTGGTCGGCAGCATGTGAACTCAATCCCCTCTCCCTTCCTTTGCCACATATCCAAGTCTACCATTAGCCTCAGAGAACCATCGCCCCTCCCCCCCCAGTGGCCCGAAAAAACGCGGTGATAAGGCGATGTGCAGTCCTGAAGCTGGACTGCAGCCTCGATGCATTACACTGATTGCCAGCCCCGAGCGATGTTCACACGAGAGGCGCGCCGAATTTACAGTCCCCTTTTAAATTTTTTGATAAGCAGACACTTGTCATCCTGCTGTTCTGCCTGAGGCTCGGGTAACCACTGACCACGCTTCAGTGAGCAAATCACAGAAAGACTGAAAAGATTGTTTCCCAGCAGCAAGCCAGGGGGGTGATCTCTTTTTGGGTCTGTCCCAAAGGAGGCCTTTAGCCCCAGCCATCTCCCGACAGCCTCGAGTGCCACTTCCTCTCCCCACCCACCCGACTAAGCATAAGCCGCTAGACACTCAGGAAGCATGCAAGTATGCATCTCCCATCGGCAGCATAGTTGCCTGAAACATCAACGATGGTGCACTCTGCCCATGTATAAACTCGTGCAACATAAAAGCCTAGACGCACAGACAACCCCTCATCCACGGAGACACTTATTTATCGAAACTTTGTATAAATTTATTCTGAGGCACCAGAGATAGCAAATTCGACTTCCGTGTACAGACAGGCTAACCCCTTGAGGTGGGCATGTGAGCACTTTATCAAACCGCTTTACGGTTAGGCCGCATTTTCACTTACAGCCCTCGGAAAACTATTCCTGTAACCAAGTCGGCATCAAAAGAATTTCCGACCGCAGGCCCGGCCGTCTAAGTAGAAGTGCAGGCAGCCGGCTCAAGAGACCTGGTGTCGAAGTCGATCAGGTGCCACTCCCCTCCCATAAAAATGGTCGAAGCATTTGTTTGTACAGCCCTCCGGATCGGATCGCGTCGCCTGCGTTGGGCTGGTATGCGGCGTTGGTTCGGTCGAGGCGCCGCGACTTGGAAGGCGGCACGCCGTCAGCGGCTTGCACCAGAGACTGCATAGGAGTCGAGAACAGCTGGCCCGACCGGCGTCGGCTCTGCGACAAGCGGATGACGGTGAGAGGGCGACCGCGTCCGTTCGACCGGCTACGTAAATAGACATTGCGGACGTTCAAACGCAAAAAATCCCTCAAACAGCCAAGATGAAAGGCGACGCCGTGATCCTTCCGATGCCGACTCGTAAAAACGGTCCAGCCGGGCCCTGTCGGAGGTACTTAAGCAACCAACGCGATCTCGACCCTCCAAGCAGCCGTCTCGGTTTCAGGTGACGAGCAGCGGGCGCTCGTTGACACGATCATCACTAACTTTCGCTAGCGCACTAGGTCCTTCGAGTCGCCAAACGGTTGTCCGAGAGCGTCTGGGTCGGCGGTGAGCAAACAGGAAGAGGGTTTGAGGTTCCCGCTGACGCACCGCCGCCCGCGCGAGGTGCCCAGGCAAATCGGCGTCGTAATCGACCACTCTTAGGCAAAGAGATAGTCTTGCGAAGGAGTTTATGAAAAGGGCCGAATAATGCCCTCGTCCGCAACGAGGCCAACAAAACGCGCCGGCACGTGCAGGCCCGATGTTCGAACGACGTGCGAGCCGCGCATAATCGGCGACCCCGTGGCGACCAGTGCATCGCAGCTATGAGCGTCTCTCATTAGTACTTCATTTCGGTGCACTCACCCGAAGCCGCCACTAAAGTCACCGTCGTCCTCCGAGGAAAACATTCCAGGAGGAGTCGCACCCCGCCCCTCCACAAATGCGCCGGACTTCAGCTTGGTTACGTCACTTCCGACACAGGCTGCACAGAGATTGCGGCTGCTGCTTGCCTCTCAGTCGGACTGCGCACGACTTCCCCAATGGCTGCGATAGCGCGCAGTGAGTATAATAATGCAAGCAACCGGTTCGAGTGTGCCTGCCTTATTTTTACGGCATTGTTTCCTATCCCGCGAGCTCTGCCCTGCATGTCCTGCAGCTCTCGAAGGTAAGCTGGGCCTAGACTCACCGCGCCTGCCGCTACCCGTTCGTTGCGAAGAGTTCGGCTGCTTTGTGAGATATTGAATACGGTAGCACGCTCCTAGAAGCCCAGCTGGTGACGGTATGCGCCTCTAGCTGAGCTTGACCGATGCTTGCCATTCGGCAAGAATCGCGATGTGCCTAGTTGTGCATAAGCACGAAGCTGTCGCGAAAGCATTGCGGAATTCCGTCGCCATAAACGTCTCGGCTCGCGCAGCAGCCCGGCAGAAGCCCGTGACCGGCTTCGCCAGCCCGGGTTCAACCACCAACCCCTCCCACCAGATCGTTTCCGTGTTGGCAGCCGTATGCCTAGGTCTTGGTCATGGGACTTCGGCACTACGTTTTTTGTGCGATACGCTCTCCTCAAGTCTTTACTGACATCGGGTTTCTTGCCCGTGAGGATAGATCCGCAGCAGATATAAGCCCTGCGCTTCGAGACCTGTTGGAGCACCATTGTCAGCACGTGGTTGTCTCCTTTCCGGAAATAGAAAAGACTGGCGCTGCGAGCTTGAGAGGTGGCGAGCTTGAGAGGTGGCGGCCGATCGAGAAATCCATTATCTGGCATATAAAGCGTGAAGCCACGATTCCATTGTCTGCTCAGGCTGTGCTAAGGCTAGCACGTGCAAGAGATCTGGTTTGTGGGGCTATGCCCTAGGTTGGAGGACCAGACCTAGTTAGTGGAGGGCTAACCTAATAAGCTCAGCTAGACCCGGTTAGCCGAGCTAAGTAGTATAGAGTCGCACTTAAACTCCATTGCAATCAGACGACTAATCTATGTTGTCAGCTTCGACAAGTGCGCTTACTTGCAAGAGGCACGAAAGCTTGGAGTTTAAATAGTTGTTAATAAGTAAGAGAGGCTAATACATTATCGATTAGATTCAGTCGAAAGAAGTTGTAAATGTTATGTAGTGGTTACATCGCAGTTGCCTTGCTTGCCTGACTCAGCTGTGTCTGGCATTGCTGTGGGCAGGCCATTTCATCTGTGCATTGGCTCCCTTCTGTAGCACGGGGGGGGGGGGGGGGGAGGAGAGGGGGTGGCCCAGTGCTATACATGCAGTTTCCTACCGGTCAATGGCAAACTGCGTACTGGTCTTCCAGCATGTGCGATCAGGCGATTGCAGCTGGTGCAAAACTCCGCAGCTAGGCGTGTCTGTCGTGAGCGTTGCAGTTGCCACAGTACACCACTTCTGGCCGACCTGCACTGGTTACCAGTCAAGCAACGGATTGACTTCAAGGTTTTGTCGCTCGCTTTCAGGTCACTTCATTCTTTGGCTCCAGCCTATCTCTCAGATATACTCCCCCATCAGGCCAAGCATCGTACCACCCGCTTTTCGGAATCCAACAGTCTAGAAATACCTCGTACAAACCTCAAATCCTTTGGAGACCGTGCATTTAGTTTGTATTCTCCCAAAGCCTGGAACTCCCTCCCGACCTGCGTCAGAACATCCCCTGACCTGACCACATTTGAAAGAAACTTAAAAACACACCTATTTAGGACAGCATTTAGTGGGTCCCTGTGATTCGTCCTTGATGTGCTTATGCGTGCTGACACTGTGCATGCTGCCACTAACCACATTTGCATGCTGACCCTGTGCATGTCACCCTTAACCATGTTATTCATTTTGTTTGTTTATCAAGCACGATATTACTCACCATTCAATTGCATTTCCCTTTGCAGCAAATTTAAAGCGCCTAGAGAGAGATTGAATTCTCTCAGGGCACTTTATCAAGTGCATTATTATTATTATTAAGTTGGTATCAGCAGCTCGACGGAATCCTGGCAGACCATGCTGACTTGTCTATTGTTGACTGGCAAACTCTAGTACCTGCGTTGATAGTGCAGACCATATATATATATATATATATATATATATATATATATACATATATATATATATATATATCCCGCGAGCTCTGCCCTGCATGTCTGTCGCTCTAACGTGCTCCCAGCCCTCTAAGGTAAGCTGGGCCCAGACTCACCGCGCCTGCCGCTACCCGTTCGTTGCAAAGAGTTCGGCTGCTTTGTGAGATATTGAATACGGTAGCACGATCCTAGAAGCCCAGCTGGCGACGGTATGCGCCTCTAGCTGAGCTTGACCGATGCTTGCCATTCAGCAATCAATCGCGATGTGCCTAGTTGTGCGTAAGCACGAAGCTGTCGCGAAAGCATTGCGGAATTCCGTCGCCATAAGCAGAGTAAGCAGAACGTCTACTTAAGTAGGAATTCGAGAGAAGTTCTTTAGCAGGGAAAGGTGGACCTCAGATCCTCTCTCGAATTCCTACTTAAGTAGACTTTTTGCTTACTCTGCTATATCTCCTGACCGCGTGGGACACGATTATCACCAAGTTCTTCTTGAGCACCAGTTGTCTCGACTGGGCATCACTGGCGTAACATTGTACTTGTTTAGGTCTTTCCTTAGTCGTAGGTGTCAGGTATTAGATATCAATGGTCACTGATCATCCAGTGAGCCTTTGATTTATGGCATGTTCCAAGAATGTACTGGTCTTCCTTCTTTTCACAGTTCGTATTCCCTGTTCTTGATGCTATAGCTAAGCACAATCTTGGCTTTCATTTTTAATGCAGCTGACACACAGCTTTCATGTGCCTTGATCCATCGTGACTTTCCAGTGCCTCGACCGTCTCAGCCACGTTTCAGTCTGCATTGCTGACGTTCTCGAATTTCGATGGGAGCTTTCTTAAACTGAATGCTGAGAAGACCTGCCTAATAGCAATGGGAAAACCTAGTTTCGTTCAAAAATTATAAATCCTCGCTTCAACTGTGGCTTGACCAGCATTTTTCTTGTATCGCCTGCTCGGGATATGGAGCATCCTGTTCCAAAATGACCTTTTGCCAAATGTCCACATCCATTCCACGATCAACTCCTGCCCCTTTCAGTTAAGTAACATAACCAAAATTCTTAGATATGGGTACCACATCAAAGTTGGTACGTGTGTTTTATGAGATCCCATCTAGACTTCTGCTTGCACTACTTCTCCTACCTGCACTGGCTCCCCATCAAGCAGTGCATTGGCTTCAAGGATCTTGCACTCCCTTCTGCCTATAAGGTCTTACCATTCTCTGCCTTCGGCTTATCTATTAGACATTCTCGATTCCGGAGCCTACTTTCGCCGCCTGACTCTAGTAATTTAGCTGTGTCCCTATCCCACCTCAATGCTTGCGAGGCCGTGCCTCCTCTTCCTGTGTACTTAAAGCATACAACTCTCTGCCGACTGACATCGCGACATTACCTGGCTTGACGACATTTAAAGTGAACCTAAAAAGCATAATTTTCCTAACAGCACATCTTTCATCATTCATTTGCGAATTTCAGCAATACATTCAGGAAGAGAGTTGAGAGTTTGACTTGCTGTAAGGCTGGGAGGAATCAGAGCATAGGTACAGGTGTGTGTCATCGGCATAAAAGTAAAAGCCTAGATTCTGCTTGTGCTTGCATGGGCAAGATGGAATGAAAAGAAGTGGACCAAGCACAGAGCCCAAGGGTACCCCATAGTTTATTGGTTTCACGGATGATTGTTGCCCATTGATATCATTGCCGTGGAGTCTCTCACTTGAGATAGGACCCTAACCATTGCAGCACGGTGTCGTTGATGCCTAGGCGAAATGGGGGCGCTGAAGACGACGGACTTGGTGAATAATAGTATCAAATGCTACCGAAAGATGAAGCAAAACAAGCAGAGAGACTTTACCCGAGTCTGCTTTCCCGAGAAGGCTGTAATTAACCCAAAGTAATGCTGACGTCTTGGTGATTAGTTATAAAACCTGACCGGAACCTGCTAGGTTTGAAGTTTCAATATACGACTTGAGTTGGTTTGCCACCACTTGTTCCGATATATAGTTTATAGAAACGATAGTTGGGAGTCTGGGCAGAAGTCGCTTAAGCTCTCCCGGTCAAATGTTGCCTTCTTTTGTAGTGGCCTAACAACAGCCCTCTAGGGCTCGCTGCCAAAGTGCCGTTCTGCACGGCTTGTGTTTCCCAGAGGCAGGGCGTTGCTGAAGCTTTTCTGCCTTGAATTGACACGGTACACACATTTAGCTGCCCTTCACATGCCCATGGTACACACATTTAGCTGCCCTTCAGGATGCTGGTGAAGTTTAGTACCTGGTGATGGCCAAGCAGGTGTGTTCGCATTAGCTAAGTACGGAGATACATAAGATTCTATGGGTGAGCTCAGAAAATATGCAAGAGTCACGGCCCCTCTATGGCAGGCTGGTTTTGCTGTTCCAGTTTTGCTTTCCAGCCAGCACCCCTAAACCCTCTTCTGGTAACGTGTGTTCTCTCAAGGGGGGCCCTAGTGACCTGTACCTCCGCGAAATTGGAGCTGCTAAGCAGCATGGTGCATTCTGAAAGCCTTTTCACTTGGTCCTTTCCACAAGCTTTCCTCCTGCTCAAGTGACTACTTAGCCCATGGTGTGACGTTCTTAGCCAGTAATTCTATAGGATGAAGCCTAGTTCGGTCCTACTCTATAATAATGATGAGACAATTGTATAGCCCGTTAAAAGAACTAAATATCCTCTACTTTAGGACCCATCCTGGTAAAGGGGAGTTTTTACAGCCGGGTTCCTCCTGAGTAAATGGCTGCCGCCCTGCAGTACAGCAGCTCCACATTACCAGGTAACCAGAAAGTCGCGCTGGTCTTGCAAGCTCAATTACTCGATTGCTTTCATTGTTGCATCATCTGCTGGTCTTCGGCTGTTTGCAGCTTCCGAAAACTCGTTTGGCTAGCAGGTGACCATTTTAAGTTACACGTGTATGTGTACAATTAATGCCTGCACTGTTGCAGAGAGACAGGGAGAGAGAGGAGGGTAGTGGAGAGAGGGTAGTAGGAGATTCCAGATTAAGTATCCTCGACTATTAGAAATGCTTTTGCACACCCGTGCAAAACAAGCACCGTGGGAAACAGCACTAATCAAGGTGGTAATGGAGCAATGGACTGGGATGTGCTTTGTTGAGTGTGCCACAAATAACTGCTATCCATTTGCCGGCTCCAAAATAAGCTGGGCAAAGTATCTGTTGCAGTCTCTTTTAGAGGTAGCAGTGCTTTAAGTTTACCCTAGACAATTTCAAGGATTGGGCATGAGCTCTCCTGCAATGGAATCAGAAGTGTGACCCGGCCAATGACATGGTACTTTCAAACTTGGATCCGTCGTTCCATTTCCAATATTAACTATGCGTAGCTATGGTTTTGATTCCATTTTACAATGCTGTTTTGACTTACCCGCAAAGCCTCACGGAATTGTTCGTGCTGGCTCTCTTGCAAAGGCCTGGCTTAGCCAGAGGCCCTGTGCTTTCCAACTGCAATCTGCCTGCCATTTTCAAACTAAGTGGAGCAAAGCTGCGATTTGGCCCCTGTATTATTGACAGCGTTGCTTCGAGTTTACCCCACAATTTCAGGCTATTGTGCATATCCATTCTCGTGCAATTGGCCTGCTAAGGCCTCGCCCAGCCAGTAGAATGGTACTTTCGAACTGCAATTCATCTGCCATATTCAAAAGAAGCTTCTCGAAGCTGTGCTCAATTTCATATTACTGACCATTGTTTATCGAGCTCGCTCAAAAATTGTCATGCCATATGCGTCCTTTGCTGGTTTTTCAAACTGCGATCCTCTTGCCAAGCCGAAAATAGCTGTGGGAAGCTTCGATTTCGGCTCCATGTTACGGAGCATAGCGTTTTGACTGTAGCCCTTTTTTTCTCAGCCCAGGGGTATGGTGCTTGCAGTTCAAAACCCGTGTCGCGGGTTCGAGTCCTGCAGCAGGCAGTCCTTCATTGCCTACTGCAAGTGGGTGATAGCCGACAAGGCTCTTCTGCTCCTGTGTAAATGAGGCTTGTAAATCAGCTATAAAAAAATTAACCTGGCGCTTTAACAATATAGCGTGTGCGCATTCTTTTGAAAATCCTCCCGTTATGCGAGGCACTTTCGACTTGTGGTGTACCTTTCTTTTCCAAAACATGCAGTCAAACTCTGTATTTTCTTTTTACTGACGAGGTTGTTTCAAGTTCACCTCTAAATTCAGTCGTGCATGAGGTACTTTGTGTGAATACCTTGTTTGAACCTTGCCTCCCCGAAGGCATTGCCCTCCTTTCGGCCCAGAACTCGGAACTGCAATCCACTTGCCAAGCCAAAAAAAACTAGTTTCAAATAAGCTTTGACTTAGTGTTCCAACTTACAGCTTATAGGGTATTTCGAATTTACCTACAGAAATTCTGAGCCATTGTGCGTTCGAATTGCCAAAAAAGCCCGGCCATGACTCGAACCCTTCGAGCGCTACTGAGGATTCACTTGTAGCTCTAACATTCCGAGGCCCCAAGCTTCAATATTGGCTGTATGTCATTGAGTAATATGCTATGAGTGCTTACACAGAATGTCATTGAACATGAGCAGTTATATAAAAATGGCCACCGAACGCCCACCCAGCCATAGAGTGAATCCAGTTGTGTGCCTACTATTGTGCAATCAAGCGTCGATAAATGGATGTATATCACGGGCAACCGAAAGATGATTTTATTTTCAAAATATGTGTGGAACAAATTGATCAGCTTTGCTGTGTTTACAAGCTATGTTGGCTGGAACAGTAATTGGCAGGGATGTCGGTGGTAGCATCTTTGGGGCATAACTTGACCTTTTTGGCTCTCACTTGAAAATATATTTTGGTTACGTTGAGATGTGGGTTTGGCTCCACTTTGTTATCAAGCAACTCACGAGCACAGCACTGTGATATTTCCTTCGAATCACATTTTATTTACAGGCAACAGCATAGTTGAATAAACCAAATGTTACATACAGAGCAGTGACTAAAATACAGATATTATCCTATTTAGAGAACACTTTCTCCATTAGATATATTGGAGGTGCTTAGAATATATGCTCCACGATATAAATGGCATGCCAATATTTACGTAAGCAACAACTTGTCCTCATCATAGCAAAATATATGCAGACTTGTCTTTTTGTCTCCTGTATTGCCTCATATCATACCTCTAGTGGTATAAACTTCTGTTAAATTTTAAGAAGCAAAACGGTTGTTTCATGCTCAAGCCAACACGGAACATAACAGACATCGATTTGTAGGGTGATTCTTCACTGAGCACCATCAAGAGGGCATGATCGGTGATTTTCCTGGGGGAACCGGTCTGGGTTTAGAGATTGCTCTGCTGACGATGTGGCTGCCATTTATTGGAGTAATTTGTGTTTTTGCTACTGATTATTTGATGTAACCCTCTCCTAAAACCCCCAAAAAAGCAAGCATTCTTTCAAGAAAGAAACTGTTCCCACTTTTTAGTCGTCACTCTCTGTGCAGTGTGCCAAGTTTGTTTAACCATGGTGCGTATTAATGATATGTAATTTGAATGAATTAACACAGTGCTGTGCTTTTGTGATCCTTCAAAAACAGCGTGAAGCAAAACCGATAGCTAAACTTGTACTATGATCAAATTGTAGGTTTCCAATAAGTAGCACCCAGTCTTTAGCATCCAAAGAGGACTCGATTTCTTCTCCGATGCTGTACATTATGCATTGCAATAGAAGCAATAACCAATTGCTTTTGAAAATCAAAGTATTCTGCTCAGGAAAACTTGTAACAGCACACAAAATACTCACTGCTCCTGGTTAGACACTCGATAGTATCATTCAATCAATCAAGAACGGGAAGGCAAAGCACAAGGAAAGAAGACAAGAGCTCCGGGGGGGGGGAGCACTGTACGAAAGCATGTCACTGCCATCCTAGCAAGCTCAAACCTAACAAGTAGGTTCCAGTCTCGGTTTAGAGCTAATCACTCCACAGAGCATTGCTTAGGGTGTATAACGACCTTCTCGGGAATCCACTTAGGTAAAGTCTCTCTACTTGTTCTGCTTGATCTTTCGGCAGCATTCGATACCATGGATCACAAAGTCCTTCTTGAGCATCTTGCATCTCGCCTGTGCATCACTGGCACTGCACTGCAATGGTTCAAATCCTATCTCAGTGGGAGCCTCCAGACTATTGATTTGAATGAATACAATCATCCGATGAACCACTTAAGTACACGGGGGGGGGGTACCTCAGGAGTCTGTGCTCGGTTCTTTTCACAGTTTATACCTCTAACTCTTGCCGATGTGATCGCTAAGCACAATACAGGCTTTCACTTTTATGCAGATGACACTTAGTTGTACCTTTGCTTTGATCCCTCCCATCCCTTCAGCACATCGAATTCTCTATGCACCCTTGCTGCATATATTGATGAGATTCGCCCATGAATGGCAGCACACATTCTTAAAGTAAATGACGAAAAAACAACTTGCTAGTTTTGGGCAAACCAATTGCGATTCAGAAATTTGGAAACCCTAATGCTCAAACACATTAATCATACCACTCACATCAATGGCCATATCCTGGGTCTCTTTAACACTGAGGATGTGTTTACATCCCTCTGTACAAAGTCACAAAGATTGTGTGGGTGTTATGCAGGAGAGTTTTGTATCTGCTCCACTTAGCTTATTGTTTGCCTGCTGACCAACTCGTATCGTTGCTTCGTCTTGTTTACTGTTCTCCTTCTGTTGTACGTACAGGGCAACGTCGAGTTTGTCCAGCGACCCAAATTAAAAAGCATTGACTCGTACTTTATTTAATCTGTCTTTGAGGCAGGTCTTCTTGATCTACACCCAGACTCGACCAACAGCCTCGGTACCCTCACTGATGCATTGAACATGACTTCAGGAGTGCTTGCTGCTCCTCATACATTCTGCCCGTGTTTAGAGTCGAAGATTCCTTTGAAAAGTCCTGCCAGGTGGACCCAAAACAGATTTACTTGACAGTGAACAATTTGGTGGCTAATTCTGATAGGTCTCACTCCCCAGATAATAACCGCTAGGCCGACAAGTTTTCAGCCTTCTTCACTGAATGTTGAGCACATCCATGCCTCCATAAGCCCTCTCCGACTAAAGGAATTGTTTAGTCGCAACCTGTTACCTGCCTCAAGAGACTTTCCAAAGTCTCTGCATACGGTGTAGCTACCTAATAAAGTCTGGTAAAAGAGGGCTCATCTTCTGAAGACTCTATACCATCCCCTCCGTGGTCTTCACTGGCAGATAAACTTGGACCAGCCATAACTGAGATTTGCAATGGTTCCCTGGAAGATGGGATTGTACCCAGGTTCTTCAAATCGATCGTCGTTAGACCGATACTTAGAAAGCCTGGGTTAGATGCAGAAGTCCTTGCAAACTATCGCCCAGTTTCTCCTTTTCTTTTTGTCAGATTTGTGAAAAGATTTTGCTAAAGAGCGTGTAGCACACATTGAAAAGAACGGTCAGAAAAATCAGTCGGAATTGAAATGACATAACTCCACAAACTGCTTTCCTCCGTCTAACCACTTGATATCCTATGCTGCAATGATGACGGGAACGTCACTGCTCTAGCTCTGCTGGATCTGTCAGCTTTCGACACTATCGATCGAGATACCGATATCACAATACAATACAAGATATCGATCAAGATATCGATCGCCGAGCTGGTTTGGTCTAGCGGTTAAGGTGCTCGCCCCGACCAAGGTCTGACTGAGGTCGTGGGCTCGAGCCCCGAGGCATATGTGAAGCACCTGAATAGAGATTAAGTTCTCTTGGGGCGCTGTATAAATGAATTATATTTTTTTAAGATATCCTACTGGAACAATTGAAAACAACGATCGGTCTGGCAGAGCAGGCAATGGCTTGATTTAAATCGTACTTGTGTTCGTCGTGTGAGGGTTGGGTCTCATCCAGCAGACCATCACCTGTGGAGTCCCACGGGTTAAATGCTTGCCTTGCTGACATTTTGGATGTTAGCAAGTTTCCTTAAACTTGACGGCGACAAATCAGAACTGCTACTTGTAGGATACCCCAAGCACGTGGTTGGACTAGAAGATCTTGCTCTTCGAGTAGTTGGTGCAGTTGTGCTACCGTCACCATGTGGTTGGACGTTGGGTGTAGTCTTTGACAGCTGCTTAAATTTTTTTAAAGTTTCATTGAGAAAGGCATCTGCTGCTGGCCATCACGTCCGATACCTATCTAAGATTAGCTTGCAAAGGATTTAACTAGCTCCTTGGTTCTGTCTCGGCTAGATAATTTTTAATTCCATTTCGGCTGGCCTACCGAAAAAAAGCTACTTGGCTGCTGAAGCCAGTGATGAATGTGGCTGTAAGGCTAGTGCCCTGACAAATTTTGCAAAGCGAGTGGCTCGAAGTATAATTATCTGCAGCTTTGCAAAGCCTGTTGTGGAAATATGCGGTGGATTGCAGTCTGCAAGTGCCTGCCCTTGGGGGCCAATTTCGAGAGATGGTAGATGAGAAACAGAATGAGAATTTTGGGTGAGCTCGAAACGTTGCGATCAGTAATCTGGGATCAATACCCAAAGGTCTGGAGGCTAATTTTGAAAGTAGTGAGCTGGTTACAACACCTGGCCACTTGCTGGTTTGAGCCTTTGTAGGCCATTTGCCTGAACACGTGTAAGGGCCATTTCGTGAGACTTTCGTGATAAACCAGAAACGTGATTGTCTGTAGTAGCAAACCTATACTGAAGCCTGGTTTGGAAATAGCACGTGGATCACAGTTCTTCGTGGGACTCATTTGAGGCAGGCACTGGCGAATACGACTGAGAGCGCATTGCAATGCGCAGCTGAGTAAGGCTTGTGTGTGGCCGAGTACATGGCATAGCTGAAAGCAACAGTGGGAGCATTAGTGTGGCAATGTCGACCATATATCTCAGCAACTATCCTATAGCATCTGCACGGAATTTGATATCCTGTTCCAAAGTGAACTTTCATAACCACATCAGCTCGTCAGTCCAAAACTCTGCAGCTAGGCTCGGCTGCCACGAGCAGCCACGTCACACTGCCGTCAATCGCCACATCATGCCACGTCTAGCTGACCTGCACCAGCTCCCAGTCAGGCAGAGCATCGACTTCAGGGTTTTGTCACTCACTTGTAGGTTCCTTAATTCTCTGGTTCCACCCTACTTATCTGAACTGCTCCTTATCAGGCTAGGCATCCGCAGCTTTTCTGGCTCCAGTCATTAGGCTTTGCCTTGAATCATCCTCAACTCCTTTGGAGACAGTGCCTCAAGCTTATTATCTTTTACTAAGACCCCAGTGGCTCCTGAGATCTGTTGCTTGGCACAGCCCGCGCTCGTCTGGCTTACTTACTGGGCCTCGACTCGCGGCTCGCCGGCCAGCAGCGACGAGCTGCTTTCTGCAGACCGAGCAGCGTCGTCGTCGAGATACGCGTACACCTGCCGTGCATCACTTGCTGGCTTGCTGTTATTCCCCTGCCCCGCCCTAGGCACCTACTCTAGTCGGTGCTGCTGCTGCAGCACGGCCGAACACTGGCCTTCCTGTGCTGTGCAGCTCATGTGCGCTCGCCTGTTTTCTCTCACTTGTACATTCACGGGTGACGGGTTTTTTAATTTTTAAAGCTTTTTTGCAGCCAATGAACCTACAGGACAGCCTCTTTCGGCAGATAAGCTCCTCCTTGCCACCGCCGGCTCAAAGCGAAGACGTGAGCGCGTATAAGCACTGCCAGCCGATTCACCGAAGTGGCGGTGCGGTCGTCGATCAGCTGCAAGCCTTCACCTCGCCCGGCACGTGCCGGGCCGCGGTGGCCGCACCTGCAGGCGCTGGTGAGCAGCTGCAGCCACTGCTGCGGCTGACGCCCACTCGGCCGGTGTCGAGGTCTCCGGACGGCGGCATGCTGGCACAGGACAGGCATTCGGTTCCCGTGCCTGTTCGCACCTTGACGGCGAGTGGCTACGCTGGTTTGAGCGCGCCGGCGCTGCTACAGCAGCAGCTGACGCCACCCCAGCAGCAGCTGTGGGGCGACACGTCGGCGCCCGGCGCCAGGCTTTGCACTGCGGCTGTTGGAGTCCCGGCCACTGCCATGCCAGCGCCGTACGTCCGTCAGGCTGTCGGCAAGCAGCAGCAGCAGCAGAACTGGGCTGCGCCAATAGCATCACTTCCGTCGTTGCTCTCGAATTCGATCGGCTTGTCCGGAAGTGCCCAGCCGTTGCCACAGCTGCAGCTGCCTGTTCCGTTGGCACCTACGACCCGAGTCGGCAGCAGTGGCTGCACAGTGGGCCTGGCCGCTGCTGCTGACCGAGCGAGCTGCGCTGCTGCCTCGCCCGACGAGTACGGACCCGCCGACGATCTGCTGCCTTCTCTCGCTTGGCTCGACATCGACCTGGCCTTGGACGGCGGCCTGCGAGCAGGCCACGGCTACGACCAGGCTACAAGCCCGGACTACCCTTTTAGCAGCCTGGAGGCAGCTGGCAATGCGTCGACGCCCAATCCGGGAGCTGCCTGTGCAATCGGCAAGGCGTCGTCCGCCGCGGCAGCAGCCAACCTGCCAACGTACGACGGCGTCGGCATGCTGGACGACGCCGATGGGGGTGGCATTCTGGACTACGCCGGAGACGGCAGCCAGTACCTCCGCGATGGTGAGAACTCGCTTGCGTCTTGTCACGTGAGCGACGATTTCTTCGACCTCGGCTTCGAGCTGCCCGCATCGTTCAGCATCGCCGACCTGTCGTCGGGCTTCGTCGCGGCTGAGGCATCTTCGTGGCTGGCTGCCGCTTGCGAGTCGGCGATTATGCACGGCGGCCTTGCCGGCCTTGCCGGCGTTGCCGCCACCGCCGTGCCTCCCCCGGCGAGCTTGGCGGCTGCAGCGCTTGGTCCGACTGGGAGCCTACCAGCAGCCTATGCCGTAGGTCAGTGCAACAGCGCTACGGCTGTAGCCGCAGCGGCTGCCACTTCGAGCTTGAGCGTGGCCTGCAGTACCGCTCGGCCAGTTGGCTTAGCCGCAAAGAGCAGCAGCAACGCTTTCGGGCCAGGCTGCTCGTTGCCACCACCACCCATATCCGGCTGCAGCACTTCTGCCATTGGTGCCGCTCCGGCTGCCACCATTGCCAGGGCGGCCGTGGCAGCTGCTGCTTCGGCAGCAGCCCCAAGGCATCTCGGTGTCTCGCCTAAACCGGGCGGCCACGCCTCGACCACGACTTGTCGTCCTGGCCCGCATCTGCCTGCGTCAGTGGCGGTCCGTCATTCCGTCGGTCAAGCAGACCGTCGCTGTCCAGCGACCGTCGAGTCGTCCTTCGGCAATCGCAGCGGCGGCGGCTGCAGCAGCGGCAGCTCGGATGCACCCGCGGCGCAAGCGCAGCTCTCACCGTCGGGACTGCCGTCGGTCGCCACGCTCGTGCCGCGCTCCGGCACGAGCGCAGCGAAGCTGCCAGCGCCTCGTACGTCGCTGAGCGACCGAAAAGTTGATTCCCCGGCGGCGGCAGCCGCCGCGCCGCCGGCAGCCAGGCAGCGGCAGCGCATGCAGGCCACCGAAGAGATCCTGCGCAGCTCGGGCCTGCTGGAGGCCACCACGCTCACTGGCCGCGTCGCCGCTCGCCAGCGCGTCATCCAGTTCGAAATCCAGAAGCTCAAGCAGGCGATGCACGAATTCGTCTTGTCCATCGTCTGCGAGGAGCCGGAGGTGAAGCGACGTCGCTACCACAGAGTGGCGCCGACCGTGGCCAGCCGCCGCCAGTAGGTCAGTGCACGTCAGTCCGCGGTGGAAACCTTGTGGAAGCCTAGACTGCCAGCCGAGAGCTGTCATGCTGTGATGGCGGCCATCGTCTGCTGCCGGTGGCCGTGCGAGCGGCTGGCTGTGAACCGAGCAGTGGTGCATCGGTTGTCCGCCAGTGTGCAGAAGCCTTGTCTCTCAGAATGTTCTGCAGCTGCAGCAGCGTGATTGGTCGCGGGTGGAAGGGGCACTGCTACCCCTTAGGAGGTATTGTATGTGTGTGTGTGTGTGTGTGTGTGTGTGTGTTGTGTGTGTGTGTGTGTGTGTGTGTGTGTGTGTGTGTTGTGTGTGTGTGTGTGTGTGTGTGTGTGTGTGTGTGCCACGTGCATGTGGGCTGAATGCCATGTCCGCGTGGTGCATGCAGCTGTGCTGGATGCTTCACTTGCAACCTATCGACTAGCGGTGCTCAAGCGCCGGGAGAGGGGAGGGGAGGGCAGAGAGCAATTGGCTTTATTAACAGGAGCAGTGCATGTGCATCTGCTCCCATTACTTATATATTTTTTTATTTAAGTGTTTATGCTCGCTTTGTTAATTTCTCGTTGCCGTAGCCATTGTGGCTTCGAGTTGTGTTGCTGCTGCTGCAACTCCAACTAACTTGCCACGGGTATGCAGCAGGTCTTGTCTTTTGATGAATTGCTTGAATTTGCTTGAAGCTAGCCAAGCCATCCTCCCCCCCCCCTTGCCATTTCAAGCACCCTCTCGGGTTTTGCGGCTCGGCCACCCTGCCTTGGTTCGGCCTCCTTCACCTGGCACCGGCCAAAAATGCTTGGAAGCAGAGACCAGCTGGACGAAGCAGCCAGCCTCTGGATGAGTAGTCACTAGGCATTCAAGTCCGAACATAGTACTTCTTGGTCTCTATGCATTTGCGTTGGCTGACTTGAAGTTGTAAAAGAAGCCGATAAATGAAATTCTTTTATAGCGTCTAATCAGATTTCGATCGGAAGACCCTACGTTGCCAGTATTGAATAATTACGAGCCTGGTCGGTATGAGTAGTATCTGGTGAAGAGCTCCCTAAGACAAAATAGCCTACTCTGAAGGAACTACAGAAATCGGTCTTAAGCAAAACCTGTAAAGTGGCATTGATTCATTCCCTATTACCAGCTCCCTTGGTAGCTTTGCTGTAAATAGAGAGGGCATCGAGTGTAATGCAATGTATCTCCGTCTGTAACTCCACAAAGTCATAAAGACCGTGTGGGTGTTACGCAGGAGAGTTTTGTATAGCGCACTCACAGCCTGAGCGGCTTTCTGTACGCATTCGGTAGCCAACAGACTTCGTCTCACGAAACAAAGAGAGAGTGGGAAAGTATAGCCGAGTCAGGAGGGCAGTTGAAGTAGTGAGTAGCATAGAAGTAGCAGCTCAGGACCGCTGAAAAGGATGAGCCATAGTCGGCAGCAGGAGAGTAGTTGTCGTTGCGTAAGAATTGTGGAAGCGAGTTCCACAGTCTAGGACCTGCAGAGCTAAAGCTTCTGTCACCAACGGTCTTTAAGCGGAGGAATAGAACGGCTAATTTATTGTCCATACAAGACCTGAGAGCACGAGGAGGCTGATGCAGCACTTCAGCTAGGTATGGAGGAGCCAAGCTGTGGCAGGCCTTGTGGGTCAATGTAACAACTTTGCTCTGTATCCGTCGATCAACTGGCAGCCATCCTAGTTCTTCTATCAAAGGAGACACGTGGTCAAACCTCTAGGACTTGAAAAATAGCCTTGCTTATGCTCGGTACCGGCTCTATAGCAAGCATACATTAAGGTGACTACACATTGTCAAC
Organism: Cristatella mucedo; assembly: GCA_009760855.2. Lineage (NCBI taxonomy): Eukaryota > Metazoa > Bryozoa > Phylactolaemata > Cristatellidae > Cristatella > Cristatella mucedo. The sequence continues at coordinate 11,164,095 of WPIO01000005.1, read as the reverse complement.
GCATGAAGGAGGTCGGGAGATGAGATTATATAGTCAAGCTGCTGACCCCACATTCTACTCTGAAGTGAGGCCAGACTGGAACGAAGTCACGAGATTGTCGCACGGAAATAGGTCTAATTATCTACCGAAATTCTGGCAAAATGAGCACCTTCAGTTGGATGCTCACAAATGGAGAATGTTCACCTAATAACCATCACGTGGATCGTATCCGCTAAGAAAAGCACTCAAACGTAATGTATTGAACCTAAGAATCGATTAATAAACAGAGGCGATACTTACACCATCAACATTGTAATGGCTGATTTTAAATTATGCACCCTTTTTCCTTACAGCACTCTTTTCTAGATAAGAACCGTGGAGACTGGCCTTGACTTCGGCGGCCTGCTAACCTTTACCGAAAATTTGTCAGAATGTAGCAGCCTTTGTTCTTCAGCTATTAGGATTACAAACTTAAACCTCGGGTGTTCAAGCCTTTGGTATACACTGGTCTAACCCGGAGGTAAACGGATGTGATTTAAGTACGTTACAATATTTCCCGTAAGGGCGATCTGTATACAGGACCAGCTTCGTGTGTTCGCGGTGGTGTTTGCAAGGAGTGTCAAGGTAAGACTTGAACTAGACGCACGGTGAAATTTGTGAGCCTGTATATTAAGATTAGATTAAATCCTCGATTTGATGAGGGTACGATGGATAAGATAGTCCTAGCGTTTGCGATATTCAGTCTAAAATATACTAGCTGATTTAACAGCCTCTTTTGTATAGCGACTGAAGAGCCATTGCGGCTATCACCACCGCTTACAGCAGCAATAAAGAATCACCCACCGCAAGATTCGAGCCCACGACCTCGAGACCGAAGTTGTGAAAAGCAACCACCTTACCTAGTGTAGCGCCTTACCATCGTAATGGCGTCTTGCACGCCTTCCTGCCTGTGCAGCAAAAAGCTATAGATGGTGCGACAATCGGCGACGAGGCATATCTGACACCACATCTTAAGTGAAAATTGAACTGCTGTACGACACCATTTCCCTTCGACTTGTGCTGGGCTCCCATTAAGCAACCCATTGACTTTAACGTTTTGGTCACTCATAGGGCTCATCAATCTCTTGCTCCAGCTTACCTCTCGGCACTACTTCCCAGTTAGGCTTCCATCGCACCGTCCGCTCTTCTGACTCAGGTTGTTGAGCGGTGCCTCTAACTAACCTCAAATTCTTTACAGATCGTGCCTTCAGTTCGTATGCTCCTAAACCCTGGAGCTCACTTCCAACTGACGTCAAGATAGCCCTCGATTCGATCATTGTCAAACTGAAGCAGTACAACTGCATGTTTCTTACAGCGTTTGCTCCGTCCATACGCATTGTCTTTGGTGTCCAACGAATACTTGCTGCAATTGTTGTTAGCAATTATCGCTAATCAGTTAATCGGCTTCCTTTTCAGCGTACGTAAAATGCCTAGAGATTCGATTACCGCTGGGCGCCAAGAATTTATTATTTGCAACATTTGTTGTATAAATGTATTAATAATTTTTTAACTTAAAATTTCCATACCGTAGATAGCTGAAATCTGCCGTGTGCTTTGATATACCTCAAAGCTCACCAATTGCATGAAAGAAGAGTTTGCATGAGAGGAGTTGATTGCTTTCCGCTTGGATTCCTTGTGGGATTCAGCTTCCAAAATAGCTTTCACATTCTATTAATGCTTTCATATTGCTTTCAAGGTTAGTAAATCTGCAAATTGGTTTCAAGCTGCCGATTCTGCACTAGAGTTCAAGGTGGAATGTCAAAAAATACTAATAAAGTTAACCTGACAATCGAATATTTGTTCAAGATACCTTTCAAAAGACAAACCTGTTTTAAATGGGATCATTTGCTCTAATGACTTTCATACAAGACAAAATGGATAAGCGGACCACGTCTAACCCAAGTGCAAACCGGAAGCAATATATATATATATATATATATATATATATATATATATTGCTGATCTCTGCATCACATGCGACTTTCGTCTCGATTTGCCGAGCCTTGCTAGATAGATGAAGTTTGCTGGAGTGCACCCTTGTGACTTGTATATGGCTTCATTTTCGGTGTAGCTCAATGCCTTTGGCATTTCATAACTGGGCTAGTGATACATAAATATTTTCTGTTGGATTCCGTTGGAAGCTTTTTAAGATAAGTGTAGGTTTTTAATTGTTAAAGAAAAGCATCGAATGGAGACCGGGACTGAGCTGCAGTCGGAGCGGCAGCACTGTGCTGAGTGTCGGCTTCGGTCGCATGCAACTCTTTTTTGCAAGAAATCGCAGCCTACGTCGTTCTTTCCTCGTCGTAACACGTCATCCCTCCAATAAAAAAGCTGCAGAGCAGCTGCAGTCCTAGTGAGACGTAATTGTAAGCCGCTATTTCCAATGAGTCGTCTTACCATGCTAATGAGTACAGTAACATGGGAGTGCTTTACTGAATCTATAGGCCCCCATCTCCCAGTTTTTCGTGACGAACGACACGTCGCACTGCCGAGAGCAACTGCAAGGTAACTAATTTCATGCATACTTTATTATTAAATACATGAGTCAGTGCATACGCTAGAGCCTTCTCTGTTGCACATTCTTGAGTACATGGAGCAATCGTTCACCATGTCAAAACAGGTAATACCAGAGGCAGTCATGATTTGTCCCTCTCAAGAGCTACAATATCTCTAAGCCTCTCCGTGGAGTCAAGCATGATGCTACCAGAAATGTACAGGAAGGCGGTGACGATCACTCACGCCCACGATTGCTTTGAGTGCAAGTGCTAAGCGATTGCTAGCCCGAGTTAAAGTCGCTTGTTAGGGAAGTAGTTGTCACCGTATCAACTAAAGTGACTGCTACCTGTGCTCCGTGCCGGGGTCGTGATGCACCTGCAGTGCCTAAACTAAACAAGAAATGAAAGGTAAGATCAGTCTTGCCACGAGTGCCTATGAGAGCCTGACGTCTGCTGACCCAGCTGCCGCCGTTGTTTAAGCCCAGCGCCACATCTGACCTGCAGCTACGGCAGCCCTGAGCTACGGCAGCAGGAGCACGGCACCAAAAACAGAAGGAAAGAGCAGAGCCGCAGACGCACGCACGGCATGCGCGACTTGAGAGCAGCAAATGGCTGCTCAGAGCTCGGGCGACCAAGCGCCGGTGACATCGAGAATGGAGCACGACCAACGCAATGGCAGTATGCGATGGATTCGTCGTCACTCATCGTCGTAACGCTCGACTGATGAAAGCCTTCTGCTCTCAAGAGGCACGCGTGGCACCGACGGGCTATCTGCGATCGTGAAAGAAAACTGCTCGAGAGTCATTTCCTTCGGCTGCCCGACGACCCTAGCAGGTCGAATCCGGCCTGGTTAGTCCTGCGGCTTCGACTTTCTCCAGCACTGGCGGCCGGAAGCATGTCGTCGGTATGGCAGAGATGATCAACTGGAAAATAAGTCGCACCGATCCTCAGGCGGCAGGCTTTTTAAGCGAGAGGGCCGGCACAATGATCAGTGGTGTAGATACGACGGATAGTGGTACTTGGCAGCATAAAATGCTGCCAACGAACAAAGAAAGCCGCAACCAAAGCTTGCTGCCGCGAGATTCGGCGCCGCCGGTCAAACCTCACTCCTACCGAGTGCCTAGACAGCCTCGGAAGGATGCACTGGAAGAGGAAGGGGAGGAGGAGGAGGAGGAGAGGCAGAGCACGAAGAGCCAGCGATAACTGGCTAGCTAACTTTTGCAGCTCAAACTGCAACTACTTCAAATATACCTGCATGCCATCCACAGCTGCGTTCTTCTAGACACTGCCTACGAAGAAATCCTGCACAAGCTTCTAACTCCTTGGCAGGCGGGGTGGTGGCTACAAAATTAAGGAATCACTACTCCCAGTGTAATAGACCTGGAGAGGGTAACCCTCAAGGACATCTGGCCTTAAGCCTATGATCCAGCCTAGTAAACTTCTCTTGAAACGTTCGAAGGTATACGGATGCATCACTCTGGACGGTCTAGGAAAACAGTGAGGTTTAGGAATACCACCACTGTAAGCAACATTATAATTGAACCGTTGCATTCTCAAATTGAAACCTTATCCACCAGCAGCCGAAGTATTCGAAATGCAATCAGGCTCATTCGCTGTTGGCTTCTCCATTAACTGGCTGTGATGGTCGCACGGATGGGGTCGGAACAAGTAGGTACCTTGATTTCCGGCAACCTCATATCCAGCAGTGAGCAACCGGTTCAACAAATTACCACAATCTGCTCTAATTTAGCAAAAAATCGACCTGAAATCGGTGCGAAGCTCGAATTTCGAGTCAATATTGTAGTACACAATCGTTATAATGTACCTACCAAATTTCTTGCCATTGTGAGAGTGCTCTTATACAAATAGGCTGTAAAGACACTGGCCACTATGGGAATCCACCGAAATCTACCCAAATCCACCACAAATCCACAGGAAAATGGCTGTGCGAAGCTCCCATTTGGATTGCACATTTAGCTAGTGAACCCACAAAATTTCGCACCACTTCAGGGGTGCGTTCTCATGCAATCCACTGCTTTCGATCGCAGCGACTGCAGCGCCCCTGCCGTTGGATTTCGGTATTGTCCTGGGTCGAGAGTGCCTAGATCGACTACTGCATTCGGCGGAGGCCCGTTCGCCCGGTGGACTTTTAAAGAGCAGCGGCGAGGGCGAGGGCAGCCATGGACAGAGCCTACCTCGATGTTGTCGACATCGGCCCTGAGCTGCTCTAGCTGCGACGTGTAGTCGTTCATGAGCATGCTCTGCTGCTGCCTGAACTCATCGAGCGTCTTGTACTTGCTGTCCACGTCCTCGGCCTCCAGCTGACGCTGCGTGCTGTTCAGCAGCTGCTCCAGCCGCTCCAGCTCCGCCATGTTGAGCTCGGGCATTTTCGCTGATCAGAAAGGAAAGAGGTCATCGCGGCAATGGACCAACAATGCTGAATCGGCAAACAAAGCACGCCCAGAGCAGCGCACGAGTTGCCGCAGCGAGCGAGCGATTTGCTGTGTCCACCAACCAGGCCGCCGCGAACTCTGCCCGCAGACCCCACCACCGCCACCCCCACACGCTGTGCAGGATCGCGAGGACACCCGCGCGGCGGCGTCGCGGTCGAGATAGGTCGTCACGACCGGAGATTGTCCTCACCTAGCGAGTCCGATATCACCAGCACGTCCTCCAGAGACTTGGTGAGCGTGTCGATGGTCGACTTGGCGCGGTTCTTCGCCTCGTCGGCCCGGGTCAGAGCCTAGACGCACAGTCGGATGCATCGGTGCATCGGCTCCGAATGCTGGTGTGCTCGGGCAGCACGCACAGCGATCTCAACGGCCGTCCAGGAGGGGGGTGGAGGCTGCGTAAGCTGCGTTTCTTGCCCTATACCGTTTGTATTTGCTTGGAATTGGAGTCAGCAGTTGCCGATGCCACTGCCACCTCGGTCTCCGTGCTGGCTGCATCCTCTTGCAGCTGGCTGAATGCATTCTGCAACTCCAGAGCATCTTTTTTGGTGCTGGCAGCCTCGGTCCGGATATTGGCAGCCGTCTAAAAAAAAAAGTACGCAGATGGCAAAAGTGAGTCACTTCTGCTAAGCCAGTCGCGTGCCATGCTTCCGACTGCCATTCGCATAAGTCGCAAACGCATATGTTCTCGGCAACGTGTTTCACGTCAAGGACAAAGTTATGAAGATGTGGTGCTGCTAGAAAACGTTTCGAATATGGAGACTGTGTCAGGTATTCTCTATCTGCTTCGTAAAACTAACTGCATACTGCATCCAGAGGGCGGAGCAAAGAGTTTACAGTCTATAATTATCACTGTACCAAGTTTCATAAGGAATACTGGCCCAGCCTGGGCTGATGACAATTACTGGCACCGGCCGACTTGGAATTACATCCGGATTGCTGAAGCAGAGTGCCGTGCCACCGGGTCCCTAGAATAGTCACGACGACTTGCGCAGATCCAGAACCTGGAACCATTTCGCTCAAGCATGTGCTGGCAATCGAGACCGGTACGGCCCCCTCTTCAAAAGCAGCACAGTGTTAAATGAACAGCCCCCCTCCTCCTCCCCCCCCTCCGTTAGTACACAACTTGCACAGGGTCACGCGGGCCTTCGAAGGACTCGATGTCAAGAGGCGACTAGATAAAGGTGGCGTCGGTACAACCATGCAGCAACCTCCCTCATACCAAGTCACTGGCAAGCAATGCAATAAAGCTATGACCCGCCCTGCAGACGTAGCAGCAGCATTGAGGAGGAGCTGCAGCAACAGCAGCTGACTTCACCGGCGACACGGTCTCGACCCTTTTACCTGAGAGGCCATCTTGGCCACACTTTCCGCATCGTTGGCTTTAGTGTAGGCATCGTCAGCATCTTTTACGGCCTCAGACGCATCGCCAGCTGCAGCCGCTGTCTTCGACTCAGCATCCGACAGGGTGTTTTGAATTTCTGTGATGTTCTTGAGCGCCACCATAGCTTTTTCCTTGCTATTTCGAACGATCTCGTCAAAGCCTGGCGGAACAGAGCAGAACCAGAGCTAGTCTGGGGCGAGGGGACAGCAGGAGTGCAACGGTCGAAAAAAGAGTTCCGCACCGGAAGAAGTCAGTCGACTGACTCACTCGCGTGCAGCACTGTCCACCACCTCTACTTGCTGGCAGCAGAAGCGGCAGCCACAAGACAGAGTTTTCGTAAAAATGACATTAGCCAATCGGCACATACTATGGTCAATTTGTCGCATAACACACCAAAGTAGAAGCCTTTGAGCGGAGCGACTCAAATTTTAAGCAGGGAAGGACAGAAGTACCTTGGAGCGTCTTCAGTATGTTCTGAGCACTTCGCAAAGTCTCTTCAGCAGCCAGCGTGGCCTTGTTTGCAATTTCAAGCGCCCCATCGGCCATGGCCAGATGCTGATCTGTAACCTGCAAGTCAGAACTTATTTGATGACTCCGCTGTTACGTGCAATTAGGCCAGCCCGTGGTCAGCTCAGCCCACCAGGCACGGGCGCACGCGATTGCAGCAGGGCACACACACACGCGCACACACACACACACACACTAGTTTGGACTGTATGATCCGACAGCCATGCCCAAGACACGATGCTATGGGTTACATGTTTTCGAAAACTAAACCGGTTCACAAAATGATGGGCATTAACTAGAAAATCGCCAAAGCCAGGCACCTTGCCATGGTGCCTCGAATCGCGCTAAGCTGGCCCCTCCGCACATGGCAGCTAGCATGCAGCTCGGGTACAGCTTTCAATTCTCAACTGGAGCAGATGGGGAAAAATGTATTCGCTGAAGGGGCACAGTCGGCATAGCGACTAGGCTGCATCAGCACGAGCGCAGCAGCAGCATACCCTCTGCTCACTGTACGTATTATTGAACAGCTTCTCTGCATCCTGCAGGAGAGCCTGCGAATTTTCCATCAACGACTCGTGCGTTTTCATCATGCTGGCCGCTTGGTCTTTCACAGCCTTCGCCTGCAACGTGCGGAGCACTGCAGTTCAAGCAGTGGCTCAATGAGCAGGATCGGGCAGCGGTCGTTAGGCTGGCTGCTGGCTAGCTCCGACCGGTCAAGGGCATTGGTCAAAAGGTGCAGAGAGGGCTGCTGCACTGCAGCCGATGAGTCAACCCAAGGTCAATGGTCAAACAAGAGAAGCAGAGGAAATGGAGTAACTGTGGGGCACAGCAGGCAGAGTTCTGGCAGCGCAGCAGCAGTAGCAGCAGCAGCATGGTCGCTCGCTGCTGCAGCAGCCATGCGCCGAAGGATCGGCAGCCGCTGCAGTTGCTGCCGCCTCCGCACGCCTAGCGCTCACCTCTGCGCTCACTTCGGCTATGCGCCGAGTGTAGTCGCTGATGTTTGGCAGACTGACGGTCAGCATTGTCGCCTCCAGGTACACGTTGAGCGCATCGCTATATGCCTTGCCGGCTTCTCCTAGTGCATTTGCAGCCTGCTGCTTCGCGGCCTCCAGCGACTTGTTGGCAGCGTCGAAGCTAATTGAGGGGAGACAGGCCACGGTAGGCAGACATCGATGGCACCGAGCAAATGGAACTACTGCCGCCCTCCGCACACTCGGCAAGCATGCGGCTCTCTCTGTCTCCCTCTCTGTCTCCCTCTCTCCTCTCTCTCTCTGTCTCTCTCTCTCTCTGTGTCTCTTTCTGTCTCTCTCTCTATGTCTCTGTCTCTCTGTCTCTCTGTCTCTCTCTCTCTCACTCTCTCTCTCTCTCTCTCTCTCTCTCTCTCTCTCTCTGTCTGTCTCTGTCTGTCTGTCTGTCTGTCTGTCTGTCTGTCTGTCTCTCTCTCTCTCTCTCTCTCTCTCTCTCTCTCTCTCTCTCTCTCTCTCTCTCTCTCTCTCTCTCTCTCTCTCTCTCTCTCTCTCTCTCTCTCTCTCTCTCTCTCTCTCTCTCTCTCTCTCTCTCGCAGTCTCTCTCTCTGTCGGCGACCGAACACCTAGTACCAGCAGTGTGGACAGTGTGATTAACGATAATAATAATACGAATATCACAGTAATAATTGGTATTATTAATGTAACAGATATTTTAGGCAGACCTCTAGGAGGATTCAATCTCCATTCAGGTGCTTTAAATTCGCTGCAAGAGAAGGAATAACTAACAGTTAATGACAAGCAAGATATCCTACTTGGGCAACGCAAGAACGATTCACTCAGATAGAGCAACGGTTGTATTGAGCAGGTATTTTTAAAGCTTCGTTTCGAATGTTGTAAAATCATGACATGACATAATGTCAGCCGGCAATGAGTTCCGTGCTTAGGGAACGTAGTAACTGAAGGCACTATCTTATAGAAATTTGGAAGTTGGTGAGAGCCATGTGTAATCGACGAGAGAAAAGCGGGTGGTGCGACAGGAGGCCCGATGTGAAACTAATTCAGATAGGTAGGGTTGGCCTGAGCAAGAGAATGGATGGACACTAATGCGAGAAACATAATCTTGAAGTCAATTTACTGCATGCTGGGAAGCCAGTGCAGATAGGTGAGTAGTCGTGTAATGTGGCAGTTGCAACGTTTACGACAGATAAGCTTAGATGGAGAGTTATGTACCAACTCTAAGTGACCTATTACACAGGCATTAAGACCTGCAAGTAGTGGGTTAAAGGAGTCTGGTTGGGAGGTCAAAATAAGGAGAACACTTCTAATCCATGTTACAAGACACAACTACACGGTAATAATAATGAAACGATTATTATTAATAGTAATTAATTACAATTAATTATACTAAGTGATTGTAATTATTAATTATTGTTATACGAACGACCTATTTCAATAGGTCGTTCGTGTAGCACCCTAAGAGAAGTTAAAAGTGAAGCAATAATAGAACAAGATACCTACCCCGAAAAAATAGGTGCAGAATCAATAAGGTCTAGGATTGGCCAGGGAAAAGATGCTCACCTTTAACGACCAGATCAAGGTCGTGGGTTTGAGCCACTAGGCATAGAGCGCCAGAATAGAGTACAACAACAACAATAATAAATATTAATAATTATAATACATTTGTATAGTACCCTTAGAGAACTCAATGTCTTTCTACACGCTTTACACATGCTGTAACCGAAGCATCATCCGTTGAAGCAATGATTAGTGGTAATATGCATAAAATCAGCAAGCACAATATTGTTAGAGGCAATATGTACAGTGTCAACATGTAAATATGGTTGGTGGTAACCTGCACAGGTGTCAGCGTGCATATGCACACAAATGGCTGTCACAAGGACCCAGCTAATGCTGTGAGAAACAGGTGCGTTTTTAGCTCGTTCCAAGTAAGTTCTTCATGGAACGCTATACAAACGAATGCAGTATATATGATAACCAAAGGTCAATGGCATACACGATTTCGTGCTTAAACACGCAAACGAAAAGCAAACAATAATAATAAAACATGGAGTAGTGCAGTCCCCGACAACGATGGCGCCAAGCAAAGCGACAGGAAGTCAAACGGTCTGCTTTTTCACAGAGCTCCCCAAGGGAGAGAGCGGAGCTCCTTCACGTGTCCTGCCGACCCGAATCTCCCGCCGGGTCTTTTGCGAGTCAAGCATTTTGCCAAGCTAAGTGCTCTCATTCTACACGCGCACACGCACGCACGAAAGACGAGTGGCCAGCGATTCTCGTCAGCAGTCAGGTAGGGGCAAAAGCGCACACCGTCCAAGCGCTACACACCTCTGGCGCAGCTCCGTCAGGTTCTTTTTCAGCTCGGCTGGCGAGGTCATGATCTTGCGAGCCAGTTCCTGCGCTTCGCGTGCAGTGGCAAGGGCCGCTTGCGCAGTGGACACGACCTCGTCGGCGGCGCCGAGTTGCCTGCGCAAGAAGAGCGGGGCCGCAGGTTAGCAAAGCCTGCCAGGTGTCGCGCCCATTCACTTCCGATCGCAAAATTCGAGCCAGGGCATGCGCGCTCGCTCTCCCTGCATTCAGCCGAACCCTTCGAACATAGCGCTGCATCTGCTTTAGGCTATTAATGCTTACTACGGAAAACGCTCGTGCATAACGCCCACGCAGTCTGAGCGGCATTGTGGCGTTGCATCACGTGAGATACGTCACATTGCATGCGTTCTCCCAGTTCATGCGCACTATCCTCGAGCCTTTTCGTCGCTGGCCAGCAGGCAGCAGCTGAGAACTGCAGCGGCAGCAGCAGCAGCGGAGGTGACCGCAAGTGCCGGCGGAGGAGGAGGAGGTTCTCACCGACGGACGATGTCGTTTGCTCTGTCAGACATCGCCGACATGTTCTCGGATTTCTGCCCGTGCGCTACGATCGCGTTGCGGATCTGCGTCAGGATCTCCCGAGCTTCGGACTGCAGGCGGTTGTCGGCAACCGTGAGCACCTCTTCCATGGAGTTTATCTGAGCTGCCAGCCTGTTCACGTCCATCTGCCTGCAAACGGCGATCGAAACGAGGCTCGTGCAAAAGTGCAGAAGCTCCAAGAGCGGGCGGTAACCAGCACAACGCCCGGTCTTCCAACAGCCGAGGTAGGCTACACGTTCGAACGTCTCGGGGGGGCCTTACTCGTATCGCTGCTGAATGTCCGAGGCCTTCTTTTCCAGAGCAGCTAGGGCAGCCGTGTACATTTCCAGCTTCGTGGCGATGCCACTCAGCTCGCCGGCCACTAGCGAGTTGCCCTCTGCAGAAAAAACGGTGGAAACACACTCGTGAAGCAGCCGAGAGGCTCTGAGGAGCAGCTCTGCCCTGAGGCGCGGTGGCTGCTTCCGGCAAAGCGCCGCACGCCAAGGCGAGAAGATCAAAGTTTTTGCCACTGTAGCAACGGTCCAGAGCCGCGCCAATAGTACGCTGCAGCTGCAGGCGACTGCAGCCTCGGAACAGACGGCTCGTCCACACGTGATCACGACGGTGCACGCCCATTGCTGTGGTGACCGTGCAGGCTTCACATGGAGGAAGCCATGTTGGGAACCTTACGGACTGCCCTTCTTAATAAGGACATCACCACAGGCATCCTGCCACTCGGCTGCTCATCAATACGTGTCGCACAATGAATAGAGGTAATTCGAAATTAATTGGGCTCATGAGCAACCAATGAGCCGGATTTGAATCGCAGGTAAAGGGGGCAAGATCCCACCATAGTCGGAAGAAAAAGTAGGTACAGAAGCAGATTCGGTCAGCCTGTGGATATTCGCACCGGAAGCAAAGCCAATGCGCACACATGTCAGAGTCACAGATTAGCACCCGGTTTTATAGCTTTTCGGACAAATCATTCTGGCATTGATGAAATGTTACTACATGCAGAGTTCCGTATTGAGGCTGCAAATGCCATACTACAGCAAAGCAACTGTAGCAAAGTGCCCTCAAATGAGAAGACGAAGCTGAAGAAGGCAACTCCTTAGCAGCTATTTCAGCAAGCACAGCGCAGGTCGGTGCAGCCTAAAGCCACAACAGGCAAGCATCAAAACTCAGCAGCCAGTCGTCGTCAACGATGGAGTCTAGATAGATAGATGGATATATAGATAGATGGATAGATGACGAAACATCTAAAACTTCTATATGTGTCAATGCAAAATATCTACAGGACGGTATAGTGCACCGGCCCGTGCGCGGTCCCGTGGCACTCATGAGCTGCTTGCTTGCGCACGCAGAAGCAGTTCGCAAAAACTGACAGACAGCATGAAATGCACATCACACGAAATGGCACCATTGCGCACGCACTGCCTAGCGCTCAGCCCTGCCTGCGCAAGCAGCGACTCGGCTGCCACTTCTGCTGTGCCACTGCGGTCTGACTTGCCATGCGCACAGCACCCCTGTTCTATCTGAAGCCAAGGATCTGAAGCCAAGGGAGGGTGCAAGACCCTGACATGTGGAAAAGAGGGTGTGGCAGCTGGGGAGTCAGAGCAGGGCTAAAGAGGCATGTGCATACGGAATTGCACCCCCTATAAAATACCCTCAGACATATATGCACTCACTCTGCAGCTCACGAGCCCGATCCGTGAGATTCTTGGTCAACTTGACAACACCGTCGAGATCCTTTTTGAAATCGTTGTCATTAATAGCAATGTTCTGCCCAAGGTTAGCCAAAATGTTTTCCAGCCGGGTGAGATCCGAACGTATGGCATCGACGCTGTCTTGAACCAGGTTGTAGCAAGCCGGGCAATCTGGGGAACAAGGAAAGAACGGCTGTCAGCTGTGGCTAAACGACAAGCGCAGACTCGTCCAACGCGGAACGGCCAGGGCGCGGTTCGTTCGCTCTGCTTCATCTCTCTCCGAGGCCGGCAGCTGTGCGGTGGCATCGCAGGGCTGGGCACAGGACGTCGCCCGTGTGACTTCGTCACCGATGCACCGGCTCCGCGCGTCCGCGGTGCGCGCGAGCAAGCTGCTGCGACGGCGGCAGCGACCAGCCGTGCACGTGCTCACCGAGGCAGCCGGCCGTCAGGTTGTACTTGTTCTCGCGGCACACGTCGCACTTGGCTCCGCCAATCCTTTCGCTGTCGACGCACGGGCACACGCCGCTGTCGTCGCACTGCTGGCTCGCCGAGCCGAGCCGGCTGCATGCGCACTCGGTGCAGCCGCTCTCGGAGAAGCCGAAAAAGTTGGCGGCGCAACTGTCGCATCTGAGGCCTTCCACGCCGGGCTTGCACTGGCACTGACCTGTCGACGCAACGTCCGAGCAGCGAGACGTGAGCGTGCGCCGACGCTGCAGGGACGCGGTGCTCTCTAGAATTCGCTCGCTCGACGGCAGCAGCGATTGCCCAGAGAAAAGCTGCCGTCGAGCGATGGAAGAGCAGGAAAGCGCGAGGGGCCAATGCCAGGTCGAGCTCGGGGCGAGGCCGGGTCAGAAATCCTGATGCAGTGCCGCCGCCGCGGTCGCCAACGCTCCGCCAGAGTCGCCGACGGCAGCACGCAGCGGCGGCTCGCGAGCGGCAGAGCAGCCTGCTCTCACCGGTTGCAATGTTGCACAGAGGCCCGATGGAGCCCACGGCGCTGCAGGCGCACTCGGTGCATCCGGCTCCCGAAGTTATGTTGAAATAGCCGTCCTCGCACTGGTCGCACTGGCGGCCGGTGACGTGCAGCTGGCAGTTGCACTGTCCGGTCGAGCGGTCGCAGATGTCATCGTCGGGCAGACTGCCGACGGGGTAACACTGGCATGCTGCAGCGACGTGAGAGCGCGCCAGCGTTCGACCGGGCTGCCTCAGCCGACACCACGAAGCCCGGTCGAATGCTCGTGCGCGCGCACGCGCACGCGAGCGCTCTGTTCACCACCCCTCACTCACGGTGGACACGAATGGTGCACAGCTTATTCCGGCAGGCAGAAGGCATCGAGAGTGGCCGCACGGTGGCGATGGCCGCTTACAGGGCTCTGGGCATGCCAGGGCGTGCCCAGAGCCTTTTTGGAGCGGCTTCGCTTCGGAGGTGCCACAGCCTACCTTCGCAGTCGCCCTTGGGCAGACTCAGGGCGTCGCCAAAGAAGCCGGGGAGACACTTCTCACAAAAGAATCCAGTGGTATTGTAGATGCACTTGAGACACTCGCCTGTCGTCCTGGCAACAAAGGATGCCAAGAGGCGGCTTGCATCAGAGCTCGACGCACAGGCAGCCGCGTCCGAAACCTTGCATCAGCTTGTAATAATGTGTGGTTTAAAAATTGCTTTGAACACTGTGCAAGCATTAATATGCACCATGAATCATTCGCAATGAGATGGAGAAATGGTGCGGCGGACGAACCACGTGCGGGATCTGATATATGATGTCGTGTGGCTGCCTCCTAATAGCCATACTCCTGTCGGATTCTGGCCGTTGCCACGATTAGAACCATCGGATCACCTTGCTCCTCCTGTGTTCTTTTGCACACCCCTGCATTTGACTTCAAATAGTCTCACAAGTCCCTGCACCAACTTTAATCTTTTTGTGATCTGGCTTTCAAATCGTATGCATCGACAATCTGGAGCTCACTTCCGGCTTCGGTCACTGCCGGCGTTAGCTTGGCATCATTTAAGACTCAACTAACGATGCATTTGTTCCCCCTCAAGATTCCCTGTGCCCCAGTTAACAGCCTTTTTTGTTCCGGTCCAAGCTTTGCATGCTTACCTGTACATGAGTCGGTGCATGGTACAAGCCAGGGGTCCAATTACCCACCGGCTCTGAGTGTCTTATTGAGTGTTTTTGCAAGCACGTCTAAGTATGATGCCTCGCTTATCATTAAATCTTGGTAACTGCTTCTCTAGCAGGAGTTGTAAAGCGCCTGGATGAAGATTGTGTTCTCGCATGATGCAACACAAAAGACTAATATTTTATTATGTTTGCTACTGTAAGAACAAAAACCTTTTGAGAGTCAAACGGATACAAAAAAAGATTCGCACGACGACCTCTGAGTTGTCTCCTTTCCATGCAAAGTACTGCAGCTGACTTGCCAGAATCAGAGCTTGCTGGAAACCCCACAGCAGCCCCACTGCAGCTCTTCACCTGATCAGCTGATGGAAATGTCGATCAGCTGCCGACAGACTACTTTATACATGTATATTTATACTTTATACATGTGACTGACCGGCAGCAAAACGGTGTGGCACAAAGATGCACGCATTGCAACGACAACTACTCTCCTGCTGCCGACTATGACACATCCTTTCAAGCCGTCCCGACGTGCTACTTCCATGCTACTCACTACCTCAATTACCCTCCTGACTCAGTTATGCATATAACTTTCCATTTATTCTGTGAGGTGAAGTCTGTTGGCTACAGAATGAGTACCAACCACCGCTTAGGCTTTGAGTGCGCTAGGGAATATCCTCGTCCACACTGTCTTTGTTGCTTTGTGGAGAAGCGGTCGGAGATACATTAGGTACCTAGCTCAAACGTGAGTGAGCACTTGCTCCGCTTCATCATCCATTCTTTCTTCCATGGTAAATGATTGTTCCTTGTTGGCCTTCTCTCTCCTCCCTCTTACTGTCTCTCTCTCTTACATACACGCACGCACGCACATACTCTCTCTCCATGCGCCTCTCATCCGGTTTCGGCTCTTTAGTTTGATTACAGTTCCAAAATGACTGTTAAGACCAATACTGGTGGACTGGTATGAAGTAATATGAAGAGCATCAGAGAGTTTCTTAAGCCCACGGCTAATCGTGAGGCTTTCTGATGTGCGGCAGTTAAGTAAAATAATTGGCGCATCAACTAGGCTAACGGGCTACAAAAACATGCTAGACGCAGGTCAACAGAGTTTTAACGAGCGATCGACGATAGCAGCGCAGCGTAGAGCTCGGGTCAGCAGCAGCCCAAGGTCCACCGGGACCACCTGCTTTAAGCGCAGCCTCGCCAGCAAGCAAGACCCTTTGCCCGCCGGCAGCCGACATACGTGTTGCAGTTGCCGACAGCGTTGGGGTCGATGTTGGCGTTGCAGTCGCAATGCACACACTCGGCTGCCACCGGCAGCGCCGCCGTGCTGTCGCCATGCACCACGGTGTCGCCGTAGTGGCCGTCCGCGCATCTCTCGCAGCTGTCGCCTATTGGGCGCAGTCGGTACAAGTGGCCATGCACGCGGCGGTTCAAGGATGGCGGCCCCCCCCCCCCGAGCATCGAGCGAGCGCCGCCTGCCGACTCTGCCCTGCCTCCACCCCGCAGCAGTGGCAGCAGCAGCCGCTGCAGGTCTATCGAGGTAAGGACGAGCCGCGAGCGGATACGAGCGGCCCGACCGATGCTGCAGAGAGTCAGCGCGGATTGTCAGCGCGGCCGTGGCAGCGGCAAGCTCGCGTGCATGCGTGCAGCTACGTCGGCCGCCGCACCTGCCGTTCCCACGGGACAGTTGAGGCACGACACGGTCATGTCAAGCTGCTCGTGGCAAGGACCCTGTCCCGGGCAGGGGCATGCCTTGCAGTCATCCGGCGTGCCGCCGAGCGCGTAGCCGTAGTAGCCGTCGGCGCAGCGCTCGCAGTTGTAGCCGACCGTGTTGTGCTTGCAGATGCAGCGACCTAAATCGACAAGCACAGTGGGCTCGCGTTGAACTGCTTGGACGGAGCCGACCGAGGGCGGTGGAGCCGCTGGCGGTAGCTTCCATCCAGCGACTCTGGCGAGCGTAGGCAATATCCATCCATTTCACTCTTGGGCGGATGCGCGCCGAAGCACACAACAGACGGTGCTCCGGTCACTTGCCGGCACGTGACAGCAAGCGGCAGTGGCAGCAAGTGGCGCCACGCACCCGTCTCCTGCTCGCACACATCCGAGTGGTTGTTGCAGTCGCAGGGCACGCAGCGAGCGAACGAGCCACCGTTGGGTGGGTCGCGCCGGTAGCCGGGCGCGCACGACTCGCAGTACTGTCCCACGTAGCCTTTTGGACAGCTGCACTGCTCCACCCACGGAGCCCCGGTGGCCACTGGCCCGGAGCGGAACTGGGCCGTCTCCAGCCGGACGTCGTCCAAATGCCCAACGCCTGCCAAACGAATGATGCTGTGCTACGGCGGCGATGCCAGCAAGGCGATACGACCTGGGCATCTGCATCGGCGGCCACGTAACACGATACGGGACTCGTGGACACGACGTGGCGACGACCAAATTTTTAGACCTGCAGCTTACCGAAGCCATGCCCTCCAGCGAGTGCTCGGGCGTGGGCACGAGCGCTCGCTGGAGCAGACGCCAGCAGCAAGGCAGTCGCGGCAAAATCACGCGCAGCGCAGGCCGCTGTAATCCCTCCGAGACGGTGGCCCTGCTTGCAGCCATAGGCCATACCTTGACTAGCGTAGGTTGCTCGTATCTTTATTGCCGTCAGGTTGGCCAGAAGCTTCTGGAACTCGAGCGATGTCAGGCCGGGCATCCAGTTGTACGACGGATGTTCGTGCAGCCTGTGATTATTAGAGAAAACCAGCACCGAGTTTCAAGCGATCTCGAACGGCACTCGAGTGTGCACGACGAAAAGAGATGCATACCGGCATGCATCACAAGTGGCCAATACCAATCGCCATGCATCGCGATCTTTCCACAGCCTGTAGAATCTTTAAATAAAAAACACGCCTCTGCTCACACACAGTGAGTGTACGTGAATCCTTTACTGTCTGCTTTTACTAAGACACCCACACTTGAACTCTCTCGCTGTCGTCATCACAAGGCGTAATAGATAGCCACGAAACGATTGCCATGCATATCTGCTGAATGATTAAAGCAGGCGCCAGGAGATGAGTTAGTCAGCATACAATGAAACCGGAGCGCCAACTGTACGTATATTTGTAATATAACGTATGTATAATTGTATGTAATGATGTATATAAATGTATGTAAATATGCACACTTGTATGCATAATTGTAATATGGCAAGCCTAGCGCCAGCCAGCCACAGATGTGTGTAGATTCATGATGCTGCTCAGCCATATTGACATCCTTCGAATTGTGAACATAGAGCATGTTCTGAAGCTACAATGCCACAGCCTCGCCAAACACACTTAAAGCAGTGTTGTCACGTGGATCAAGTCTAGCAGGTACTTCATGTGGTTATGCCGCAGAAAGCCTACAGTACTGCAAGGACTACCAGTAAGGTTGACACCAACACGCAGTTGGGCATTATCGTTGTGCCTGTTATGTGCTAGAAATTGCATCCACCGTAATGAGACGGCAGAATGTCAGCCGGGCGTCGTGCAGCTGCAGCCGTGCGGCTGAGTACCTGAACGAGAAGCTCTGGACTTTCAGTGCGGGCGTCGGGTTACCCTGGGCATACATCGGCACGGCAATTGAGCGGCCGTTGCCTTCCAGCACCAGGTCTGTGCGAGACAGGGCCGGTTCGTCGCGGCCGAGGCGCAAGCGGAAGTGCAGCATCTGTCCGTAGCTGTTGTGCTGGTCTCCAAGGAACCGAGCTGTAATGTACGATAGACGGTGGCAGAAATCCCGAGCAGCCATTAGCATGGGGCTAAGCTCAACTTGTTGCAGGCGCAAGAGGCCGCCACGAGGAAAGCATAGTGCCGATCCGGAAGTGTCATCCAAAACCGGGCGTGCTGCACGGGAAGCGGCAGCAGCAGCGACAGAGGCGACAGCCAGAGCACGACGGGCCAACCAGCAAAGCGCTGCGACGCCGGCCGCAAACCTGGAGCAAGGAAGTAGACAGCCATGCTATCTCTCGCCGACACGCTGATGTCCTCGGTGGCTGCATTGTAGCGCAATGCCACCGGCCTCATGTCCCGGTCCACGGCAGTCCAGCCCTCTTGCCCTGCAAACAGGACCGCACGTCTGTCGTGCCGAAGGTCGACCGCACCCCTTTACGCAAAGCCATCGTGTGGCAGCACCGGGAGAAGGCCTGCGCTGCTGCACACACGCAGCCCTTACCTTTGTCAAAGTAGCTCACGACCGAGTGCTTTTGGTAACCCAGTGCCGACGTGCACCGCGCCGTGTGACCGTTGCAGAAACAAGCCGTGCAACCGAACTGGTTGTCGAGTTGCAGATTGAAAAACCCTGGCTTACATCTGCAGTGCGATAAAATTCGCAGCCGTGTGGTAAGAGCCAGCGTGCAGGAGCACGTGTGCATGCACGGGTGGCACGAGCATTGGGGTCAAGCATTCTTGATGAATTTGACATAGCATAGGTTAATACCATTTACTCGAGCCCGAAAAATGTGGTCCTTAATAAAATCCTCCCATAAGCTTATTCGACAAGGCGACAGACAAGCAAGGGCGAAGTGGTGGAGTCAACTGCCGGCTACGATGCACACTACAATACTTCTGTCCATACAATCCTTTGGATTGAGCTGCCTCAATGTATGCAATCCCAGTAGCAGCAGTGAGTGCAGCGTGAACTTCCAGAAGTGTTCCACAGCTATACTCGGCAAAAGAGAGTGGCATCGCTGCTCTACGACTTACACTCAGTCACACAACTACAACTACAAAGCATTGTGTAATGTAATGTATCTCCGTCAGTAACTCCACAAAGTCAAAAAGACCATGTGGGTGTTACGCAGGAGAGTTTTGTATAGCGCACTCACAGCCTAAGCAGCTTTCGGTACGCATTCGGTAGCCAACAGACTTCGTCTCACGCAACAAAGAGAAAGTGGGAAGCATAGCAGAGTTAGGAGAGCAGTTGAGGTAGTGAGTAGCATAGAAGTAGCAGTTCAGGACTGCTGAAAAAGATGTGCCATAGTCGGCAGTTGGAGAGTAGATGTCGTTCCTTAGCAGCATTCAGGTGGCTTACAACAGGCAATAGGTAATTGCCGGCTGCAGGTCTCGAACCGGTGACCTTGGTAGTAAAATGCAAGCATTTTATCGCTGAGCTAAGATCCGTTGGTGAAAGTTAAGATCGGCTGACTCAACAGCCTCCATGGTAGGTATACCAGCTCAGCAGCCGGTAGCTATGACAGCAGTTGCAGTAAGCAGTAAGTGATTGCCTGCTGCAGGACTCAAACCCAAGACCCAGGTTTCAAAAAGCACGATTGCTTTGCCTCTTGGCTAAAACCAAGGACTCTGAAAGAAATGCATCGTACAGTGATCGTCAGCATCTCACTGAGGCAGGTGCTTTATTGACCTGCAGTTTTGCAGGAATGGAACAGATTTAGTTCTCTGAGGGGACTACATAAATGTCTTATAATTATTATTATCATTATTGTTATTAATGAAGCACCTACTGGCTACTTATAACACATGTCACGTGCCTAGAAAGACATTAAGTTCTCCAAACATGCTATACAAATGTATTATTATTAAATATAAAAATAAATATAATTCATCTGTGCAGCATCTTAAGAGAACTTGACCCTATTCAGGCGTTTCACATATGCCACTGGGCTTGAGACGACGACCTCGTCATCAAATCTCTGTCATCAAATACATTCACCTTGACCTTGGTCATTAAGAGCAAGCCCCCCCCCTCTCTCTCTCTCTCTCTCTCTCTCTCTCTCTCTCTCTCTCTCTCTCTCTCTCTCTCTCTCTCTCTCTCTCTCTCTCTCTCTCTCTCTCTCTCTCTCTCTCTCTCTATCTCTCCCTCCTAAAAACTATGTCCCTTCTTTTCCCCCTTGATTTGAAATTGACTCTGGGGTCAGCAGCAGACGCATCTGATACATACACTCGAGTGCAATCCTGTGTGATACACAATCGAGCACAGCAATCATTTAAGATGTTATTTCACAAGCCGACATGCCGGTGTCTCGCGTGCCACATGCCCAGGCGGCTCACGCGCCCAGTGAGCATCGGCGTTTTTTCTTGGCTTTTCCGCCTGCTTTTTTCTTCCTGCCGCACTCAAGTGCAAGTCGTCTACTCACACGTCACAGTTCTGACCCTCGACGCTCTCCTTGCACGAGCAGACGCCCGTGGTGGACGAGCAGGAGGGCGTGTTCTTGAGGCTGCCCGCCTCCAGGCACTGGCACTCGCGGCAGCCGAACGAGCTGAAGTCGTAGTAATTGGCTTGGCACTGGTCGCACTTGTCGCCCGTCACACCCTGCTTGCAGCGGCACCTGCCCTCCGAGTCACACTGCAGGTCCAGCGAACCTGCAAGGGTCAAGGCCGTACCGTGTAGGTCGCATGGCTGGTGCAATACATAACTGGGGGCGGGGCGAGGCAGCAGAGTCACCGAGCAGCCAGCTCTGCCACAGAGTTGCGTGGCAGAGCTGGACCCTCGAGGCGCATCGAGAGCCCTAGACTAGGCTGCCCGTGTGTGCAGTCTCACCCATCGGGTTGCAGCTGCACTGTCGGCAGCGATCCTGCGATGTGCGGCGATAGTAAAGATCCTTGCAACGCTCGCAGCTGACACCGGCCGTGTTGTCACGACAGTCGACGCAGTGACCGCCATGTCCGGTTTTCCGGTACAGATCATGGTCGAAGAAGCAGCGATTGGTCATTGAATTGCAGTTGCAAGCTGCAAAAAAAGGACAAAAATGTTGTGCACCGGAACCAGCTGTGCTCGAAGCAGCAGCGGTTCGCGCTGACAGCATGAGCAGTCTATGCCGCCGGTGACGACGAGCGGCACCTGCTGCTACTGCTACTTTCGGGATAACGACACTTCGAGGCCCTAAGACAAAGCATGACAAACGCCCACCCTTCTCCGTGCCTCGGACCAAGCTGCTGTGTCGGTCATTTTCGAAGGCTGTTCAAGAGCAGTTTCTGTGTGATGGATCCTTTGGTGGCCATCGCCTAGTGCCCATATCCCGAATGCCAGCACCCACCGGAAACCACTCCTCCCCTCACCCGGCTGCCTGCCTGCCATCCGAGTGCTCTGAGCCTGAACCCGGTGTAGCAGGGCTGTAGCAGCAACAGTGGAGAGGCAACCAAGGACAGGACTTCGAAAAGGGTGGCACCGCGAGGGCAGACGACGGCGCTGCAGCTGCCTCTTACGCAAGCACTCGTTGGCGTTCGTGCCGTTGGCGGCTGCCCACGGTCTGTCGTTGTAGAACGGCAAGCACTGGTCACAGTCGGTGCCCATGGTGTTGTGCACGCACTGGCAGACCAGTCTCTCCTCCTGACCCTGACCGGTGCTGCTCACGCACTTGTTGGCGTGGCCATTGCACTTGCACCTGCCAAGCGCCAGCAAAAACCGGATAGTGCCGGTGCAAGCGCCGACAGTCGCCGCGGTCGAAAATGGCTGACAGCGTCAGCAGCAAGAAAAACGACAGAGGAAGTGGTGGCGCTATTCGCCACAGCTGCAGCACGACATGACGGCGGCGACCTCGGGTGCCTCTGTGGTGCAACAGCAGTGGGCCAGAGATTGCCATGTGCTGAGCAACAGCAGCAGCAGACAACGCCGGGCACCGCACCTTCCTCCTATTGAGATGTCAGAGATGGCGAAGAAGTACGACTGCAGCACCTGCGTGTCGCCGAAGACCTCGTCACCGAACGTGTTCAGCCTTGTGAGCTCGACTCTAATCTCCGAGGCGGTCACGAACTCCTGCGGAGAGGGGAGAGCGCGGGATGCAAAACTCGAGGCGGTGGCACGGTCGCTGCAAATCCGACGGCAGCGAGCGACAACGGCAGGAGAGCGGGTGGCAAGGCCGGCAGCGAGCGGCGACACGGATCGCGACACGGGTGTGCGCGACTGAGGACCGATCGCCGAGACGGCAAAGACAGCTCGCGACTCGACAGAACGACAGGATCGGTGGGTCGATATGAGGAGGAATATGCAAACAGACAGCTACGGCTAGACGTACATAACAGAGCCAGGCACTGGGGGGAGGGGAGGGGGAAGATAGGAGATGGTAACGAAACATGTACGTCCAGAATGCAAATAGGTGAACTGCCACGCCAAGCAACATAGACATGATCACACAGGTGCAGAAGGGAATGCGCAAACAACTGTGTGTGTTGCGTTTGTGCAAGCACGTGCGCACGTATATGCGCGCCCGTGTGTATGCTGCACATGTGGGCACGTCTGCATAAATGTGTGTATGGGTGCGTAGTCACGCACAGCCAGGCTATCTGTAAAGCTTACTTGTCAGTTTCGCCGTCCAGAAAATTAGACTGGAACCAATCGATCACTTATTAAACGATGCATCTGGCGCGCACACGCGCAACACTCCAAGAGGCTGAAAGCACGGCTATTTACAGTCCACATATTTTTACATTGCAGCGAGCCGGTGCAGCCTCGAGAGTTATGGCTGAACGACTGCCTGAATTCTAATTATAATAAGAAGAAGAAGAATGACGCATGTACACAGCTCCATGAGAGAACTAAATCTCTTTCTAGGCACTTAGAATGCCCTGGAAAGTATGCATTTCAATAGTTATGATAACATGCACAATGTCATCAGTATAACCACACGAAGGACAATTCACACAAGCAAATGCTGAGAGGAACATGGGGTTTTTAGCTTTCCTTTAAAGAGCATTAAGTGAAGGGACGTCATGACGTCAGTCGGTAGTGAGTTCCGGGCTTAGGGAATATGCAAACTGAAGTCACGGTCTCCAAAAGTCTCCAGATTTGAGGTTGGTTAGAGGTACAGCTAAACGAATTGAGTCAGAAGAGCAGGTGGTACAACGTGAAGCCTGATTGTGAAGTATTTCGGATAGGGAGTCCCAAGCAAGAGAAGGATAGGACCTAAAAGTGAGCGATAGAACCTTTAATACGCTACTGACGATGGGAAGCAAGCGCAGGTTGGTGAGACGTGGTACAATTGTGTGCTTTCCAGTTATGACGTCAGCTGCTACGACTGAGCCTCACTATGAGCCTATCGAGAGAAGCTTGAAACCAAGTAACGAATCAGGGTGCAGTGCACGTCTAAGTAGCAATTGCATGTGTTTCATCAGGATGCGACCACCACATTATGGGCAATGAACTGCTTCACAACAAAGACTAGCCCCTGGTCGCCCCCTGCTGTGTTTGCAGATCCTTGGATCCTTGGAACTTACTTGAAGCTCCGGATTGTTGTCAAAGGTGTACGCTCCTGGCCTGCCCTCGAGCGTGCTGAAGGCCACGTTACCACCGGTAAGTGGTGATATGTCGCTGTACTCGTCAGAGCACAAGGCTTTGGTCTGCTCAGAAGCCAGGATGATTTGCTAAAAAAAAGGGAAGCAAAATTGACTAGCACGTGCTGTCGATGCATACGATCGACAGCATAGGTGAGTAGTTCAAACGAGACTGTCAGCGCTGTTCTTTGGTCACATAAGCGACTTGCTTGCACTTCACGTCACTGATCGGTCGTGGGTTGGAGTCTCGTGAGGCAGGCAACTCTTTCTTGCCTCCAGCAGCCACTACGGCTCTTCGACCGCCAATAGTATGAGGCTGTTCAACCACCAGCCTGGCTCCTTTTCTTTCTTTAGCCGTTTTGATAGGCTAGCAGCAGGCAGCAGAACTACCTACCAACTGCAGCCGTGCCGGCTTAGGGCAATCAACAAGGCTGGCCGGTTTGAACTGTGCAAGGGACCTGGCAGGAAGTGCATGTGCGCAGCACCCAGCCCCCCCCCCCCGAGAAAAAAAAAGAAGAAAATTTCGACCAAGTGCTATGCAAAGCGAGCAGCTGCAAGCGTACTACAGCAACCTGCTAGTGCGAAGAATGTTTGCTACCCTAATTTTAACCTGAAATATGAGGCAGGTCCCGTGAGCAAGCTAGCTCTGGCACAACAGTTCGCCTCGTGTGAGCAAACATATATATGCAGCAAGGTTGTGTGCGTGCACTTGTTTGTTCTCGTGCACGTTTCTCTGCCATTAACTCCACGAAGACTGCACAGCACACCAAGTGCCTAAGTGGCTTGCGACACGAATACCGTAGCCATCATCCCACACACAAAACAGAGAAAGTGGGAAGCATGGCTGAATCAAGAGGGCAGTCGAGAAAGTGGGAAGCATGGAAGCAGAGGCAGCAGCAGCAGCTTAGGACGGCTGGAAAAGATGTGCTACAATCGGCAGCAGGAGAGCAGATTATGCATGTGACTTGCTGAGCTCCGAAGTCTAGGAGTCCACGTAAGAGAAGCTCTTGTTGCCTAGTGATTTTAAGAAGAAAAAAAGAAAGAATGAAACAAGCTAATTTAGTCTCCGAATAGGATCTGAGAACGCCAGAAGATTGAAACTGGTGCCTCCATATAAAGCTAGTTATGAACGTCAGAGTAAGAAGTTTACCCTGTGTCCAGTGATCAAACGGCAGAAATTGCAGTGCCTTTAATAGTAAAGAAGCCGCATGGCTGAGTTTCCTTTGATGTATTAATCAGCCTATCATCGTGCTACTCAATGCAGGCAGCTGGTGCATGCCGGCACCTGTAGAACCCGAAATCCAGAAACGCATCCTCGACTCGGGCAGAGTATCGCTCGGCGTGGGCTCATTAGCCTCGGCCTTTCAGGGAGCCGCTACGTTATTTCAGCCCATTTTTCAATGCCTTCCGCCGGCAAGGTGCAGGATCCTTTCATGGTGCACGAGAGGATACTACTAGGCCGAGATTGCGGCGGAGATGGTGTGCATGATAGCGTCCGCTAGCATTCGAGCACGCCGGTGTGCGTGCAGGCTTATGCCGGTGAGCGTACCGACTTATTGGAACCTAGATAGGCTCCTGAGTTCGGGTCATACGGCCATCGGAGCCCATAGCAGCAGCAAGCAAGCATCCCGACCATTCTGCCATAATGCATTCTCAAGTGCAGCTGGCCGATGCATCGGAATGGATGCATCGGATGCATGAGCATCGGATGCATCAGAGAGGAGCAAAAGGCTCGTGCCTTCGTGAGATTTGCTTAGGGGTGATACAGTACTTGCATGGATAAATAATTGGTGAGCGATGGTGGCACACTAGTTAAAGCCGTTGTTTTTCACGGTTGGTTCGAAACCTGTGGTGGGCGATGTTTTATTGCCACTGCAAGAGGTGGTGATAGCCATAAAGGCTCTTCTGTCGCCATAAAAAAGAGGCTGTTGAATCAGCTAGTATTTTTTCAATGCGACCAGGTGCTGTGCCTGCATAACCCTTTCGCCTCCGCTCAGTAGAATATCCAAGTATACGTGTACACACCCCAACTCCCCAGCGCCAGGCAGCCTGACTGAATGATCTCTCGTCAGCCTCTTGAAGATCACAACCTTCATCGTAGTGTGAGCAGACTCACAATAACTTCCAACTAGTCGCCCCCCCCCCTGGAGCCAGATGATGCCTGAATTATACGACATGCTATTTGCAATCAGGACACTTTCAAGTTAACAAGTCCTTTAAAGCCCTCTGAACACTTCGGAGTATATTGCTATTTGCCGCTCTCTAGACACTGAAGAGCTACATACTTAAAGATACACACTAGCTTTTATAGGGGCTGATACAGTGTATAAAAATATAATGTAATAATAATGTAGTAAAAAATGTAGTAAAAATATAATATACAGTGCAGAAAAAAGGTGTAGTGTAGTAAAAATAAATCCACAATATTTGCACCAAAGATGTGCTTAAAACACCGGCCAAGCTCGGCTGAGCCGTATCAGCTTCGATGTGCATAGCAGCAAGGAAAGCAAAGGTGGCCGGATTAGAGCTGGGTATGGGGATCCTATAACTGTTATGACAATGAGTTGGACCCATCAGGAATATCGACCGGCTCACCGGCCACCACCACCAGTACAGTGGGGGCTCGGGTTATGCCTTGGGTCATATCGTGTAACGGGGACATCCGAGTTGGCAAAAAGACTGGGTTTACGAACCTGAGTTACGAACCAAACCCAATGGGCTTGTCAGAGCTTCAGTAGTGTTCGAGTGTAATAAAGCCTTTGAATAGATCAGCTGTCAGGTTTACAAAAAATAGAATGACAAAGGAATTCATATCAATATCTTTAGCGCTAAAATGAGCCTTGAGAAAACTAACAAGGTGCCATTACACCATGGCATCACTCGGATGAAGGTAGGGTAAAACCTCCGAAATGAGTGTACAAAACCCATGCTTCCCCGACATGAACAGAGCAGCATTTTAAACATCGGCTTGTTTTTCTCCTAGTTTTTAGTACAGAAACAAGTTTTGATGGGTTCAGGAATGCATGCAAATTTTTTCCAGATATTCCATATGGGAAATTACGACCAGGTTATGAACGACCAGGGTTACGAACCCAGTCTAGGAACGGATTGAGTTTGTAATCAGGGACACTGCCATATGTAAAACTCGGTACAAGTCAAATCGTCAGCGTCTGGGCAGTAACTAACCGGCAAAGCACCCGGACAAGAATTTAGATCGTGGCTTCGGCTTTGCTAGAGCGCCAGCCGTACAGAGACCTACCACATCCTCTGAAGAAGCACAATACAGCATGAATCAGCAGAAAGAAGCCAAAATGGGAGGGACTTGACAAGTATCAGTATGCTATGCCCAGCACTAAATAGGTAGTCTGCCGAAGCCTGATTGCAGAAGTGGATTTAACAAGGCAGAGAATGTAGCACAGAAGGGAAATGTAGTCGCCGGACGTCAACGGCAGTCACTCATCGCTTGGGCAAAGAAGAATGCCAAGCAGCCATAATTTAACAGCCTGACACCTGCTCCCACATTATTACTTACTCACAGAAGCTTGCAAAACAATTTTAGCAGCCTCGGTCGGTAATAGCTTGAAGGCCCCTTCGGGCCAACTCGCGGCAGCGCCACCAACCGGAGATTCTACGTTGTCACGTAGCAGCACCAGATGTGGTGGCACATACACGGAACCGAAGGGGCTACAGAGGAAGAGGTGTACGGTTGAGCGGTTGACGGCGAACTCACGTTTGAGGGCTTGCCATATGTTTCCTCGCACGAAGCACTGTAGTATTGGTAGGGTATCCACTCGGTGTCGTTGTCCCAGGTTCGCTTGTAGATTGCAAAGCTCTCCGGCCTGGGTGAATAGAACTTTATCCTGATGTAGGTGATTTCGAACGACTTTCCTAGAATCGCAAGTATTTAGGTTCAGGACGTGAATCGGAACCTCTCGAGCAGCCCAGAAACAGTCCCCAGAGGCCAGTCAACGAAGCAAGCACCGTGCTCACGTGCCCACGACCGACAGCTCAGCGAGTAGTGGCCACCAGCTGCTGTATCATGCACCGACGCATGCACATACTGCTGCAGTTTGGTGCATGCATAATGACGCCGCGAGAAAAGCCGCCAGAAGGAGAAAAAGAAGAGCCCGAAACGCCAAGTTAGGCAGAGCTTGCCACGGCCATTAATCAAGCAGGCAGCAGCAGAGGATCTTTTGGCAGCAGGCCCTCTGCAGCCACTTATCACCCACCCTCCACTTATGGTTTAGAAAAAAAATACTAGCTGATTTAACAGCCTCTTTTTTATAGCGACAGAAGAGCCTTTACGGCTATCACCACAGGATTGCAGTGGCAATAAAGGATCGCCCACCACAGGATTCGAACCCACGACCTCGGGGCCGAGGCCGTGAAAAGCAATCACTTTACCTAGTGAGCCATTACGGCTCACCAACACCGCAGTATCGACATTGCAGCCGAAAGCCCAGAGCGGCAATGACAAGCTTCGGCAGCCTAGCAACCACGGCAGAGTGGTGGTAGGCTGCCAGTGGCACACAGTTGCCAGACTCCCACCCACCCCCTACAGTGCTGGCTTGCCTTCCGCTCGGGCTGCACCTAGAGTAGGATGCCTCGAGAGTTACCAACGGTTTGTGTATCGTGAGCATTAGGAGCGGCATGATCTTAGGCTGTGTGCCGTTGCATAAGCCAAGCAAGATAGCGGCGTGGCGCGTTGAGTAGGACACGGGCCTGGTGCCGGGTTGGCATTGACTTGTCTAACACTCGACAATGGCCAAAGCTCTTAACCGCACACTGAGTGAGAGGCTCTACTTCCTCCAGTCTCAGCAGCCGTTCCGAGGTTCTAGCACCAGTTATCACTTACGTCACGATTTCGAGAAAGATGCAGCAGCGTGAGGCCATTCCGAAAATCGCTAGCACGGTTCAGATCTGCCGATGCCAGGCACCGGCTGCCAGCAGAGCACACACACACACGGTACGTTGGCTATTCGAGCCCGCCGGGTGGCTACTAAGGATAGGTGGACGTGAAAGCGTTGCTGTCGTGCCTCGGTGATGGCAGCAGCAAGAGTGCAGGCATCCCAGGCTTTACAAGATGGGATAGCTAGGCCCTCGCTCATCAATTCCTAGCATACTACGTCTGAGTGTCTGAGTCCACGTGACGTGAGAGCCCTGCACAGTAGCCTCTGCAGCTGCAGAGTAGCCACAGTGGGGGTGGAGGAGGAGGTGTGCTCGACGATGAGACTGCCGACGATCGGCGATCGGGCTCCGTGATCAAGTTCCAGGAAGCTGGCTGGACTGGGAGCCAGGTGGGGGCTTGAGAGGGCTCATTGGCAGGGGCTCTCAGTAATTGGAAGGTTGACGTGAGGCCATTTGAAAAAGGTCACCGGCTACCAGCTGAGGAAGCAATTATACAGAGGGTGCCAACTATGCCGGGCAGGCAGCTGGTTAATGAGCCAGTCTGGTAACTATGGGCTACCAGCCAGGCGGCTCTGCCGGCCTCGGGTCTCGGGCAACCTGGGCAGCAACAAATCTAATCTACTAAGCTAACTGGAATAGCTCTCTCTCTCTCTCTCTCTCTCTCTCTCTCTCTCTCTCTCTCTCTCTCTCTCTCTCTCTCTCTCTCTCTCCATTTCCATTTGCCTCTAGTTCACTTTTCACTCACCTGCCTCCCAGCATGCCCCTGGCTCGGTTGTCTTCCGGTTCCGGTAGCCCTCTCCGACTTACTTCCTGCCTCAACAGATAATGCCTGGCTTGATGCGGTCTCTCTGACACCAGGCGCATGCACGAGCAGGGCTGGGAGCACACAGCAGCTCACAGTAACCTCTCTCTTTCGGTTCTACATCCATGTTTGGCCTCGGGGTAAGGTGCTCGACGTTGTTTGCCTTTGACCGTCAAGGTCGTGGGCTCAAGCCCTGCGGCATGTGTAAAATTAAAATACTAGCTGATTTAACAGCCTCGTTTGTATAGCAGCAGAAGAGCCTGAAAAGGTACGACCACCGCCGCCACTTTTAGTTGACAATATAGAGTCGCCTACTGCAGGATTCGAACCCACGACCTCGGTGAAGACTGAGCATCGAACCTCTTGGGCTATCAAGGCCCAGTTAAAGTGCCCGGACAGAGGATTTAAGTTCTCTCGGGACGGTGCACAAATGAATTATATTACTTTCAATGTATATGTTTCCGAAAGTGCTCGCTTTGTTTGACCACTAGAGAGAGATGGCCGCCGAGTTAAGCAGCTGCATACAACTCCAACTGTTCCACCCACGAAGAAGGCACCGCATCCAGGTACCCACATGAGAAGGATGGGAACGAAATGCCGGCAACACTCTTTCGTGCATCGCCCAGCCGCGTAACATGCCACGCGACAGAGCGCACAGCAGAGCAAACGACGGACGGGTGTAGAAGCAACACGACGGCAGGCGTTTTCTTGCAGCAGATCGGTACCAGGAATGACAGCACTTCCGCATGTGATGTGCGCAAGCATGTCATGCATGCACACACCCCCACCTCTAGAAGCATGTGTGTGCATTCCATGAAGCTGACCGGACGAACTGCCCAAAGCCGGCTTGGGCATACCGATGGTGTGCTGCGGCCGGGCCGCACTTGGACCGACCGACCGGCACTCTGTCAGGGCAGGGTCACTGTTCAGTCGGCCTCCTTCCACGGTGGCACAGCGAGGGGCACAGTAGCAGCTGTGGCAGCTGGGAGCGTAGCAGCCGATAGTTCGACAAAGCCAGACTGGCTGCAGTGACAAGAACTGGAGTACAAATTAAATTGAAGCAGTGGCTGACGACGGCTGAGGATGCGCCAGGTGTGCATCTGCTGCTTTGATCTGCCGATGCATTCCTCGAATGGCAGGCAGCTATCTTTCCACTAGGGGCCCCTCGGTACGAGCAGACAGACAGACAGACAGAAAGCGACAGACAGATGGAGGAGAGAATGGCTGGGGCAGCCGAGGCCGATCAGGCAGTCAGTGAGCCATTGGGCACTCTGATTACCTAACCATGTGAATCAGTTGGGTGCCACAAAGAAGCCGGGCCTGAATTAACCTTGCTGGGTGAGTCACGGGTGAAGCCTAGGCAAAGCTCTGCTGCTATCAGCTATCGCCCATCGTCTATCGGCTACTCCTGGCCGGCTGCTGAGTCAATGGTTTCAATCGGATCCTCAATTCGGCCATTCACAACTGGGTCATTCAGAAAATAATTATTGGTGGCCAGGCAGGCTGACCAAGATTAAATAGAGCTGGCAGATGAGTCAGACAGAGAGAGCAATAGACAGCTGGCCGGCCGGCAAATTGGAAACTCATTTGAGCCCGCCCGATTTTCGACTCGTCATCACAGGGGGGGGGGCCTCTCCTCTGACACGACCCCGTTCTGCAGAACCGATGATGGCATGGCAGACACAGCGATCGATCCAGGAGAGGGCGATGCTCTGCAGAGCCGATTCGAAGCAACCCTATCAGCTCTTCACCTGCTTGCAGGCACACAGATCAACTTGACGAGCTTGCGAGCATCTCACACGCAAGCACTCACACACACACACACACACACACACACACACACACACACACACACACACACACACACACACACACACACACACACACACACACACACACACACACACACACACACACACACACACCACCACACACACACACACACACACACACACACACACACACACACACACACACACACACACACACACACACACACACACACACACACACACACACACACACACACACACACACACACACACACACATACGCACACACACACGCACATACGCACACACACGCACTCACACGGGTGTACATAAAGCAAACGTGCATCTGCAAGAATGTGGGCGACGTCGAAGTGTGCAGAGGCGGCTGCCAAGCGAGTTCTGCAGCAGCGGAGACAGGCGGCTGGTCGAAGAGCAGCTTCGAGCAGAGCAATCTCATTCGACGACTAGCTGGCACTCCTGCCACCGTCAGGATAGGCTGCTGCCTGTCCACGGTGGCCTGAGCTCAGCAGGCTCGTGGCAGGAAGCCTGCCGATCGGAATCGATAGATCGAGGCGGTTTACGCTGCAGCGGTTCAGCTCTCCTGTCCGGGTGGCTAGGCGAGAACGATGAGGTGCACGTTGGCTCTCTCGGCAAACGAAGAGCCGAGAGCAGTAGGTGGGTGGGCACGGCAGCCACTGTCAGACGCCCGACGTTGAGAAGGAGCGACACCTGCTGCCCAAAAAACTTCGGGACACGAGAGGAGGAGGAGGAAATTCCAACAGTTCGAGCCAGAGCCATTGGCATGCCTAGTAGCCGTCCGAGGGTCCTGCAAACCGCAGGCCGGGGGCGATGCTCTCATGGGTGATTTCATCCTGCAGTCTGATGCAATCTGGTTGCTTCTGCATCGGATGCCCCATCGACAGCACGAGACTTAAGGCCAGACCGCCGCACAGATGGCTTTGTCGTTTAAGGATTTCTACTCGTCTGCAGGTGCCCGAATTCTTTTTCTTGCAATCCGAGCCTAGTTCAAGGGGCCAGTGGATTTGATGATGAATGTGAATGGAGCCATCGGATCAGCACCACCACCGCCACGAACCGGGCAGGCCAGCTGAAGACTGCCGACATCTCAGTGCGACCATCGTTATGGCTGGAAGGCTCCGGACTCCGCATGATTTCGGCTTTTGCCTGCAAAACCTTCAGCTACCAGTTTGTACTGGGATTTAAGGTCGAGTGACCTGGGTTTTTATTCTCTCAGTGAGTTTGGGTTTAAGCTCGACCCTGCATAGTTAAGCAACTGTGCTCTCTCTGTCGGATATCAGTGCTCTCTGTCAGATATCAATCATTTAGTCCGATCACGTTACGTTTGCTTGGTACCTGGTTGGTACTCAATTCTCATGCAGAGTGACAGACCACCAGTTGCAACTGATTTATTTTGCTGGCCCCTCCCCCAGTGGGCTAGCAGAGCATTGTTTTGAGAGTCAGCTGTCAGGGGAAGGCTGGGTTTTCCTTTAATTAGTGCCCCAGTTCTTGTACCACGAGCCTACTAATGATGCAGGACGGGGAGACTGAGATTAAAGCCGGTGGATGGGACCAGAGTTACGTTGTCCTTCAAAAATGCAAAATTGCAGAGACTTGCCAAGCATTTCAAGGGCTCACGTGGTTTGCTGTCGTATGCCATTGGAGTGTTTCCGCTTGTAGACATTTTTCAGACATAAGTACAGCTAAAATAAACAGAGTGCACGGAAAAACAGTTCAGGGTGCTGCTGGACCACCGCCGAGTCAGAGGCCGAGGGGAGAACGCCCCGATGCCCGAAACTCTGCAAACGTTGCCTATGACCAGTGCGAAAATATGCATTTAAGCTCTAGTTGATGCAAGCCCGATAAGAAGCCTGCCGGAAGTCGCCTTTGGTACCAGCTAGATGCATCGTCAATTCCCTGCACTTTCGCTAACTCGGTGTTCCTGTCGTTGTCGTTTGGCATATTGTGAGCGGATGGTTTGTACTAATTCCACACATTCTGCTGCTGTCTGAACTAGTGACTTTGATGCAAACATAACATGAAATTCTGTCAAACCATTTACCGGGTCTAGTAAGAACAATCCTTCTCAATGGATGAAGTCAGAGTCTCCGTTGTACTAGAGACTACTTTGGGTGTCGGGCGTTGAGATCCTTCCGAGCTATTTACTTGTGGTGGTGAGAGTAGAGCTAGGCTGAATTGTATAGCCTCGTTTGTATAGCTGCAGAAAAGCCTTGCAGAGAAGGGCAAGTGAGCACCTTATTTCTTTAGACTCGGGAGCTCCATTCTTGCAAACGCTTTGCATGCAAAGGCATTTGCTATCGCCAACATACTTACCTTCGACCATGCAGCCTTCGACACAAGCCATAAACTGCTTTAGCGAAGCAGCACACTGAAGCTGGGCGGAACACAGCTTGGCTAGTTCGGATGCCAGCCACTATTATAGTGGACAAACCACACCGTCGGCACGGGAAATGCCGGGCATTCACGAGGTCACTGCCAAACGTCGGGAATTTTCGATGTCACGAGGTGTAGTACTGGCCCGCACAGGAGCTGCACCGGGTCGGCATGCAGTTTGCGTTCCCGGGCTACAGCCGAATCAGTTCACGAAGTCGATCCGCAGCAGGTCGCACTGGCCCTCGTGCACGCCCGACTGAACAGCTTGCGAGCAACCCAGTATGCTTGCCCTCTTCTGCCCTGAGGGCTTTTAAGCTGAGCTCTTCTAGAAAACTTCCTTTTCAGAACATTTAAAGTGCCCAGAAAGAGATTTATTAGTACTCTTAGGTCGCTATACAAATACAAAGTGCCTAGAAAGAGACGAGGGAGCTATACAAGTGTACTATTAGTAGTAGTAGTAGTAGTAGTAGTAGTAGTAGTAGTAGTAGTAGTAGTAGTAGTATCGTTACTACTATCCGGGAGCTATTGTGCACAGGTGAGCCGAGCAGTCGAGAGGATGCAGCACGGCGAGCCGATGGATTTCACAGCCACCGGCACCTCGACAGACTCGTCTGCCCCCCCCCCCCCCAACGAGCCGACATGGGCAAACGGTAGCACGGGTGAGCTGTTTGACAGCGAGCTGCGTACAGCAGGCGGCTCGATGGCGAGTGAGATCAGACGAGCCAGTGGCTGAAGAGCAGCACAGCAGCAGCACAGCCTTGAGGAAACGCTGCAGGGCTGCCAGGAGGATTACCACCACCCCAACCACGCCAACTCCACCCCCACCCACCCATTCCTGTGGGCACAGCCGCAGGGGCGACCTTTGACCGCGAGCGAAGCCGAGGGTTTGAGAGGAATGCACCGGGATTTATTTATCGTGGAAGTGAGCCGGGGCACCTGGCCAGCGGACCAGGTGTCAGCCATTTAGAGAAGTCCTTCGGCTCGAAGGCAGGCAGGCGCAGGGCCGGCTGCTGCTGCTGCTCCTGAGGCAGCACCTCCAGCTCGCTGGCTCGGAAATCGAGTGCACTGCTGCAGGGGGGGGGGTGGTGGTCCACTCAGCTGCACTCGGGAACGACGATAACGCTCCCACTACTCTTACCCCCACCCCTATCCGGCTTCTAGCCTTCAAGCAGGTAGCCAGCCAGCTTAGGTTTGGCTAAAGGAGTGGCCCCAGAAGCCCGACAACTGGGAGAGATGGTGGCACAGCGACCTCGAATGGACTCCCTTTGCAGCAAATGTAAAGCGCCTAGAAAGAGATTAAGTTCTCTGAGGGCGCTTTATCAAGTGCATTATTATTGTTATATTATTATTACTCCTGGGGCCTTCTGTGCTGTCTAGCCACTGGAGCTGGCTGAAAAAGGTGGTGGTAGCTCTGCCTAAGCCGGACGTTGTGGTTAATTAAAGGCTTTCGAAACTCTGAAAGAAGGCTGGCAGTGGATGGATGGCCATGAGGAGCTGCCGGAACCTGCCTCCTAGCAGCAGCATTTGCAGCTTCACTACAGCAACGACTGGCTGGCATCGGTCAATCTCGGGGCCACGTTTCACTCGAAATAGCTGTCCGGGAGACTGCCCGGTTAGCGTTCGACCATTACGGACAGGGTCGGGCAATCGAAACCGAAGAATGTACAAACATAAGATAGTAGATGACCGGAGACCTGCCTGGTATGTGGCGAGTTCTCCTCCTCTTCCCCCCCCCCCCCCGAGCACCGGCCGCCTGACCAATGCTCGGCAGCTAATGATGGGAACTCGACCGGCCGGCTTCGATGCTACGGGCACCTTCTTCGACGCTCTGGGCACCTGCTGCTGTCGCTAGCGGCTGCCGATCGTCATCGGCCAGCGACAGACTAGATGCCAGACGGTGGGCTGCTGCTCGAGGCCTGCCCGAGGAATCAAAGGCGGCCGGTGGCCTTAATTAGAGCTGGCCGAGGCTGGGGAAGCCGGAGGTGGTCCAACATCCATCGCTCCCTGCTGCTGATGCTGCTGTTGCTGCTGCTGCTGCCATTCTCCTGAATGGGAACACTATACTTCGCCCGGACAGAGGAAGTGACCGCCGAGCGGTGCGGCCTGGCCGCTCCCGGTGCAGATACTGAACCAATTAGGGACCGCGTCTACAGGCCGGCCATTGTCTAGGATGCGGTCATATGAAAGCAATACGACGAAGAGACACAATGCGCTTTGTGCTAAGCAGACGAGCGACCGGCGGCGGCGGATTAAACGGCGAAATTAGCGAGAGGCTGAGAGCTCTTCGACTTGAGCCCACTTCGACAGCCGACGCCGCACGGTCGCACCACCCTGCACCCGCGCGCAGCAGCTTCCGCCGCCCGTCCCCCCCCCCCGCGGCCGCCGCGGCCGCCGCCGAAGGTGTCACCTACGCACCGCAGCCTCCGCCCCACACCTCCAAACCACACCCCAGCCCTCCCCCCTGCCGAAGGTGTCACCTAAGCACAGCAGCCTCCGCCCCAGCCCCCCACGCCGCCCCGCCGGCGTCACCTACGAGCCGCGCGACTCGAGCTTTCGCGTGCGTAAGACTAAGAAGAGCGTACGCAGCGCGACCGGACCGATGCGGCGACGGCGGGGCGCGCTCGTGCGCCCCGCCGTCGCCGCCCAATGGTGGCGGCGCGCCGCCGGCAGCCGCCGCATCTCGCGGCGCTCTCACCGAGACGAAGCGTTATGTTGGCCTTGAGCATGTCGTTCATGTTCCTCTCCTGGTACTCGTACAGCGTGATACTCTGCCACCACGTAGTGTTCTCGGGTCCGTCGAGGTCAACCATGAACTTGGGCGGATGCGACTTGGCGGGCGAGCACTCGTCGCAGCTCTTGGTGGCGCCCAGGGCGCCCGTCTGGCGACAGTAGCGGCTGCGCGAGCCCCGGCCGCCGCACGTGTTCGTCGCCTCCACGACGGGCAGGTTGTAGGCCGCGTTCCCAAATGGTGGCATGCAGCGCACCGGGTGACCGGTGGCGTTGTAGCACGAGTTCTCCTCCTCCACGGCCGCGCACGAGGCGAGCAGAGTCGCCGCCAGCGCCAGCGCCAGCCCCGTCGCCGCTGCCTGCCTCGACGCTGTCGACGTCGTCATGGCCGTCGGTCTCGCGCACACGCGTACGTAGATCGAGAGACGGAGAGAGAGCGCTCGCGCACGCGTGCGGAGGATCAACCGCGGTCGCCGACGGCTCGCGTGCGTCTGCACCGGCGTCTGCGGTGGCTGGCCACTCAAAGAATGCGCTCGGCGGAAGCCAGCGCCTCTGTGCAAGTGATCTCCACATGCTCGCTCATTTCCGCGGCGCTCGAGGTATTTCCGTAACGCCCGGGCCGGGGTGGTGACCTCTCGAGATAAGCGTCTCTCAGCGCACCGGCGCCGCCCATCGGGCGGCCGAGCGGCTAGTCGGAGGGAGAAAGCGGGCTCGCGCGCGCGCGCTCTCTCCCCGTCTCCGGCTCCGGGTCAGCTCCGCGCGGACCGACGAGTTTCGGCGGAGCAGGCCGCTCAACCACTCCAGCAGCCCCGCCCCCGTCGCTTCTCGGCCCCGGCTCTGGCGCCGGCGATGCCGCCGACGCTGGACAGCACGCGTCAGGATCGCCCCTCGGCGGTCCAGACTCGCTGGCTGAACGCTTTGCGCCAGCGCGGCCAGAGATCTCCGCTGCAGTGCGCCGATCTCGCGCCGCGCCCGCCCCAAGCCAGGCTGCAGGTTACGGGCGCCACCGCTGCGGCCACTCGGACACGAGAATCGCCCGGACGACTGTACCGTCGTCGCCGCCGCCGCCGCCGCCGCCGCCGCCGCCGATAGGACCGAAGAAGCGCCGCGCGCGGCCTGTCTTCGGGCTGCCGCATCGATCCACTGCGCATCTGCCCGAGCGCTTCTCCTCGCCGCCGGACGCCCCCGATTGACTTAATGATAATGAATAATAATAATAAAATTTGATAAAACGCCCTCACGGAACTCAATCTCTTTCTAGGCGCTTTACTGCAAAGGAAGGACTTCGGCGCGACGCTGCCACGCCGATCAGAAAGACCGTCGCCGCCGCCAAGCTGTGCGGCATCGTCAGGGTGTGCCCGACCCGACGCTCGTCCAGTCGAGCGCTTGCTGGCTTATAATATAATAATAATAAATTATTCGTGTAGCGCCATCCGAAAACTGGATGTCTTTCTTGGCACTTTACAGATGTTGTAAGAAAAGCATGACCAAATGACTAGTGGTAACTTTTGTAATGTCATCAAGCGTAGCGTCGTTAGACGGACACGCACACAGTCAACGTTTAGATACGGTTAGTAGTAGTAGGCACAACGTCAGCACGCATAAACACACTAAGGACGAATCCCAAGGAGCCATTAAGCGCTGTAATAAACGGGTGCGGTTTAGGCTTCTTTTTAAATGTCGTCACGTCAAGGGATGTCGTGACGTCGGTCGCGATTACGTCGATCGACCCTCTGCGGCGCGGCGCAGGCCGCAGGCGGCATGCTCTTGCACATGGCTAAAATAAGATGCTCGCGCCTACGCTAGTCCACACGCTCGCTCTCGCGCCGGCTTTTGGCTTCGCAGCGCAGGTGCGAGAAAGATGGAAGAGTTGAGTCGACGGCGGTCGGAAAAGCGAAGTGGACAATTTGCGAGTTTCCCACGGACTCAGCGTTTTTCACCGACGCCACCATAATAGTGAATCGGCGGCGTCCTAGATCAGCCAGATTAAAACTTCCGAATTATTATTCGCGCTTCCTTAATGTTAACGTCAGAAAACCGGTTCTGTCACTATGCATGAGCAGGTGCAATTAAAGCCCAAATCATCATCTAATGAGCAGTCACTTGGAGCTCAAGGCTTTGGGCCGGCGGGTTTCGCATGAGGTTTGGCCCCAGTCAGCAGTTAAGCGGTGCCCCTGGGCGCTGTCCGAGGAGAGTCTTTGTCTTTGGCCACGGCTGACGCTGGATGCCCGTCACCTTCGTCGCTGCCGAATAAAGTTAGTGCCCTGCGCTATGGATACGGACTTGCTATCTTAAGCTAGCATCTGTTAAGGGCCTAGAAAGAGATTCAGTTCTATGATGGCGCTATACACGCGTGTTAATAATATCATTATTAAGGTAATAATAAAAATAACGCATTGCATAGCGCCCTCAAATGACTTAATCTCTTTCTAGACAATTTACGCATGCTGCAAAGGAAGCACGATCGAATAGTTAGTCGTAGCTAGCACGCTAAACGTCAACAAGCGTAACGCGGTTAGAGGTCACACATGCACATTTACGAGCGCTCTTTATTTACGCAGCGTCCCGCTGGCTCCGGCCGGTCTACCTGGGAGGTCTACCTGGTGCTGCACCTTCAAGTCGCTAGACTCGCTTCACGGCTCTGAGCCTCCTTCGACGGTATTGGTAAGGCGTCGTCCGTCAAGGACTGGCACAGTTACGAGCGCTGCGTCTGCGGCCCCGTAGATCAGTGCAGGAGCACCCGCACCACGTTTGTAACAGCATGCTCATCAGTGGCGAGACTTCGACAGATTGCAAGGCGTGAGTACAGCTATATCCGCACGGTCAAAAGCCCCCAACTCGCTGGAAAATAGGCGTTTTTATTTTGCTAAGATTGAGACGTCGAAAGAGTCGGTGCACGTGCAAGGTTCCTGCTGAGAGATGACAGAGAGCGAGAAAGGTGACCCGGCGCGCGGCGGCTGCTGGAGGCGTGCTCTTCGACGCCGGCGAAAGCGCCGTCGGAACTGCCTCCTCGGAGAGCAAGCCATTCGAAGGCATGCGCCGAGAATGAACGCGGCACGTCTGCGAGCCAATTTAATTATAAACCAAGTTCCGGCCCTCAATTCGGTCGAATCGCCACGTCGCGACCTGTGGATCGCACAGCCGCGGACGACTCGGCGACCGAGACGCCGCGTGAGGAATGACGCGCTTTTTGCCGAAATGCGGGTGCCAGAGCTTCGACCTGCGTTCCGATGCCAAGCGACGGCGAACTCTGGCTGCTCGAACTGCCGAGTCAAGGCCCGACTTTCAGGCGCGTTACCTCCACCTGCGACGATGCCGTCGGTCCGCGCAAACGCGAAACGGCCCGTTCGTCGTAGCCGAGTCTCTCGCAAGAGCGTGGCACGTTGCGGGAAGCGGGCCGTCGGCGTTCGGGCTTCGGGAAGCGCCGGCATTGGAACCATGGCTGCCACGTCGCGTCGCAGCCACCCGGACGCTACCGCTTCGCTGCCTACGCAGCGCGGCAGGAGCGCGCCGCCGCGTTTCAAATTTGGGACCGGCGACTGTAATTGGCTTTGCTGACGCTCTCCTAGCCCCGCACGGATGCAGCGACGGCGCACGTGAGAGCGGACGAGACGGATGATGACGGCGGCGCGAGTGCGACTCAATCCACGCAGTTTTGCTCCCGTTCTAGTAATAATAATAATACGCGTATGGTGTCCTCAAAGAAATAAATCTCTCCCTACAATAATAATAATGATAATAAGAGGAAGAATTAAACATCTGCATAGTGGTCTCAAAGAACTTAGTTTCTTTCCAAGCACTTTTACCTACGTAAGCTATAAAAGGAAAAGGGGCCGCACGGTTAGCGATAAAATGCACAATGTCCATTTGCATACTACGGTTAGTGGCGACACACGCACATTGTCAGGACGCACAAGCTCATAAAGGGCAAACTGCAAGTACCCAGCAAATGCTGTGAGAAACATGGGGACTTGTAGCTTCTTTTTAAATTTAATTAAGTCGGGAGTTGTCGCGACGTCAGTCGGCCGGAGTGAGTTCCGGGCTTTGGGAGCACACGAACAAAAGGCGGGCTCAGCCCTTGGGCCTTTACATTATTATTATTATTTAATAATAAAAATAATAATACAATAGTAACAATAGTTTATCGTTATTATTTTGCAGTGAGGCCAACGCGAGCGCTTCAGCGTCGCCTTGCGGCTACCCGAGTTTCAGCCTCAGCCAAAGAGTCGATAATCGGCTTCTCTTCGCGGGGTTATAATTGCGTCCGTCAATCCGACACAGTCGGACTGGCGGAGTGCTACAACCGCGCTGCAATAACTTCAAAGTAAGGGTTCGTTGGAAGCAGA
Organism: Cristatella mucedo; assembly: GCA_009760855.2. Classification (NCBI taxonomy): domain Eukaryota; kingdom Metazoa; phylum Bryozoa; class Phylactolaemata; family Cristatellidae; genus Cristatella; species Cristatella mucedo. The sequence continues at coordinate 11,123,334 of WPIO01000005.1, read as the reverse complement.
CGCAGCACTCGCGGCGGTGCCGCATCCACGTACCTACTTGCACTGCGCCTGCTGCTTGCGGATGTTACCGCCAATCATTTGGTAATGCTTTCTGTACAGCATCTGTAAAGTGCCTAGAAAGAGATTCAGCTCTCTGATGGCGCTATACAAACGTATTATTATTATTGTATTATCATTATCTACTGATAGAGCTAATGCCTTGAAGCGCGGCTAGCGAGTCGCAGGTGCAGGCATGCTGATGACCGCAGGCTCAGCAATACAGAGCGCCCGCGCCAACATATCTCCCGGAGTCTTTGTGCGGAATAATCTGCGCGTGTTCTATCAAAATGACCTTTACCTTGATGAGCCCATCAGCTGAGCAGTAAAGTACGCCTGCAGTTTCTCAAAATAGCATTGCAAAAATCCGGGCTTGCTTAAATAATGGCACCCCTGCCAAGCTGGTTCATGCAATCGTGACACACCGACTAGACGTCTGTCGCTTGCTGCTTGCAGCTCTTCATGCCCGCGTAATAAGATGCTTACATAAGACGCTTGATGTACAACTGTATAGTTATACTCAGCGGGGCGGAGTCAGAGGGGCGGGGCAGAGGGCACCTCCCCTACATCAGGGCAGCGACCAGGGTTGCCCTCCTACTCCCAAGCCCTACCCAAGGTCACCAACGATGAAATTATGTCCTAATGCCAGTCGATAAGTAACCGCCGAATTCGTGTTGAATAAGCACAATGATTTGCACCATAATTTTCCATTAATTACGGATGTTTCTTCGCCTACACTAAAAGTTTGCGTGTCTTGCCCTCTAGATGAAAATCCTAGCTCCCCATATGGCTATGCTTATCTGTGGTAAGCCTTGCAACTGTCACATTACTCCTCAGCTCAGCAATGTGCAATGGCTGCCTTTCCAGCAGCGGATAGACTTTGTACCTTGAGTTGGAAGTCTCTGCTGACTAAGGTCAAGTCATCGACTGATTTGAAGACATATATAAGAGGCTGTCTCTGTGTCTCTCATTTTTTGGGCGCCTATGGGTTACGAAACTGTGCGCATGGTTACTACGGGCAACAGTGAGCTTATCTTTCTCCAGTTTGCTATGAGTGCACCCATGAGCACGATTCATCGCATGTTTCTAGCCAGCGGCCCGAGTGCCTTCCTGTATGTTATTACGTGCTAGTCTATAAACGACGTTTCGGTGCTTTCGCGTGCTCGCCTAAGTAGAATACTTTGTAGATAGCTTGCCATTCACTTTTGGTTGCGACTTTTCTTGCAAGAATGTATACAGGATCTGATGGAAGATTAAATTCTCTAAAGGCGCTATTAAAACGTTTTATTTCTGATTTTTAACTTATCATGCATATATATATATATATATATATATATATGCATGATAAGTTAAAAATCAGAAATATGGCGACATCGAACTGCTAAGCTATATATATATATATATATATATATATATATATATATATATATATATATATATATATATATATATATATATATATATATATATATATATATATATATATATATATATATATATATATATATATATATATATATATATATATATATATATATATATATATATATATATAGCTTAGATAGCTATTGTTTGGTGGGTCATTTAGAGCCTTCCTGCATCATACGTTCGCCATATCAACCGCTCTGCTATGAAACTAAGGGATGCAACTTTAAAGTGCTTTTTAGCACTCGTTCAAGTGTATTCAAGTTTGTGTGTTTGTAGCTCACTCGCCGTGCCTCAGCATCCTGTGAAAAGCCGACCGTCGGCCATTATTGAAGTTCTATTCAAACTCGCCGGCGCGGCTTCTGCCAGGCCGGCTACGTGCCGCCTTGCTGCAAAGCCACTTAATAATAAATATAATTCATTTATATAGCACCCCAAGAGAACTTAATCTCTATTCAGGCGCTTCACATTTGCCTCGGGGCTTGAGCCCACGACCTCAGTCCGACCTTGGTCGGGGCGAGCACCTTAACCGCTAGACCAAACCTTAATCGGCGTCACACACTTATTACAAAGCCTAAATACGACAGAATCAAAGAAATGCGGCTCGCGTGAGCGTATCGCAAGTGTGAGTGCTTTATGAAGACGAACACCCACCGAAACTTATTACCTTTGGGTTCTCCCGTAATGAACGGGTTACGAACCCTTTCGCATTCTTTGTTCAAACATGTGGCCCGTTTTTTCATATTCTGAGTAGTTGTTCATACAGCTACACGTATGAGAAGATCATTCCTAACATAAGTAGTGTCAGTCCTAGAGAGCTGGAAAGAATGGTTCGCCGTACAGATGTAGTAGTTGCTAGAGTGGTCTGTGGAATTCCTGCCGAATTCGTAAGGAAACTGTATGGCTCCCATTTACCCTCTGTACTAACCTACAAAAGAACAGAGTAACATTTTAATTACGAATAAATAAAATATTTTACCCAAGATTATCCTATTCCCCTCATGACTAAAAATTATATTTCAGAAATTTTTAGGCAAAAACTGTCCATGCCACATTGCACAGCTTTTTTCCATCTCACAGTTGAAATGGAGTGCCCCGAGTTTATCCTGACTCTAGAAAGGCATGTCAAAATATGCCTTGCACACCTGAAAAACCTTAGCAGATGCTTCCACGGACTTTTCGTACTTTTACTTAACTTTTACTTGTCGTACTTTTAAGAGTACATTTCGGCCCATTTCTTGATGCGTTTGCCACAGGCATAGCAAAATGCGTCTGCCGGCAAGCTCTTAATGCTATCTCAGGAAAATGCAGATACGTTTAAGGAATAATGGCCATACTCTATCCCTTTGAGGCATGAGAAATAAAGAATAACACTTGACCTAGGAACGATAAAATAAAAATTGGTTGCATGTAAACTCGATAAGTACTAATACAATCTAGCAAGTGTCTCATTCTGGCTGATTCAGCATGTTAAGTTTCCACAGCAAAAGAATTTGTGTCACCTTTGCGTATGGGTGTGTAAGCAAGTCTCTTTACTCAATTTTCCTGTAGAGGATTTTACGTAAAGCCATTTCTGGAGGCACGACTGGCTCATAGCCGGTGTGCTAGGCATTTCTTTAATACATAAAGTACTTCATGGATTACGGGACTCAAATTTGGCGTATCGCTTGGGCCTGCTAATTCCACCTGCTGGCTTGTCAGCTGCTATAATAGTTCGCCCTGACCTATCTCAGTTCATTTAATTTGATAGCATGATTTTTCGTTCCGTGTGATACAACACCCGAATCTCGAGTTCACCGCGGTCTATAGTCTTGACCTGTTTTTACTTGCGCCACTGCTAATAATAATAAGAATAATAGTAATGCACTTGATAAAGCGCCCTCGGAGAACTCAATCTCTTTCTAGGTGCTTTACTTGTACTGCAAAGGGAAACGCGATTGAATGGAGAGTAATATCATGCTTGATAAACAACATGAATAACATGGTTAGGGTGACGTGCATAGGGTCAGCTTGCAAGTATGGTTATGTATCTCCGTCTGTAACTCCACAAAGTCATAAAGACCATGTGGGTGTTACGCAGGAGAGTTTTGTATAGCGCACTCACAGCCTAAGCGGCTTTCGGTACGCATTCGGTACCCAATAGACTTCGTCTCACGCAAAAAAGAGAAAGTGGGAAGCATAGCAGAGTTAGGAGAGCAGTTGAGGTAGTGAGTAGCATAGAAGTAGCAGTTCAGGACCGCTGAAAAAGATGCGCCATAGTCGGCAGTTGGAGATTAGTTGTCGTTGCGTAAGAATTGTGGAAGCGAGTTCCACAGTCTAGGACCTGCAGAGCTAAAGCTTCTGTCGCCAACTGTCTTTAAGCGGAGGAATGGGACAGCTAATTTAGTGTCCACACAGGACCTGAGGGCACGAACAGGCTGAAACTGATGCAGCAGTTCAGCCAGGTATGAAGGAGCTAAGCCGTGGCGGGCCTTGTGGGTCAGCGTAAGAACTTTGCTCTGTATCCTTTGCTCAACCGGTAACCATCCCAGCTCTTCCAGCAAAGGTGACACGTGCTCAAACCGCTGGGACTTGAAGACCAGCCTTGCAGCCATATTCATAGTCCGCTGTAGAGGCATAATAGCTTTCTTTGGTAGCCCAGCCAAAAGGGAATTACAATAATCAAGCCGAGACAGAACTAAAGAGCTAGTTAAATTTTGTACAAGCCACTGTGGGAGACAGCTTCTAATCTTGGATAGGGATCGGATGTGATGGCTGGCTGTAGAGGCAGTCTTCTGAATGAAGCTTTTGAAATTGAGGCAGCTGTCGAACACGACACCTAGATTACGAGCACGTGGTGAAGGTCGCACAATAGCATCACCTATTAGAACAGCAAAGCCTTTTAGTCCAGCCACACGCTTAGGGTGTCCTATGAGAAGCAGTTCGGTTTTATCGTCATTTAATTTCAGGAAGTTTTCCGACATCCAGGATCGAATATCGACAAGGCAAGCATTCAGTTTCTCAGTTGCTGCAGCAGATTCCGACGGTTTAAATGACAAATACAACTGAGTATCGTCAGCATAGAAGTGATATCCTATTCCACGGGCCTTAATCACTTTTCCCAGAGGTTGTGTATAAATCGAGAACAGCAAGGGACCAAGTACAGACCCTTGAGGGACTCCACAGGTGACCCATCTCATGTCTGAGACCTGACCCCCACACGACACGGATTGAACACGATCAGACAAGTATGATTTAAACCACGCCAGTGCTTCGTCTGCCAGACCGATCGTTGTTCTCAATCGTTCAAGCAGAACTTCGTGATCAATGGTGTCGAAGGCAGCAGACAAATCTAGCAGAGCTAAGACAGTGACATTCGTCCAGTTTCCCTTCTTCCGTTCTTATCAAAGATTCTTGAAAAAATTGTTGCTAAGCAGCTCGTTGAACATATTGAAAATAATGGAATGTCAGAAACATTTCAATCAGGGTTCAAGAGGCAGCACTCTACTGAAACTGCTCTCCTCCGTGTTAACAATGACATTCTACGTGGCAACGACGACGGGAATGTCACTGCCTTAGCTCTGCTAGATTTGTCTGCTGCCTTCGACACCATTGATCACGAAGTTCTGCTTGAACGATTGAGAACAACGATCGGTCTGGCAGACGAAGCACTGGCGTGGTTAGTGGCAGCATGCAGAGTGTCAGCACGCATAGGCACTTGAAGGACGAATCACAGGAACCCACTAAATGCTGTCCTAAATAGGTGCGTTTTTAAGTTCTTTTTAAATGTGGTCAAGTCAGGGCCACATTCTAAGGAAAGAGCACGGTCGAGAAGTGAGGTCCAGCATCCCAAAAAGGGTTGCCAAAAGTATGATAGTACTTTCGCGTGATAACCTTCACTGGAGATGCGAGCGAGACGCGGGAAGCCACGTGGTGTCGTGGCCTTGGCTTGCACACCGTGCAAGCTCCAGGCGAGCTCCTTGGCTCCGATTCGGCCATCGGCGGCTGCGGCGGCTCGGCCCTCGGAGGCGGCGGCGGACTCGTTGGAGCTCGCAGCAAGCAAGAGCTACTTCGTGAGAAGCTTGGCAAGCGTGCCCTATTTAAAGGGCCCACCGTGCTCAGCTCTGCACGGTATGTCTAAGGAACTTTTTTTTTTATAATGTGTCGCTCCAACTTGTGGTCCGAAGTTCCAGGCTATTCTCTACAGAAGAGCGAGAGATAACGCGGCGGGTCAGACCGAATAGCTTCCACCAATAGGCCCTTAACCGTCTTGCTATGAAAAAAGTTTCACAGTTGATAAATGTAGGCGATCGACTTGGGACCACAGAGCTAGAGCAGAGCAGTTGCGATACTCTTAGAGGGCATCATTAGACACTCTGAGGTCATTTCATGCTCATCAACACTTACGTCCTTAGCCCGAGGCCGACTCGTGCGAAGTTTTCACGAGCCAGCTCCCCCTTTGTGTCTGTACTCTCGCGTTCCTGTGCACGCTAGAGGAATTAAGGATCGCATATGCAGGCTTGAATCCTTGCCCGAAAACTCACGGAATTATGCCATTCGCATTAATGTGCAGTACTATTTGATAGGACGCAGCATGTTACTTGCTCGGACGAGCGTTGCCGAAGCTATCTCTCCAAAGACTTCGTATTCATCATGACTTACGTTATCATAACTTACGTCGCCACGTCACCCTGTGCACAGCCCTCATTCCGATGATTAAGCGATGATTAAGCGTGGCTCAGGGTTGACCTCTGACCACAGCCACCCAGGAATCAAGACGGTAAGATAGGGGCAATCATCAGCCGGTCTCCTTTTGATGGCGGACGATTTTTGGAACTCGACCAATGCCCCGATCACGTCTTCCCCTGGACGGTAAGCGAAAGTTATGCCAGAATGACAATAGGTCCCATCGAAGGCCACCTGGGAGCGCACACCGACATCTTTTGTCATGCATTCCCATCACTACCAGCAAGTGGCAGTCCATTACCGCGAGCGTCGCTGGCGAGATAATTCTCAGTAGACGCCTCATTATTATTGGAGAATTTGGGCCGCATGCAATCGCTCTAGTCGACCGCAGCAAAGCTAGGCATAACCATGCAAGCCCCATTTATGGCGTATCCAAAGCTCGTACCCTGCATGCAGACGTTCTCATTGTTCGCGCCGTCAGGTTCCTATCTTTGATCTTTGCCGCCCGGGATTCCGGTTGCAGCGGCTGCAGATCCGTTTGCCCGACTCGATCAGTTGATCCCGTCTTCGGCTCGACACTAGTGCTCTGCATACATTTTCTCTCATGGTAAACTGCTATTCGCCCGCCGCATTATCTGCGGCTGCTCAAGCACGCTGCCACCACGAGCCCCAGTGAGCTGGCTCGCCTGGCTCGCCTTTAGGTGACGGTTCTTACTTGAACCATTCGATTCGCCGCCCGGCTAGTCTCACCGTCCTGAACCAGACTCCTGCTAGCCTCAGCTCCGTGGACGCATGGGTCTTTTTTATTGCCTGTCGGTTCGGCTCAGTTAACCAAAAAACCAGATGACTTTTTCATTTGATTCTCCTCTTTGAAAATATGTTACGTTTAGAGCTTGCGTGCAAAGCACCATCGCCAACTCCAAACAGGGCTTTAATTTCTGTGCAAACGACACCAGACTATCGTTGCGATGCGATCCTTCCATGACTCCTTCCTGCTGCTCAAACTCTCTGCATGTACTGCTGCATTTGCACTTGAATGACAGCACCTTACTTAAATGGATTTATGATAAAACCAGTTTAGCAATTGTAGGAAAATGTAATATTGCTCATTAACTGGAGAGCCAAGCCCTAAGAATGAGCTCTGTCATCATATCTCTTGTAGCCTCCTCTCTGAATGTGGGCTTTATACTCCAAAGCGACCTCTGACTCTAGCCGATCGGTGGGGCTTCCAACGAACCTCAAAGCCATCGGAGACAGCGCCTTCAGCTCTTACGCTTCCCAAGCCGGTAACTAACTACCGACCGACGTCTAGTTAACTCGAGAGGCTGACTCTCAAAATTGGCTCTGCCAGCATATCTCCAGTTGAATCAGCTCGAAATCTAGGTGTCATATTCCAAAGCGACCTCTCGTTAGACGACCATATCAGCTCCACAGTCAAATCTGCCTATTTTCAGCTTCATAACATTGCTAAAATTCGGGCTTGTTTAGATAAAGATACCACGTCCAAGTTGGTCCATGCATTCGTGACATCCCGTCTCGACTTCTGCAACTCACTGCTTACTGGCCTACCAGCATGTGCGATCAGGCGATTGCAGCTGGTGCAAAACTCTGCAGCTAGGCTTGTCTGTCGTGAGCGTTGCAGTTGCCATATTACTCCACTTCTCGCCGACCTGCACTGGCTACCAGTCAAGCAACGGATTGACTTCAAGGTTTTGTCGCTCACTTTTAGGTCCCTTCATTCTTTGGCTCCAGCCTATCTGTCAGATATACTACCCCATCAGGCCAAGCATCGTACCACCCGCTTTTCGGAATCCAACAGTCTAGAAATACCTCGTACAAACCTTAAATCCTTTGGAGACCGTGCATTTAGTTCGTATGCTCCCAAAGCCTGGAACTGCCTCCCGACCTGCGTCAGAACATCCCCTGACCTGACCACATTTAAAAGGAACCTAAAAACACACCTATTTAGGACAGCATTTAGTGGGTCCCTGTGATTCGTCCTTGATGTGCTTATGCGTGCTGACACTGTGCATGCTGCCACTAACCACATTCGCATGCTGACCCTGTGCATGTCACCCCTAACCATATTACTCATTTCGTTTGTTTTTCAAGCATGATTTTACTTACCATTCAATTTCATTTCACTTGACAGCAAATGTAATGCGCCTAGAGAGAGATTAAGTTCTCTGAGGGTGCTTAATCAAGTGAATTATTATTATTATTATTATTATTTAAAAAGAAGCTAAAAACCCAAATAGGCTCCTCGCAGCCTCTGCTCTGTCCCAGAGGCTGGCTCCTTACTTGTGCACTTATTTTCGTACACCCCATGCGCCATAAAGTTAGGGAAAAACTAGGCACTAACGTCTATCCCCCGTCATATCGGTCGGCGGATAGCTCGGGCTGTCTAGATGCGCGCTACCCACGAGAGCTTCTCGCCCCTTGTCAGAAATTGCCATCCGGCCCCAGAGGCCGGCTCTAGCAGATCACTCGAGCAGTGTGGAAACGAGTGCTTTGGCCGCTCGGCTCCGCAGTTTCGGAGTGCAAGCATCCTATACGCAGTGTCTCCTCGACAATCGCTTTGCCTAGCGCTCTGGAATCGCACTTGAGAGTTTGCAGCGTGCACTCGCGTTTCAGTATATCGCCGTGCGACCGGCGGAATTCCCCGCAAGCGACTCGTTAGCTGTCGGTCGAGAAGTGATGTCAGCGGGAAAGAGAAGGAAAGGCTCCGAGCGCTACTAATGGCGGCTATGCGGGCATAGCGTGTTCGGGTGCGACACGTGCAAAGTGTGAAGATCTGATACGCACGATATGCCTCGACGGTCACAAAACAGACCAAGAAATGCCTCAATCGGCGATAACAGCAACACCGAATTAGTTAAAGCAAGCGAAAAGAATTGGCTGTGCAAGTTAACATAGTATTAAGTTTAACTGGTTAGGCAGGCAACTTCACTGTGGACACGCGAGCAAGTTAACGGTCGGAAATATATTTTCATAGTGATTGCATACAGAGTGTAACGAAGTCGCGGGCGTTGGGCCCTCCTCCTCGGGCTCGGTGGTGGCTGGCCGAACGACGGCAAGGCTTGCCGACTGGCTAACCTGCTTTACAAGAGCGAGACTTGTTAGGTTAAATCGAGGCGTTAATATTCTTCCTGACTCGACATTAAAAAAAACAGTCAAAGCATGTACTTGTTTTTCACAGCATCTGCCGGGTCCCTGTGATAAGTCCGTTGTGTTCTTATGCATGCTGACACCATGCACGTTACCTTCAACCGTATGCTCATGCTTTCTTTACATTGTATGCTAAGTGCTTAGAAAGACGCAGGTTCTTCGAGGGCGCTACAACAATACACATCATTTTGATTATATACTAGCTTAAGTCATAGTCACATATAAATCTCAGTACATTATTGAAAGTCGAGCTGCTCAAGAGCTGCGGTTATCGAGGCTATTTCATTAGCTGTCACCAGTTAAAATTTTGAACTTGCAGTTCCTGCTGACCAGCTGAGTCACCCACTTCAAACGTATCTGAAATGGCTTCAAGAATTTTGCCAAGAAGTATGAGAAAATCAATCACAAGGCAGGAAATCGCAGGGCGTTGCACTTGTCATTAAGGTGGGGTTAGTGTTAGCTACCGAGCTCTGTTACAATTGGAAAGCCTGCACGATTCGGTGCAGCACCAACGACTCGTTAGCCACGCTTCGAGGCGCTAGCTTCGCTAGTATCTGTTAGCTACATCGAGCATTAGCGCCGGCTACGTCAGCACTATATGGGGTGAAGGACAAGCCTGCCTACTTTCAGCTACATAACAATACCAAAATTCGAGTTTGTTTAGACAGAGATACCACATCTAAATTGGTCCATGCATTTGTGACATCCCGTCATGACTTCTGTAACTCACTGCTTGCTGGTCTACCGGCGTGTGTGCACTCAGGCGCTTACAGCTGGTGCAAAACTTCGCAGCTAGGCTTCTATATCGTGAGCATCACAGTTGCCACATCTCACAACTTCTTGCCGACCTGCACTGGCTCTCAGTCAAGCAATGCATCAAATTCAAGGTTTTGTCACTCACTTTTAGGTCCCTTCAGCTTTTGGCTCCAGCCTTCCTATCAGATCTACTTCCCCATCAGGCTAAGCACCATACCACCGGCTTTTCGGAATCGAACTGTTTACCTCGTACAAATCTCAAATCCTGTAGAGACAATGTCTTTAGTTCGTATGCTCCCAAAGCCTGGAACTCACTCCCGACTTACGTCACAACATCTCCTGACTTGTCCACATTTAAAAACAAACTAAAAGCACATCTATTTATCACAGCGTTCCATCAAATTCTCTGAGGGGGCTATATCAAATGCATTATCATCGTCATCATTATATTATTACTTCAGTTCAGAAGACGTAATGGTCCGTTAGTAACGGTATTGCTTACTTCAGCCGAGCCAGCAGCCTGATCAAACCAGCTACCGTTGACGACAGCCTGTCTGACACGCAGACGCTGAGTTACCAGCACGGTGTGCGCCTTCTACGTCCGGTCAGAAAGTGCCCATACGTTGACATATTAAGTCCGTATCCATAATGCAGACAAGTCTATTTCATAGCAGCAGATGGTTACAGGCGTTCAACAGTAGCCACGTAGTACACCCATGGCTCTGTGGCCTAGAGCTCAAATCAGCTCCGATGCCAGTGCCCCGAGTCTCGAATCCTAACTGCCGGCCTATCTCAGGGCGCCGACTTTTTTAATGGCCTCGGCAATAAACTATAGCATAATCAAATAATCACGAATAACAATTATCCGCCATAATCCAGCTGGTTTAGCAGGCACCGCCGGTTCACTGCCTCCTACTGAAATAAAATCAGTACTCGGTAGTAAAAAAACACATCCAGCTATGGCAGTTGTCAGCGTTCGACTTGGTCACCTCGTCAGGCTCCAACACACATAGCTACTAAGGATTTTCCGGTCCGAACACCGAAAACAATGACTTACATGCCTCCTTCAGCCTGACTTAGTACCCTAAAACAGATCCTGACATATCTTAAGACAACTCGGCATGAACAAAATACTCGTACAAGCCCGTCAAACGTAGCTTTCAGCAATGGGCCAAGCCTCCCTCCAAGAGCAGCAGCAGCCGAGTGTCACATTGGTCTTTAGACACTGCTTTATGACTGCATGCTTGGTCAGGGTGGCACGCGAGATCACCATTTCACAGGAAAGCCCAGACTCACAAGAGTCACTGACAAAAGAACTGAAGGCACCGCTGCTTTCATATCTGGCTCTTGTATGGCCATTCTTTGTATTCCGAGAGGTGCCGCCTGGCAGACCTTACAGCCACATTTTCAGGCAACCACTTAGGCATGCTTACCTTATCAGCATTTCCGTGGCTGCAGGTTGGGTACTAAGCTTGGATAGTATTACCGACTCTTGCGTTTACAGACCACTTTGAATGGGTCGGTTGAAAGCAAAAAGATCGGTTAGAGTGCCATATGCAGTATTTATGATTGCATACAGGTAAGGCATCAAAGTGGAATGCACCAACGGTGCAGCCAGTTGCACACTGAAGAGAACAGGACATTTTCCCAGATACTAAACAGCACATCGATTACGTAAAGGTGCTAAGCGAACCAGCGTATTTCTTTGCAGTGGTACTTGCGGATATATGGTCAGACAGATCTGCTTCATTTGCCTTGCAAGCCAACCAAATTGGGTACTGCTGGGGAGTCCACAAACAGCAACAACAGTCACAGCAGGATCTCTGGTCACCAAAGCTGCCACATTTAAAACTGGGCACTATAGGCACCGATAGCTTCTTACAAACTGTGGCCAGTTGGCTATGCAGTACACGATGCCGATGAATGGCTGCACCGGCTCATATCCATATGGAGCTTTTTACCCCCGGGCATTCGGCGATCGGTAGTCCTTGCACGTGCAGTCAGCTTGCGTACCAACAGCAGACTGCTTTACCGGTGATCCAAACTCATTGTCAATCATATTCATGGCTGGCTTCACGCTGCTTGGGGCCACCAGTACTGCCACCACTGTTGTGAGATGTCATCCTGCGACTGTCACCACCGTCACCTTCTTCAATCTTCACCACTCTCGTCACCGTATCCAGTAACGCCGACTTCGTGAGTCTGAAAACGGAAAACAGTGCTACTGCTCGGCTTACACCAGTGGTCATATATGTGGGGTGGCACTGAAGGAAACAGATCGATAAAAACAATGCTGACCAATATAGGCACATACGTGAATATTATCTACATAACCACTACACATCCTGAAACCTGTTAGCACTTAAGCCAAATAGCACTCGAAACTGCTTTGACTGTATCAACTGCTCCAAACCTGAGAGGATATCAGTGCATGTAAAAAGAGTAGCCCTGCGTGGCTTATTCCTAGGTTGTTCTATACTAGACCTTGCTAGAGCCTTCCATGAAGTGTCCACCGGCTGCTGCTTAGGCTTGATCGATGACAGCATCGCGGCCAGACATTTTGCAAGGGGGCTTGCCAGACATGGCCGACTAATCCTAAGCTGCTTTTAAACTATCGGCTTTCCTCGTCACCGACGTTGGCTTTTCCTCCTAGTTAGGGCATTCACACTACTGATGCAGGCAAACTTAAGGCGAATTAGTCTCGCCCACAACCCTCGGCTCTATTTCGAGAACCTGGATAAGACAGAGGAATCCCTGGGAAGCCATCACGAAAACATCCGCAGAAATTGAGTTCGACGCAGAAGTCATCATTGTAGATGAGCACGAGAAGAGAAAAATAGAAATGAAGGTAAGCAAATAAGAAAGCTTTTTCGGGAAAGCGCAATGTGCTAAGTAATGTTCATCTTTGATGGCGTGTTGGTGCACTGCATTCCCTATACATGCATGGCGTCTTCTTTGTAGAGAGGGAGATTACGTGGCAACAATGCATACATCTCATAACAAGTGACTTGCTCTAACCGCATTGATAAACATCGATCGTGGGGACGGCAACCATTGATGTTTTTGTCGGGGTTTATGTGACACACGAGGTTTTTATTAGTCAGCTGGTACAATAATGAGGCTTAAAGTACAAGTACCTTCTACTTCTTGATAGTCGGCCGATTAGGCTCCAGGCTACGAAGATCTCGTGACTTAGTAGCTCAAACCAGTGGGGAATCGGTGCCGAGGTGGTGCCAAGTCGGCAACGAGTCAAGAGGAAAGTTAAGTGCTAATGCAGCCTTAGGGGAGGCTAATTTCTTCAGGACTCCTCACACCTTGTCTGCATCACTGGTATACCCTGCAATGCTGATATCTGGTCAGGTCTATCTGCTCTATGCCACTAGCACAGCATGAACTACATTGCTACAGTCTATCGAAATGAGGTTAGACATATTACAATTTCCCCAGTGTCCAAAAATGGTCATTCTATTGTTTGCATTTTCTTCTGCTGCAGCCCATTTTGGCATCTCTAAACTGCACTTGGCAGCCATGCTTCGATTATTAACTCATCAACTGTTGTTCTAATTCAATCAGCTGTATGCTCTCCTCGTCTCCATTGTTGCACCGCATATATAGGATAGGGTATGCTCATGGAGATAATACTCGAGAACGCTTGGGCATTCAGTGCCTGGTGGGACAAATTAATCTTTAATAATAATAATAAGAATACATTTGGTATAGCACCATCCGAGAACTCAATCTATTTCTAGGCACTTTACTTTTGCTGCAAATGAAGCACAATCGAACGGTTAGTGGTAGCATGCTCAATAAAAAACAATAATAACATGGTTAGGGGTGAAATGCACAATGTCATCATGAAAGTATGGTTAGTGGCAACATGCACAGTGTCGGCATGCACAAGCATATGTGGACAAGTCAGGAGATGTCGTGACGCAAGTCGGAAGTGAATCTTTGTCCGTCATAGGGAGAATGACAGAGACATGATTTTACACTAGAACTTACTACAAGAAGAGACAACCAGTCAACATAAGCTTGTTGCATTTCTGTGTAGGCAGACAAGCACCCCCTTTGGAGAGTACTTAAATATTTCGTCCTTTCGGGCTCAGCTCAGATGTTAAAATTTTAAGCAGCAATGACATACAATCACTACCACCTACTATTTCGGACGGGGTGGAAACAGAGAGGGAGAGATGCAGCCACACACTTAGCATAATGAGACTTACACTTCTTCTTCATCGTCATCGTCAGGAACTCGGAAGTAAGGATTATTGCTTGCCGGTCGAAACTTAAAGGCAGTGATCATGACGAATAAGAACGTTGTGACTTCGGTAGTTAGCATACTCAGCCACTCAAGCTGGAAAGGTTCAGCAAGCTGAAAGAATTAAGACGTCCACGTTACGTTGCATCCCAGAATGTTTATTGTCTTCAGGCATGGCTACGACTAGGCTGCCTGGATAGATGATAGCCCACACACACATAGAAGCATCCCCACCAGCACAGGCAGGCAGCTTGCTCAACGGCTTTCACCCTACAGCTCGGCTTTCTCGACCGACAATGAGCTCACTAAGCTAACGATTGGACAAAAACCTCGACCCCCAAAAAACACCGCTGGTATTGACAGGACTACCATCACATACATGAGGAATTGAGCCAGGTCGTACACCAACAGATCCAAAAGTGGACAATAATGCTTTCCAAGTGAATGGACTATAACGAAGTACTCACCTCCATAATTGTAATGATGATCTCTTGCATGTAAATATACGCAATGACCTACAACCAGAAGTGCGTCGTGGAGCGGCCCAAACAAGCAAAAAATACATTTCCCTTCATCCGACTCCATTGGGGTTTAGAATGCTAAAGCAACTTGGATTTCTAAGGTGACAACCCTCTAATGAAAAGGTCTGCTAACGGCACATCATGGTTTCAAACGTGCATGCTTTGACTCAGCACGGTAAAGAAAATATACCAGTATGTAGTACTGTCGAAAAATCTTCAGCTTAGCCAAGTTGCGAGCAGCTTTCCCATCTGTCTCTGATGCTTCTGTGAGGTGTCTGATGGACCTGCAATGCACATCAGTATGCACAAAATACATACAGCATATTCCAGTACTCTTGTAATGCTCGACACACCACATGCTGCCATCAGACTGCAGGATCGGCACAAAGTGGCCTCACCTGTGACGGTTTATTAAGCAATTCTTTTGTTAGGTGCTGTCGCCTGATTATTTGCTTCATCGATTGAACAATTCACGGTGCAGTTGAAGAATGGGGTGATGGGGTGAGAGAGAAGAGGAAGAGGTGAGAGACAAAGCAGAGAGAAAGAGAGAGAGAGAGCTGAGCTAGAGTGAGAGAGAGACGAGGTAGAGAGAGCTAGTGAGAGAGAGAGAGAGAGAGAGAGAGAGAGAGAGAGAGAGAGAGAGAGAGAGAAGGTAGAGAGAGCTAGAGAGCTAGAGAGCTAGAGAGCTAGAGAGAGAGAGAGAGAGAGAGAGAGAGAGAGAGAGAGAGAGAGAGAGAGAAAGAGCAGAGAGAAAGAGAGTGAAGAGAAAGAGGGCAAACGAGAGAGACAGAAAGGCAAACAGATCGAACACGGCAGACAGACAGCATGGGTGCAATCAGAATGTCATCAGAGATATGACGAAGTAATGTAATGTATTTCCGTCTGTAACTCCACAAAGCCATAAAGACTATGTGGGTGTTACACAGGAGTGTTTTGTATAGCGCATTCACAGCCTGAGCAGCTTTCGGTATGCATTCGGTAGCCAACAGACTTCGTCTCATGCAGCACAGAGAAAGTGAGAGGCATAGCAGAGTCAGGAGAGCAGTTGAGGTAGTAAGTAGCATGGAAGTAGCAGCTCAGGACCGCTGCATAGGTTGAGCCATAGTCGGCAGCAGGAGAGTAGTTGTCGATTCGTAAGAATTGTGGAAGCGAGTTCCACAGTATAGGACATGCAGAGCTAAAGCTTCTGTCACCAACGGTCTTTAAGCGGAGGAATGGAACAGCTAATGGAACAGCTCTATTGTCCACACAGGACCTGAGGGCTCGAAGAGGCTGAAACTGGTGCAGCAGTTCAGCTAGGTACAAAGGAAAGCCGTTGCGGGCCTTGTGGGTCAGCGTAAGAACAACTCTGCATCCGTTGCTCAACCGGCATCCATCTTAGCTCTTTTAGCAAAGGAGACATGTGCTCAAACCTCTGGGACTTGAAGACTAGCCTTGCAGCCATATTCATAGTCAGCTGCAGTACACACAACACACTGCCATTACTTACCATATCACTGGAAATAAGATGGCAGCAAAGCAGAGTATGTCAACGACCACGACAACCTTCTGCCAAACGAGATAGTATTCTTCGCCTTCTTCTGTCTCCTCAATGATAACCTATAAAACGATGAATAACACTGCAAATCAACTTCAAGAAAGCAGTTCATGCTTACTAAACAGAAGGTACTCAACAAGGCGAGATAAATAACATGGTAACCAATTTAGCAACAACCTGCTTAGAAGGAGGGGGAGGGAGACACGAACAACAGGGGAAGAGACAAGAAAAAGCGTGATCGTGAGCCCAGATCAGTACACCAATGAACTCGGTCGGTTACAGCCCCCCCAGCCCTCGTCGACAGCTCACAGCTAGTGTCAGAACTGCTTAGAGTGGGGTGCGACACAGCAACCTGCATGTCAGTTGCCGGCTGCAAGTATGACACCCCGGCAGGAATGCAAGCCCAAGTCCACAGGGCACCCCACATTCAAATTGTGTGAGAACTGAAGTGAGAGTCGTTAAAAACCGCAAAAGCCATTGCCAAGCTGTCGCTTGGCATCCTTTATAGAGGTCAGAGCTGCTGCTATCAACCAAAAGATAGCATCCAAGGTGAGGCACCAAACAAAAGCAGCAGCTCAAAATAGGCTTTTTGTTTGGCTTAATCGAACTAAACGCTTGCTATTATCAAAAAATCAAAATTTGATTTCGTCTACTAAATAAACCCAGCACATATCTTCAGGAGTCCAGTAGTTGTGGCATTGAGCCATGAAATGACCTCTGAGGTCTAAGACATCTCTAAGGAGGAGAGCACATTCCAGATCACAGAGTGTCATACGCATGCATGAAAGTTAAGGAGAATAAGACACACGTAGTCGTGACTGCTGGCAAGTGTTTTGAGACTGACAACATTCATCGGCAGCCAGAAGCAGTTTCACTTTCATTATGTATGTTCAAGATAAGACTACAAGTATGTTTCAGATGATGTTTACATTCCAGCTAGAATTGTCTGTCGTGAGTGGCGCAGTTGCCACATCACAGCACTTCTCGCCGACCTGCACTGACTCCCAATCAAGAAGCACATCGACTCTTCAAGGTTCTGTCACTCACTTGTAGGCCCCTTCATTCTTTGGCTCTAGCATACCTATCAGAACTACTTCCCCACCAGACCAGGCACTGTTCCACCTGCATTTCTCACTAAAATCGTTGCCGTTTATCAGCATTTGCTAATAAACAGTTAAGAACAATCTCATTATTTGTCAAATATCTTTTGCCTTCAGTATACACGAGAGGTAAAGCACCAACTTTCTGGATAGCCCTGCTGTGAAAGATCAAAACTAGGCATCATAAGCAACTCTCATTGTGCATAACATGTCTGTACAACGACGTGGTTCGAAAAGGCTGTTGTCATAGAAGAAAGTTCATTATGTTTATTGCTGCTAGTAAATTTGGCTAGCTTCCGAACGAAGTATTGCCGAGAGCAAGTGCAAAAAAACTAGCAGTACCCCCACAAACAGCTACTCGAAGAGAGTAGACGCCCAGTCTGCCGGCTTCGACTGCCACACAAACAGATGCAAGCAAGCCTACAATCTTGCAGATACAGCCTTCAAAAGCAGATAGAGCACCAACAAAAGAAAACCTCGAAGAAGTGGCTCAAAGTTATTGCAGTTGCATATCAACGACAAAGGTGCCGGCTTTTCAAATTACCTGCTCAGATAATACTACTGGCAATGCAATTGCCATATCCTACGATAATAAGGCCAGTCCCCTAACTGTTAAGCTGGCAATGGCACAAGGAGAAACCTCTCTCCCGGCTGCCTAGGATGTGGCACTGACATCAACGGATGAATGGTAATGTATCGCTCAGCTCAAAGTGAACACATGCACAGAAGCACGCACTGGCATGCCACAAGTCATTCTTTCTCTCTACCGGTCTCTGTTTTTCTGATCCAGCAGTAAGCTCAAAACCAGTTTATGCCAAATAGTGGCAGCTGTTCGCTCAGTGGCTCTGCAAGTAACCCAGTAAATCCAGCAGCAACTGTACGAGCTTCACCTTTGCATGCAGATTGCCATAGACAGCTCGACAGCAGCAGTGAGAAATTTTACCTTTTTCGCTAATCGCGCAAGCGCACGTACAGAGCACGTGCGTGCCGAGAGCACTAACCCATGGGTAAGTACACCATCTGATGCCTAGCCGAGCGGCTCAGAAGCTCGAGAGGGATCTTCGATGGGGGCGAGGAGGGACGAATCATCTTACCCGGGCGACGTAGGCCAAGACCTGCAGAGGCAGCGCAATCAGCAGCAGCTTCTTCTCCTTGCCACTAAACACGTGCTTGATGTAGGACCATCCCGTGCCCACGAGAAGGATGGTCAAAAAGAGCACCACCGTGCGCATGCTACAAGAGGCCACGACGAGTATACAAGGTCACAGATTGTAAAAGTAATCACAATAATACCAATGATGATACATTTGTATAACGCGCTAAAAGAACCAAGTCACTTCACATCTGCAGGAATGAATGCACGTGAGCTGATTCATAACAATTACACACACACAGTTTCAGCACGGCAAAGCACATAAAGAGAGAACAATTCACGTGGACGAAGCAGATGCTGCCTAGGAATAGCCGGGTTTCAGCTTTGTCTCAAATGTTGAACGATGGTGACGTCAGTCCTAGGAAGCTCTAGGTGTAACAGGTAAGCATACAATGGACACAGGACTAACTGCAAAGTCATTCACGAAGAAGGCTGATAAGAAAATTGCACCACTGCCTGCACCGACAAACAAATGATGCCAAATTGAGATTTAAGATTGAAGACATAGGCATTTCGACCCAAGCAAAGCTATTAACGACTCGGCTTCAGAATGCTCATTGCGAATGATAAACACTATGCGAAAGGGACAAACTCTTTGCCGACTTTCAGTTTCATAAAGACTTATTAAATGTAGCTAAAAAGAATTGACGAAATCAAGCTTATAGACCTCAGTACAGCCAGATCAAGCTACTCAATAAAGAAAATTCTTGTATAGCACATAGTTTTCTCAAGTGAAAGCAAACTTTATCTTAAGTATACCACACGAGTAACCAAGATAGCTCTGGCAAGCATAACAGCCCATGCCAATATAAGAGTCGTGGAACAGCTACCATGGGGTCTGTCGCTGCACTAAAACAGCAACTAAATCATACCACGATTAAGCCATCAGCCGCAGAAAAACTGGAAAAGAATGTTGCCACACATCGGATCTAAACGCTAGCTCACATGAGTACTCACCCAACCAACACAGGATTGTGAAGCTGCGGAGAAAGCACCTTCAAGAAGAAGTTTAGCTAGCAATTCGCTACTGAACCAAACATCTAAAGAGGGCTAAAGCTTGACCTTTCCAAGGCAACAAAAAAGTGATGTGCCGCACGGCTTAAGTGGGAGGGGCTTCAGCTCGGAAGGGCCCCTTGATATGCCCGTGCCTGCGAGGGCAACACCTAAGTGATCTGGCAAAGCGAGAGTAATCGAACCTAAGCAGTACAAACTGTTATTAACCAGCTGCTACTCGGCAACCACTAGCTGGAAGCTACGAAACAAAGTCGGACACCCAACCAGCTGACTTGCATACTTTTACACATAGGCTACACACTGGCTACATTAGAGAATACATTTCGGTTTCCTCGTCACCAGGCAGGGGAGCTCACTCGCTGGGCCTCGCAATCACGACAATCACTGACTCTTATTCGAGCAGTATATACCTATACTTCATTTGTATAGCACCCTAAGAAAACTTGTGTCTATCCAGGCGCTTCTCATATACCGAAGGGCTTGAGCCCATGACCTCGGTCTTCAGGCGATGATCAGTCATAGATGCAAAAGACGTTTACAGGAAGGTGTCATGGTAGGTTAGCTCACTGCCATGTTGCAATGTGTTTGCAGGATCATTTTCTTAAAAGTTTTCAAGCACCATGTGGACTAAACGACCAGTGCATGCTCATTAAACCCCAGTTACATTCTTTGTTCATACAAAAACCACTGTTTAGCGGTTTTTAATTTTCATTTGAAACTTGCCATCAATTTCTTCCCCCGTTTTCGAAAAGATTCAGTCTCTTGGTTATGCTCAAAATAGCATACTTCAAGCCGTTAATGATTGCTGCAAAAATGCCGACACGACTGATAAGATACGTAAACAGAGAGAGGAATACTTGGGTCATCAAGTGAATCTAATTATCCAGTGCTGACACGGTGCTACAAAATAATATCCTTGGAAAATTGTGACACGTTAAAAGCTAGAGATTTCTTCAGATACAGCAGAAATATGATCACTGTGAATGTTTTTACAAAAAGTAAGCAAATCAAGGTGGTAGCACAAACAATTTGTTACACATATTGCTAAATCGACTCAATCATAAATTCTAGGAACATTTTTTTGCAGCACTAAATTAAATGCTGAACTATTTGCGGTTATATCTTAATCCGCCGGTATCATGGATTTTTCGGGCTAGCACAGTGTGCATGCCTATATACATGTACATATAACACACACACACACACACACACACACACACACACACACACACACACACACACACACACACACACACACACACAAATATTACATTTGTATAACACCCGAAGACAACTGAATCTTTTTCTAGGCATTTAACGGATGCTGTCAATAAGGCATGACCAAATGATTAGTAGCACACGTAATGTCACCAAGCATTACACTGTTAGATGTGACATGCACAGGGTCAATACGTAGATATGGCTAGTAACAGCAGGCACAGTGTCAGTACGAATAAGCACACAAAGTACGACTCACAAAGACCCACTAAATGCTCTGAGAAGCAGATGTGCTTTACGCGTCTTTTTAAATGTCATGTCAGGGGATGTCGAGACGTCAGTGGGGAGTGAGTTCAAGGCTTCGGGAGCACATGAACTAAAGGCGCGGTCTCTACAGGTTTAGAGGTTCATACGAGGTATAACTAAACGATTTGAGTCAGAAAAGCAGGTTGAACGATGCCTGGCCTCGTGGGGGAGTAGTTCTGATAGGTAGGCTGGGGCCAAAGAATGAAAAGAGACCTAAATGTAAGTGACAGCTGCTTGAAGTCGATATGCTGCTTGACTTGGGAGTCAGTGCAAGTCGGCAAGAAGTGGTGTGATGTGGCGATTTTGACAGTCACGACAGACAAGCCTAGCTGCAGAGTTCTGTACAACTGTAAGTGCCAGATTGCACAGGCCGGTAGACCAGCAAACAGTGACTTACATTAGTCGAGCTGGGATGTTACAAATGCATGGGCCAATTTGAATTAGATGTAGTATCCCTACCAATGGAAGCCCGAATTTTAGCAGTGTCATGTAGCTGAAAATAGACTGGACAGTGGAGCTGACATGTTCCTCTAGCGAAAGGTCACTTAGGATGAGTTATGGAATACCATCTATCTTGCTGAAGAAGAAGCAAGAGAAGCGATCAGCTACGTCACCACAATGATCATTAGGCACATCAACATTTTTGGATTGCGCATCTGTGATTCAACAATATTTTGTAGAAGCTAGATTTGGCTTTTGCTATAATCGATTGGTATGATCTACAGTAGTCTTCGTATGCGTGAAGCTGGACAGCCAGTCCTGATCTTGTGTATGCTTTCTCAAGCTTAAGCCTAGTATACCTAGCTAGTTTAATGCCTTCAGTAAGCCATATGCCGTCTGGGTGAGGGCGCACAGTGCCCGTTATCAGAGGTGCAAACTCGTCTAGCATGTTAGCTAGTATCGTGTTAGAGCATTCTGCTAATGATGACAGATCGGAGGGGAACTGAGCAGCAGAGGCAAAGCAGATATTCTCTCACGGACAGCATCGATGTCAAGGGTCCTAAAGTGTCACGATTCTATGGTGATTCTAGATGTGGAGGAGGGCACACACTGCAGACTAAATGAGAACCACATGTGGTCAGATGAACAAAATGTGGTATATTAGAGGACGATAGAATAGAATTATAAGAGCATATAATGGAGAGTGTAACCCTTGTTGTGCATAGGGTCATGCAACGTGAGCCACTAGAGACAATGAGTCAAGTCAGTGCAAGAAATTCGGCACTTAAGGCGTCAGTTAAGTAGTCGCAACTAATGTTAAAATCATCCAAGATGAGGAAGGGATGATTTTTTTGCACACCAACGTGCTTACTACAACGACTCACTCCTGCCAAGTCCCCAGGATTGACATTACGGCTGTTGTATCAAGCCATCGGCTTCAGCCTGAAGCGCTTGCACCTCGACGTTTTGCCGTCAGCTCAAAAAATCTTCTGGCAAGTCCTCTGCTGCCCCAATGTTCCACGTGCAACAGGCTTAACACAGTTCGTAGTTGCTCGAGCAAGCTAGAAAAGCAAGCTGTGCTGGCCTAGGCTTGACTAGTGAAAGGTTGTCGTGGTAGCTGGAGCTAGGTACCCCGAAAAAGAGCACAGCTGCTGCCTTTCCGATTGACATAGACAATTGGAGGGACAAATGACAATCTGGTAGGTCATACTTCTAAAGGACGACTCAACAAGGTGCCTCGACAAGTCTTCTCTGGCTGACAAAGGCCGGACGCTTTCACTACTCATTCCGTCACCCCATTAATCTTGGTGAGGTCACAACATTGTTATGCCTCCACAGGATAGCTTTGAAGCTCTATAAATCTGCATTGATTGATCCTTCAGATGTAGCAGCTCCATACAAAGTGTGGTGATACTTAACAACTACCAGTCATTTAATTTAGGGTCATCTCACATCAGCTCCGGAACTGCAGTCCCTAAAGGAGTGTAGACAGCTACCACGGCAGCTCGTTTACTGACTACATTTATAAACATCGGCACGAAAACACTTGTAGTGCAATACTTGTGGTGTGAAAGCACATGGGTGTGTATGGACTCATACGAAGAGCTGTATCAGTGCAACAGCCAGAAGAAGATTACTCGGTCTGGAACAAGACCAGTGCTGAATAAAGTCAACAAACTGCTGAAAAAATTGGGGATAAAAAGCACCTGAGAAACACAACTGAACACTAATTGACACAGCATGTAGAAAGAGATTGAGTTCTCTGAGGGCACTTTATCAAGTGTATTGTTATTATTATTAACCAAAAAACAACTAACATCAACCAAATTAATAACAAATGCCTAGCATAGTTCGTCAACTAAAAGCATAAGAAGCTCACCTAGCCCAACCCGAACAAGGTTAAACTGCAAAAAACTGACAAAAAATAACTGCAAATAGCTGTCTCTGCCATTCACCATTGCCATTTTACAAGCAGTCTGCCTGCTTCGGCGAGAAAGGGTAACAAAATAAAAAAAAACAGTAAAGCCAAACGACCAGTAAATATAGTGAAGGCTACACCATCCGGAAGCTACAGCATTGCATGATTTATACAGGATTAATAAAACCATATCGAAAGGTAAGTCTGGCTAGGATTCCAGTAGATGGAGTGAGTACGAAGCCGACCGCAATGGGAGTGTGTACGGTACATAGCAAGATATTCAAGAAGAAGCTTAAATGCAGGCTCTACGGTTGTGCACACATATATATATGTTAGGATGTGTGTAACATATGTGTCATATTCCAAAGCGACCTCTCGTTAGACGACCATATCAGCTCCACAGTCAAATCTGCCTATTTTCAGCTTCATAACATTGCTAAAATTCGGGCTTGTTTAGATAAGGATGCTACGTCCAAGTTGGTCCTTGCATTCGTGACATCCCGTCTCGACTTCTGCAACTCACTGCTTACTGGCCTACCAGCATGTGCGATCAGGCGATTGCAGCTGGTGCAAAACTCTGCAGCTAGGCTTGTCTGCCGTGAGCGTCGCAGTTGCCACATTACTCCACTTCTCGCCGACCTGCACTGGCTACCAGTCAAGCAACGGATTGACTTCAAGGTTTTGTCCCTCACTTTTAGGTCCCTTCATTCTATGGCTCCAGCCTATCTGTCAGATATACTACCCCATCAGGCCAAGCATCGTACCACCCGCTTTTCGGAATCCAACAGTCTAGAAACACCTCATACAAACCTTAAATCCTTTGGAGACCATGCATTTAGTTCGTATGCTCCCAAAGCCTGGAACTCCCTCCCGACTTGCGTCAGAACATCCCCTGACATGACCACATTTAAAAAGAACTTAAAAACACCTATTTAGGACAGCATTTAGTGGGTCCCTGTGATTCGTCCTTGATGTGCTTATGCATGCTGACACTGTGCATGCTGCCACTAACGACATTTGCATGCTGACCCTGTGCATGTCACCCCTAACCATATTACTCATTTCGTTTGTTTTTCAAGCATGATTTTACTTACTATTCAATTGCATATCACTTTGCAGCAAATGTAATGCGCCTAGAGAGAGATTAAGTTCTTTGAGGGTGCTTTATCAAGTGCATTATTATTATTATTGTATATATATATATATATATATATATATACGGTTCACACGTACACACACACACACACACACACACACACACACACACACACACACACACACACACACACACACACACACACACGGGTGCAAATACACACATGCAAATATAAGCACATACATCTGCATAAGTCGTTCAGGTATATTTCTTCCATGGTGGCTTGCACGAAAAAAAAATTAACTTGCTCCTTAGTTCTGTCTCGGCTAGATGATTGTAATTTTCTTTTGGCTGGGCTACCGAAAAAATCCCCCAAGTCACTGCAGATGGCAATGAATATTGCCCAAGGCTAGTTTTCAAATCCCGGAAGAAAGACCACCTTTGCTAGGAGTTAGGATGGCTGCTGGTTGATCAAGGGATAACGGGCAAAGTTCTGACCACAATGCCCACCTCGGCTTGGCTCCTCTATACCCAGCTGAACTGCTGCACCAGTTTCAGCCTCCTCCTGCCCTCAGATCCTGTATGGACAATAAATAGCCGTTCCATTCCTCCACTTAAAGACTGTTGGCGACAGAAGCTTTTGCTCTGCAGAACCAAGACTGTGAAACTCACTTCCACAAGTCTTACACAACGACAACTACTCTCCTGCTGCCGACCGTGGCATCATTTCCAGTCGTCTTGAGCTCCTACTTCCATGGTACTCACTACCTCAACTGCTCTTTTGACTCAGCTATGCTTCCCACTTTCTCTTTGTTGCATGAGATGAAGCCTGTTGGCTAACGAATACTTACGGAAAGCTGCTTAGGCTACGAGTGTGCCATACAAAACTCTCCTGCGTAAAACCCGCACAGTCTTTGTGGTCTTGTGGAGTTACAGACAGAGATACACGACATTACACTATGTATGCCTTAATAGGCACACACTAGCCATTATCAGTAACTCGTAAGATGCCCTTAGAGGCACTGAGCAGAAACAGCATGCATCACGGTAATGGCTGCATCTTACAGGTAAGTGATGTAATATATCACTGCCCAAGCAGTTTCTCGATAACCGTTCAGGCCGATGTAATAGTAGTTGACCTATAAAGGTAGAGCAAATTGCATCAACCGTTAATTGTTCACACCAACACAAAGCTGGTGGTAAGTATAGCCACAAGCAAGCCAAATCCACTACTTACTCCGTGAAATAGAAGAGCAAGGCCTTTGCAGTACAGGGCTGCCAAAATCATATAGTGTAGCTTAAATATGCCTTCTCTAGAAAAAATAAGCCATTACAGAACGAATATGACAAACCACAATGCGGCAAATGCACGTGTGAATGCAGGTGTTCGAAGTCCACAGCCATCACTTCGAGTCAGATTTGCTCGAACATTAGCATGATGAGCTTCATGAGCACGAGCAACGGGAACTCGGCACACGGGAGGCACATCCGAGCAGCAACCGGGATGGCCAAAAGCATTCAATTTTCATCACATCAACACAGAGAAAGACATGCAGAAATGGTCACAAATATGCATGGATATTTTTTCGCTTGCTTACCTGGAACGACAAATGATATACCAATAAGCACTCCCAGACAAGAAGAAGAGGATGGCCATAGCAAAGTAGACATAAGGTAGAGGAATCTGGCCTGCTGATAAGTAGGTGCCATTGTTACGCTCCTGTACAGATATCTAAAAGAAAGCAGTAAGGCCTAGTAAGCATACTGAGAATAACCACGTATCATGAAATAAAAAAAGGCTGGCAGGCTAAGTAAAAACAAGGTGTGCTGTTTTAAGACTACTTGTATACGAGCAGCTCACTGTCTGGGGAATCGCTTCAGTGAGTCATAGTGGACATACATTTATACATCTATTACTTGTCAGTCCCGGAAGTAGGGGCTCCGTCCTTGGTCGGTCCAGCTCTTTTCACAGTTTATACTCTCCGATTTGCCGATGTGATTACCAAGCACAATCTAGGCTTTCACCTCTATGCAGATGACACTCAGTTTTACCTTTGCTTTGATCCCTCCCAGCCCTTCAGAACGGCAAATTCTCTCAACTCCCTTGCTGCATGTATTGATGACATCTGCACATGGATGACAGCAAATTTTCGTAAATTGAATGAAAATAAAACCAACTTACTAGTTATGGGAAAACTAAGCGCGATTCAGAAACTGAATAGGCTAACGCTCAAAATCGGCTCTGCCAGCATATCTCCTGTTGAATAAGCATGAAATCTCGTTTGTCATGTTCCAATGTGACGTTTCATTAGACGACCACTTAGCTCCACAGTCAAGTCTGCCTACTTTCAGCTACATAACATTGCTACAATTTGGGCTTGTTTAAAAAGATATACCACATCTAAAATGGTCCATGCATTTGTGACATACCGTCTTGACTTCTGTAACTCAATGATTGCTGGTCTACCGGTCTGTACAATGTATGTTTACAGCTGGTGCAAAACTCTGCAGCTAGGGTTGTCTGTCGTGAGCATCGCAGTTGCCACATCATACCACTTCTCGCCGACCTGCACTGGATCTCAGTCAAGCAACGGATCGACTTCAAGATTTTGTTGCTCACTTTTAGGTAACTTCATTCTTTGGCTCCAACCTATCTACCAGATCTACTCCCTCACCAGGCCAAGCACAGTACCACCTGCTTTTTGGAATCTAACTGATAACCTATACCTCGTACAAACCTCAAATCCTTTGGAGACAATGGTTTTAGTTTGCATGCTCCCAAATCCTGGAACTCACTCCCGACCTGCGTCATGACATCTTCTGACTTGTCCACATTTAAAAAACAAACTAAAAACGCATTTATTTATCACAGCATTTAGTGGGTCATTGTCATTCATCCTTTACGTGCTTATGCGTGTGACACTGCTGCATACTGCCACTGACGAAACTTGCATGCTGACCCGGTGCATGTCACCCCTAACCATGTTATTCATGTTGTTTATTGAGTATGCTACCACTAACCATTCGATAGCGCTTCCTTTGCAGCAATTATAAAGCACTTAGAAAGAGATCGAGCTCTCTGAGGGCGCTTTATCAAATGCATTATTATTATTATTATTATTATTAAACTAAGAAAACTGTGCAAGGCAGAAGACCGGGGAGCTCGACAAGTTCAATAACGACTCGTTAGCACTTCGTAAACAACGTGTCGTTACAAACCCGCTGCAGTGGCTTCTGCATATGTCCTCAGGGTGCAGATGCAGTGCTAGCGATGGTGCTAGTCCTCCACAAAAATGCAACGAGTACCGGCAAAGCCCTGAGCCTTGCAATCACGGCTAGCGACATGTAGGTGCAGCACCGATACATTCAGGTATTGCCAACAGTAGCAGAACAGGGCAGCAATAGAGAGCGGCATACCTTAAGATAAAAAGCTCAGATCCACAGCATAGAGCAGGCTATTCGACAACTAGGGGGGGGGGTAACGAATCTCCAGCACCAGGCACACAACAACTCTCGCTACCAGAGCACAACTCGACTGCCCGGCTCAAATCTTCATGCACACCTGACGGAATATTAATGACTTAGACTTTCATGCTGGCTAATCATAGCTCATGACACAACCAGTGGCTACGTTTTTGAATCTCAAAAAGAAGTTGGCCCAGTGGCTAAGTTAATGACAAAAAGCCGACAGGTCGAAACAGGCTAAGCAACACCGTATGGGTGCAGGCTGGAGCTAAACTCTATTGAACTGATAAGATCATACTTGAGCTCTTTGAGAACAGTAGACACTGCTTTAACGTCAGCTGAAGAGAAGGTGAGAAGCATAGTGAAGACTACCTCCAGCAAGCATACTGTTAAAAACAGCAGCTACTAAAGCATGGCTTGCAGCTCCTTTACCAGTGTGGTCAGCAGGGTAGCTGAATCACATTTCGGGGATTATGACCAGAATGCGGAGCTCGATATGCTACAGAACACTGGAACTGCATCTGCTACATGTCTTTGGAGGATAAATCTATGTATAAGCAGAATAATGACCCAAGGCATATTTTGAAGTAGGTCAGAAAATATTTTTGTATGACTTTTCAGTTATCACCATGAACAAGCACAGAGCCTTGCCGATTAAAACCACATGAAGCATCTGTAGGATAACTCTGACCAGCCACCAAGAAGCAATCCATATTACTCTCAGGAGACGATGCTTTTGAGAGGCTTCGGAAGCTATGACTGGCATCATCACAAGACACTGTGATGGCACACTAGGTAAGGCGGTTGCTTTCACGACCTCGGTCCCGAGGTCGTGGGTTCGATTCCTGCGGTGGGCGATTCTTTATCGCCAGTGCAAGCAGTGGTGATAGCCGTAAAGGCTCTTCTGTCGCTATACAAAAAGAGGCTGTCTAATCAGCTAGGATTTTTTTAAAGACATTGTTCAGAAGCTGGAAGGCGTGGTCCTATTGGGTATCCTCCGAAATAAGGGGGGTAGGTCCACAAAAATGGTCAATTTTTTCGAAACTCGTGTATTAAAGATAAACTAGTTATACATGCAAGCTCAAATTTTGGTGGTTGTAAGATGACTGGAACATGGTCAATAAAATGATTTTGTAAGACCTATTTAAACCGGAAGTCGTACATCGAGCTCAACAAAATAACTTTCTTTGACAAATAACTGAGCCGGAACTGCGGTTTTCTGGTGAACTCTGCGAATATAAGCTATTCAGCCAAACCGGAAGTGACTGTAATTCGGCGAGTAGACGAACATTAGGGATAATGTATTGAGAATTTGCTGCTGCCGGGGCCGCAGTAGCTAAGGAGTCCATTATCACGGCACCGCATGAATCCTGGGACAGCTGATCCAGTTCCTGTAGCCGCCATAACGCACGAGGCGACGGCCGCAAGTGGTCCTTTGTTCGGCGGCCGGTCATCGTGGTGACTTGGATGGAACTAGCGCGTCGTTTACTGGAAGCCAGTCTGAAAATGTTGATTCATTTCTATTCAAGGAAATTTAGGTGATTTCAAGTTCTCATTTATGTCGTTAATAGTTAGATATTTGTATTGGCTAATGCCGGTGAGCCGCCCGGCTGTAGCCTGGATTGCCGGCCTGAGGTATGAGACCTATCTCGGATATGATCTGCTTAGGCTGTATAAGGATCTTGTTAGGTTGACCTATTCCTAAGATCCATATTTATCTATTTATTGAATATGTTGAATGTTGAATAATATTGAATGTTCGTGCAATGATAGCGTTTCCCAGTGCTGCCTTTTGGTTATAGCTTGGAGTTCTCAAGTTTATCTGCAAACGACAGTCCAATGCCTGCTGTCATTTATGTCATATCTCCTAAAATAATGATCCGATAACTTTAAAACTTTGGAATATATGATTGATTGTAGTTACAGAATCATTCCAGCCTTATCGCATGCATATTGGACCTCAGTAGATAAGACTTGTTTTGGTCAAAACTGGCTGTGTTTGTCGTGCTAAGCCTTTGTCATCCTCACTCACATGGCGTAAAAATGTCACAGTTAGGCTACTTGTGACCCAATCAACGTGAAATTTGAAGTACATGCTCTTAAGTATGTGTTTCGATGTTGTATGGCGACAAATAAAGTAACACTTGTTATTCCATGTCACATGCATGCTTTGGCACCTTAAGTTGGCTTCTGTGAGTGCTGTCACAACAGTAGTATTTGGTACCTGGTACATTGTACAACTTGGTCGCTACTGGGCCGATCTGTGTGAAACTTTGAGTATAGGTGGAGCTCACCTGTCTGCACACTCCCCACCTGTGCATGTATGCATGATGGGTGTGTATGCATATAATGTGCCTGTCACAACGTGTCCGTGGGCTGTGTTCGTGATGACAGTCAACAGTTTGAGATGTCAAAATTTAAAAAAAAAAGTTTTTTGTGGGGGGGAGAGTGTCCGGTGGAATGTCTTGCATTTTTTGAGTGGTTTGCTATATTTCTACAAAAACATTTTTTTGATCCGAAAACTGAGGAGCTGCCTTTTACATGCAGTGCTATACGTGACCTTGGACTTTTAAAGGTCATCAGAAGGTCAAAACATCAGGTATATTATATCAAACGATAGCTAATGCTCCCAGTGTTCTTCGTGCCAATTTTCATGCCAATCAGTTTACTGGTCTTCGTACAATATTTTTTAAACATGCTTTTGGAGGGACAACTCCCCCTATTGGTAGCCATTTTGAGGGATAACTCCTACTACTGCCGGACACACCCCGAGTAAGCAGTTGAGTATTTGTATTTTATAGACTTATTTGATTTCATAGACGTTACCATGCATCGTGCAAGCGTTTGTGCACCATAGCTTGGAAAATTGTAGCCTATAACTGCCGAAAAAGTCGGCCACATTTTAAGGGTACACTGTTATTTAAACATTGAGCCTTTCAGTTTCTGCTACGGCCATAGTGCCAATAGCAGGTACATTATTTATGTCAAATAAATATGTCTTAGAGCTATCTTTACGAGCAGAATTTAGGATTTTGGTTTTATTGTTTAGGGATCATATGTTTTTGGGTTTAGGGGGTTAGATTTGGTATTTTTGGGTTGGAGTTTTGGGGTTTAGGGTTTTAGGTTTCAGAGATAAACTGTAACAGAAAATATATCTCAACCCGTGAATACTTGACATACATATAAAGAGAAACTGGCGACAATATTGAACAGCTTGCTATGGCTACTGAGCCCATAGCAGAAACTGACCTGGCTCCAAGTATAAACGATGCCACATCATCTGTGTAAAAACCATTAGACACTAGTTTACCTCCCCCAAAACTGCCGATGGGACAATCACGTATGTCGGAAAGAGCTCAATTCCCACATGCCCCAATTTTCGGGAACTAGTAGTCATTGCCAAATCAAGGCTGCTTTGTGCCAAAATTATTCGCTGGGGGTGGGGGATGGGACCATAGAAGTACAGCAGAATACTTTGGAATACTAAAAGACGAGTGGGTGGAGTGAGCTAGTAGCCCAGTTTTTAATGCATGAACTGGCAATGTTTGCAGAGAGCAAATTCACGATCGCACATAATTTTGCTGCTATGTAAGCATTTCAGCCGGACTAAAGCAAGCGCATGCACATGAAGTGGGCCATGGCACGAGAGAGCTTCAGCATGCAGCAGTGATACTGCAATACTGGCTGTAATACTCGAGACAACCGGCTAGCCAATGCAGCTTTGTTCCTATTACCCATTAAAATACCGTTCCGGACCGAATGGAGCTTTTGCTGCTAACAGTTATCAAGCCAACCAGCAACAGCAAGTCTATTTTTACCTACACAACCAGGTTTATGGAAAAGTCGGGCCGCACACCAAGTAGCAAATAGCTGCTAAGCAAAAGGTATCTGAAGCACTACTCACCTTCAGGTTCATCCTTTTGTTGCACAGGCCTCCACTGGGTGCTCCACATCTACGCTCAATAAATACTTCATAAAGTCCTATTCCGGATTCTTCAAAAATGCTTACATTGAACTACAATTAAAAGCAATACTGCTCTTGGTTGCACCATACCAAGCATCAACACCTCAAGGCAAAGCTATAAGATCAACAAACTAAATCCGGAAAGTTGATCGAAGCACTGATGCAAATTCTGCAGTAAACATGCATCATTGTATAAAAACATGTAATAATAGTAGTACACTGTTATAATTCCATACAGGAAAAAAATCTCTTAATAGAGCCACATAAGGAGATATCATGATGTCAATGTCAAAAGCTTCAGGTTTTGGGAGGACGGTCTCCAAAAGATAAATATAATTCATTTGTATAGTGCCCTAAGAGAAATTAATCGCTATTCTGATGCTTCACATATTCTGTAGGGCTCGAGTCCAGGACCTCGGTCGGCAAAGATGAGAACCATGACCTCAGTCATCAAAGGCAAGCACCGTAACCCTAGGCCAAATCAGGGAAGATATGAGGTTGGTTAGAGGCACAGCTAAACGACTTGTCAGAAGGAACACGGTAAGATGAGAGGCCTGATGAGAAAGTACTTCCAATAGGAAGAACTAAGCAAAAGACTAAAAGAATTTAAGGATGTCGCAGAACCATTAGGTCGATTCATTGCTTCATGGAGACCCACAGCAGATCAGTAAGAAGTGGTGTAATGTGGGAGTTTTGGTATTACCAGCAGAAAGCCTAGCTGCAGAGCTTTGCAGCAACTTTTCGTGGCTTACTGTACAGGCAGGAAGACATGAAAGTATTGACCCTCAAAGTCTAGATGGGATATCGCATTAGCATCGACTAACCTTGCCACGGAACCTTTATCAAAGCACATCAGATTTCTACAGCGCATAGCTAAAAGTAGGCAGACATCCCAGCAGTGCTGATGTAGTTATTTCTCGAAAGGTAATTTTGGACAGGACACGTGGATTATGTGCAGAGGCTATTATAGATATGCTCTACGAACCAATATTAAGAGTTATGCTTTCCAGTTTGCACTGGTTAAACAGAAAGCTATTGCAAAACGCAATCTCACCGAGTAAGTTAGTAAGCAAGGCTCACCAGTGACCGCAGCTTATAAGTAGTTCCAGGGCCTTATGTCGAACGTTCAGGTTTAGGGTCGACATACACTTCATCACATTCATTTACATTGTAAATGCAGCAGGGTCTGCACGGCGCCATTGGGCATTTGTTACAAAAAATGAGTACTTATGACCGGCACGCTCTGGTAGCTGCTGGTTGCTGGGAAGATGTCTTTCGCTAGGCTTGAAACTAAGGTCACCAAGAGTTATGAATCCAAGAGAAAAGGAAACAAATAAACTAATTCATCTGTATAGCACCTTAAGAGAGCTTGAGCTGCTATACAGGGGCTAGAGATATGCTGCATGGCTCGAGACCAAGACCTTGGTCATTGAAGGGGGTAATAAATGGTTTATTTATTGCATTTTAATGGCTTGATGTGGCAAAAGCACTATTACTGACAAAGCTGCACAAGCCCGGCCTACTTAGCATCCAACTACCGGCAGTTTTTGATTTTTACAAGACTGCAGGTCATCTGTCATCGGACTGGAAGCAACAAATTACCACATACTCAAACAGGTATTATCCCATGCCCTCGGGCTTACCACTGCTCTCATGCTATTAAAACAGCAACAGACAGGCAGAATAGACATAAGTGTATCATACGGCTGGTGATGAAGTTGCAGCAATCTTTTTGCAGCAACTCATAGCAACGTTACAGTGAACATTGCGCATAGTCGGATGCAATTCTAAAGTTACAATAATAATCAAACATCTTTTTATTAGGACTAATTTGGACCATGTAGGACTTTTATTTTTGTTAAGCCCGTTCGTCGACAAGCAGGCAAGCCATTTAAACCAAATCACGTACAGTGATCCGACCAGAGGCATAGCCAAAAACTGAAGGGACTGAGCCTTGACCTTGGCCGACCAGACACGCCTAGCAGGAGGCAGCCTCTTCAAAATGGCTCAATCAAGGGCGAGGCTGCAAACTGGGAGCCCATCCTAGTGGAACACTACACGAGACTATTAAATGCAAACGCATTAAGACAAGCATCAGTACTAGTAGGAGGAACTCAAACAAAATCTCTTGATCTACTCGATAAAATCGATGAGATAACTGATCAAAATTTTGCTGTCTAAATTACAATCATGTCAAGATGCTCTTCAGTTGTGTTCTTCACAGCAAACTAATCAGAAAAGTTTGTAAACTATGTCTGCGGGCAGCTGTGAACAAAAGAGTTAGCACTGCATTTTAGGAAGAATGACCCAATACAAATCTTTTGTCTGTTGATCAACAGAATGCAGTGCCGAAGCCTACGAGGTGCCCTAGGGGTGTAAGCAGTGGCTAAGCAAGACCTCCTCACACAACTGGTTGGACCAGCATCGACCGGGCAGCATAACACAGTATCCGATCACTACGAGATATATTTGTTCGAGCTCAGCACCTGATTAAAATCGTATTATTAAGCAATCACACGTGCATTCAGGCAGTACACTCAGATTCGGCTCGGGAAGGTTAAGCAGCCATTTTAAGCCCAGTTTCATGAACGCAAAGAGAACTGGCCAGGTAAGCCAGAGGGTGTGGGGCGATTTCTGCTCGTCGAGCAAGGTAATTTGCTGCTACCAGTACTAAAACGAATGACCTTCAATTGCTCTGTATTGTTAAAAACAAATACTGCATGCAGTTGGGTGCTAAGCTGGCTAAGGTGTGCAGGTTTGTCAGCAACGTGACTTTTGCTAGGTTAACAGTCTTCAAATGCAATAAAAACATCTGCATCCTTTATTCCCAAATTAACAAGCTCCTATTGCTGCTTGCTGCAAATTAAAACGGTCTTTTACCTTCAACATAAATTTGTAAGCATATAGGATGTGAACCCTCGATGTCTGAATTGGTGCTTTGAACTCCTTAAGCCTGACAAAATACTCTTACCTTTCTTAACCTGCAATGACATTCCACCAATGACTGATGTAGCCCTATATTACAGTGGTTATCGGCCACAACACATTTATATCTATAGTTTAATCATAGTCTAATGTTAATAATTTAGTCATGCACTACTTATATAGTTCATCCGTTCTCTGGATGAAGCACTACTTAAGTCAACAAGTGCATGTGCAACAGCATTAGAGGCTACAGGCTCGCTTCAATCATCTAGCTTTGTTTGCACAAACCATAGCTTCTCTTATCAGTGACACACGTGCTTGGCATAGATTCCATTTCAAGATCGATAATAGACATGCATATGGCCAGGGTATACAAGTGCAGAAATAAGTACATCTATCAATATATAACGGTTTCCCTCTTCTGAAAAAGACATTGCAAGGATACGCCATAATTTTAGCCATCGGTACCAATGCAAGTTGTTGCAGCTGTCAACAAACCGCATTGAAAGGCTACTGACAGTGAAGTGGTATGATAGCTAACCCTTCGGTGACGACATAAAAATGACCAGCCGAGCTGACAGCTCAAACTCACCGAGGTACTGAAGTTTTGCTTGTTGCCATTAAGAGGTACCCCCACTTGCCGAGGACTTGCCACACTGCTCTCTTCGGTGGCCTTGGTCGACGTCCGATTGATTGCAGGTGCACAGGCTGCATCTGCAGTCGACGAAAGACTCGGTGTAACGTGCACTCCTTTGTTTAATTTGCTTCCAACAGTACAGTTCATGCTGCAAAGGAAGTAAATACCAAATAACCTTAGGTTCACGGTTAAATATTACAACGATGGAAAGAACAGCAACTGCAAAACCTCCTCAACTGTGCCATCTAATAACCGGATGGCATATCTCATTTGCAACATACCCGTTAGTTATCACATATTATAGACACACCGACAGCAAAGGAAATGTGATAAATCGTTCGAGTCTACCAGAAACAGCAGCAGATTAGAAGCCAAGGCACTGGGAAAACGATATGCAGTCAAAGGCCCTTCTACTGTTACATTAAGGAGGCTGCGGAATCATGCCACTTTCTAAATAAGTGCAAAAATTCTTGATGACCACCTAGACCCAAGCAGTTTACACATACAATATACTCAAGTGTGAGTATCTTGGAACAAATGGTTACACTCAAGAAGCGAAGCCAGGACTTTTATCTAGGGGGCAAGTGCCGTAAGATTTTTTGTAGGTGAGCCAAATCTGCCAGGTTTTCATGTAGGGGGCAAGATCTGCACGTTATACCAAATTATGGTGCACAATCAGTGTTCATAGCACAATCACAGTATTCGACACGAACTCGACAGTTAACATAGTGGAAGCAGGAATCTTTTGGTAGTTAGTGAAGGTCAGGGGAGTAGGAATTGCAGGTCCTAGACTGTGGAACATGCTTCCACAATTCTTACGCAACGACAACTACTCTCCTACTGCCGACTGTGGCACATCCTTTTGAGCGGTCCTGAGCTGCTACTTCTACGCTACTCACTACCTCAACTGCTCTCCTGACTCTGCTATGCTTCCCACTTTCTCTTTGTTGTGTGAGACGAAGTCTGTTGGCTACCAAATGCGTACAGAAAGCTGCTCAGGCTACAGAGTGCTCTATACAAAACTCTCCTGCGTAACACCCACATGGTCTTTTATGACTT
The DNA here is from genome assembly GCA_009760855.2 of Cristatella mucedo. Lineage (NCBI taxonomy): Eukaryota > Metazoa > Bryozoa > Phylactolaemata > Cristatellidae > Cristatella > Cristatella mucedo. The sequence goes on along the minus strand of WPIO01000005.1, from coordinate 11,086,672 downwards.
TGTGGAGTTAAAGATGGAGATACATAGAATTAGGGCAGCCCAGGTCGCTGCCCTGCTATGGGGGGGAATGCCCCCTGCCCTCTCCACTGGTTATACCTATACACTGAATTTATAATATATATTACGAGTATACACAATTTTAGGTTCATGTACACATTTCTTCCTGTGTAGGCTAACGATGCAGAATAAATAAATAAAATTCATTTGTATAGCGCCCCAAAAGAACTTAATCTCCATTCAGGCGCTTCACATATGCCTCGTGGCTCGAGCCCACGACCTCAATCAGACCTCGGTCGGGGCGAGCACCTTAACCGCTGGACAAAAACCAGAATCAGCAGTCAGTAGCCAACAACTTGCATCCCCTAAAACAAAGAAAGTGCCAGTGGCATAGCTGAATTTTGAAGGCAATATAAAGGAGGTGAACTAAATTTTCTTTAAGGCACATCATGCTGGTGCCCCAAGAGGTTACTAAAAAGTAAGGACGATGAAGCTAAACTCTAAATTCAAGGACACCCTAAGGGGAAGCCAGGTGTTACACCAAAGAGGTGAAGATTAACACCGACAGTATTGACTCATGCATTTAATGACTAGCAAGTCATTTTCTTATGCATGTTCGCTGCTATTTTGGATCGGTCCATTTTTTTCTACCTTTCAGCGTGCCATCGATTGCTGTCTTTTCTTAATCTTACCGGGTTTGAGATTCTACATTCCAATCCTGACAGCTAGACGATCTAGTCAAGAAAGCTATCAACAAGTTATCAGCCTAGTGTTCCCTCGTGAGGAAACCTGTTAGACCATGGCTTGGCAGGCAATATACACAGGATGTATACCTGGATATGCAATATCATGCATAGATATACAATCGAGCGCAGAAGTATTGGCAAGGCCGCCTGAAAGAGCCACCTGACCCAAAGAGTTCTGCTTCTGATCTACAAAACGTTATTGCAACCAGTGGTAATCACTTGGAGTATATAAACTATGCTAATGTATAATGTCAGCAAAGTTTTGGTCCAAGTATATTTTATAGTGCTAAAATGAAGTCACACCACCTCGACAAGCAATACACTGTACACTGTCTGAACCGTTCCGGCATAGAGCAAACTAAACCTTGTAATGTAATGTATCTCTGTCTGTAACTCCACAAACCCATGAAGACTATGTAGGTGATATGCAGGAGAGTTTTGTATAGCACACTCACAGCCTAAGCGGCTTTCGGTACATATTCAGTAGCCAACAGACTATATCTCATGCACCAAAGAGAAAGTGGGCAGCATAGCAGAGTCAAGAGAGCAGTTGTGGTAGTGAGTAGCATGGAAGTAGCAGCTCAGGACCTCTGGAAATAATGTGCCATAGTCGGCAGCAGGAGTGTCGTTGCATAAGAATCATGGATAGGAATACCACATCTAAATTGATCCATGCATTGTGACACCCGTCTTGACTTCTACAAATCACTGCTTACTGGTCTACTAGTCTGTGCAATCACGCACTTCCACCAGGTGAAAAATTCTGCAACTAAGCTTGTCTGCAGTGATGTCACTGCTGCCACATCACACCACTTCTTGCCGACCTGTACTGGTTCCCAGTCAAGCAATGCAATCGACTTCAAGGTTCTGTCACTCAATTTAAGATGCCTTCATTCTTTGGCTCTAGCCTACCTATCAGATCTACTCCATCACCAGGCTAAGTATCGTAACACCCACTTTTTGGAATCTAATCGGCTACCTATATGAACCTCAAATTCTTTGGAGACCGTGCCTTTAGTTCGTTGCTCCTAAAGCTTGGAACTCACTTACTAGACGTCACGACATCCTCTGACTTGACCACATTTAAAAAGAAACTAAAATGCATCTATTTACCACAGCATTTCGTATGGGTTCTGATACTCTCCATGCTGCCAGTAATCTTATTTGCATGCTGAATCTGTGTAGATCACCTCTAACCATGTTGTGCGTGCTGTCATTGAGCATGCTACCACTAACCATTCGATAGTGCTTCCTTTGCAGCAGATGAAAAGTGCCTAGAAAGAGATTGAGTTCTCTGAGGAGGCTATAGCAAATGTATAACAGTAATAATTACAATAATACACTTGACACAGTGCCCTTAGAGAACTCAATCTCTTTCTAGGCACTTTACACTTATTATTATTATTATTATTACACGAACTAAAGGCACGGTATCCAAAGCGTTTCAGGCCGGTTCACGGCACAGCTAAACGATTTGAATGGCAAGGAAATAATTTTTCAGGCCGGTTCACGGCACAGCTAAACGATTTGAATGGCAAGGAAATAATTTGTCAAGAATAATTTGAATAATGACAAGAGCAAGTGGTACGATGGCTAGCCTGATTAGAAAGTAGTAGGCATAAGTAGGCTTAAGCAAGATAATGAAAAGAATAAACGCGAGTTCCAAACTTGAAGTCGATGTGATGCTTGATTGGACCCAATGCAGCTCCCCTAGAAGTGATGCATTGTGGCATCTTTGCCATTCACGACAGACAAGCCTGGCTGCAGAGTTTTGCACCAACCACATGTGCCAGATTGCACAGGTCGGTAGACTAGCAGTGAGTTACAGAAATCGGGAGAGGAAGTCACAAGTGCATGGACCAACTTGGATGTAGTATCCCTGTCTAAGCAGTTCCAAACCATTGCTATGTTATGCAGCTGAAAGTCGGCACACTTTACTGTAGAGCTGCCGTGGTCGTCCACTGAAAGATAACTTTGGAACAGGACCTTACAGTTTCGAGCAGATCATACGGGAGATTTTCTGGCAGAGCCAATTTTGTGCGTTCCAATTTCTGAGTCACACTAGTCGGTTGTATGGTGATTCGATCAATTCATGCATGGCATTGAGCACAAAGCTAAAGCAAGGCTCACAGCGATAGCTACCCGACCTGGGAATTTCTCCACGCTCCTAAATGTAAATCTGATGAAAAAATGCAGATGCCATCTGCCAGCCTTAACTGTAACGACAACTTTGCTGGCTTTTGCTCAGTTGGTGACAGCTATTTCACAAAACATTCTCGCTCGGCTTGTTTGCCTTTCCCTAAGCAACTCCAGCTAAGCTCTTCCTAGTGCTCAGTACCAAATAAGTCTTTGCTGAAACAAGTGCATTCATTGCAAGTTTACTTTTCAAAGCCATGGCACTGTAAACTACTAACCAACTTGTGAAAGCAGTGCTGGTTCGAAAACATAACGAGTCGTTTGAGTTTGCTGTAGATGATGTGCATACCTCCTCATGAGTATCCTACAATTCAGAGCCATGATTACTAGGTAGAAGAATGTCGTCAGAAGGCATAGGAATACTTTATTCCGATAGCAAGAAAACTAAAACAGATTGCAAGTGCAAAACTACAATAATAAATAGCCAAATGCAAGCTACGATTGTTAATAGCAAAAAAGACACATACTACAATTCCTGAGAAACTTACAGTACTGAAGAAATTCTTGTTTGGGGCAGTCATCTGCCGACGCATGGTTAGAACCACCTATAAAAAATAGTAACGAAGGAGACAGACTACATCATTTTAATTCTTTATAACAACACCAGGTGCAAACAAGATTGGCAGCCAAGCCAGTACACAACTTCAGGCAGAAAACTAGACAAGAACAATGCCTTTTCTACACTATCAGCCACTAGCATACAAGCATAGTAGTTGGCGTGCTCGGTTGGCATGATGAGAAGCAATATATTATCAAACGAGCTAAACGTAAGACTATAATTTTTGAAACCAATTCACAGAAATATCCCGTTCCCTTTCTCTTAACAGAGGCAAGTTGTTTCTTGGGCATTCGCCCCAAGAGTATGTATGATCAAATGCACTCAGCCCAGTCCTGCCTTGAACTTGAAGCTCACGGTTGTCGGTTGCCTACCGCATTGGGAGAGGGCCCCAGCAAGCTCATGGGTGTGTTATTTGGGCGACAGCAGCAACACACCAGCAGACCGCTCAGCCAGTCAAGAATGCGCAAGGAGGCAGGGTTAAATTCCTACATGGAAGCCTCAGGCCTTGACCTAGCCAGAGCCAACCACATTGGGTAGCACACTGTTTCCGAGGTCAGCTAGCCAGCTTGAGAGCGTGGCAGCAGCTCGACAGTTGGTACACCCTGCTATAATGACTGCCATTCCACATGTTTCGTTCGCTACATAAACAAACTGCTAGTACTATTTTGAGTCATGAATGTTTGAGTACCTGTAATGTCATCGTCAGCAATACCCGGTTGTTGCCTTTGTAACAACGATGGCATTTCTGCTGCATGCTGCCACAGCTGAATTATGTAATGCGTAATTCAAGTTAAATCTAGTCAATGTTTGGGGTCTTACCAAAGCACCTAAAGGGGTTCGCTCCATCTGCTTGCATGCATACACGGTTATTGCACTTGATCAACGCAAATGTATCTGTAAGCGCTTGACCAGGCAATGGAAGCAACGGATTGACTTCAAGGTTTTGTGGCTTACTGTTAGGTCCCTTCATTCTTTTGCTCCAGCCTATCTTTCAGATATACTACCCCATCAAGCCAAGCATCGTACCACCCGCTTTTCGGAATCCAACAGTCTAGAAATACCTCGTACAAACCTTAAATCCTTTGGAGACCGTGCATTTAGTTCGTATGCTCCCACAGCCTGGAACTCCCTCCCGACCTGCATCAGAACATCCACTGACCTGACCACATTTAAAAGGAACCTAAAAACACACCTATTTAGGACAGTATTTAGCGGATCACTGTGATTTGTCCTTGATGTGCTTATGCGTGCTGACACTGTGCATGCTGCCACTAACCACATTTGCATGCTGACCCTGTCCATGTCACCCCTAACCATATTATTCATTTTGTTTGTTTTTCATGCATGATTTAACTTACCATTCAATCGCATTTCACTTTGCAGCAAATGTAAAGCGCCTAGAGAGAGATTAAGTTCTCTGAGGGCACTTTATCAAGTGAATTATTATTATTATAACCATCAAAAGAAAAGCTGAACTCCACTACGTTTCATGTTTCCACTTTGCACACTGAACATTAAAATATTGCAAAACCGTATATTTGCCACAAAGTCACAGCACACGTGGTTACTCTGAATTGGGGGGTGGTGAAAAGAAGTATCGTGTGGTCACAAAGTATGCTTGGTACCACCGGAGACGTTTAGTTTTTTATTGCCTACTCAAAGCCGAAGCAGCTTTTGGTACGAATTTAGTAGCCAACAGACTTCATCTCACGCAACAAAGATCAAGTGAGAACCTTAGCTGAGCCATGAGGGCAGTCGAAGAAGTGGTTAGCACGGAAGTAACAACTTGAGAATTTTGGAAAGGATGTGCCAGTCAGCAGTAGGAGAACAGATGTCGTTGCATAACAATCGTGAAACCGAGTCTCATATTCTACGACTGCAGAGCAGAAGCTTCTAAGACGGTTTTAAGTAGAAGAATGAAACAGCTAATTTATTGTCCATACAGAACCTGAGGGCAGGAGGAGGCTGAAACTGGTGCAGCAGTTCAGCTAGGTATTGAGGAGCCAAGTCGTGGGGGGGGGCCTTGTGAGTCAGTTTAATAACTTTGCTCTGTATCCATAGGTCAGCAGGAAGCCATCAAAGCTCCTTAAGCAAAAGAGACACATGGCTAAACAGCAAAAGAGACACGTGGCTAAACCTCTGGGAATTGTTGCCCGATATTCAAATGCCCGCTGCTACTAACCATATCCACATATTGACCCTGTGCATGTCACATCTAACGATGTTATGCTTGATGTCATTGCCAATTTTACCATTAATCATGCTTTCTTTACAGCATATGTAAAGTGCCTAGAAAGAGATTAAGTTCTCTGAGGGTGATATACAAATGTATTATTATTATTTTTATTATTTATTATTATCACTACCTGCAGTGGCCCAATCGCTCTTTTCAATAGCCCAGTCAAAACGGAATTGAAATCATCCAGGAGAGACATAACTAAGGAGCTAGTTAACCACAATGATGGGCAGTCCATAATCTAGGGATCGAAAGTCAGTAGTCTTAATGAAACTTTCAAAATATAGGCAGTTGTTAAAAGAAGACACCTAAATTCCCAGCACATGTTGCTGGTCACACAAAAGCATCACCTAGAAGAGCAAAGTCTCCTAGTCCAGCAGCACACTTGGGGTGTCCTATGGCTAGCAGTTCGGTTTTATCATCCTTTAAGAAAATTGGTCAACATTCAGTATCGAAAACCTGCACGGCTAGCATTCGGTTTATCAGTCGCGTCGATGATACGTGCAGCAGCTAAGAAAACTTATGACAAATACTAGTTTCTGTCAGAGAAAGTTGGAAGGCTATCAACAGTACTTTAGAAGTTATACGAATATTTCTTGTCGCGGTGTTTCACAGTCATAGAGTGTGCAAGAGCTGCAAGCAGTTTCGCCTACTTGGTAGAAGTAGTGGTAGCAAACAGGCAGAGTCATCAGAACAGCTTTTGGAAACGACCCACAATACACAACAAAGCTACTACAGCGAGTGCCTCCATTAACGCCACTGATGGCTTGTGCACGTCTTCACTTCTCTGTAGTTAACAACGGGAAACCACAGATCTTGTACAGGGGATGATATAATGTGCATTTGCTGTCCAACGAGAGCAAGAAATACCAGCAAGAACGTATTTTTGTTTCATATGTTGGCTATTTCATCAAGAGGATAAAATATTGCTGGGTCATTGATGTTGTCAAGGGCCGTGATAGCCTAGGGGCTAATAGGTGATAACCTAGGTGCTAGCTCTTAACGACCGAGGTCACGGGTTTAAGTCCTGTGGTGGGCGATCCTTTACTGCCAACTGTAAGCACTAGTGATAATAATAACAATTCATTTGCATAGCGCCCTAAGAGGGCTTAATCTCTATTCAGGTGCTTCACATATGCCTCAGGGCTCAAGCCTGCGACCTCGGCCAGACCTTGGTCAGGGCAAGCACCTTAACCGCTGGATCAAACCAGTGTGGCATAGCCGTTAAGGCTCTTCTGTCCCTATACAAATGAGGCTGTCAAATCAGCTAATATTAGTTTGTTGGTATCGCGAGCATTGTGCAGCCATAGTTATACTAAATACTTCTGTATATGTCTGAGGAAATTACGGACCTATGAGAGATAGCCAAACACAGGAAAAAGGATAGTCTCCATCAAGCCATGCACTACATGAGACAGACACATGACATTAGTTTTCTGTCAATGTAGGCCTCGAGTTGAAGAAATAAAAAAACATCACATATTATTGTTGTGCTAGTAATGATTGAGTGCCCTCATAAAACCACTTATTTGTTTGACACTATGAACAATTATAGATTGCCATTCATTCGAAAAAAAATGTTTGGCTATAGTGAAGTTTCACTGCATCTGTACAGTTTAAGCTAATGCAGCATCAAACAACCCTATTTGCATGCAGGTAGTGGCAGAATTCCAGCACAGAGGGCATCGATACTACACAACAAGAATGCATGAATATAGTAAGTAAAGCACAAATTACCTCTTCTGCGTCACCATCGGGCAAGTCGACACTCATGTTAATGTGTATGTAGCCACCCACATACATGCCAAAAGATGTAATGTCAATAACAACTCGTTTATCATTCTAAAAAACCAAGCAATGCATGCATTAATGAACACAATTTCAAAGAACAGCAAGTCAGTCTTACTGATGCCATAGGCATGATGCACATGCACAGCCACAAAGCCCCACTTTGGGGGAGGGGTGGGCTTGTGGGGCCAGCATTACCAAGTTCATTAAATCAGTTCATTAAGGAAGCTAAACTTTAAACAATCCAGACAATCACAGGGGCATCGTGCAGGCCCCGTTTGGCTTGGGGGGAGGTTCTGTAGCCAGCTAGCCTCATCATTACGACGGTTGTAGGACATTTCCCCCCTAGACGTTCCCCCCCCTGGTGGACCCTAGGACCCCCCCCCCCCCCCGCCGGACGATATTTCCCCCTATGTTGATGAACGTATAACTAAGAATACAGATATATATATATATATATATATATATATATATATATATATATATATACACACACACACACACACACATATATATATATATATATATATATATATATATATATATATATATATATATATATATATATATATACATATACATACATGATTAAATGAAGTTCATGCTCTATTAAAATAAAATTAACTCAGTATAATTAGAGGAGAGGACGGATTGGAAGGATGGTTTCTAACGGAGCGAGTGGCGGTGGCAGCGGCAGCAGCAAGGTATACAGTTTGGTCCCACAGAAGTTAGGTCCTGCTCGACGCCGCCAGGCACGTGTTCCTACCCATCAAAGCGGGAGCAGGCTACGGTGTACCGCACGTTCCTGCAAATGAGCGCTAAGCCTCAGAGGTCTACTGAGTAAAACTCGACCTCAAGAGATCTAGTTACGGTAATATGCAGCCATTAAGGCTCGGAATATGAGCAAGGGTGGATTTAGGCAGCAAAGGCCTGCCCTAAACCCTAAACTCTAAAACCACAAACACTAAACCCTAAAAACATAAATCCTAAACTATATACGGGAAATGTCCTACCCAAGGGGGGAAATGTCGGGGGGGGGGAATGTCGGGGGGGGGGGGGAAACGTCCAGGGGAAAATGTCTGTACCCTAATTACGACTCACTTACCACCCCCCCGAATTGAAGTCTGGATAGGGCGATATTTTTAGTATTTAAAAGGAACAGATGTTCTGCCTAGGATGTGAAGCAACCATGTACCGCTCATAATACGAAACAGAAGCAACAGCAAGTAACCTTTGTCACACATGCACATGCCCATGTTCACGCTCATACATGCACGGACGCTGTGTCACACATAAGACCAGAGAGTCTGCAAGCACCTATCAAGCTATATCATTTTGAATTCGAGTCCACGAGTGAGTCCCATTAACATAAGTAGCTGACGTGATCGTTATGTTTAACTCTTTGTGATATTTATAGCAATACAACAACGGTACAGCTACGAGTGTGAGAGCAATTAAAAGGAGGATACATTTCTAATATGCACATGTAGCTACACCACACTCTAATAGCTAAAATTGAACATTGAATTATGAAATAGTGATGAGGAGGCCTTCGATCGGATCGTTAGTTCTTTAAGTATCTAAATAATCTAGAGATGACCTCTCACAGGAACGAATAAAAACGAAGAGCTGATAGGGACAGTATGTCTCATTGACTGTTTGCTAGTCCGTGAGCCACTGCTTCTGAGCCTTAGTGCAGCGATATGCCAATATACATGGTCTTTAATTTAAAAAGTGGAATTCCCTCAATTTTTTCAGGTACACACTCGCAGCAATATAACCAACACGGAGCCGTCAAGAAAGCAGACCTTACAAGCAAGGATGATTGCAATGAATATTCACCGAACAAAAACTCTGCCACGTCTATAACCACCCTAGCTCGTAGCAAGTGACACACATATAGCATGACTGAATCCTCAGCAGGACTGCTAATGCATTATACATATACAAATATACCCCAAAAAGATATTGCAGCACTTGGTAGACAAAATAAAGAAAGGACACGCCTTACTGCCATACAAACCGGCTGTCGAGCAAACACGGTTCTCCCTGAGGTAGAAAAATAGAGGAAAGGTGAGAGGCTGTATACGTCTAGGAAGAAAAGCTGAGGAACTGCCTCTGCGCCCTCTCTAATATGACCACCCCTTTGGCACTGAGGATGGGCCGCCCTGGCCTGGTCAAGGTCAGGTACCACATTGGCTTACTTCTGGTCTCACACATCCTGCTAGAAAGCCACCATAGTAGTCTAGGCCAGCCAGAGGATCTGAACGGCCTCATTGGGCTATATCAACAGAGGAAAACAGAACTACAGCTCGGGTCATGCACTGCTAATCTTTTGAATACAAGTATGAAACCTTGATGGAGACCCTATGCATACTGAAAGCAGCTTAGAAATTGCACACATTAAAAAAAACTCCAGCATAACATTGCTTACTTTACGTGGAGCTACCGATGGAGGTATGCACATAACCATTGCCCTACCGGAAGCAAGTACAGCCCCATCCTAACGTCCGCATTCACCCCAGAGAATAAAACTCGGAGCCTAATTCACGACCACTTGACAGACGCATGGGTCTTGCTTAGTAACCTGTCAAATGCGAACTACTATAACTTACGCTACAAGGCATGTGCAAAAAATAATGCGAAGCTGTCGTCATACCACTTATGACTCTCTAGTTTTTTGCAGTCATTAAATAGCTGCAGATCCACGGCTCAAACTAGACGCCTGCACAAGCGTGCAGTGCAAATATGAAGATTTTATTCGAAAATGTGCGACCCCCACGATTACACGATTAGGTTAACCCGAGAGTCTCCTAGAGTCCCAGCCTAGCCTTGGAGATTTCTGCCCCAATATTTCCGACCCGGTTAGGTTCGAAGAGAGGACCTCTGTGTCGTAAACTTGTTATATGGTCCGATAAATCTCGTGACTTTCCATATGTGAGTCTCTCCGTACACAGCACACACAGCGTAAACTCTAAACGGCCTGAAACATCCTTTTTCCATCAAAGCAAACGACCGTGCAACCAGCCACAAACAACCGGCCGGCTGAAAGTTTTGGTATACGGATAACTCTATCGGCAATCTACTATTCCAGTTTCCTGCAGTCATACCTCAGACGTAGGAGACACCGGTCAGCACGGCCTGCATCAAAGGATTACCATTGTTAGAGCTAAAGAGGTTCAACTCATGCAACACGTATTTAATGACGGAATGGCAGAGGAGCTCAGCTAGCTAGAGGAAACGGTGGTCGCGCTTACGCGCTGGTATGAACGCACTGCAGAAGGCTGGGGCGAACCAGTTAAAAAGCAAGATGTGAGAGCAACCGAGCATGATACTGCAGTAAATAAACTAACGGAAGAGAATGAGGAGCAGAGAATTGCGTCAACCAGAAGCCTCCATCGTGGCATTTTTGCCAGATCGAGCTTACGCCCAGGAGTGCATTGCTTCATCCACTGCGGGCGGGCGATTAGTCACACCCAGTAGTGCTAACTCTCAGCCGGCCTACCAGCCGATTGCCGCGACACCAATTACGCACAAAATCTTGAAAAATAAAATACTAACCTCTAACGTAAGGTTATGAATTCGGCTGCTGGCCGTTGATAGTAAGCATAATACCGCTGTAAAACACCAGCGTAGACGCATCCTGGCCCAGACGCAATAGCGCTGGAAAGTGTAACACCATGGAACCGCTGTAACGCCAACGCGTATCTAAGGAGAGCCCCCTACTTCTGCTCGGACAGCCATCCGCACGCAACGAGCGACGGCGAGCCCGCAGCAATGGCGTCAGAGAGGGGCCAGGGTGCGCTAAAGCCCCGGTAGGCTTGGTTGAAGGAAAACCCCGGACTTATAAAACAGTTAAAGTCTCTTCCTTTGTCGGGAACGCTCCGTCGTATCCCCAGTGGAAGTTCGCAATACCCCGCCCCGCGTGGCGACCAGACTTCTAAGGAGAGGTTACCATTCTAGAGGGCGGCTTTAGAGGCAAGCAGGGCAGCGCACGAAGCCAATTTGTTGGTCTTCATAGTGGGCTGCGGGCCCTGCGCACTTCCCCAGCCCGCTGCTTCTGCGACTTCTTCACGTGATGCCGCTGGGGTACGCTGCCTCGCCCTACACACATAGGCCGCTGCTTGCTTCGGTTAACTACCAACGTCAGTCAATTTACATTGCGGGTCATGTGAACCTCTCTTCGCTTGCTTCGGACTTCTGCATGTCCGTCGGACATCGTGGACGCTATTCTCCGTACAAATTAATTTCATTTTTAATCTCTTCAATCATGCCGATTTTTGGGCAGCAAGCGTTTGCTTCAGTTTTTCGTGCCATTCCCTTGAGCGCCAAGCTCAGAGTTGGTCCCTTTGAATGAAGCCAAGGGCTTCTAAAAAGTTCCTGTTACGGAATTGGATGGACAACCAGTCTTTTAAAATAAGCTCGGTAGGCTGCAAACAGCAAATGAGTACTGTTACTAACTGCATCAAGTCATTTAGGGTGTTGGCAAATCATTTCCAGTTGCGCTAGTACGGGGCGGAAGGGGGCAAAATGGGAAAGATTTATTCAGTGTTTAGCTCTTCCCCTAAAAAGGAAATAAAAGCTGATTTAACAGCCTCTTTTGTATAGCGAGTGAAGAGCCTTGACGGCTATCGCCACAGCTAGCAGTGGCAACACTAGGTAAGGCGGTTGCTTTCACGACCTCGGGACCGAGGTCGTGAAAGCAACCGCCTTACCTAGTGGGTTCGATTCCTGCGGTGGGCGATTCTATATCGCCACTGCAAGCGGTGGTGATAGCCGTAAAGGCTCTTCTGTCGCTATAAAAAAGAGGCTGTTTAATCAGCTAGGATTTTTTAATACAGAATTGTCAACCGCAGGATTCTAGTCCACGACCTCGGGGCTGAGGTCATAAGAAGCAACTACCTTACCTAGTAAGCCATCACGACAGGAGTAGGTCCCAGAAGAGAGCGAGAGCGACTCTAGACGCTCGTCCGGCGGGACGCCTACGCTGAAGTTTCGTGCTATTTATCCAGAAATGTTGCGACCTAACTAGACCGGACTAGATGGCTTGGCATCGCAATTCTACCTCCGGGGTTCACGTTTGGTGCGGAGTCAATGACTTCCAGACAGGGACGATGGGAGAACAGCGGACCCACTTTTGTACATACTCCTGAGCTAGCGCGGTGGTCTTCGTGACCCGGTTCCTCGGTTCATCAATAAACGGCATCTGTCGGAGCCATCTTGTGCTGTGCCCGACTTCTCGCACAAACTTAAAAAAGGTGCATCACTTTTTGGGGTGGCGGCCCTAAGAATTTCGTCCTTTTTCAACAGCTCCAATGAGTCCCGTCTATCGGTACGCCAATTCCCGCCGCTCTCCAAATTGAGGTATAGAGAAGCCGGGGGGGGGGTGTATTAAATACGCATAGGGCGGCTTAGTTTAGGTGCGGAGCTTCGAGCTCTATAGACTAATAGGGAGCGTCCGTGCGCTTGAGATGGACTCGGGAGCCCCGGTCTCGGCATCGAGCCTTCGGCTCGCACCGTCGAACTGTTTCGATTCGCCTGAGGCGGGATGCAAATTTCCCAGACTGCGCCACCTAAGTCTGTCGGACGGCGAACTTTACGGACAGCTTTGGATATCATTCAGCTCAGCTTTTATTCTCCGCGAGAGCCTTTCTACTTGGCGCTTCTTCAGGGAATCGGAGCGTCAGCATCCCGAAGACGTTAACATTAGACGAAACAAATTTTATTTTTTCAGAGAAACTAAATTATTTTATAGTTAAGGAGCTAACGGCTCCGACCGTCCACGCGCCTTGGACCGCTATGCAGCCAGTCTTCACACGGGGGCATTGGGCATAAACGGAAGCTAAAAAGCACACTTTTAAACGCGGGTCTGATGGAGATTGTCAGAACTGTGCGCCTTAGGTTCGCAGCGTTACGCTCTCGAAATGGAGCTGCAATAATATTTTTTGAGTGTCAAATGAGGCTTCAGGATGGTAGGCGTTTGCGTGGATCTTCAAACTTTCTGATTTTTCATTTATTTATGTGGTACACTAAGAGTACAGAATCTCCATCCAGGAGCTTTAAATATGCCGCGTTTTTTGAGCTCAAGACCATCGTTGTTAAGGGCCAGTATCTCATCTCTAGACCAAACCGGGGCTTTCAACACGAAAGAGTTAAAACGTTACTGTAAGCAGTTAAATATAATTCATCTAATTCATTTGTATACCACTACAAATATAATTCATTTGTATACCACCCCAGGAGAACTTAATCTCTATTAAGGCGCTTCACATATGCCTCGGGGCTCGAGACCACGACATCAGCTTAGTCGGGGCGAGCACCTTATCTGCTGGACCGACCCATTTAAAAGGTAGATGTAGTTCGTTGAGCGGCTAAAGAGCCATTCCGAGTGGATTTCCAGTTTTAATCCACTTTGTACAGTCTCCTCGAGGTCGAGGTTAGCCCATCCCTGCCAAAATCCTGGTCACTCTATGGACTCTAACTCGAGGACTCTGCGATTTCCATACTTTTCATCTCCAGAATCAACAGTTTCATACTTTTAGCACCTCGTGACAGTATGCATATTTACGCTCTCATTAGCACACAAAGGACATATCAGACAAGACGGAGCTAATGCTTCGAGGACTTGATGGTATTTTAGATTCCTTTTACATTTCCAGTCAGGGAATGTCGTGTTGTCAGTCCGTAACAACCTTGACTCTTTTGGAGCGTATGAACTTAACACATGATCTCAGAGCAGTCTGATGTTCGTTAGTGGCACAGCCAATAGACCAAAGTCAAAGAAAGGAGCGGATGGCGAGATGGGAACTGATAGCACCTGGTTAGGAAGTATTTTAGATAGGAAAGTAAAATACAAGTAAAGGTCGGCCGATTCAGCAGCTTTATTAATACAGCTGCCGAAAAGCCTTAGAGGCCATTATCCCTTCTTGTTTGGTCAATAAGTGATTGCCTGCTGCAATAATAAAAAAACTGCATATCTTATAGCCAAACGATTCGCGAACAACAATTGCAACCCCTCCTCCAACAAGTGCAGGTTCTCTCATGGGCCATCGTTTGAATAGGTTGCAATCAAGTCTTCATCAAAGACAATACCTCTCACTGTGTGATATATAGGCATCCTTCTGGCTGTCTAAACTTATCTATAGAGGAGTTTTCAGAGTTCCTCTCTAAGATATTTGTGAGTGACAGGCCATTACTGATTGTAGGAGACTTTAATATTCACGTTGACAACCCTAGTAACGGCCAGGTCCTCTCATTTCTTGACTGCCTGGAGAATATTGGTTTGGTCCAACACGTTAATCATACCACCCACGTCGGTGGCCACATTCTAAATCTCGTGACCACTAAGGATGTCCTCCCACTGACCTTGTATTGTGCCCACTGACCCTCTCAGATTATTATTCGGTCTCGTTCACTGTTCCTGCTCCCTTGTACGTGCAGGGTAATGTCGAACTTGTCAAACGACGTAACTTACAAAGTATCGACATAAAGTTTTTGAAATCTGCTTGTGATGAAGGTCATCTTGATCTGCATTCAGACTCGACCGGCAGCCTCGATACCCTTACTGATGCAATGAACATGACACTCAGGAGTGTTCTGGACAAGCATGCCCCCGTTCATTCTATCCGTGTTCAAAGTCGTGGAGATTTCTTTCAATTTACAAAAAAACTTCTAAAGATGAACCAGGTTAAGCGCAGGCTTGAACGTCGTTTCAAGAAGTCGGGGTCTGATGCAGATCTAGTCAATTTCAAAGATTTCCTTCGAGTTTTAACCCGAAAGCTTAAAGAAGCCAGGACTTCTTTTTTCACCCGAAAGCTGAATTCCTGCCAGTCGGACCCTAAACACATTTACAAAACAGTAAACCATTTACTGGCCAATGCTGACAGGTCTGACTCCCCAGATATTAAGGGCTCAGCCGAAAGGTTTTCAGCCTTCTTTACTGAAAAAAGTGTGCACATTCGTGCCTCTATTAGGCCCCCTCCGACTAAGCAATCGCTGTTCCACAACCTGTAACCTTCCTTAAATGTTTTTCCGAGGTTTCTGCATGCGATCTGGCTACCATAATAAGATCTAGCAAAAAGAGCTGATCTCCTGAAGACCCTATACCATCATCTCTGTGGTCTCCACTGGCAGACCAATTAGCCCTGCCATAAGCGAGATCTTTAATGCTTCTTTGGGAAAAAAGGTCGTCCCTAAGTCCTTCAAATCGGCAATCGTTAGACCTACACTTAAAAAGCCTGGATTAGACACAGAGGTCCTTGCAAACTATCGCTCAGTTTCCCTTCTTCCTTTCTTGTCAAAGATTCTTGAAAAATTGTTGCTAAGCAGCTGGTTGCACATATTGAAAAGAATGAAATTTCAGAAACATTTCAATCAGGATTCAAGAAGCAGCAGTCCACTGAAACTGATCTCCTCCGTGTTAACAATGGCATTCTACGTGGCAACGACGACGGGAATGTCACTGCCCTAGCTCTGCTAAATCTGGCAGCTGCCTTCGACACCATTGATCAAGATGTTCTGCTTGAACTATTGAGAACAACGATCAGTCTGGCAGACGAAGCACTGGCATTGTTTAAATCGTACTCCTCTGATCGTGTTCAATTCGTGTCGTGTGGAGGTCACGTCTCACACACAATAAGGGTCACCTGTGGAGTCCCTCAAGGGTCTATTCTCGGTACTCGGTCCCTTGTTCTCGATTTATACACAACCTCTGGGAAAAGTGATTAAGGCCCATGGAATAGGATATCACTTCTATGCTGACGATACTCAGTTGTATTTGTCATTCAAACCGTCGGAGTCTGCTTGCAGCAACTGAGAAACTGAATGCTTGCCTAGCCGTTATTCGATCCTGGATATCGGAAAACTTCCTGAAACTAAATGATGATAAAACCGAACTGCTGCTCATAGGACACCCTAAGCGTGTGGCTGAATTAAAAGACTTTGGTCTTCTAATAGGTGACGCTGTTGTGCGACTATCACCACGTGCTCGAAATTTAGGTGTCGCTTTCGACAGTTGCCTCAATTTTAAAAGCTTCAGTCAGAAGACTGCTTCTGCAGCTAGCCAGCACGCCCGATCCCTATCCAAGATCAGGATCTGTCTTCCACAGTGGCTTGTAAAAAATTTACCTATCTCCTTAGTTCTGTCTCGGCTTGATTATTGTAATTCCCTTTTGGCTGAGCTACCAAAGAAAGCTATTCATTTTCGGCCACTGCAGCTGGCTATGAATATGGCTGCAAGGCTGGTCTTCAAGTCCCAAAGGTTTGAGCCCGTGTCTCCTTTGCTAAAAGAGCTAGGATGGATGCCGGTTGAGCAAAGGATGCAGAGCAAAGTTCTTACGCTGACCCACAAGGCCCGCCACGGCTTGGCTCCTTCTTACCTAGCTGAACTGCTGCATCAGTTTCAGCCCGTTCGCACCCTCAGGTCCTGTGTGGACAATAAATTAGCTGTTCCATTCCTCTGCTTAAAGAACGTTGGCGACAGAAGCTTTAGCTCTGCAGGTCCTAGACTGTGGAACTCGCTTCCACAATACTTACGCAACCACAACTACTCTACTACTTCCGACTATGGCTCATCATTTTCAGCGGTCCTGAGCAGCTACTTCCATGCTACTCACTACCTCAACGGCTCTCCTGACTCTGCTATGCTTCCCACTTTCTCTGTGCTGCATGAGAAGAAGTCTGTTGGCTACCGAATGCGTACCAAAAGCCGCTTAGGCTGCCAGTGCGCTATACAAAACTCTCCTGCGTAACCCCCACATGGTCTTTATGACTTTGTGGAGTTACAGACGGAGATACAATAATCTAACTCACGGCCTGGGCAGTGAAGTTTAGGCACCCAACCCCTGGGCTAAGACCCAGCGGGAAAAGCCAGCAAGAGAGTGGAGGGACCGAAAAAATGGAGTGACAGAGCATTAAAAGTCGACAAGTT
The DNA here is from genome assembly GCA_009760855.2 of Cristatella mucedo. Lineage (NCBI taxonomy): Eukaryota > Metazoa > Bryozoa > Phylactolaemata > Cristatellidae > Cristatella > Cristatella mucedo. The sequence continues at coordinate 11,069,222 of WPIO01000005.1, read as the reverse complement.
GCTTGATGGGTCATTTCAAGTCAGGGAATGTCATGTTGTCAGTCCCTTAAAACCTCGACTCTTTTGGTGTGTATGAACTGAGGACATGATTTCTGAGCAGTCTGATGTTCGTTAGTGGCACAGCCAAGCGACCAAAGTCAAAGAAGCTGAGCTGGTTTGGTCCAGCGGTTAGCGTGCTCGCCCTGACCTCTCTCTCTCTCTCTCTCTACTCTCACTTTCTCTCTAAAAGCTGCAGTTGCCTGCCCAAAGAGATATATCAATAGCCGAGCTGGTTTGGTCCAGCGGATAAGGTGCTCGCCCCGACCAAGGTCTGGCTGAGGTCGTGGGCTCGAGCCCCGAGGCATATGTGAAGCGCCTGAATAGAGATTACGTTCTCTTGGGGCGCTATATAAATGAATTATATTTCATAGATTTTTAAAGAAAGGAGCGTATGGCGAGATGGTAACTTGTAGTGCCTGTTTAGGAAGTACTTTAGATAGGAAAGTAAAATAAAAGTAAAGGTCGGCTGACTCAGCAGCTTCATTTATACAGTGGCAGAGAAACCTTACAGGCCATAATCCCTTCTCGCTTGGTCAATAAGTGATTGCCTGCTCCAATAATCGAACCCACGGCCTGGGCAGTGAAGTTTAGGCACCTTACCCATGGGGTAAGACCCAGCGGGAAAAGCCAGCAAGAGAATGGAGGGACCGTAAACATGGACTGACAGAGCATTAAAAGTTGACAAGTTGCTTGATGGGAAGCTTCCGGCTGGACGTTTGTGAGAAGTGGTCTAATATAGCAGTAGCGAAGGTCACGGCAGACAAGCCTAGCTTCGGATTTTTGGATGTACGAAAGGCACAGGTAAGAAGGCTTGCAAGGAGTGAGTTACAGACGTATAGACGAAATGTTAAAAATAAATGAACGGCCTTGGTGGTAGTACTCATATTTTAGTAACCCCAAATTTTATAATGTTATGCTACTTGAAGTAGTCAAGCTGTGGGGATGATGTGGTCATCAAGGTAACGGTCATTTTGGAACCGGAAGTCATTTATTTCGCAATCGTGTCGTTGCGTATTGCAGTTGCATCGTGTAATCTTATACTGCTGACATCAACGCATGGGTGGTAGCACAGTTTTCAAATCGAATGACGGCTAATTCAACTTACTAGCTATGGAGAAATCAAGTGCGATCCAGAAATCATAAAGCTATATTCTCAACATCGGCACAGCCAGCAAGGCTGGTACCGCCCCTAATCGTTAGTCGAGTGAGCCGGGCCACTGGGTGATTGATGTGGTATGGGGGCAGTAGGGTTGTGCTGTTTGTGATTGATTGAGTATGCTGCCACTCACCGTTCGATCATGCTTCCTTTGCAGCAAATGTAGAGTGCCTGGAAAGAGATTGAGTTCTCTTAAGGCGCTATAAGCAAATCTATTATCATTATTGATGTGAAAAGAGGGCAGCCGTGAGAAGACAGGCAGTCCGGTGTGTGGGAGGCGAAGAGAGTTGTACTTAACCATGCTCTGTGCATAGCTGTATAAACTGGTGGTGATGGTCGTGGGAGACAGCTCTACGCTGTGCGCCTGGACAACTTAACTTCGATTTAGACACGATTTGAAAAAGAATTGGACGATACTAAACGTAGACAATAATTGTTGTATGAGAATAAACTCAACTGCGTATATTCTTTGCATTCGACCACATTAGATCCACAAGCAGTTAGATAATGCGTCCGTAATATCTGGAACTAGCTGCTTACTCGAATGAATTTTTTTTATGGAGTCGCAACCCGCGGATCATGTCAGACACATGCTTTAAACACAGTACTATTAAATATAAATAAATGTAATTCATTTATATATCGCCACACGAGAACTTAATCTCTATTCAGGCGCGTCACATATGCCTCGGGGCTCGAGCCCACGACCTCAGCCAGACCTTGGTCGGGGCGAGCACCTTATCCGCTGGACCAAACCAGCTCGGCTATTGATATATCTCTTTGGGCAGGCAACTGCAGCTTCTAGAGAGAAAGTGAGAGCGAAGAGAGAGAGAGAGAGGAAGAAAAGGAGAGAGAGGGAGGGATGGAGAGAGAGAGAGAGAGAGAGAGAGAGAGAGAGAGAGAGAGAGAGAGAGAGAGAGAGAGAGAGAGAGAGGGAGAGAGAGAGAGAGAGAGAGAGAGAGAGAGAGAGAGAGAGAGAGAGAGAGAGAGACTGAGAGAGAGAGAGAGAGAGAGAGAGAGAGACTGAGAGAGAGAGAGAGAGAGAGAGAGAGAGAGAGAGAGAGAGAGAGAGAGAGAGAGAGAGAGAGAGAGAGAGAGAAACTGAGAGAGAGAGAGAGAGAGAAACTGAGAGAGAGAGAGAGAGAGAGAGAGAGAGAGAGAGAGAGAGAGAGAGAGAGAGAGAGAGAGAGAGAGAGAGAGAGGGAGAGCTGCCGATAAAAAAGCTGTCATTTCTGCCTATGCTGATGCGTAAGAGAAGAGGCGGCCTGGAGCAATGAGCCGTGACCTTTGGGGCATCCATCTTTTCCAAATTATGCTTATTCACATTGTGCATGTTACCTTGTGAATAAGCACAATATGGAATACCTCATGATCGTACTTCCTTTACAGCATATGTCAAGTGCCTTAAAAGAGATTAGGTTCACTGAGGGGGCTATACAGATGTATTATTATTACTGTTGTCTACCGAACCTTTAGCCAGCGGTCGATCGATTTAGGTTGAGAAAAATGGCTTCCGGGTGATTCCTTTACAGCATATGTCAAGTGCCTTGAAAGAGATTAGGTTCACCGAGGTGGCTATACAGATGTATTATTATTAATGTTGTCTACCAAACCGTTAGCCAGCGGTCGAGCGATTTCGGTTGAGAAAAATGGCTCCCGGGTGATGAGTCGGCAGGAAACCAACGAGTCGATGGGAAACCAACGATTCAACGCATACGTAACTTCCGTCGAGGCTTTCATCCACCTATGCTGCTACCAGCCATTGAGAGATTAAGACAGAGACTATGGCTCGCAACTGCTGGACTGGAATGCGCGTTACAGGCACACGGTCTAGCGGCGGTGCAATCAGCTAGTGCAAAGCTCTGCAGCCAGGCTTGTCTGTCGCAAACATTGCAGTTGCCACACCACACCACTTCTCGCCGACCTGTACTGGCTTTCAGTCAAGCAGCATATCGACTTTAACGTTTTGTCACTCACTTTTAGGTCACTTCATTCTTTGGCTCCAGCCTATCTCTCAGATCTACTCCCCCACCAAGCTAAGCATCGTACCACACTTTTCGGAATCTAATAGTTTATCTATAACTCGTACAAACCTCAAATTCTTTGGAGACCATGCCTTTAGTTCGTATGCTCCCAGAGCCAGGAATTGATATCAGACTTGTATCACCACATCTCCTGACTTGACCACATTTAAAAAGACACTAAAAACGCAATATACTTATCACAGCATTTTTTGAGTTCCTTGTGATTGGTGCTTTACGTGCTTATGCATGCGAGACTGTGCATGCTGCCACTAACCGTATTTGCATACTGACCCTGTGCATGGCATCCCTAACCATATTAGGCTTGTTGTCGTTGAGCATGCTACCACTAACCATTCGATTGTGCTTCCTTTACAGCAAATGTAAAGTGCATAGAAAGAGCTTGAGTTCTCTGAGGGCGCTATATGAAATATATTAATATTATTATGGAAATGCAATTTTGACTAAGGAATGTAAGAGGAAACAGAGAGCACTGATCCTGCAATGCCGACGGCCGTCTAGTGTTGGTAGACTAAGCGAGAGCAGCGTCTTAGTGAGACTAAAGTGCTCGATATCCGAGGCAGAAAATGCGTTCCGATGGCCCCAATCATTCCAATCCAATTCCAATGCCCAATGCACGAGACAGCCTGAAAAAGTTTGTAGGCAAAACATCAGCTCATTTCAAACCGAGGGCTAAGCGCACTGTGAGCCCTCGCTCAGACGACCTATGGTTTACCACAGACATTAAACTAGCTAGGTCTGCTAAGCACAAGCTTGAAAAAGCTTACACAAGATCAGGACTGACTGTCCATCGGCAGGCATAAGAGCACTAATGTAGCTTGTACCAATCGATCCTACCAAAGGCCAAGTCAAGCTTCTATAAAACATTGTTGAATCACAGATGCACAATCCAAGTATGCTGATGTTGACGATCAAGAGTCTCCTTAACCACTCCTGGGTTAGCTCCTTCCATACTGATCTGTATTATGATCGCTTCTCCAGCTTCTAGGCCAATGATAGTTCAGGGATTCCATCCCTAGGGTGGCAAAACTTCCCCTGAAATCCTGTCCCTCAATTCTATACAGTACCTCTATCTCCATATTCAAGGAGGTCACTAGTGACTTCATCCTCAAGTTCATATCCCAATCAAAGAAGGTAATTGGTCCTCTGGACCCTATTTTCACCGTCCTGCTTCTACAATGCGCTGATCTGCATCTGCATTGCATAACAAACATCATTAATATGTCATTAGCGTCAGGTCATGTCCCCAAACCTTTCAATAAGGCTGTTGTCAGGCCAAAACTCAAGAAAGCAACACTAGATCAAGATAATTTGAGCAACTTCTACCCAGTCTCTCTTCTACCGTTTCTACAAAAGACACTGGAACGACTCTTGGCAGACGAGCTGAGCTCAACTATTGAAACTTCAAATCATGCTAGTAAGTTCAAATCTGGTTTTAGAGCTAATAATTCCAAAAGTTCGAATTTCTTCGAGTGTATAACGACCTACTAAGGAATGCAGACTTGGGGAGAGTCTCGCTACTTGTTTTGCTCGATCTTTATTAGCTTTTGATACGATCAATAACCAAGTACTTCTTGAGAGCATCTCATCTCGCCTGGGCTTCACCGGCACTGCATTCCAATGATTCAGGTCCTATCTCCGTGAGAGACTCCAGAGTATTGATGTGAATGAACAAAGATAATCCGAGGAACTTCTGAAATATGGGGTATCTCAGGGGTCTGTGCTTGGTCCCATTCTTTTTACGATTTATACTCTCCCGCCGATGTGATTGCCAAGCACAATCTAGGCTTTCACTTCTATGCTGATGACACTCAGTTGTGCCTCTGCTTTGATCCCTCTCAGCCCTAGAGCAAGTCGAGTTCTCTCAACCTCCTCGCTGCATGTATTGATGACATCAGCATAGAAGGGATGATAGCAAACTTTTTAAAATTAAATGACGATAGAACCAACTTACTGGTTATGGGATAACCAAGTGTGATTCAGAAATTGGAAAAGTTAATGCTCAAAATCAGCACTGCTAGCATAACTTCCGTTGAATCTGCTTGAAATCAAGGTGCCACGTTCCAATGTGACCTTCCATTAGACCACTTCAGCTCTACAGTCAAGTCTGTCTACTTTCAGCTACATAGCACTGCTAAAATTCAAGCTTGTTTAGACGAGGATACCACATCTAAATTGGTTCATGTATTTGTAGCACCCTGCCTCGATTTCTGTAACTCACTGCTAGCTGACCTACCGATCTTTGAAATCAGGCTTTTACTGTTGGTGCAAAATTCTGCAGCTAAGCTTGTCTGTCGTGAGCTTAGCAGTTTTCACATCACACCACTTCTCGCTGACCCGCATTGGTTTCCAGTCAAGCAACGCATCAACTTCAAGGTTCTGCCACCTCATTTTAGGTTCCTTCATTCTTTGTGTTCAGCCTACCTATCAGATCTACACCATCACCAGGCTAAGCATGGTACCACCTGGTTTTCAGAAACTAATTGTTTACATACACCTCGCACGAACCACAAGTACTTTGGAGACCATGCCTTAGTTCGTAGGCTCCCAAAGCCTGGAGCTGACTTCCGACTTTCGTCATGACATACCGGGACTTGACCGTATTCAAAAAGAAACTAAACACGCATATATTTATCACAGCATTTCCATTCTGCGACAAACCATATTTGCATGCTGACCCTTTGCATGTTACATCTAACCAGATTATGCTTGTTGACATATCGCCTACAACCACTAACTATTTGTTCGTGCTTTATTTACAGGAAATGGAAAGTGCCTACGAAGAAATTGAGTTCTCTTAAAGCCCAATCCCAAATGAAATAATCTTATTATTAGAAAGTCAAGAAACGAGCGGATATAGGTGCTCCTAGGGTTGTCAATATGAATGTTGAAGTTTCCAGCGATCAATAACTACCTGTCACACACGTACTTCTTCATGCGGAAATACCTTCATAAAAATGCTTAAGTAGCCTGAGAGAACTCGTTAGATCACAACTGCGTGAGGTATGGTCTTTGATGGTGATCCAATAACAACTCATTTAAACGATGGGTCATGCGAAAAGTAGCGGGTCTTATAGCCAAACGAGTTTCGAACAGCGGCAGCAACCAAAAGCCATTAGCTACCTTGTCCGACCGTATGGAGCGAATGATTGAAAACCCTGTTTGGATTTTCCCAGATACGCAGCCACTAGAGCAGGACGTCATCCACGTCTCTTTCAGCGGAAATACATAGGGCTTTACTGGACAACCTGATCTCGGATATGGAGTCTCATTGTTTTTGGTGAGGTGACATCATCAGGTTGAATTGAGGAGGCTATCTCATATCCGGCTCTGGAGACGGAGCACCAGCGAATAATACGGGAACTCCAGTGTCGGCCGACGGTCGACGCTTAACTTCATGCAGAGGGACGAGGAGTGCACGCCAGTAGCCATCGACGTCACTAACCGGTGGCGATGAGTAAACTCGTGCTTGCTTTAACATGTTTGTCTGCGTGCGTTGTATAACAGTGGCTCCGGCGGCGGCTGTTGTTTTGGGAGTCTCACAGAGTCACAGCGGGTGAACGTTCGCGGTAAGCGAGATTTTTCTTGATTACTCTCAACCGGCACATGCGCGAGAGCTAGATCAATTGCAGCAGACGACACGAAATGTAACATCCATTAGTGGCCTGCCGCTGCCCTGCGTCAATGGTTTAACTATTGGCCACAGGTGAGGCATGTACATTAATGTCGAGGCGCTTCGATAATTACAACCGCAGAAGCCGCAGGCAAAGACTACACGTTTTTCTAGCTTTCTCCGACATACTGAATAGCGTGCATGTCACTAATCCCGGAGTCATGATTATCTTGCCTCTAGTTTAAAAGTATCTGGATATATGATAAGTTATAATCGTATGCAGTAAAAAAGACTTACTATTATTATTGTTACAATGCTGATATAAATAATGTATGTACTCACAATAAGAATTCGCATCAGCTAAACACAAATCTCTTTTATTCTCATCAATTTGTGAAGACTTATGCCATGTAACCGTACGTATGTAGAACAAATTTATTGCTTATACAAACGAGAGATTCAAGACAATAATAGTTATTAGGTTGCTAAGTATTCAAAATTTAAAGACTACCGTAAGACTCATCTACGAGTAGCTTTAGCATTTTTGTGAATTCGAGCGCATTTAAAAAATTGTTTGCTGTTCTTGCATCCGTTGCTTCCGGTCTCTCATTCCAGCTAATTCATGTTTTGCCAGAAACGCCGAGTCGGACTGCTCGGAGCGATGGCTTCGCTACTTGCCATCAGCAGGGGCTGTGGTACAACAGATACGCACTGTGCTTGTCTAGGAAAGCATGCGTAAGGTTTAAAGCTTAGTAATAGATTCACAATTATATGTGTGCACATTCATTCACGGAGTACACAGGAATTCTTACTCAGCACATAAAGATTTAAAACGGGGCATTCAGCTTAGAGCTGATTTGGTCCAGTTGTTAAGGTGCATTCCTCGACCGAAGTCAAGGTGAATTCAATGGCCGATGTCGTGGGCTCGAGCCCGTGGCATATGCGAAGGCCCTGAATAGAGATTAACTTCTCTTACGGCGCCCATACAAATGAATTGCATATTTTTGAAGAATATATTAAGTCTCAATATGTCCCCCAATCGATTGAATGTGTGCAGGTAAAAAAAAGATTTCAATTGTGGCTATTTTGAGATTATGACACTGTCGTTGGATTATGGGCTGCGGCGATTTATGGCAGTGGTATATAGGTAACGGGCTGCAAAGGCCGGGGAGTCAGGTCGAGGACGCCGGGCGGGGCAGTCACGTACTAGCCCGCTGCGGCGTCCGTGTTAATAAACGTCTTTGAGCCCGCTTCGGTGTTCTGTGTGGTATCGCTTACCTGCCGCTTAGAGAATATCAAACTACAAGCCATTTCGGCAGAAGCGGTAGAGTAGCCCACGCCAGGAGATTATGCTGCAATACTACTACGACAGGGACGACTTCGTAAGCTGGTTGCTTGACTCGGTGAGTAGGCTTAATAACAGAGGTGTCGATCCAGCTTTTTGGCACATGTTAATATTTCTGTTTCTGGCAGGCGGTGCATCAACGTTCGCTGCGACCCTTCCTGTCTCGGAGCAAGAGGACTACGCCCAACTGCATGCAACACTTGTGAATGTGTTCGCAAGCCCTGAAGGTGAGGAGAGGCTTCGGCGGTCGGACTTGCAGAGTGCCAGGAAATCGGTGGCGATGGAGCCGAAGCGGCTGGAGGTGGAGGCCGGTAAAGCGCGGCTGCTGCTCTCGGATTTCATAATAGCTGGTCGGACTGAGGAGGCCGACAAGAGTGACTGAAAGCGGCAGTAGCAATCGCCAACGGTGTGCCTGGTGACGAAGGCAGAGCCAGCAGAGACGCCGGTGGAGCCCGCAGAGGCGGCGTCCACGAGCGAGGCGGAGGCATCCGGCACAGAGGCGGCAACGTCCGGAAGAGAGACGACAGCGAGATAGTAGCGTCCGGCAGCGAGACGGCAGCGTCAAGCAGAGCGACGGCAGCGTCCGGGAGAGAGACGGTAGCGTCCGGGAGAAAGACGGCTGTGTCTGCCAGAGAGGAGGCTGTGTCTGCCAGAGAGGAGGTTGTATCTGCCAGAGAGGTGGCTCTGTCTGCCAGAGAGGTGGCTCTGTCTGCCAGAGAGGTGGCGGCGGCTGGAAAGCACTTGTAGAGAGCGAGACAGTGCCGGTGGCTAGCGAGTCGGCGTCGGCGGAAGTTCGCGAAGCGCCCGCTAAGGAGGGAGCGGGACGCTCGCCGAGAAGGCACACGAGATTCTTGACCAGCTGTCAGAGGAGAAGATTGAGGAGGGGCAGCAACAGATGGTGGTGCACATTGCGGTCACCTTGGTTTCTGAACTGCTGGTGTCGGAGACGCGCGAGGGACCAGCAGAAGACGTGAGCGAGACGCCCGTCGAGGAGGCGCGACATGTGTACGCCGAGAGACCGAAGGCAATGGCGCAGGAGTGGCCGACGGAGCTGATACAGGAAGTCGTACAGGAGCCGAGGCTTGAGGCATCTGCCTCACGGGAGACGCGAGAGGCAACACCGGTGTCAGTCCAGAAGACAGCAGCCGGCGTTAAGGCGAATTCCCGGAAGCTCTGTGCGGTGGCAAAGACTTGTACCGCATTGGTTGCAGAGACTGGTTGATTGGTTTCGCGGGAGAAAGATTTTTGGCTCGGCTACGAGGCAAAGCTCGTGCCATATACAGCCGGAAAGTTAGCAAAGGCCGTGCTTTCCTTGCCTCCTTCGAGCGGCCGTTACCTAGCCTCGTGCTAGATGAGAAGGCAGTTCAGGGCTGTTGTAATGCCGTGTTTTGTTGTTGCCCCATTTGATCTTGAGATCTAGGGGAATATGGCTATTTTGAAATTATGAGACTGTCGGATTATGGGCTGTTGCGATTTATGGCAGTGGTATATAGGTAACGGGCGGCAAAGGTCCGGGTAGTCAGGTCGAGGACGCCGGGCGGGCAGTCGCGTACTGGCCTGCTGCTGCGTCCGTATGAATAAACGTCTTCGAGCCCGCTTTGATGTCCTGTGTGGTATCGCGCTCCCGCCGCTTAGAGAATGTCCAACTATATCAATGCTGCTCCCTATTCAGGGCTGGACAGTTTTCGGATATCTGTTCATTGTCGAATGGCTTCGATTCGCATTATATGTTGAAACCAATGATGTACGCCTTTTCCGAATAATCCGAGTGGATGCTAAAATGTCACTGTCACAAGTCTTTTCCAACATTGCTATCTATGCGACATTCACGCTCACTTAGCGAGGAAGGTTCTGGTCCCGGTGTTTAAGGCAAGAGAATACACCGCACAGAGTATGCCGTGGGAAGTGAATGCTAATAAAGGTCTTCAACCTCAATCCGTTTCAAATTGACTGGAAATCGGCTGTTTGAAGTAGTAATTATATTTGAAGTTATATGCAATGACAATTAGAGCTTCGCACTTCCAAAATCTCGTTGATTGGCCGCGGATTGGAATTATTGCCCGGGCCGTTGCCGTCGATTGCCATCCACTGCTCGCAATTGTACGTGCGCGATTGATTGAAAAGATGTCATTGCACTTTAGTTTTGCATTTGTTTGCACATTGCACAGTGTACTGTGATATTTAAGAAAAGTTTGTGCATGGCACAGTTACTTCCCGGAGATTTGCGATTGATTATTATAGATTTCCGTATCTGTCCGGACCATTGCCGTCGATTGTTATGCATCGCCAGAGATTGAACGCACAGAGTGAGTTGAAAGTACTGCGGGCTGTGCAGTGAGATATTACGTGGAATGAAAATTGGAGCTTGGTGAAGCCGATTTCTCATCGATTGGATAAGGATTGCGGTATTCAGTCATTCCATTAGAAAAAAATACTAGCTGATTTAACAGCCTTTTTTGTGTAACAACAGAAGAGCCTTTATGGGTAACGCTACCGCTTGCAGCTGCAATAAAGGATCGCCCACCGCAGGATTCTAACCCACGATCTCGGGACCAAGGTCGTGAGAAGCCACCACCTTACCTAGTGTGCCATCACGGCTCACATTCCATTGCTGTCTATTGCCATGTATTGTTGAAAATTACGGGCAAAATTACTTGAAAACTCTACGACTTCACTTTGAACACAATGAATTGTTACTTGGAATAACGTTTGGAGCTTCGCGAAGTCAATTTTTGGTCTGTTTGCCACTTATTGCAATGCATTGCCGTTTCAAGCCGAGTCATTGCCGTAGATTGCCATGTATTGTCAGAGATTGTACGATGGCAATTTGTCAAAAGTGACGTTGTTGCAGTTTAAACAGAGGGCTTCAAAATATGCATCCAAAATTAGAGCATTAAGAAACCGATTACGGGCATTTTGTAGCGGAATGCTGAAGATTGCGGTATTGATCCGGGTCATCATTGCTAGCAATTAACGAGCAAAGCAGCTTGAAAATGCCCCTGTTTTACTTTGGATGCAGCAAAATGTACTGGCAATGGGAGCTTCGCGCTGCCAATTTCTCGTCGATTGGTCGCGATTTTGGGAATTGGCCTGGGCCATTGCTGTCGACTGCCATACATTGTTCGCGATTGTACGCGCGAGACTGGTTGAAAGAATGTGACTGCACTTTAAACACTACAATGTGACATGTAAGAAAAATTTGATCTTGGTCCAGCCACTTTCCGCTTATTTGCGATGGATCGTAATGGATTGGCGTATTTTCCCGAGCCACTGCTAATAATGTTGATTGCTATGCGTTACTCGAGATTGAACACATAGAGTGGGTTGAAAGTATTAGGGCTCGAAGTGAGATGTAGGATGAGAATCGGAGCTTCGTGCAGTTAAATTTTTGTTGATTTGCCCAAGGATTGTGGTATTGGTTGCTGCCATCGTAGTTGACAATAAATGTATAAAAATAGCTTGAGTATTTTACGATTTCACTTTGATCATAACGAAATGTTAAATGCAGTAACAATTGGAGCTTCGCACAGCCAATTTGTCGTCGATTTTTGCCTCACATTGTTGTGGATTGCTGCTTCGAGCCGAGCCGTTGCCGTAGATTGCGATTCATCGCCAGAGGTTATACGAGCGAAATCAGTTAAAATGACGAGGTCGCACTTTATGCAGAGCTTCGTCATAAGCGTTTAAAAATGGAGCATTAGGAAACCGATTTCAGGGCATTTTGTATCGGATTGCTGTGGAATGCGGTATTGGCCTGGGCCATTGCAGTCAATTGCAGTGCATTGGTATAAATAATTATATATATATATATATATATATACAGTTCATTTATTTATATGTGTAGAATGGTGGAAGTAATTATAATAAAATTGTGCGCGTACACAATAATATAAGAGTAGAGCAGCGTGAAGTCATAGTAAGATCTTCTGGTGTACGCGTTCTGGTCGCTTTGCGGCGGATGGCGGTAAATTGCGGTATGGGACCGGGCCGTTGCAGTCAATATCAGGGCATTGCTCGAGAATGCTTATTCACAATGGAGTGAGATTTTGTTGACGCACTTTGAACTGAGTTTAGTCTTACAGGCAATGCAAAGTAGAGCTGCACGTTGGCGATTTGAGGATGATTTTCAATGGAACAGAGTGGATTGCGGTATTTGCCCACTTCATTTCGGACGATTGCCAGAGTTCGCGGATACACAATTTTTTATTTTAAGTGGGTGTTCACAAAACGCAGCACGCTTTAATATGCAATTAAACTGGAGCTCGGCGCAATCTATTTCTAGTCGTTTTATGCTGGATGTGATGGATTGGAGTGGATTTCAGTTTTGGTCGGGGCTATTGCAGCAGATTGCAGCGCATTGCACGAGAACGACCGTACCAGTGCTAGTGAAATTTCCCTTATGCAATGGTCGCAGAGTGAACTATCGTATGCAATAAAAAAGGAGCTTTGAAAACAGAATTTCTTTCGTTGCGCGGTGGAATGCAGTGGATTGCGGTGGACTGCAGTATTGAGCCGGGCCCCTGCAATCTTAGTTTAGTAGAATTCTTGAGAACGCGTGAGCGGAATCGAGCGAAGATTTCTGCGTACATTTTACGTGTAGCTTAGTTGACATTCTTAACTTTTTGGAGCTTTGAGCAGCTAATTTGTGGTGACTTTGAAGCAAACTAAAGTGGATCGTGGTACAGGCCTCCGTAGTTGCGGCTCATTTGCATAGGTTCGCGTGCACACAATGACGTAAATTTTGGTGGATAGATAAAATCAAAGGTATACTTCAAAATCCACTCACAATTTGAAATGGGCAAAGCCTATGTCTGGTCAATTTTAGCCCAATTAGAGTGGATTGCGGTGGATAGCGATAATTCGTCGAACCCGGAACTGCTTGCGGTTACTCAGGCCAGTAAAAGTAGAGCAGCGACAGACGCTGCAAGACGCCGCATAAGATCCGGGTGTGACGTCAAGTGCAAGGCTGGTGGTACGCGCCCAGGCAGACTCGAGCTAGCCATCGTGGTGCTTGGACGCCCAGATCGCCAGACTCCAGTGTTGAATCCGACTACTGAACGAGCAGTTAAGAACGGACTGTTATTTAATTAGGCAGTGCAATCACGCGAGAATTTTTCGCGTACCTGATAGCAATCGGCGCGTCCGCGTAAAAGCCCAGGCTATAAATTACGCTTTCGGCTACGCGTTGGCTGGCTGTACGCTCGTCTGGTTGCCGCGCGGCTGTCGAGCGCTTGGGCAGCGATTCAAAGAGGACCCTGACCTCTGCTCGGAAGGTGTGGCCCGAGGTTGTGTCTGAAGCGTACTTTGAAAGACTCGAATCCGAAGCGTCAGCGGCGAATGAGATTGTATCCCTCGGCAAGCCCACGTGCCTGGACAGGGATGAAGGTGACATCAACCAGCTCATCGAGGTGCACTGCGAGCAACTGACAGCGGAGGAGCTAGGGGCGCTACAGACGCAGCAGCACACGGAGGTTTTGCAGGAAGTATGTGATGTGAAGGAGGTTTTTCTACAAATGAGATAAAGGAAATGTTGGGTATGTGGGAGAAACTTTCAGGCTTTATTCATAAGAAATACCCTGACAAAGTTTCAACGTCCGACTGAGCTATTCAATGACACTTGAATAACTAATTTTAGAAACGGTATGAAAGTAAGGATGAAGCAGACCTTATTGGAGAGGTTTTTATTAAAATTCCCTTCAGATGAAAGTGAGAAAAGCGTGGCGAAAAGGGCAGAAATCTGCGAATAAGATTCTGGTATGCCTTACAGCCTTTTTCCTTCAACTCCGTCAGCATCTTCAAGTCGTCTGATCTCCAAGTTAATACAGTACATTAAATTAATTGAAGCCGTTTATAGCAGTAAATTCTATTGTATTGTACTTTTAAACAATACTCGTTATTTATAAGTACATTTTAAATTTAAGAACATGCGAAGACAAATCGCTGTGTTTTTCGTGGGACCGGAGCGGCGTCGTGGCATTTCAATTCATTTAAATGGGGAAAATTGATTTAACACACAAGTAATATGAATCAAAAGCTTCTTCACGGAACGTATTAAACTCGTACGCCAAGGCTCCACTGTATTTCCGTCCAGTCCAGAATAATATACTCCGTTTGAAAGATGACGCAGAGCACGCAGCTGTATAGCTAAAGATTTTCAATTTGATCGACGAAAGCAGTTGCGAGATGCAGTCGATCCTGAGGCTCTGGTCATTTTTAGGCAGTTGCAGGCGCTGAGCAGACGTGCCAGGCCGACGTCTCCGAGTGTTTGTCCTGTAGACTGCAGGTGTGCCTCACTTATCTGCTCCGTAGACCAGACTATACTCGTCGCCCTTACTCATGCTAACTTATACTTCACGCCTGCTGCTGTATAAAATTGTCAACTATCTGTCATCATTAACCGTGCTAGGAGCGGTGTCATTACAGGCTAGGGCGCCTGCACGAGGAGAGTGTAGAAGCGAGTTCCGGAGCCTTGGTCCCACAGAGCAGAAGGATCGATCGCCGACCGTCTTCAATTTGAAATACGGGACACTTACAAATTGAATTAAGTCAGCAAATACGAGCTGAAGCCAAAGACAAACTTGAAAACCACTAGAGGTTTTGTGAATTTATAGCCGAGCAAAAATGCGTATCAGCAGGGAGACACAGGCGGCCGCTTTTAAAACTGGAAATTAAATTTTGAGTTTTCAAGATTTTTTATTGAATCGAGGTACGCTCAGAATTAAGCAGTATTTTCATGTTTCGCCGTCTGAAACTGCAAAGAGTCACAATAACTATGTGCATTGCTACGCTGGGGAGAGTTTCCTACAGCTTACACAGAGCCCGAGAGCTTTCGATGCGCACACGGTAGCCAACATTCCGACTTAAGAAACAACGTAGAAAAGACGAGATAGGTTATAGATCTGAGTAATGAATGCCTTAAGATAAGAACGGGGGAAAGCAGAGAATGAGGCGCCCGGATCGGTGCCGGCGCGGATTTGTTAGCCATCGCGTAAAGATTCATGTGTGTACCGCTCAAAGTTATTGATGTGACGGGGTATACTTTGGCCTAGAGAGATATAAAGTGTCCCAAGGGCATAATATACCTGCGGGGTAAAAAGTGGCCTAGGCCGTTTTAACCTCGACTGTATTCCGGCCTGGGGTATACTCTAGCCTGTTACACTGATCGTGGCGGCTTAGAAAGGCAAATCGAAGCCTCCTGCGTACCATTAGCATCTCGTAATGAGTTATTTAAAAAAGCTTTGGTAGTTGCTTTGAGCTGACCCATTTCGACGTTTTTCTATTTGCCACACATTGATTTTGTAATTACAGTAACCCCTCGAATCTTCTAAAACTGTATTGAGGGTTTTCCACCGTCATCCCCTCCAAATTCATACAGTACTCTTTGAAAATTCTTCAAAGTGTATCAAAAAATTCATCAGAAAATTCAATTTTAGAAATCCTGGGAAACTCTGCTAGCTTAAGGAGCTAGCTCGGCAAGCTTATAGGAAAATGCGTGCCATCAGACGCTCCAAAAATATGCAGTTGATATCTGCAGGAGGATGTCTGAAGTAGTTCAGGCAGACTGTTCAATTAATTTTAAATCGAGCACACTTTGGCATCACATTAACACATTATTTAGATGCAGTTTTAAGAAATAACACAGCGTATCCGATCATAAACAATAAGAGTTAAGTTAAAAATTTGAAAGTGAATGCGTATTCATTTCAAGTGGCAATGTTTCTTTTTAAGGGGAAATAGCTGGAGATCTGAATGAAGTAATGAAGCTTATGAAAAAAAACAAACAGATTCCACTTATTTATACGTGTAAATTTTTGAATGTAAGTTTATAATGCATCAAGAACTAAGCGGGTGTTTAACTTGAGTTTCCTATGTCCTTCTCAAAGCCTAAGCAGCTTTCGATGCGCGTAATGAAGCCAACAGACTTAATCGCACGCACTAAGAGAAAGTGGTGAGTAGCAAAGCTGGATCAAAATGAAAGCCAACCAAACGAATAGTATAGATGTAGCAGAGCCAGGTAGCTAGAAAACACGTGCCACAGGGAGAAGACCTGTAGTCGAATACTAATTGTTGAAGTGAGTTCCACAGACTAGAAGCTGCAGAGAAAGCATTCAGGAATGCCTTACCTGCTTTAGGTGCCCAATTAAGAAGGTGATCAATAATTTCGTACGGCAGAGTAATTCCTACGGCAGAATTCAAACCCAAGACATTGATGTCGCGAGCTGTATTTACTGTGAATAGGCAGGCGAACCAGTAAACCATAAACAGATGAGCCAGTAGAGCGAGGCTAGTGGTCAACGAGCAGCTGATTTGCTCAGAGATGGCTAAGCGAGCAGTACGCCCAGAAACTATATCGCTACGGCTCAGTCGATGTCTCGACAAAGCATGGCGGATCCATTGCTAAGGAGGTTACCCGAGGCCTCGTTCGCACCACCATTAGCTGGAGCAACTTAAAATCTCACATCTATTCATTTGAATATCATTTACTTAATCTAGGTTGAGCGTTTGTATTGATCTTTCAGCTAAATTCGGACTATATTTTAAGTTAATAGTCATTTAAAAATCTCAAAGCACTTTTGAAGTGTTTTTAGGACGGACGGATGTGGCATAGTTTTTAATAGCAATGGATGTATTTAGTAACTTATTCCTAAATTATGTACACTTTATATGCTAGTGTGTAGCTAAAATAGGTCTAGGAAAAAACCAATTAAAAAATGTAGGACTCTCAAGATACATAAGCAAAGTTTACAGAAAAATTAATGCAAAGATATTTGAGTAACAGCGGCTATTAAGCTTACTTCTTTTGAGCACTTTCTTTGTCGACCTTTTCAGAAAGTCTGGAAATGAGGTATCCAGAATTTCTTGTAATATTTACTGTTCTTTAATTAACTATTTGGGTATTTTTGACTTGCTGAGTTTCCTCAACCAGCCATTCCCCTGTGAATTGACCTAAATAGAGGAGGCATAAAATGATACCCACTTTATTCAGCGATTGTTTAATTTCAAATGTGTAGTGAACACAGAAGAAACAAATGTGAGTGATTAAATTAACTTCCGTGCTATTCGTATCATTATGCACATCGTAACTCAGCCACCAAAGACCAGAATAAACATCACACCAGGCTTAACGTTACTTGGCATCAGGGACTTGTATTTACGGACTCATTTGCTTAATCGCTAAATCTAAAACTCGGGAACGCAAATTTGGTACAAAATCCATGCACCTGAAAAATCAAATCAAATTTTAAACTGGATATATTATTATATAGTTAAAGCAACGTAATACCATGGAAATATATTATTAACGGAAGGAAGCAGTACATAATGCACACTAAACATGCTTGACTTTGGTTAGCTTACCATATATGGAAGACCATCATAATTAGCTTATAGGTTGTTTCGTGTAAGACCCGGAAAACGATGCAATTTTTAAAGTAGAGTCTCGCTACTACCATAAAACCACGGTGAAGCAAGAAATTTACGATGAAGTCTCCTCTTTTGAAAAAATTATCCAAACGATTGTGTCAGACCCTTCTTCAGAAACGTTCAAAGACTGAAATGCCTTGCTTAGCGTAGGCGTGGATGGTGGTAAAAATTGATTCGCGTATGTACAAGAAATAGAGAATGCAGTTACAGCGAGAAACCAGACAATTAAGTTTCTGATATGAAAATAACCTTGGAACTGTATCCATGTTACAAAAAAGGTTTAGGTGAACTTCAAGCCACCAAAACAAACGTAACAAGCACGGCCTAAAACGCCAGTTTCAAAATTACGGTAATTAAACATAGCAAACTAATAAGGCAAATATAGAGTACTTTAACATAACAATATTTTTAAAACAATTTTTTAATTACATCCTTATCAGAAAAATACTGTGGGCTGTTTTCCTTTCTAACATATCACTGATTTGTTTTGTTTTTTAGGAACCACACCAGACCTATGGTTTTAAATATCTAAAGTAACGTACAATAAACCCTTCAATGGTAGCTGAGAAAATGCTAACGAAGATTGTAAAGGCTCTTTCCTACAGAGATTTGGGTAATTAGCGCATCCAGTAAATACGAAGTGATCGGATGGCTCCGAAAGTGTTCAAAAATAGCTGCTGCTTCAAAAGCCGTAAATTCTATACTTCTTGCTTTGCTTTTAGCCATTAAACTCACTTTCGCTCATGCCATGCATCAATGAGTTGCTCTAACTTGGTCTTCAAGTCCTCTGCATTACCAATGTCGTACTCAATATTTGCCTACAGACTACTCATGCCGTTCGTAAAAAAGCCTACTCTAATTAGATCCAACATTTCTTTAGCCTATGCCAACGCTTTGCTTGACATCACAAACAGCTCGCCGAATTCCACTAGTTGCCCGATCACTCATGATGCCACCACTACGCTTAGAATAAAATCCCGAGCTATGCTGAAACTGGCACTGAAGTAGCAATCATCGCCCAATTTTCTTGGAATTGTCTGCGTTCCTAATACAGCAAGCTGATGTAATGACATTTGATATGTCGCACCTCAAGCAGCGAGAATTACTCTAGTTCGAATTTTCCCGATCTCTCTTCTGTTCTAGTTTTCTTTCTAAAGTAGTAAAACTGCTATCCAAACTCATTTTACTTGCAGAGTAAATCTTCTGTCGCCGGAGGTCTTGTTTAATGTTTAAGTTAGGAGGCAGCAGGACATGTTGCAGTTTCTCGAGCTCCTCTGCTGGTCCTCCGTTGGCTGCAGTCAAGCTGCATGGAAGGGCTGGCACTTTCTGCCGCTTTGAAATTTTTTCACGTCGCCGCAATACCTCTGTGACAATAGAGCAGGCATTTGAAGTAGCTCGTTAGGAAATTGGCTTCATGCATTGATCGCATGAGATTGCATTCGGCGGAGTGCGTCAGCAATTTTATCATAACTACCGACGGACGATGATCGCAGAGTTCTATTCTATTCGTACCTAGTTTTCTACTGCAGTTCGATTGACGTAAGTGAACCACTCTAATCACGAGGACTGGTGTCTCCCACCGGCAGACACAATGCTTCCAGGCACGGCACGGCAGTTTTGTAGGCTCATAATGGCCGTGGTGTGCTGTGATGGCATTTGGTCTAATGATGGGTCTATGGGTGTGTTCACATGACCATCGTCTCCCTAAAGTCACATTCCCTCATTAGACAGCACTCCAGTATCACATGCTATCAAAACGGGATGAAGAATTTACCTTACGGCTGTAAAGAGGCGATACAATTCCTAAGAGATCTGCTGCACTTGATGATTTGGTCAAAGAATGAGCGAATTCACGATGGTGCCACATCGAGCATGCCGTTGGCTGGGGGAAAGCTGGATCTTCGCTCTGCTCAGGATGATGGGGCGGAGCTCGAGTTTCTCCACCAGCCGAATTCTGCAGTGCAGGCTGGCTCTGCTTTTGCTCGATAGCCACTGCTTAAACTAAACTGAGAGGGGTGCGAGGCACCACAACAGCAGGCTTTGGCAGAACAGACAACAACGATGGCTGCTGCCTCTCTTCATCGACCTCTCAACACCATATTCCTGCTTCCTGCTCCGGCAGTCTGCCATTCGGACCCAGATTCGAAACTTTTGTGCCGCTGGATTGTAGCTAGATGATTTTCTCAGTAGCATCTGAACTGCCTTAGCTCCAAGTGGCATACTCTTCGGTATGTCGCATAAACCCCTGATCAACTGCAGGTGGCGACTCGCCTGAGGCGACTGGGTCGGAACAGTTGCTACGCCTGCTGCTACCCTGCGAGCTGGGCGCCTGCGAATGTCCGACTGCTGGCCGCCCGATCGCTCGATGGCCGCAGGTCTGGCCGCATGGGCATGCATGCTGTAGATGTGCTGCTACTTGCGCGACCTCGGATCGCTGCTCACCACCGACCAGTCGGGCAGCAAACCGATCAAGTACAGCCCATACCGAGACCCGGGGCACTACTTGAGCTCTGACCATCAGCCCTTCTATAACTGCTGTGTGGCAGCCAACTACTGCTCCCTGTACAGACAGTGCCGACCGGCCGGCAGTTGCTCCAACTACCAGCCACCGCAAGCAGGTAGTGTCGATGAGATGGCCGTGTGCTCGAGTTGGGCTAGAGCCCTGCCTCCCCTACCTGTTCGGAGTGTGAGGGGGTTGCATCCACACTACCCGTGCGGCCTATGGCCGTGAGTGCAGCCTCAAGGCACCAACTGGCTTTGTCAGCTGCCCCGTTTGCTTTGTGGCCGCCGGGTTCGGCGACCCGCACTTCGTGTTGCTGGACAGCGGCACGCACTACACGTACAATCCCATCGGCGAGTTCCATTTGATCCGGTCTTCAGCCATCGACGTTCAGGTGCGCACGGGCTTCTCGAACGTCAGTTGAATCGAGAGCATGGGCACCATAATCTTGGCGGTTGCAGCCAAGTCCACGGCACCCGTGAACAGCTCGCATGTGCACTTCGAGATCAACCCGAACGGCACAGGTAGGAGCCGAACGGCAAGAGCAGGTTTTTTGCTCACTGTCGTGCCACCGTCAAGGCTTGTGAGATCTCAGCTACGCTTTACCTGGCAGAGGTTGCTTCTTGTATGCCATTAGTCAGCTGGCTAATTCCGGCTCTTTCTTTTTGCTGCCCTTCCGGCTTCTGTGCATCCACGTGGGGAGTGGTCACTTTTTGGTCACCAGATGTGGAATACTAACAGAGTCTGAGTCTTCGTCATCGTCTGTCAGGAAGGATGCTACCCAATGTAGGCATGCTGCTTTTTGCAGCATCCATTGACGACAGACGATGAAAGGATAGAGACAATCATAAACGTTTTGCTTTCACGTAAACGTGGAAAGAGACATCCAGGATGTCATGCGATCATCGTTCACTAGAAATCGAAACGACAAAAACAAATAATTAAGACTGGCTAATTCAAAAGCCTCATTAATGAAGCAGCACAAAAGCTTTAGTGGCTATAATTACACTGTTGTTGGGCTATAAAGTAATGCCTTTTCTGTAGTACTCAAGCCAACGATCGGTATCGTGAAGTGGGAGCCCCTTACTTTTCAGGGTATCATTCTTACCAGAACTAGAAAAAATTCAGGTGTGAGCACCTGCCAGATGCCCGGGTACGATTTTCGGTGTAAATTTGTGTAGACATACCTGTGTCCATGTGCATAACAAGGGGCCTTTGAGTGACCATGGTCGTTCTCAACCTCAGGACATCATAGCATAGCGTTGCAATAGCATTTGCTCATTCTGTAGCTGACCGGCTGATTTTCAGTTCCTAAAAGCCTTGCATGCCCAAAGACCTGTGACTGAGATAGGGATTTACACATGCACAACGACCAGACCGCCAACAACCATGGTAGTTCATCATTCAATGTTCATTGTTGTCACCTTGATTAACATCCAGACTTGAAGGTGTGACTTTCACATGACGTTGATCTGGACATTTAAGTATTTAGGGTACCC
The DNA here is from genome assembly GCA_009760855.2 of Cristatella mucedo. NCBI lineage: Eukaryota > Metazoa > Bryozoa > Phylactolaemata > Cristatellidae > Cristatella > Cristatella mucedo. Next base: position 11,047,605 of record WPIO01000005.1, on the reverse strand, counting down.
ATGTAAGATTTGTCAAGCACTTGCCCACATTTAGATGAAACAACTCTCATGCATTTTATAGATGGTCACTCACGTCAGTCGGCTCGGCCATACGGTTTCTTTGGTTTCCTTCTAGATTTTATCATCTACGTTCAAAGTCCAGATGGTCTGGTGGACAACCAGTACAGCAGCATGTTTTCAGTAGGTGCGCCAGATAGAACGTTTGCCGGATTTGATGGTGTGGCCGTGTACAAGAGTGGCAGCAGTCTTATTGCTTCGTTCGATGGAGGTATGCTAAGACTACTGTGCAAATAGTGTCTCCTTGCATAACTGGCCAAAGTAAGGCAGCGATTGGCTTCAGCAGCTAAACTTTAGCTGCTGGATGCCTACTACGCCTTTCGATGCTCTGGCTGTCGAGTCTGTCATGCTCAAAAGCCAATCACTAAGGTCAGCTGAGGTTTCTATGCCTGGCGATTCACGATCGCCGGGCACAGGCCGAAGTAGCTTTCTGTTTATATTCCAGGTTGCACCATCGTAGTCTCGATAAAGGTCACAGGATTAATGGATGTCACCACTTATGTGCCTGAATCTTATCAAAACAAGAGCACCTATGGTCTTCTTGGGGCATACGATGGTGATCCTAACAACGATCTCACACTTCGAAATGGTTTGGTTGTGACATGTCCTGTCATCGATAATACATACTACGACAGCGAGTGTATCTACAGGACCTTTGGTGAAAGCTGTAAGTCTTCTGCCCGATATTTTACGAAGAGTTCGTGCCGAGCTTGCAGAGCGCATCTGTAGTTATTAGCTGAGGGGTGTGGAGCAGAGTGGGACAGACTGTAGGCAGACCCAAATTCTGACACCATCAATTGCCGCCAGTAGCCAACTGTGCTGGATATTGTGATGTCTTGGTTATAGGGAGAATTGCACAGCAGGAGTCCGTGTTCTGGTACCGTCCGTCTCTCAACTCCAGGCTATATACTAACCTAGCATTTCAGCCAATCTTCAGCATTGCATATACCAATGCCACTGCAGAAGTATGTGGCTCCGACATGTCTTGTGCTTTCGAATTGAGTGTCACTCAGCGATATGACATTGCAAATGCTGCCAGAGATGCTGCCAGTCAGATATCGAACATAAAAACAACCCTTGGTAAGATATGGTAGTAGAGTGTAGTGCAAGCTCATTCATTCGTGTGCTGCCTGTCTGCCTGCCATATGTTTTGCTGCCAACCAAAGGAAGTGGGGACCTAGTGAGATTATTAACCAAGGATTGTGCATCGATCCGTAAGTAAAAAGCTTCAGCCAGCATTAGGCATTTGAATTGCGTTGTTAGGTTGTGCCACGAGACAGGTCAAGGTTACTGCATGGCAATTGCCTTCTTAATCTCTTATTGATTGCCTTCCTGATCTTTTATTGATTGCGTTCCTGATCTTTTATTGATTGCCTTCCCGATCGATAGTCTTCTGACTCGTTCTAGAGGTGGTGACCAAACAACTTTTTACAGAGTGCTTGCTGTTGTTATCGTACGATTGCATTACCTGCCTGGTTTCATTCTTACTACAAGTAAAACAGTACTAAAACTCGAGTTAAGCCTTCCAGAAAGCAAACCAAGTAGTCACACACACATCCACTCATGAGCACTCTCATACAGGCTCAATATCTTTGCACGTGCATGCACACACAGACACGCAAGCACTCATGAACATGCAAATAATACATGCATACGCAGTTTTTGGCTGTTCAGGTGAACATAAGATAAGATTGCTGCAGTCGCACTAGAGCTGAATGAGCAAAGCTCTTACGTTGACACACAGGCCTGCCACGGCTTGGCTCCTCCATACCTAGCTGGACTGCTGCACCAGTTTCAGCCCTACGTGCCCTGAAGTCCTGTATGGATAATAATAATAATAACAATAGTAAATTTGATAAACCACCCTCGGAAAACCCATTCTCTTTCTAGGTGCTTTACATTTGCTGCAAAGCAAGCACTATCGAATGCTCAGTGGTAGCATACTCACTAAACAACAAGAATAACAGGGTTCGGGGTGACATGCACAGGGTCAGCATGCAAGTATAGTTAGTGGCAGCATGCAGTGTCAGCAAGCATAAGCACATAAAAAGAGGACTCACGAAATGCTGCGATGAGTAGGTGCGTTTTTAGTTTCTTTTTAAATGTGGTCAAATCAGGAGATGTCGTGATGCAAGTCAGTAGTAAGTTCTAGGCTTTGGGGGAGCATACAAACTGAAGGCACGGTCTCTAACGGATTTTAGGTTTGTACGAGTTAAAGGTAACAGTTCAATTTCGAAAAGTAGGTGGTATGATGCTTAGCATGGTGGGAGAGTAGATCTGATAAGTAGGCTGGAGCCAAAGAATAAAGGAACCTAAAAGTGAGTGACAAAACCTTGAAGTCGATTTGCTGCTTGACTGGTACCCAGTGCAGGTCGGCGAGAAGTGGCATGATGTGGCAACTGCGATGCTCACGACAGACAAGCCTAACTGCAGAGTTTTGCATCAGCTGTAAGTGCCTGATTACAGAGACCGGTAGACCAGCAAGCAGTGAGTTACTGAAGTCAAGGCGGATGTCACGAATGCATGGACCAATTGAGATGTGGTATCCCTGTCTAAACAATCCTGAAATTGAGCAATGTAATGCAGCTGAAAGTAGGCAGACTTGACTGTGGAGCTGATATGGTTGTCTAACAAAAGGTCACTTTGGAACATGAAATCGAGATTTCTTGAAGATTCAGCAGGAGATATGCTGGCAGAGCCGATTTTGAGTGTTTACCTTTCTAATTCATTAATCACATTTGGTTTGCCCATAACTAGTAAATTGATTATATCCTCATTTAATTTAAGAGAGTTTGCTGCCATCCATGTGCTGATGTCATTAATACATCCAGCAAGGGAGTTGAGAGAATTCGACATGCTCGAGGGCTGGGAGTAATCAAAGCAAAGGTACAGCTCAGTGTCATCTCCATAGAAGTGAAAGTCTAGATTATGCTTGACAATCACATCTACAATAAATTAGCTGTTCAATTCCTCTGCTTAAAGACCGTTGGCAACAGAAGGTTTTGCTCTGCAGGTCCTAGGCTGTGGAACTCACTTCCGAAGTTCTTATGCAATGACAACTACTCTCCTGCTGCCGACTATGGCAGATCATTTCCAGCCGTCCTGAGCTGCTACTTCCAAGCTACTCACTACTCAACTGCTCTCCGGTGGACTCCGCTGTGCTTTTCACTTTATCTTTGCTGCTTGAGATTAAGTCTGTTGGCTACTGAATCCGTACCGAAAGCCGTTTAGGCTGAGAGAGTGCTATGTATGACTCTCCTGCATAACACCCACATAATAGTCTTTCTGCTCTGTGGAGTTGCAGCCGGAGATACAATACATTACATTAATGCCACACTCGGTGGTGCAGCTAAAAGCAGATAAGGGTATTAAAGCTGTGGTTTTGTATGCTGATGCACAATGCTGTTAACCCACCGAACTATGACTAGTGCAGAAAGTGATATTGCAGTACTCACCTTTAACGGCCGAGGTCATGGTGCTCACCGACCGAGGGTCCAGGGCTCGAGCTCTCGAGCATATGTGAAGCACCTGGACAGAGGATAAGTTCTCTTAGGGCGATATACAAGCGAATTAAATAAATGTATACATATTTTTTAAATGGTCACAACCTTCTATGTTGCCGATGCATAATCATGCCGGAGTTTGCTATGCTGATGCCGGGGCAGTAGCAGCACGAACAACTTGCTTGTGTGGAATGCTTGTAGCCAGCAAACCACCAGACATTGATGGACCACTCGTTTGGAAAGCATATGTTGGCTCACCCCAGACGGCAGTCTACAATGTGACTTACCAGGATAGCAATGACACGTTTGACCTGCGTATTCTCGAAGAGCCATCGAACTGCAACATCACTAAAGAGTCTAATAACACCTTTCACGTCACTTGGCTGCCACAGGCTGCAAATTTGCTTAGCAATCGCACGCTCCGGTAAAGTGCTCTGGCTGGCACGGACAGCCAATGAGCTGGCTCATTGCAGCGCATTGCAGCGCTGTGCACATGCAAGTGATTGGTGTCGGTGGCAAGCAGCCGTAACATTCAGACTGCGTTTTCATTGATACAGGCTCGTGGCTATCGGTCCTATCGGAGCTATCCTTCATTGTCATCGGCTGAATTCGTCGTCAAGATTTTACTGTGTCGTCATTGCGGCAACGGCACCTGTGACCACAGCATCCTCGATGCGGGCGGCTACATCAAACCGCAGTATATGATCTATGCCTGCTCTTGCAACCCGGGCTGGACAGGTGAGTGCTCGGTGTCTTCCGCACACCCGCCTGCCGGGGACCTACGTGCACAGGCGAGCCGACTGGTGAGCAGCTTGCTGCCATTGCCTCCGCACAGTGCCAGCAGACGATGCAACTTCCGGAAGGTAATTTGGTTCGAGGTGGCAGCCTCGGCTCGAGTAGCACAGTTTCGAGTCCTGCCCTTGTTTGTGCCCTCTGCTCGTTCCGAGAGCCCTCAGCTGCAGGCAGCTGCACAGTAGCAGTGGCGGTGCACTCTCTGCCGCTGAGCAGCCAGGCTGCCAGCCAGGTCGCTCGGTCGCTTCAGGGCCCGACTGCACGCTGCCCTACGAGGGCTGCAGCATGGACGGCAGCAGCTCTTGCTCGGCCAGCTACTGCCCGGCTACCTACCAGTCTGAGTCGGTAATAGCCACCCACCAGACGTGCAATCAGACGTGTGACACTGGCTTTATCAGCTCTCTCTCTCTCCCCAAAATGACAGCAGCGTCGACGAGCAGGTGTACTGCATCGGTGAGAAGCCCGAGCGGCGGCGTTCACCCACCCTGGCGAGGCCCTCAGTCCCCTCAGTCTCCAGCATCTGGTCGGCAGATTCGCCCGGCCAATGGCCCTGACCCCAGGGCTTGGAAGGCAGAGAGGGCGACACTGGCATGCCTCGTAATCGAGATGGCTAGCCGACAACCTGTCTGCGGCATTTCAGACATATATTCGATAACTTAAAGCCGCCGTGGCATCGCGGCTTGAAACAGTAGCTACGAACGTACGGCGGTCCCTTAGTCGTGCTTACCAATGAGTGTACAGCCGCGAATCAGCTGTAGCAGCACCTGAACAAATGCAAGGAAATCATTGAAATTATACCCAGCTAGGTTCAGTAGCCTGGGGTGGCTGTAATGGGATACGGGCAGCTAAGGGTGACCGGATTGGCCAAGCTTGACCTTTGGCTGGAGGTAGCATGACCCCTAATTCTGGGCATTCTTGTTTTTGGGAGCTTGTCGGCTGAGACCAGGCCGCGTGGAGTGTCCTGTTTGCTCAGTAGCCACATCCTGAAGGAGGGATAGCTGGCGTTCCTCGACCTTGCCATCAACCACCGAAGGCCATGAGGAGTCACTATCCATGCGAGGCTGGAGATAAGCACGCTTGCTGGTATGGTTTGTACATTCCGCTTTTTCGGCTGGTTGTTTGTAACCTACCTCTTCTCCGATAATAGATCAGTTGTCCTCAGTCATCCAGTGCTGTACAGCAGGTCAAGGTGAGATCTCTCGCTGTATTGTAGGCATACTGGCTGTAAAGCGAATTCAGCCAATACATCTCGCTGAGCAGCCTGTGCCGGTCACGCGGGTAGACGATGTCCAGCAGCAGCAGCCCAATCAGACAATTTGATGGATCTCGAACTTTATCAGGGCAGCATTGGGCAAGAAAGTTCTCAGAATGCTGTACTAAACGACTGGCGAAAGTCTCTGTGAATGTATTGCCCTCGATCTGAAAATAGCCTTTAGAAAAGATGCAGGCCCTAAAACAGATCGTGGACCCATATGCATTGAGTTTCACCTTGCAGGTACATTTGCGTCTGATGGCTTGCTTGCCCTCGGGTAGTCAGGCAACCTTACGAAAATCATTTTCACGTAGGGAAGCAAGCTCGTCATCAATATCAGCTGACCACAAATATGCATCCGAGCTGTTCGGAGCATCAAGCATAGCCGTGGGCTCATCACTGCAAGATAATTAGCGCCTCAGCCGTTAATCAGTATTGAACAGTCGGTCCTGTCGTAGACTCATTGTCAGTCGCAGCAAGTACCTTTTGCCCAGCTTCTGATAATGCAGGTCTTTCGAGGAGCTTCGTTGCATGCTTCCCTGGTGCACAATTGTCAGAGCAAAGGTTTGGCATATCCCCCGAGATAGATTTTCATGCTTGAGAAGCCGATGCTGTTTGCAGTCTCACAGAAGCATCTAGCAGATAGAAGAACTTCACTGGTCTTATGCCAGCAGCTGCTACATCTATTGATCCAGGGATGGTAAAAGACACATGATCACCGCCGAACTTCACTTTAAAACCTCCATCGACACACTTGCTTAGCGACAAGAGGTTCTTAGAAAGCTTAGGTGCAAGTAAAAATCTCGAAGTTCAAGCTTGTGCCATGCACGGGCAACGTGCAACGTTAACAGGCATCGCACCAATGCCTATCGCACCAAGCACTTCTTGGTCACTCAATACGACTCAGCGAGAAATTGTCTCGCAGTATGTAAAGAATTCAGGCTCGTGGCATATACACTGCAGGGTTCCAGAGTCTATAGGCCACTCCAGCAGTGATGGCAGCTGGTAGGCCGTCGAGTCGGCAGTGACAATGAAGGAATCTGTAGTTGCTATATTCGCCTCAGATTTGGTATTTTCATACCTCTTCTTTGTTTACCACTGAGGCAGTGTGACCCACTACCAAACAGTAGTGGCACTTACCAGTAAACTTTGAAGTATGCTGTTTTCCGTAAGCATTAGGAGGCGCAGCTGCTTTGCTGGTTTTCCAAGCCTCCACTTGAAGCTGCAAGAGCCACCCCTTTCATACTCTCGTCAAGGGAAGGTCAATTTTGCCGCTTCAGATGCTCATGCAACAGCCTGCTCTGCACAAAGTCAAGAGTTAAGTCGTCCGCGTCACTTTTTTCATGGCCCATTATTAGATGCTGACAAAACTGCATTAATCATGCTGAGGACAATCTGTTCCTCTGATAGGGTCGTGCACAGCCTGCAACTGATTAGCAATCGACTACAATAACGTATTACCTGACATATTTGCCTTCTGTCATTCGGAGAGATACAAGCTTTTGATGTAGGAGCAGTGTACTCATCAGCATCCTTGAAACGTATATGCCGTCCAACTTTCGTCAGGCCTCGGCAGCAGTTGCCATGGCTCTGACACCGGAACTAATTATCGCAGAGTCTCGGACAGTCATTGCGAGGACAGACAAAACCTTCGTCGTGCAATGGCCATACGTTTGCTGTGCCTTAACATCCTCTTCGTTGTCTTTCTTGCTATTCTTATCAGGAAGAGCTGCAACATTCGCGGGCCGTCTTTCTTTGCCGTGTAAGACAAAGTTCCTGGTTATGAAGTAGAACTTCGCCTGAGTACTCCAGACTTGCCAATTCTCACCCGTAAACTGCTTTAAACCAACGACGCCGCTGAAGATTCTGACGATTCCAGTGAGTTTGGACCCGTAGCCTGTGAGACGTAGTGCTGCCTCGAAGCCATTCAACAAACAAAAGTCGAGCAAGTAACGATGATTAACAATGCAGCCGACAAACAGAACGTGGACCACAGCAAAGATGGAAAAAGTATTAGAAAAACATGTTTAATATTTTATAGTCCTAAATTGTTACTATTGGCTGAGCAGGCCATCGTACATACAAATCTGAATGCCATTTGCTTATCTCAAGGAGCATGCCAGATCAGCTGTAGCCTATGTGGCCTAGGCAGAGGGCAATTGACCTAGGTACACGTGATATTCAGCCAATCAGCAGTGGTCTGCGCTCCTAAAATAGATTGGTTGTCCTCAGACGTCCAGTGCTGTACGGCTGGTTAATGTGGCAGCGCTTGCTGTATTATAAGCATACTGGCTGTAAACTGATTCAGCCAACATTGGCATATGTTTTAGGGGCTGTGCGCCCGAGCGGCTTTGGTGCGAAGAGAACGAATGAAGAAGCCCCCACATACACGTAGCGGACGACGCCGACGGTGTTGTACTGTAGGCAGGCGGGCGATCGTACATACTGGTGCAGTAGCCATCTGGCAGCTCCGGAGCATAAGGCGATACAAGAGAGAGAGAGAGAGAGAGAGAGAGAGAGAGAGAGAGAGAGAGAGAGAGAGAGAGAGAGAGAGAGAGAGAGAGAGAGAGAGAGAGAGAGAGAGAGAGAGAGGAAGGAGAGAGAAAGAGAGACAGAGAATGAGACAGAGACTGAGACAGACAGACAGACAGACAGAGACAGACATGCACAGACGGAGGGAGATGCAGAGACCGACCGTGGCCTAGAGCGAGTCTGAGACAGATACAAAGACGGCGACAGAGACAGGGACAGAGACAGAGACAGAGACAGAGACAGAGACAGAGACAGAGACAGAGACAGAGACAGAGACAGAGACAGAGACAGAGACAGAGGCAGAGACAGAGACAGAGATTGATTGAAGGACGCAGAGAGATTGAGAGAGAGAGAGAGAGAGAGAGAGAGAGAGAGAGAGAGAGAGAGAGAGAGAGGAAAGCACCCATGCAGGCCGGTGGTGGGTGGGCAGTCTTTGTGGGCATGACATCGCCGTAACGTGGTTTCATCAAGCTGAAGCCCCCACCAGGCCAACGGGCATGCTAGACGCCTACAAGTGACAGTATAATTGCCCTGCTTTTGGCACTTACTGCCTATTCACCGGCCTGTGTGGATGCTATCAACTCTCGTAAGCGCATGAGACGGTCCACGATACATCAGCAGCGGCCCTCAGTGCTGTGACTATCTGTTCCTCGGCGGCGGCAGCCAGCCGCATAAAAGCAGCCCCAGAAGAGACTGAGGTGGTCATTACCCAGGGTTCAATGAAGCAATCTGTCGCAATCCGATGTAATTAGGCCAAAGTCAACAGGACATTTGCGTTACCAAACTCATATTTTAAGCGAATATTGTAATGAACCTTTTATTGTATAAACCCAACCAAATTTCACGCAGTAGTGTACTCGTAGACTCGCTTAAATGGATTGCAAAGACAGTGGCCTGTTCTACAATAAAATTAAAGCAGCCTTGAATCCACCACAAATAAGCTGCTCAAAGCCCCAACAAGTTTGGAATAAAAACCTACTCTATTCCGCTCACGCTTTATCATGTCCACAGAAATAGATTGCAGCGGCCAGGGCCAAAATATCCACCCACTGCATTCCACCACAAAACAATTTCTTGCGTACGACAGTACACTCCATGGCGACTGTGCTCATGCAATTTCACCAGCAGGTGTACGGGCGCTTCGATCGACGGTAACGGCTCTGGGAAATACTGCATTCTACTGCAATCCACACCATACAGCGAAAAGCGACTAAAACCTAAACCTCGAGCTGCAGTTTCTACTGCATTTTGAAGCACACTGTTTTATCAGTGCACCCACGTAAATTCAAGAAATTTCGCATCCGCCCATACTGGCTACGAGCGGCAATCGCCCGAAATGGCACGGGCAATTGCAATCAGTGGCGTTCGGAAGAGGCGCAGAGGCATATGCGTCCCCGGATGTTGGATCGGGATGGGGTGCCAAAATTGGCGCCTAATACTTGAGAATTGATAGATTTCATCTGGCGAAAATATTGCTGGACAGCATGGTGGTCCTAGCTGAAATAAATCAAGTCGGAAGTTGCAACACCTGTCTGCCAGGCCGGGCAGGTTGTGGGCTTGTAACGCGGCTGGATAAATCACCAGGTCATTAAAAGAGGGTCGCCGGGCCAGCCAGAGGAAGCCGGCCGAGTTTGGACTGCTGCCGGCCCGATGCTCCGTAGACTTACTCTGCCTAGTATGGAAGCCGCTTTGCTGTGTTCTTTTGTAACTCTCATGCACCAGGCGAGCCGTCAGTTCGTGAACTGACGCAAGTAACAGTGTCTAAACACTTACTGATTATTGCTAACTTTCGTTGTGCTACGGTCTACCTCACCAGCCCGCTTCATAAAGTGTGTGGACTGTTAATAATCTACAGGTTGTGCACTATCGTATCTGCCTATTAGCCTTTCGCTTTGGTTGTTAAAAGCATTCCAAAAGCGGTTGCTGCTGTTCGGGTACGTGAATTGATGATCAACAAACGACGGCCGATCCAAATTCGCCGCGGCAGCCTATTCCTGCTCTGCCGGAACCCACGTGTGCTTGCTATTTCCAGCATTGCATCGTGCCACTCTACGCAATCTCCGAAGAGTGCTACACTTAATTGCTTTAACTGAGCGGTCATCAAGCATACTAAAACTCAGAGGCCCACCTTAATGATTGTCTCTGGAATTCTCAATAAATCTGCAATAAACCGATAACAATAAGTGACATAGTTACTGAGAATGACTTAGACCTATTCGCATAGACCGAGATCTGGCTACAATTGCATATCCACCCGACTAAAACCGATGGAACACCAACAGACTTATCCTTCCTTTGTACCCCTAAACCAATCACAACCGTTGGTGGTGTCACCATTTTCGCCCGTTGTTTCCTCAATTTGAAACTGTTTGCAGTCGCATCGAAGCAGTCTTTCGAATCACTTGTTTAAATTTAATTCGAAAACAAGCATTGGTCAATCGCCTCCCAGGCCCAAGAGTCTTCTTTTATCTCAGATTTTTATGATTTCATTTCAATTTTACTCTAATAAATCGCTCTTTCCACGTTATAGTGGATTGTAACATTTATTTTGATAAATTTTCAGACGGCTTAAGCACGAAATTTTGAACACTTTCCGATTCACTTTCTCTTGTCGCTCGTATGCACTATCTTCCCTACATCGAGGGTCAAACTATCGACCACATTCCCAAGTTATTCTTTTTGAAATTGTTCATGCTACCACTGACTATCTGGCCATGCTTCCTTTACAGCAAATGTAAAGTACCCGAAAAAGATCCTCATATTATCTGAACTCCCTAAACAAATGAATTTATATTATTATTATTAATATTTGCGGCTATTCCCGAACTATTTTTAGTCATCTAAGAGTTTTTAAAATATAGATATTTTTAACTCAAACTTTTGTGACCCAATGGCTAATTTGTTAATTGATTATATATTTTTGAAGTGTAATTGTAGAGATTTAACTTTTAGCACGCTCTTTAGTTAACCATTTGCTTACATATGGTCCAAAATAGTGATACATGTTTTTAAACCATGTTACAAAAATAGTCGAAGTTGAGCGAAAGGTCGGTAAGGAAGAGATAGGCTGAATAGGAAGCATACGTGTCTAGTGAATCAATGGCCAGTTTCTTGGAAAATTCAACGAAGAATGACGCAAAACGTGCCCACTGCTTAGAGACTGAATCAAAAGACGGCGGGCATCAACTAAATATTTAAAAAAATTCAAAGGGATGGTTGGTCTTTAAACCAAAACTTGCCAAAATGCAGTTGAAACAGATGTTACCATCTATAGTAAGACAAACCGATGACGTAGAGCTGGTTCAACAAGAAGAGGAACTTGTTGGAATAAGTGGGATTGATAAGATTAAAGAATCTTCTGAATCTGGCGGAAAATCAGAAAATAATGTGTTCATGCTGTCCTAAAATTTCAGGATTCATGCTTCTTGAAATTTGATTCAATAACAAAGCTATCAATAATATTACAGGTCATCGTAATGAAATGATAACTATTTGATCTTGTCATTTTCAGCTCAGCAACAATCTACCATCCGTAACAAGTCCATTCAATTATCAGTGTGGTTTAAACGTCGATTAAGAAATGAAGAAGAAGTGAATCGATCTATTACATTCACCAACTGAAAAAGCTATTAGCCGCTTTGCTGCCACTGGTTTATCACTGAATGAAAACTATTATTTTAATTTTAATTTAACTCATGGATTCAAAAAATTAAATAAAAAAACCCAGAAAAACTACGATAACAGGAAAGCAGTTAGAGCTATTGCAAAGCTTCTACTTCTTTGAAGGAATGGACAGCGGAATAGAGGATAATTAACAGTGCCGAAATTGACGCAGTAGCTGAAATTAAAATTCAATCAGAAAAAACTTTGGTAAGATAGTTTAAAAAGAATATGACCACGATGAAAGTAAGAGTTTAGATGAGCATAAAAATGTTGTAAATTTTATTTCCGCGATCAAGTTCCTTGCTCAGAACGAATCACTGTTTGCAAAAAAACCAACAAGGACAAGAAATCCAAGATCCATTTCTTATGTGTCACCTAAACTCAAAAATTTATTCATCCACTAACTTGCAGTAACTGTAAAAAGCAAGTCATTACTGGATACAAAAATGTGCCAGTAGTCTCAAAGTGCTGTTGGTCAACTGTGGCAACCGCAGTTTAAATTTAGAAGGAGTACACTACGATCAACACTTTCTAGTTTTCGTAAACTTTTTTGGACTGCTGAAAGTGTTAATTTATTTTTTCTCGTTCGACGCTACGTCGAAATAAATTGAAAAATTACTTCCTTTATCAGTAAAGCCGGAATCCGACGCACGCTGGAGTACCAGGTCAAAAACTGTCAGAGTCATATATTAAGGAATCGACGAACTCATAGAGCTTCTGTAAATTACGTCCGAAGAATTATCGATGGTTTCTGAAGTCAGATGTGACCTATAACGGCTGCTTTCAAGCATTTTAAATAATTTTAACTTTATAGTTTTACTGTATTCCTTGAACACTATTCTTGGTAGAATTGACCGAATCCAAAAACGCAGGATCTTTCGATGAATTTTAGAAAAGCAGAAGCTGATCTTGAATCCCTGAAGACGGAAATAAGTAAAATTTCCAGCGAGTTAAGTGAAAGTTCTGCGAACATCGCTACAGATAAATGCTTGGGGCACTGAAAGTGTGAGAAGAATAGGACGACGTAAGAAAATTTACGGAGAGCTCGCAATTGCTGCGGTTATTATGTTCACGCTCAATTTTACTTATACTACAATTGCCTCGACCATTCTGCAGCAATGCACTGCGATCGACTGCAATGGCCCGGTCCCATAAGGTAATCCACTGCAATCCACCTCAATCCGCCGAAAAACGACCAGAATACGTACACTAGAAGCTCTAACTGTGAGTGCACGCTGCTTTAATATTCGTCTATAACGTACTAGAATAATTACATTAAAATTGCCTCGACCATACAGATGCAGTGCTCTGCAATTGGCTGCAATGGCCCGGACCAATATTGCAATCCACTGTATTCCGCTATAAAATACCCCGAAATCAGTTTCTCAATGCTGTAATTTTGAATACGTATGACGGCGCATTATGCTCAATGTACAACCGCATCGTTTTAAGAAATTACGCTCATATAATCTCGGACGATGCATGGCAATCAACAGCAAAGGCTTGCCTATAAGCACGAATTCAATATAATCCCTCGCAAATCGACCGCAAATTGGCTACGTAAAACTCCAATTTTCATTGAATGTAATATTGAATTGTGTTTAATGTGATGCCATAAATTTTTCAATCAATTTGCCCGTTAACTGTCAACTATGCATGGCGATAGACATAATTGGCGGTGGTCTATAATATTAATAATAATAATGCACTTGATAAAGCGCCCTCAGAGAAATCAATCTCTTTCTAGGCGCTTGACGTTTGCAGCAAAGGGAAATGCAATTGAATGGTGAGAAATATCTAGCTTGATAAACAACATGAATAACATGGTTAGGGGTGACATGCACAGGGTCACCATGCAAATGTGGTTAGTGGCAGCATGCACAGTGTCAGCACGCATAAGCACGTGAAGGATGAATCACAGGGACCCACTAAATGCTGTCCTAAATAGGTGTTTTTAAATTCTTTTTAAATGTGTTCAGGCCAGGGGATGCTCTGACGCAGGTCGGGAGGGAGTTCCAGGCTTTGGGAGCATACGAACTAAATGCACGGTCTCCAAAGGATTTGAGGTTAGTCAGGGTATTTCTAGACTGTTGGATTCCGAAAAGCGGGTGGTACGATGCTTGGCCTGATGGGGGAGTAGATCTGAGAGATAGGCTGGAGCCAAAGAATGAAGTGACCTAAAAGTGAGCGACAAAACCTTGAAGTCAATCCGTTGCTTGACTGGGAGCCAGTGCAGGTCGGCGAGAAGTGGAGCAACGTGGCAACTGCGACGCTTACGACAGACAAGCCTGGCTGCGGAGTTTCTCAACAGCTGCAATCGCCCGATTGCACATACCGGTAGGCCTGCAAGCAGTGAGTTACAGAAGTCGAGACGGGATGACACAAATGCAGGGACCAACTTAGATGTGCTATCCTTATCTAAACAAGCACAATTTTAGCAATGTTATGTAGCTGAAAGAAGGCAGACTTGACCGTGGAGCTGAAGTGGTGGTCTAATGAGAGGTCACTAGGAACATGACACCTAGATTTCGGGCTGATTCAACAGGAGAAATGTATAGATAAAATCACCCCATGATTCTTCAACGTGCGTGCAGGATAAAATCGTTCCTTTCGTAGACAGTAACAAGAAAATCAAGCAACAACAAGGAAATAAGTCGGTGCCGCGCTATCATAAATCAACAAAAACATGGTAGACAACCAACTCTACGACAGGCAGAAAGAGTCTAATAGGGGATCGCTGGACCTTCCAGCTGTCAAAGCTAAGCGAACGTTTCAATGATGGACGGCAAAAAAAGAGAAAGAAACAGAAGGTAGGTCCTTTATGACTCAGGTCGCGGTATGGAGTCTTTGCCCCTCAGGAGGCCAGGCTGACTGCTTAGGCTGGCTTACTACTAGGTCCGAAGTCCTGCGTTGTTGGTTAACACTAAAAATTTCCCGTGATGTTCGACCTTCTAACCTCACATCCTAAAAATCTGCTGGGGTTTCGGTATTTCACGAACAGGTACAAGTCACGAGGGACGCCGCCGAACTGCGACACGAAGGAGGACCTGTACTTTACGCCGAAATGAGCGACTGACTTAATTTTCCGACCTCAAATGACACGACGCTGGTTTTGGAGCCTGTATTTCACTTTGAGAGTAGAGAAATGCGTATAAATGCAGAATTCAGAACATTTATATGAGTTGGGTTAGTAGATATAAAATGAATGGCATGTAGCAGAGGGCTCGATCGAATGACGTCATCAATTAAACAAATCGTCCTCCGATAAACAATCTCGCTTCGCTCGATCGTTTCTCGTCGTCCGATTTATTTAATGGCTGTCGTCATTCTCGAGACCCTATTCTCCATACCCTTCATTTTATATCTACTAAGAGTTTTTTTATATGTCTATTCAATAAATAAAAATTATGCCTTCTTCGCGATTCGATTTCGTGCTCTTCACTTCTGGAGGCACGAGCGCTAGCCATTGGTCCAATAAATCAACTGGCTGGCAGACTTTTTCAAATCTGGTACTTGAAATTAGTCTCATTGCAATTGAGCTCCCTCCTCCTACTTACCCCCTCCCCCCTGTGCGCCGCAATACTTACCTTACTTACCTTACACTTACGCTTTCAAGTGTTGATTCATCTTTATATTCTAAAATACTTGTCATGCATTTGACAAACAGTTTATTAAATGGCGAAAACCCCAAAACCCGAGCTTTGTCACCCTCTGGGTATCGACACGAGCTCCCAAGAAAGATATAGTATAGATAATAGAACAAGTCACCCACTGGGTATCGGCTTGAACTAAACAAGATTGACAAGGATAGATGATCGTACAAGTCACAATTTAGGCATCGACTTATACTAAACAAAAATGAAAAGGATAGATGATCGTACAAGTCATCATTTAGGCATCGACTTGCACTAAACAAGAATGGTAAGGATAGACGATCGAACAAGTCACCATTTAGGTATAGACTTGAACTAAGATTTACTAAGCTATTAGTTGTTAAACACATTCCTCCCCGAGCTGTGTCACCCTCTGGGCATCGACACGAACTCACAAGAAAGATGCAGGATAGATGATCGAACAAGTCACCATTTAGGCATCGACTTGAAGTGGGTGAGAATGGTAAGTAAAGATGATCATTCAAGTCACCCTCTGGGCATCGACTTGTACTAGGATTAATTGACAAGGATAGATGATCATTCAAGTCACCCTCTGGGCATCGACTTGTACTAGGATTAATTGACAAGGATAGATGATCATTCAAGTCACCCTCTGGGCATCGACTTGTACTAGGATTAATTGACAAGGATAGATGATCATTCAAGTCACCCTCTGGGCATCGACTTGTACTAGGATTAATTGACAAGGATAGATGATCATTCAAGTCACCCTCTGGGCATCGACTTGTACTAGGATTAATTGACAAGGATAGATGATCATTCAAGTCACCCTCTGGGCATCGACTTGTACTAGGATTAATTGACAAGGATAGATGATCATTCAAGTCACCCTCTGGGCATCGACTTGAACTAGGTGAGGATGGTAAGGATAGATGATCATTCAAGTCAATGTGACTTGAACTAGAATTGATGGTAAACACAATTTACTCAGTAATGAATGATCTTAATTCACTCACCGAGTCAAGCATATCCATCGATTCTGCTTTCTCCTCAGAGCAAAAATTCCATATCTGGAATTTCAAGAATATACTCATTAACATCAAATGAGTCATCGCTATCGTATTCGAACATAATCTCATCACAAGACGCCATATTGGAAAGGAAGATAACTAATACTCACGTGATATATCAGGAATTTCACAACGGTCTAAATTTGGTACATGACGTAATACGATTAATAAAACAATTTTTATTAATATAGGACAATGTCAGACCTTCGAACCAAATATGCAAATACCAAGTATAATCAAATACTTTTAGATAATGAGAGAATTAAAGGTTGCTTAACTAAATTAATAAGAGTTAAATATGTTTTTCAATTTATAGGTATCTTACTATCTCTTGCAATTACAGTAACCAGTACTTACCTTCAAAAACATGAGGAGCTTTCTCACGTAGTAACGGTATTAGGTGCTTTATCAACAATGATAATCTCAATAGATAGTACAATATCACAAATTGATAGAAGAAAAAGATCTACTCTTCAAGCAAATCATAACTTAGTTTCAAAGATTGTTGATGCATTAGACGATGATAAAGTAACTAAAGAAGAATTCGATGAAATATTATTGAACCACTAGAAAGTCCAGACACTTCTAAGGCTTAACAACTTGTAATTCCTCTCTAACAAAACTTCTCTTAACATCATTTACCCAATATCTAACAGCTTGTTCTTGCAATACCATTATTCAAACAATAGTATGTTTTGTTAAACTCTATATTGGGTCTGTAGCTCTTCTTCTTTTTTCATCTTCTCCTTCACCTGGTTCTAATAAATATCTAACAGTTGTTCCAAGTTCTAATAACAGTTCTTGTTCTCCTACTTTTCTATGATATTTTGGTTTCTTCAGTTTTAATTTTTCTTTTTTTATCGCTTTAACAGGTTTTTCACCTATTGCTTTCGTAACACTATTATTTAGATAATCAATAATCTTTGGTAAATTATCAATCCACTCTCTATTTCTAGTATATTCTCCTTTATTTATACTTTCTATTTATTTTTAATACTGAGCAATGAATGCTCTCTCAGCAAATGTTCTATTCATTCTTTCAACTAATGCAACACTCTTTTTACTAGTACCTTCAATAATTTGTGTTTCATGTTTTTTCATTTCTTTAGCAAACTCACCTTTAAATTCTGATCCTGGATCAACTGTCATTTTCTTTGGCCACTTCAAAGGACCTTAATTTTAAATATCTATTATTCTTTTGTTACTTCTTTAGAAGTCTTTGTTTTAAGAGGTCTTGAATCTTTATATCTACTAGCAACATCAATAACACTAACTGCATATTTATATCAGGAATCATTAGGCATGTATAAAATGTCTGCTTGATGATTTTCATTTGGCTCAACAATATTTAAGAAACCTTGTGGAATTTTCTTAGGTCTTGGTTTGAATACTTGACTTATATCTGAGTCAGGATTGAATTTACCGCCTTTTTTTCTTTCATTTAGAGTTAAAAACGACATTCTATAGAGAATGAAAATATTTTGTGAAACATGTTTAAATAAATTTAATGAAACTGATTATCTAGAAGGAAAACATCCTTACTGTCATCAAGAAAAAAAGAGACCTAAAAGAGAATATGAAATACGTTGTGATATCTGTGATAAGGATATGAATGAAACAGAATTTGATTCCAGCCTTATGCGTAATGATGCAATTATAATTTGTTCCTTTTGTAACATAAATACTAACTCATTTAAGAAAGTGAGACCAACTAAATTATATTCATTAGTTAAGAAACACTTAAAAAACAATGTTGCTCTACTCTATTACATCATTGTTTACAACATGAAGCTATTTGTTCTATATCAAAACTATTCCCTCTTCTTACAGGTAAACGTAAAGCAACAATGTTAAACGAGTTAATAGTTTTAATATATCATTGATACTATTCAGGAGGGTACACAACTGACCAAGATGTTTACTCTTAGTTTTCCAGTTGTATCAATAAAGTAATACTCTGTCGGTAATCTTATAAAATAAACATAATACTTTAAATCCACACCTGTTGAAGAAGTATTTATTGCTCTTACATCTCCAGATACTGCAGTTGTATCAGTATTAGGTTTTAGAAACATACAATTAGATGCTGCAACAACCATAACATTTATTATCATTATAGGTGGTGCAGTTTTATTTGTCCATGAATAAGGTGTTGAAAGATTTAGTATTGAGTTCTTTGCATTGAGATCCATTGATGAGGCTAATACTTCTGTTATTTTTTAACTGTTTTATCTACATAAGATTTAGTTGCTCCATCAGAAGTATTAACAGGATTTGCCACATTAGTTATTGAATATCCACCCATATCAATATTTGTTGTTGAAAGAAATGCTTTAAGTAAAACATCTCGTTTCATTCCACCATATGTAACACAAAAACCATCTTTCAAAACTACTGGATTATTATTACCCGAGTTCCAATAATTAGATGTTATAGCAAAGCTATTCATGTTTAAATCTCCAGTCATTGTATCTCCTGTTTTTTTGACATAATTATTTATTTGTGAAACATTTACTGCATCTGTAGGATTTACTCCTGGAGCAAGATTAGTAATTGTCTTACCTCCAAGATTAAGTGTCGATCCTGTATTAACAACAAATTTAGAATCTGAATAAGATTTTGTAACTACATCAGAATCATTAATTGGATCTGATAAATTTGAAATTGTATTTCCATTTGCATTAAGATCAGATAGAAGATACCCATTAACTTTAGAAACATAGTCTTCATCTCTAAACTTTGACATTTTCTATATATTCATTGATTAATATTTTACTTCTTTCTAATATCTCTTTTACAACAGTAACTATTCTTGCAAATCTAAATGGATCTTCCTCTTCTATCACTTGTATTTCTACTTTTTTATATAATATTTAATGTCATATCCACAACTTTTCTAATTATTAAATCTACCATAATCATAAATTATATCAAATTCGAATTCAAAAAACTTTTCATCTTTAAGTAAATACATAAGCAAAGGTTCTCTTATTGGCATGTCAAAATCATAACTTGTTGGAATCCTAGCATTCCCAGCAGCAACGAAACCTTTAGGTGCTTCATCACAATTCAATCCAGGTACACAGATTTCAAATTAACTATAAAACATCTACTTAATTTTAGTACATGAAGTCCAAGAAGACATTGAGCTAAGTATTGTTTTGGAATAAAATCTTCTACTATACTTCTAGACCATGAAAACTTTATCTCAATTACTGTATCTTGATCAATAATTTCATCTGGAGAATAGCGAAAGACCCCGTCACTAGTAAAGCAGTCATTTGCATTTTCAATCTCTCTATTTTATTTCATTTCTAAATATTTTGCTGCGATTGATTCAAATACCTTACCAAATAACATTTGTGGGAATTTTATTGGTTGAGAGTTAGCAATATATTTTTTTTAGTTTTCTATTAGCAATTAGTTCTATATCACAATCAATTTGTGAACCAAAAACCATATCATTTCCTAAAACTGAATAGACTTCTGATCCACCAATATTTAAACTCATAGCCTTCTTTCATTCATCAGACCCTTGAATAAAATTCGTTTTTTGCATTATATTTAGTTATTATAATTTTATAAAAAATCTTTTCCATCATAAACCATATTTCCTTTGCTACAAGTAAAGTTAGCACCATTTCTATTAGAAGTTAGTTCAGCAGTATTATCGCAAATAGTCAAATAGTGGACTAGCAATGTGGTTCCAGCAGGAACAACACTATTGAATTCAACAGTTACATCTAGTCGAGAAGTCACTCTAAGAGGTTCATCACTGTATTGCAAGTCAACAACATGAATTGGATAAAGTGACATCCATTCTGTGAAAGAAACACCACCAGGACCAACAAGCTCATTAACACCAAGATATTGTTTTCTGAAAGTCGTGAAATCCATATACGCATGTGCATGTCTACCAAGTTTTGGCAAACTAGATCTTGGAACTGCAGGATATTGTTTAGATCCATTAGCAAGAACTGAAACACTTTTAATATCACAATGATTGTAAGTACAAGGGTTACCAGTGTAACTATCATATTTATCAGCATTTTGAGCAGCAAAGATCAACCATATAACTTTATCAATTGTATTTTGAACTGATAAAGTTTTAGTAAATCTAAGATTTTGATTGAAAGTATCTAAAGTAATGTTTTCATAACGTTTAACTCTGTAATTTAGTCTAATTTTCTTTGATTTCTCACTTGAAATATCTGCAAGTGCTCTTTGAATACTATCTTTGGTGTTACACATGCTAAAACAAGTCTCATTTTTGACATTGCAGTTCTGAAAGCAGTGTAGACACCTTGTCCATTACCAATAGCAACAGAACCAGTTCCACTCGTAGCCACTGCATTAATTTGATCATTTGCACCTCCACTTGTTCCAGTCAAAATAATATCTCTATCAAATCCACCTACTCTTGTCATTTCAAGTGTAAATGGAATATTATAAAGAATTTTATTCATATCAGCTCAAAAACCAGAGATTCTTGATAGAGGCAATAAAATGCTGAAATTTCCAACCTCGTCAATAGTGTTATTTATAATTCCTCTTCTAACTACATATCCAGTGTTTGAAGCACTAGCTCTAGCAGCATTAGGGCTAACATAAGAAGTAAGACCTCCAGCTAAATCGTCAATTCCACTTGCTTCATCTTTTCTCCATCCAGTAGCAGGACCTTCAGTTCTGTTATATTCATTCGGATAACATAGAAGACCCATTAATGTTGAAACACTTCCAACTCCTTCTTTTAGTGGGAGGCTTTCAATCTCTTCAGTGCCGAGTCTAACTCGCATACTACTAAACATCCATGCACCAGCATTATTACCAAAACTGAATGCAAGATTTTTATGAGGAGTAGCAAAAGCTCAATTAGCTGCAGTCTGGACTTGTATTTGTCCTTCAAGTTAAAGATAACTATCAGATAGAACATAACACGTTTGTTGTTCACCAGGAACAATGAAACTAACTAATTTACTAGTAACATTATCAGTCTCGTTTCCATTAACTTGATTAAACTCTCTAAATTGATAATCTCTAAGTTTATATTCAGGAAACTCAGGATCTCCAAGTTCGAGTATAGTATCGATAGGTGCACTTGCCATTTCTTCTCTATATAAAAAACTAAAATTTTATTTTTGAATATATAAACCAGCACCTAATTTTCTCTTTATGTTTCCACCATAAGTATCAATCCTAGGATTAACATAAGGAACAACAGCTTTATCATTAATTAGTTTTGCTATTTCTTTATATGCTTTAGGATCATTCTCTTTAAGAGTCTCTGAATAGTCTTCTACTTCTGGATCTTCCTCTTCTATCTTTGCCTTTCTAATTTTTTTAGATTTTTTCTTAGTAACCTTTTCAAGCATAACTTCTTTTAGTTTAAGATCCATCTCTTTCATCTTTCTGTCATATTCTTCTTTTCTTTTCTTTTCAAGCTCATATTCAAGTTCTTTCTCTTTTCTTCTTCAAGTTTATCATCCATCTCTCTACGTTTAACAGCATAATCTTGATCTATCTTTTCTTTTTTAGTTTGAAGTTCAGTAAGCTTTCTTGCTTGATGCATTTCAATACCTTTATTTGCAATCGATAATCCTGCATCTACAGCTTTACTAGTAGTACCTAAAACTTGATTAAAGATATTAACAGCATTATCAAATTTTACTCCAGATCCATGATATTCACCTCCATGTATTTTATGATGACCAACTCTTGCATAGCTACCCATTGCTCTATATTACTTTGAAATTTCTATTGTTGCAACTACATCAGTTGTAATTGAAACAGGATTTCCATTTTGATCTGTTAAACTTATCTTAAAACTACTTATTCCATCTATATCTCCACGTGTTGGTAAATACAATACATTATTAATATGTAGATCAACCTTTTCACCTGGACTAATATCATCAATATCTATAATTTATAAAGAATTACATTGCTCTAAGAATCCTTTTTTTCTTTCTACATAATTCTTAAAAGGATCAACTAAATCACAATCAACACTTATCCATCGTATTCCTTTATTGTCTGGCAATAACATTTTATTCCATGCTTTAAAGATTCCTGCAAAGTACATTGCTTTTTCTAATGCTTCATATGGTGTTCCACATATAAGAGCAGAATCAAATGTTCCTTGTTGATTTGAATTAAAACCAAGAGTATCACCAATTGAATTTACAGCAACATTAGAATTACTTCCAAGTAGAACAACGAAATCACCAACTATTTGCATTAATATTCTATCATCTGTATCAACACTAAATTTTATACCTGAACTATTTCTTTTAGTTGTATCATAAAAAGCACTAACCGATGATGCCGTTGTTAAACTATTCGGAGCAACGATAGTTTTTGGTTGAGGTTCTGATAGTCCTTTATTTAGAGCTGCTGTTATTTTATTTGAATCATAATAACCAGGAGCAATTGTTATATAAGCAGGTGATACATCTGTCATAGACCACTTAAACCAAAGTTTATCGTAGAGCGCCTCTCATCTCGCCTGGGCATCACTGGCACTGCTCTGCAGTGGTTCAGGTCCTATCTCAGTGGGAGACTCCAGAGTATTGACGTGAATGGACAAAGATCATCTGAAGTACCTCTAAAATATGGAGTACCTCAGGGCTCCGTGCTAGGTCCGGTTCTTTTCACGGTTTATACTCTGCCTCTTGCTGATGTGATTGCCAAGCACAATCTAGGCTTTCACTTCTATGCGGATGACACTCAGTTGTACCTTTGCTTTGATCCCTCCCAGCCTTCGAGCACCTCAAATTCTCTCAACTCACTTGCTGCATGCATTGATGACATCCGCACATGGATGGCAGCAAATTTTCTAAAACTAAACGATGACAAAACTAACTTACTAGTTATGGGCAAACCCAGTGTGATTCAGAGATTGGAAAGGCTGACTTTCAAAATTGGCTCTGCCAGCATATCTCCAGTTGAATCAGCTCGAAATCTAGGTGTCATATTCCAAAGCGACCTCTCGTTAGACGACCACATCAGCTCCACAGTCAAATCTTCCTATTTTCAGCTTCATAACATTGCTAAAATTCGGGCTTGTTTAGATAAGGATACCACGTCCAAGTTGGTCCATGCATTCGTGACATCTCGTCTCGACTTCTGCAACTCACTGCTTACTGGCCTACCAGCATGTGCGATCAGGCGATTGCAGCTGGTGTAAAACTCTGCAGCTAGGCTTGTCTGTCGTGAGCGTCGCAGTTGCCACATTACTCCACTTCTCGCCGACCTGCACTGGCTACCAGTCAAGCAACGGGTTGACTTCAAGGTTTTGTCGCTCACTTTTAGGTCACTTCATTCTATGGCTCCAGCCTATCTTTCAGATATACTACCCCATCAGGCCAAGCATCGTACCACCCGCTTTTCGGAATCCAACAGTCTGGAAATACCTCGTACAAACCTTAAATCTTTGGAGACCGTGCGTTTAGTTCGTATGCTCCCAAAGCCTGGAAGTCCCTCCCGACCTGCGTCAGAACATCTCATGACCTGACCACATTTAAAAGAAACTTAAAAACACACCTATTTAGGACAGCATTTAGTGGGTCCCTGTGATTCGTCCTTGTTGTGCTTATGCGTGCTGACACTGTGCATGCTGCCACTAACCACATTTGCATGCTGACCCTGTGCATGTCACCCCTAACCATATTATTCATTTTGTTTGTTTTTCAAGCATGATTTTACTTACTATTCAATTGCATATAACTTTGCAGCAAATGTAAAGCGCCTAGAAAGAGATTAAGTTCTCTGAGGGCGCTTTATCAAGTGCAATATTATTATTATTATTATTATTATTATTATTACATCTTTAAGTATATTTGATACTACTTTATTAGTATAAGTAAATTCTACTCGACGTAATCCAATTTTATTATAACCTGAATCAGATCCTAACATAATTGGTGGATATAATGTTTTTGATTCTGAACTACTAGTTCCAGTTAATCTTATTGACATTTTTCTATATTAAACTTCAAGAATTTCTATAGCAACCGTAATATTTTGGGAATTAAAATCTATTATATTTTGGTTTTGATCAGTGACAGTAATTACTATATCAGAGATAGAATCATTAGCAACATTATGATACTCAATAGTTTTTGGTTCATAAACCATTAGATTCCATGGATAAGCATCATAAGGAAAACTAGCTAAGACTTGTGATTCTTTTCCATTTATAAAACTAGTTCTACTTGCAACCATGTTACAATTTACAACTATAAAATCAATATTACTAACATACACTTTATTTTCAGAATCAACCTTAGTATTAGGTGTACAAACTACTGGTGTAATATCAGAATACATTTGAGCAAAGTCAGCAGCAAAAAGTGTAGTATAAGCAGCAGCAGTAAATCCTAATATAGTAGAAATAAAAGATTTACTTGCAAGAAAACTCCAACCAACAGGTAATTTAATCCATGATTTTGAAGTAGCAGTATCAAGTCCCATATGAAACTTGTCAGTTGTTGCTCCAGATTGTGTAATTGAATTAATAATTGTATCAGCAATTCCAACATTTATATCATCAGTTACACCGCCATATATTCCAGGAATTAATGTTACAGTTTGTTCTGAGCCACCACTAACTCTATTAACAAATGTATTATTAGTTTCAGTTATATTTCTAATAGAGTTAGTTGCAGCAAATTTCTTAAAACAGATCTTAAAGTTTTTACCTCTTATTAATATTGGTGTATTAACTCTAGCTCTGATTGGATTAGTAGTTCCACTTATATTGAAAACCTATCCATCTTTACTTGCTTGACTACTTCTTCTAATACTTTCAAGATTATTTAATATATCACTAGCAATTTTTACCAAGTCACTCATTTCTATATATTATATAAAAGATTGTTTATCTTTGCAACATATTTTTTTGGTGCTTTTCGAGATGAAGCAAGATAATCAACAGCTGCACTTATTGAAGGTATCACACCTCTATTTCCAGCTGCAAGTTCACTTAACCATAGATCCAGTTTATCAGGTACTTCTTTTTCAGATTTTACAAATAATGGAGCTATCTCTACTCCTTTTCCAGTATAAGTTAGATAACTATAAATAAGATTTTCTGTTGGTTTGCTTGACTCAGTAGAACGTAATTCTGCAAGTAAAAATTCGACATCAGAATTAAATGATTCTTTACTATCTACTCTAATATTTTCTATAACACTTCTTACTGTATTAGAGACTGACCCTCTAGTTTTAATTTTATCAAGAAGATATTATTTCTTTTCTTTTAGAATATCAGTTTCAGATTGTGGTTCTTGAACCGTTTGAACAACTGGTTCTTGAACAACTGGACCAACTTTTGCTTTTCTAATTCTTTTACTAGGTCTCTTACCTGTTGAAGGATTAACATTAAGATGCTCTGCAATTCCCTTTTGAAGTGAATCGATTGCTTCTCTTATTTCTGGATTAGCTGCATGTGTTTTAGCTTGATTTGCAATACTTACTGCTTTTTTAGGTTTTCCTTCGGCAATAGCTGCAAAACCTTTTTTTACTATATTAGAAATATCTACTGGTGCTTTATACTCTAACATTCTTTTAGCTTGTTCCTGTTCTTCCATTTTATTTGCAAGTGAAGGTCTAATTCTCTTTAATTTACTAATCCGTAAATAGTAAAATTTACTTATACATCTAGTTCGTGTTCAACTCTATCTCTTGCTTGCATTTCTGCTTCAATTCTTTGTATCTCTTGAGCATTATCAAGTATTTCAGCAACACGTAATTTTTCTAAATTAACAAGTTTATTTTCTAAATTTATTGCCTCTTGAGCACTTCCTCTGTAAGGTCTGTTCTTACTCGCATATATTTTACCGTTAATCATTTTCTCCTATATTCAATTAAAAATAGTTATTAATTGCTTACCTGTGTTATCAACAGACCAAAATCTTCCTTCGTCTTCAGTTTTAGTTAGATCAATAACACAATAACTATATCTTTTCCTTGTACAGGAATTTACCCATTCTCTAAATTGCTTCTTATCAATATCACCAACATATGAATCACGAATGTATTCTATATCAGTATTATTCTGTTTAAAAATTATTATCTTATTTATGTTGTTTCTTATTTCTCTTCTAGGAATATTAGTAAAACCTTGAGCAAGATAAAATATATTCAAGCCTTTATGTCTTCCTCTAGTAAAGTAATCTAAGATCTTAGATTGATCTTCAGTCATTAAGTCGTCTAGTACAACAACATTTTTACAATTCTTATATGAATCAACTTCTGGCATTGATTCAATTCCATTAACCCAAACAAATGCAGGTTTCTCTCTAGTCATTGACATAAGACCACGATATAACTTCTGATCTAAACTTGAAGCAATAATAGTACAAGTATCATAATTAACTTTTCCATAAAATATCCAATTCGTTACTAACTGAGATTTACCTGTTCCACTTGGTCCAAGAACTAATGATCTAATTGGAACTTTAGCTAATGGTTCTTTATGTCCTGTATCAACATCTTGTCCAAAATTGAATGGTTTAACTTGCAAAGACATTTTTTCTATATCATAAAAGATATGGAAATATATTGCTTGAAGTGTAAAAAACAAACTGATACACTCCATGAAGAGTATATAGAAGTAGATAGTATGAAAGGAATGAGAGGAATGCTTAAAGGTATTTGTACTATTTGTAATAGTAAGAAGTCAAAGTTTGTTAAGTTGAGAACAACAGTTGGTTCTGGAAGAATACAAAACAAATCTGGTTCTGGAAGAATACAAAACAAATCCGGATCATCTGTTACAACTCCTGCTTTAGTTGCTGCAATATCAAATACACTTAGTAAAAAATTCTCAGGTAGTAAAGATAGATATAGTGGTTCTGGAGATAAAATTGAAGAGCTAAAAAAGACTATTGAACAATTAAAAAAAGTAAAATCATCACCTTTGACTGATATAGAAATAAATAATTATATAAAAGAATTAGATATAAAATTTTTTAGAGGTGTCTTTGCAAGAGATGAACTAACAAACCATTAAGAAATGAATGTCTTATTTGTAATACTGGTGAATCAGAAAAAGCAATATATCACTGGGTAGCACTTAAAAAAGAAGGAAACAAATGTTTTTACTTTGATTCATTTAGTGTACCACCTTTACCCGAAGTTATAAAATATTTTGGTGTTATACCAACATTTCAGACGTTTAAGTTACAAGAATACGATCAAACAGATTGTGGAAGGTCTAATCTTCTTAAAATTGATGCAAGAATCGGATTTTGGATCAACAATGAAATTATTAATTTAATTTAAACATTTTCTTTCCCTTGTATAGAAATATGGAGAATAAAAAATTCGTTGTACTTGAAAATGCTGCAGTCGTAATTCCTAAAGGAAAACAAGCACGCATTCACATTGAAGAGAAAATTAGTAAAGATTCTAAGCCTTACTTCAATGCATGGATGTATATTACAGAAGATATGAGACCTGTACTTGAAGATATTGCTAATAGAGCAAGTATGAAGCTTGAATTTAGTGGTTATGATATGAGTGCTCGTCTAACTATTGGTATTAGAATTGCTTTTGGTAATAAAGCAAGTATCTTCTTTGATCAAAAAAATTTAATTTACTAGTGTTGCTGAAATAATTCAAAAGTTTGGTAACGACTTTGCTGTTACTGGAATTCTAGACGGTTCATATGTTACTACAGATACTTATAATTCTGAAGAAAGACTAAGTATTAGATTGAGGATTGATCAAGTTAAAGTTTATAATATAGATAAAAAACAATCACAGGATAAATTCAATCCTTCGATTATTAGGTACTAAAAACACTTATAATAATACAAATTAGATAAACATAAAACAAAAATTAGTTCTATATTTTTTTCCTTATAGATAACATCTTATCAAGAAGAGTTTTTTTTAAATTAGTTATTTTACTTATACTTGTTGGGTTGCTTACTTTATCTTTTAAGAACTCCATTGCGAATTTACTATTAAGAATGCTTCCGCCAACAAGTCCAAGACCCAATTTAGCCTTGGCAGCCATAATTGCTGCGACAATTTTTGCATCCTCTCTGACATAATTTGGTTGTTTCAGATCTAATGCGATCCTAGCAGCTGATTCTGCTAAAACTAAATCTGATAGATTTCTTATTTCTGTTCTCTTTGGTTCTGGATCGGATGATGTCTCTGTGTAAAGACTATCGTGTACTAAAGCTGATTTGTCAAGTGCATTGACCCCTTCATAACCCTCATCTAAACGTTGTCTAAACTTTGTACCTGGCCCAGCAAAACTGTACTTTCCTGTATTGTTAAAAGAACCACCTGGAACATTTTCAGATTGAACACCTTTAGGAAGAGACATAAGCATTTCACGATTACCAGTTAATTTATTTATAATATCTACTAATCCAAAACCTTGTTTTCTATTTGCTCTTAGTTGTTTCAAAGAAAAGTTCAATTGCAAACCTTTATTAGCACTTCTACTTTTTTCTATTTTATTTATTTGAGTTTGAGTGACTAAAATAAGAACAGATCCTGTTAAATCTGAATGTTTCAATCTGATTGAAATTAGTTCATTAGAACTATGAATTAATTTTAGTTGGTGATTAGATAATGCAAGTTTAACCTCTTGATACATATTTCTATAATATAATAAAATTATTTTAAACAGATAAAAAAAATTGTATAGAAATGTCAATGGATGAAGTTGCTCAATTTAAAGATAGAGTTCTAGAATTGATAGATTTCAATCCTTATACAGGAAAATTTTTATGGAAAAGATCTAAACAGGGTATATCACCAGGCGGTGAAGCAGGTTTTGTTGAAAACACAGGTTATCGAAGAATAACAATTGATGGTAAGAGATACCAAGCTCACAGATTAGCATATTTAATAGTGACAGGAAGATTTCCACTTAATGAAATAGATCACATTGATAATAATAAACTAAATAATTCATTTTATAATTTACGTGTAGCAACATCATCTCAAAATAATAGAAATAGAAGAAAACACAAAAAATAATACTTCCGGTTTTATTGGTGTTTGTTTTGATACAAGAACAAATAAGTATAGAGCTTATATTTGCATAGATAATAAAGATAAACATATAGGTTATTTTGATGATCCAGAGGAAGCGGCTGTTGCAAGAGACCTTGAAGCTATACGTCTTCACTTACAATTCGCACGTCTAAATTTTACTTATACTTTAACAGATGATAATAAAATAGTTAGATATTCAGACTATTAGTTTGAACACCTTTGTTTTAATTCAACTAACATTTTCTTAACCTCTTTATCAATTTTGTTCTGGACTTACACCTTGCGCATAAAGGTTAGACAATAAAATTGCTGACTCAGCTTTATAATTACATTCCTTTTTACCACCAACCTTATTTGCTTCAACTTGTTTTATATCTCTTTTTAATTCTGGAGAATAATTCACACCACCATTCTCAACAAGTGCTCGACCTTTATCTTGATAATCCAATCTATTTTGTACTTCTTCTATCTGAACTTTACCGCTAACATCAATATCAATACTTCTATCAATTGCTTTTACTATTTTTTTAAGTCATTAATAGCATTTGTTAGTCTTTCACTTTGCAAAGTTAATGCCTCCATCCTTTGCTCGCGTGTTTTCATTAGAGGTGATTTAGCAGTAAACCTTGAAGTATCAACTAACTTTTTAATTAAACTTGCAATAGTAACTGCTATTGAAATTCCTGTCTCGACTCCTCCGATAATTGAAGCTATTAATCCAACGAGTGCTGGGATAGCAGGCAAGAACCTCCTGATCGAACTTCTAAGAAATTCTTTGACCATGATTTAGGATCTAATTGACTTGCATTCCAATTTACTTCCATTCCAAATACCCCACTTAAATATTGACTAGGGTTCCATTGCCAAGGATAACCATCTTTTCAGCTGCAAGTAATACATCATTAATTGCTAAATCAATTTCTAGTGATTCTATCATTTTATTTAATCCTTCTTTTTTTCTGACATTGTTTTTCAAAACACTTGTCCATATTTACCACTAGTAATATCATCTACTATTTCTTTTATAAAAAGACTTAGGTCAACTAATCCTGTAAATTCACTAAGAAAGCCTCCTAATACCTTCGTTCCTGCTCTAATAACTTTAAGAGATTGTAATACTTTAGAAACAGCTGCTGCAATCTTTTCAGATGCTTGTAAAGAAATCTTGCTGCTAATTTTGATGCAAGTTTTGTAACTGCTTTTTCACCTATTTTCGTAGCAGTTTTTACTCCATCTAACACATCTTTAGTTGTTTTAATACCTCCTTTTAAATCTTCATCTACTCCTTTACCTTTCTTTACTTTTTTCGGCATATATTATATAATGGAAAAAGTTAGAAAAGTCAATGGTAATATTTATACTAATCTTGATGCAAATAATAATAGAATAACTAATTTAGGATTTCCTGTTAATAGTGGTGATGCCATAAGATTAGATTACGCTCTTAGCACAAGTGCTGGTAATAAAATTATTAGTAATCCCTCAGGAGAAATAGCAAAAGTATCAGCTCTAACAGATTTACTACCAAAGAGTGGAACAGTAATGAAATCACAATTGAATTGTATGAATGTTGTTGGTATATCAGGTAACTCAGCTGATGGAACTGTTTACTCAGATCTAAGACCTTATAAAGTAATAAACTATGGATTATTAAAAAGTATGACAGCAGTGTTTCAAGGTAAAGCAACGTCAAGTATTAATATGGGAAATAAGAATATTATTAATGTAAAAGTTTCTGATGTAGCAACTAAATCTTATGTTGATACAAATAAACAAGTAACATTTAAATACTTAGGATTGAGTGGTACTTATCCAACTTTATTCTATCTTGATATGTTAGGTCTTAATATTAATGTTAATGGAAGTACAGGTTTTCATACTCAACAAATAACACCAGGTGATATGCCTGTTATAGCGGCTACTGGAAAAGCTGTTGCATATGCAACTAATCTTAAAACATTCTTTCCAGGAATATTACCTAATTTTGGAATGGTGTCTAATATTATGTATGCAACTAATAAAACTAATTCTTATGTAGAGTTAACTAGTGATAATACTTATGGAGTAAGTGGAACAATAGTTTTAATAATTAACATTGATGGGACTTGTAGATATGCTATTGATAAGTTTACAATTGCTAGTGGAATTACTTTTATAGATTTTATTGTTAGTACTGTATAGAAATGTTAGGTAAAAGAAGCAAAGGTAAGTCATCAAAGAATTGTATTAGAAGGACTGGTGATATGCTTAGTTGAAATCTAAACATGAATAATAATCTTATAAAAAATTTAGGTGATCCTGTTGATGCTGCTGATGCAGTAAATAGAAAATATATAGATACAAATTTTGTTACTAAGATTTCTAGATCTACTACCAATGATGGAGATATTGATATGAATAATTTTAGAATAGTAGATCTTGCTAATCCTATAAATCCTAGTGATGCTGCAACAAAAGATTATGCTGATACTAAACTTCCACTTACTGGTGGAACAATTAGAGGTAATCTAGTTGTAAATGGTGGTATTAGAACTACAATTTCTTCTGCTGGTGGAAATCCAGACTTGGATTATACTTTTCCAAATAAAAAGTATATCGATGAAAACTTTCTTAATTTACATGGTGGAACTGTTAATGGTAATTTAGACATGCAAAATAATTTTATTAGAATTGTAAATGATCCTGTTAATCCAACTGATGGTGTAAACCTTGGTTATCTAAATAGAATTACAGATGGAAATGTAGCAGAGGTTAGATTTCATGCAAAGTATCTTAGACCAACGAGTGTTGGAGGTTCAGCTACCTTTCCTAGAATGAATAGAACTATTTTATCATATGGAGATTTACTTTTGCTATAGCTAGTAATGATATTGTGATTGATAGATGATTGTATGTTATATGTACAACTTATGAACAAGGTGGATACTATTTTAATACTCCAGAATCTAAATACTTGCCAGATGAAAGGGTTATCGATAAAACTATTAACTCCGCCTCAGACTTCACTAGCCACATTTATTGAAACATCTACTCAGTTTAGACAATCAATATTTGGTAGTTATATACTTGACAAAGATAAAAAACTTATTAATGATAGCATAATTGTTACAGATGATATGAAATATACAGTCTTAATAATTACTGTTTATATAGCATTAAGATAATCATGCTTTCTAGAAAAGATTTACAAATGGATGGGACGTTGAACTTTGATTCAAATAGAATAATTAATGTTGGAGAAACAATTGATTCATTAGAAACTGTTAATAAATCATTTGCTGATAACAATTATTTAAGAAAAGATGCAGTTTCAGATCAACGTATAACTGGTAATTTATCTGCAAACTCAAAAAAACATGTAAGAATATCAGATCCTGTTAATGGAAGAGATATTGCTACAAAACAATATGCTAATACAAAAACAGGAATGTATAAACAAGATGAAACAGTTAATGGAGATATAAGCGTTGATAGACTAATAATGAATAGAAGAGAAGCAAATTTTAATAATTATTCTCCAACTGATGTAATTTCTAATAAGTACATGCATCATTTCTATTTGAAGTGTGGAAAATTACCATTTGCTAGAACATTTATTAATAATGTTGGTTTTATTGGATATTAGGGTAATTTAACTGCAAACAGTGTAAATAATATTGGGACACCATCACAAACATTTTCTTCTTCTACCAATGGTCAACAAGTTTTAGCAAAGCTATCAGATATTAACATAAAAAACCTGCCTACTCTAGCATTAGAATAAGTCTTTTGGACATAAAAAAAATAATTCTGCTGATAGAAGTAAAACTTATCAAATAAATAATGATTTTGAATTTCTTTCATTTGTTTAGTTAGTTCTATTTTTTTAAAGTCTGTTTCAGACCTCATACTATTTATTTTTTCTATTTCTAAGTCTTTAAGGAACTCTTCATTCAAGATTGAACCATCTCTAACTTTAGCAAATATACTTGCCATTTCTGGTTCAGATTGATTAATTCCAAGTGCTTTATATTCTAATACTAGTTTTAAAGCATCTAACAAAGTTGATCTGATGTCTTCAATTCTACCCATTGGATAAGAACAGATTTTAAAGTTTGAATGCTGTTGTCCTTGTGCTTCTTTAAGACAGTCTTTACTTCTTGTCTCAATGTTCATCTTCTATATAATGTTTTTATATTTTATTTTATTAAATTAAACTACAGGATCAGGTTGTGCTAGTGCTTCTTCAGCGGCTTTTTGTCTTGCACTCTTACCATCAGTAATACTTGGTAGAACTGCGTAACATTCGTATAACAATTCCAGTGATATCAGGTTTAACACCAGATACTCCAGATATGACTGTAGACATCGATGGAAGTTGTGATGCAATCCATGTAGTATAATCAGCAATCTCACTAGGATCATCTAGAAGAGCATCAACTTTAGATCTAACTCTTTCCTCAAGTCCTGATAGAACTTCACTTTGACATGCACTAATAATCTTTTGTGCTTCAGAATCTGCTTCATCAAGATAGAATTTCTTAACAGATGTATCAGTCATAACTGAAATATCAGAACTGAGTTGTTGTTCATCCTGTGCTGTCATTCTTGATCTAACAAGATAATCAACGTAAGATTTAAGTGCTAATGCAGAAGCTGCTAGCATCGGATCAGTAACGACTTCCATTTCCTACATAATAATAAAAAAATTAAAAATACATGCACACAAACTAAAGAAAATTACCATTGAAAAATACTTATACCAATAGAATATTTAATTTCTCCGATCTTTAGTATTTCATCACTCAAATCACATATTTTTAATAACTTTTCTATAGTTGAAAAAGGTAGTTTATTAATATAATGAGTTAATTTTTCTTCATCACTTTCACTACAATATTTAAAAAGTTTAACACAAAGCATATATGCATATTCTCTTTCCGAGTTATTATTTATTATTCTTGTAATATTCATTTTCTATAAGATTTAAAAATATTTACTTAATTTCTCGTCTTGCTTCTTTTCAAACTCTGACAAAGCAAAATTGTCTATATTTTTAAGTTCTATTAAAATATGATGACATTTTTCTCGTTCATCTATAAGTTTATCATTTTCATCACAAACATGTAAAAGAATAGAAATTTTTGAATCATCTAACGAAGCGATATCATTATAAAGATTTGTATTATCTCCATCAGTATGACAACGGTTACAAAACATTTTTGAAATCCTCACAGCTCTTTCACAACAAAGAATCCTTGCAATTTTTTCGTACATCTTCCTATACAAAGTTTAAAATTTGTTTAATAAAACTAATTAATAACTACTCCTGTTTTTGTTTGTGGTGTTTTAGATTTTTTATTTGCATCTTCAAGCATCTCATTTATCTTACTACGACTCTCCATTATTTTATCACATGTATCACATATATTTATAAGAATATTAATATAAGATCTATAAGTATCTGGAATTAGTGTGTCTAGTGAATGTTTAATTATACGTTGATCTTGACCTTTAAGTTTTTGAAGACAGATTTTTACTGCCATTTCTCGAGATTATTCACAACTTAAAATTATTGAGACATCCATTTTCTATATATGAAAATAAAATTTTGATTAATTGAAATTAAAGTTCATCTTCATTTACATAATTACAATACTCTTGTTGAACATATCGTTCACCTTCTTCAAATTCATAATGTTTACCAAATAGAAGTTCTTCTAAATCTACCTCTTCATCTTCTGATTCAGATTCTGTTTCAATGTAAGATGATTCTTCAGAAGTATAAGACTCAGATTCAGATTCTGTTTCCATTTGATAATCAGGGTCATCGTTTGAATCCTCTGAATACTCTGACTCACTATCAGAACTGGTAATATCGATTTGTTTTGGATCCATTCTGTATTAGTATAAATAATTTTGTTAATATATATTTAATTTTTCCATTGACTCGTATAACTCTATTTCTTCTTGTTTATCAACTAGTTTTTTATCATCTTGCTTTTTCTTTTTATCCGAAAATCTAGCTCTCTTTACTGGTAAAGGTTTATTATTTTCAATCTTCCTTTTTGGCATCTACACTAATATTAAAAGTTTTACAGTGGCCTGCAGACTCTTTTATCCTATAGTGACCGTAAGAGTAACTATGAATTCCACAGTCTAACCAATATCGTTTTGAGTCAAATGCTGATAGTGCTTTTTTAGATTGTGTTATAGTGAAAATTTGATGGTTTCTAGATTGAAATCTTGATTGATTGCAATAAACATCAAAACCAGTTTTAAGACAAACCAACATAATCAGAATGAGCCAAACACTTCTTTACTACATCTTTCTTTGTTCCTTTTGCTTTTTGACTGAAGATTTAACTTCTATTCCTTTATCTTTCTTTATAGCTATCTGCATTGAATAAAGTTTTGGTCTTAAGAAAACTCCCTCATCAAGTACAATTGATTTTTCAATCATATCACCTTTTTCATCTCTAATGAAATCTTTTGTTTTTGGATCTACTAAATATTTTTCACATATTTCATCCTTAAATTTCCCTAGACTTTCCTTATTAGCAGGTATAATCTTTTCTGCTCCTTCTACTTTCCATATATCTTGGTTCTTAGGATAACCAGACAAATCTAGGTATTCTAAATAATTTTCAAAGTCTTTATAAACATTATCAGTATTTATTTGCATTAACAATGAATCAGTGTCAGTATAAGCAAGTGTTAATTTATCATTATAATAATCTTTTATTGTGTTATAGTAGAAATCTTGCATTATTAGTTTTGAAATATCTAGAATTGTAAAACCTAAATAAATAGGTTTATCAAGACAGATCTCTGCTTTCGTTGTTTCAATTCCAACTAAATCTCGATTAAACAATCTTCTATCTTTAAACCTTGCACTCATTACTCTTTTATCTGAAACTGCAATATCCTTTTCATATTTTAGATCAAACAATTCAATGTTAACTCTTTCTCTAACATTTTCCATTGTCTTTCCAAAGAATGCATTGTTTTTGAGTTTATAATATTCCTTTTCAAACTCGTCCTTTGCTACTTTTCTTCTTTCTATGTTATTAACTATATATCCACTCAACCATCTACTTTGTGTAAAACTCATTACTCTATGTATCTTAGTTAATACATATCCTCTTTCAATTGCAAGTTGTAGATTTCTATAATGGATAACATATTTAACTCTAGGTTCTAGATCAACAATTAGTTTTTCAACTTTAGTTTCACATTCATCTATTTTCTTCTTATCATCCCTTAACAACGTTTTCTTTTGATATTCAGAGTATTCTTCAACACCTACTTTTCTCCTAATTGGTAGAATAGGACAATCAGAGTGAGTGTCGTGTAATTCTTCTGGACAGTGCATATCCACTTCAAAAGCATAACCAGTTTCTGCATCCTCTTTTAATAATAAAATCTTCTTAGTTGTAATCTTCTTGATTTGTTTACTATCTAAAAACTTTAAATTAGAAATTGGAAGTGGTTGTGTCATTGCTGTAGCATATAATGAATTTGCATCAACATAAAGTAACCAACTCTTTTCTTTAGTACTATCATAATTAGAAGCCATTTCATTGTTTGCTTTGACATATCTACATGATGCCTGCGTTATTCCTCCACTATTGCAATTTCAAAGAAGTCAAAATGTTCACAGTTTGTTAATAAATCTAATTTAACCTTTGCAAATCTCAAACCTGCAGACCAAGTTAAACCTGGTGCTGTAAGGAAATTGGCAGGATCTAAACCATCATTTTTCTTTGATAAATGCCTAAAATGTTGAAATACATCTGCAAGTAGAAGGACATCCACAGTTAGCTAAATATCGCTGTACTTTCCTAATGTATTTTCTGTGCTTGGATCTATTTTTTCATCAATGCCCAAACCTTCTTAACATGATCATAATCTTGTTCATCTATGTTTGTATCATTTAATGTGCTCTAAAAAATTTTTTAATTGGGGGTAGTGACTTTTCATATAGTCTTGAAAATGAGTCTATATACTCATAGGGTAAGATACCTTTTCTGTTAATAGATTGAATTCATTATCATCCAACATTGAAAAGTATTTTCTTGTTTGTTCTAATGGTTTTCCTGATTTAACAACATTATTTACAAGATCTGCTAAACCTTTTTGCAACATTTGTAAAGAGTCTTTTAAACTAAGTGAGCCGATTTCAATGTTTATATATTTCTCCATGTTATTGGCAATGAATTTTTTATCTAGTTTTTAATCTTGAAACTCTTGTACTAATAAATGTGAATCGTAACCTTTTAAGTTGTGAGTAAATACTGGAAGTTTAAACTTCTTAGGATTAATACTGAGATTTAAATTGCAAGCATTATGTGCGGCACCCCTATACTTTCCTGTTAAATGACAATGATCTACAAATTTATCTCCATCTAAATCTAAATCGCAAATATGACAAACAGTTGCATTCTCAAAATCTTTTTTGTCTTCTTCCTTAAAATTACTATAATCAAACTTTTCATATTTATCAAGAACAGGTTTAATTTCATTTTTTATCGTTTCAACTTCTTCTAACAATTTTTTTAATAGATCTCTAACATTATTTGAACCAGTGAATAATTTAAATGTTCATTTTTTTCATAATCAGTAATAGTATAAGCAGATGAATAAGGAATATGCTTTTGAAAAGTGCCTTGTGGAGTAGTAGGATCTTCTTTATCTGTTTTTCTAACGCTTGTAAGTAAACATTCAAAGTCTGCATAAGCAACATAAGGACACCATAACGTTTTAGCATAATCTCTAAAATAGCATTTATCTCCTTTTTTACTATCTGCGCTTGGCATCCTTATCCTAGATTTACCTTCATTTCCACGTTTGCATGCATCAACATGTGATTCTAGTTTTTCTTTAGAGTAAAATCTACACAAACATCTTTTACAAGTAAGCTGTGTTCCATATCCTTTGCTACTTCTACACAATCCATCGAAGTTTTTAATAATTACATAATGAAAGTTGCTTTTGTTTGGAGTGCTATACAAAAGAAGATCCAAATGCCTCTCTTTCTCTTCATCAACTACTATAAGTGGAGTTAGAATTTTATTATCATATTCGTAAACATTAATAGTTATGTTAAATAATTTAGCTAAATGAGGAATATCAACAGCATTTAATACGTTTGAAGGATAATTTTCCTTAACGTTGAACAAATCTTCTATTCTCTTTAAATGTTGTGAATATTTCTCATGTAATATTTCCTTTAAATCAGCAATAGATTCTGGATGATTATCTCTCCAGTGGAGAAACCTTAAAACACACCATAAAGCACAAAGATTACCAGATTCATTCTTTATATTAATTGTTGATCTCTTCTTTTCTAATCCTTCTGGCATTGGTAAGTAATACCACCAAATTTATGACGAAAACAAGTTTGCATAAATAGCATTAACACCAACTATAATCCAATTAGAACCTCTTTCTAACCATTCCTCTACTTTCTTTTTAAAAGCTGCAAATTGTGTTCTAATTATTCCATCAATATCTGAGACTCTATTTATTTTTGAATTAATTATTCCTGCAAATGGTTGGTAATTATACGCACCACTTTCTGAAGCTAAAATAGGTGAAATAACAAGGGTAATTTGTAAGTCACTCTTGTTTGTAAGTAATTCTTTAATAACTAATTTAAGTTCTGCTCCAATCTTATCATATATTACATCAAAATCAATTACGTTCTCATCTAGTCCAATATATTCATGATCTAAGAATTTACCACCAGAAGATTTTCCTAAAAACCAACCTGTTTCCTGTATCTTCATTAGCCTCCTGGACTCTTTATCGAAAGACCATCTACTTTTTGGCTTAGTGGTTTTCTTAGCAATAGGATTATCTAGTTTTATAGTTGTTGGTGAACGTAGAGTTGCAATCAATGCATCTACACTGTCTTTTGAGAAAGGATATTTTGGAAGAAGACCTGTACGTTTTCTTACCTCTTCTCTAATACGTTTTGCATGATCGCTAAATTTTTCACCCACCCGTCGCATAAAGTTATCAATGTTTTGAGACATGTATATAAAGATAGAAACAATTTATTTAATTGAATATTTAATTAATTGCAATAATATTTTACTCTTATATAGACACATAAAACTATACAACTCTTAGTAGATATAAAATGAAGGGCATGGAGAATAGGGTCTCGAGAATGACGACAGCCATTAAATAAATCGGACGACGAGAAACGATCGAGCGAAGCCAGATTGTTTATCGGAGGACGATTTGTTTAATTGATGACGTCATTCGATCGAGCCCTCGGCTACATGCCATTCATTTTATATCTACTGGGTTCCATTGGACAGTAACACCGGTAGCAGAGAGCGAGTGAATGGAGACTGGGGGTGCAGGTGACCAAAAAATGCTAGCCAGGTACAGACGAGGTGAGAACATCGTATATCTATGGATATCATTTAGGTGGTTAGAGGCAAAAGGCTTTATGCAATTGGACAGATTCATTATTATAATCATTTTTAATAAGTATATAATTTTTATTATTTTATAAAAAGCGTTTGTGTGAATTCAGTGAGGTTGAAATGATCACAAAGTAAATGAAAATATCCGTCATAAATCTGCATCCGTTACCTGCAGCCGCCCATCTTGCCTAGCCTGCATTCCGTTGAGCGACACCTGCATGAAATTTCCTGGATTACATGTGGTAGTTGATACTCCGTGAATCGTTCGCCGATATAAGTTAGTTTTTATCTTACGAAAAATGAATATACCACGAATTTAAATTCATCTGAAGGTACGTGGCTCGATCGGCTGGCTTGTGAAGGCTTTGGTTTCGGTTTCCCGGTGAGGTCGTGCTCGGAGCCGAGCCGCCTGCTGGTTCCAG
Source organism: Cristatella mucedo (assembly GCA_009760855.2). Lineage (NCBI taxonomy): Eukaryota > Metazoa > Bryozoa > Phylactolaemata > Cristatellidae > Cristatella > Cristatella mucedo. The sequence continues at coordinate 11,007,256 of WPIO01000005.1, read as the reverse complement.
CCCGACTGAGTGCGTGTTGCCCGCTCCCGGCCTAGCTCTAATGAAGGTAGAGAAGGACTTGCATTGTGTGGAGCAGCTGGTTTTGTGATGCTAATGTGAGGTCCGAGTACAGAATGAATTGGATGTCTTCGCACGATGCATGGTAACCTGTAGCTGGCTATTTGGCAGGGCCCATTACTGGTGGCTGCAGAAACAACGCAGTAATACTGGCTGTCAATTCGTCGAATGCTAAGCGGAGGCATGTTAACGAAGCCAGATTATGAATGCCATTTTTTATTCACCGTTCCTGAATTTTAACGGCTATGAACCGATATTCTACGGCCAAGGTCGCAGAAAAGCCTAAGCCGTGTAGTGCGCTTTCAATTCTGCTACTGCCGTTGGCCTAGGCTATTGACCCGATTTAAGTACTCGGCCACCGAGTCATCGGCTGCTGTTGAACTCCCCTAACGGCCCATCGCTGTCAAATAGCCTTACCTAGGCTGTGGATACAGACTGGATAAAGATCTTAAGACTGGGCGCTCTTCGTAGCAGCCGTACTGCCGTAGCTACTGGCCTTGGGTATGCACTTTTTACCTTAAGATGGGAAGCTGTTCGTCGCTGCCGCACTCCTGCTGTTGTCGGCATGCATGAGTTCGTGATTGCTTCACCTGCAAGTCATTATCTGCGATATTATAATGGAATCAGGCGTCATCTTTATTCGTCGTGCTTTGGCTGAGACCAGCACCGTTTCGAGCGCCGTGTTTTCAGCCCAGGTCTTAATTGACGTGGAAGCCTGTCACCACGTTTGTAACAACTGTCCAAGCTGCTGGAGCTGGGCTTCAGCTTGGCTTGTATGGCTATCTGTACTAATGGAGTTGCCACTAGTACGTGACGAGTTTTTTTTTTATTTGGATCGCATTTAAAAGTGATCCTGTGTCACGAATGTGCAGTAGGACACAGAGTCATTTCCATGTTAGGCTTCCATCGAGCATCAATGAATTAGATGTGACTGACGCTTAGGCAGGGGCACTAAAATCATTGGGAGCAGAGGTGAATCAGGTAGGAGCTGTTCATCGCAGCACTTCAAAGCTTTCATGGAAGCTATTGCGGCTACTTGTCTAGCCAGACTTTTGTATGTGCTGTCAATTTTAGCGATGCTTTGTATAAATAGCCTCGGACACTGTTTGCTAGCAATTAGCTGTCTCGTCATACCTACCGACTCTTTAACCCAAAACTTGTAGAAATGAGCACGATGTCCAGACTGACTGAGAGGGTTGTTGATCAGGAGATTCACATAATCTCGAGCAGATCACAGCGTCACAGCCGATCTGACGAGAAGCCTACCAGGATCCCCGTCGACATGCTGATGAAACCTCTCTTAGTTTCATCGCTAGATTTAAGTGGATACCGATGGCTTGAGTTAGCAGGAGATTTATCGAAGTTCACCAATGTTACGAAACTGTGTCTTCGTTACTGTGGGTTAAAAGAGCTGCCAGCCAACCTCACTATTCTTTCGAAAGTAAGTGCCAGGTGCTTGTGTTCAATCAGCCAGCGTTCATCATCATTTTCAGTCTGTCCTGACCAAATCGGATGGTGTCCACTTTGGTCGGTCTATGCTGAATGACCAGCAAATGCTTGTGCTACCTGTGCAGTGCCACTCACTGCAGGCTTGGAGTTGTGATGTCGCGTGTTGCTTCTAGTTGTGATAGTTGAGATACAAGAGGTGTTTTAATACAAACAATAATACACTTGAAAAAGCACCCTCAGAGAATTCAATCTCTTTCTAGGTGCTTTACTTTTGATTAAACGGCAAAAATATCTCACATTTCATCTTGAGCTGCATGGCTTCCAGCGTATGCAAGAGAAATTACAGGAATGTTCTGTAAGCTTAAAATATAAGGTGTTTTATTTTGTCAGTGAGTGTCATTTTCTTTCACTCTGAGTGTTGTATCAACTTTGTTGCTTCTAGTGCTGCTTTTGCAGCAAATGTAAAGTGCCTAGAAAGAGATTGAGTTCTCTGAGTGTGCTATATCAAATGTATTATTATTAGTGCCTGTGTCCGGCATGCATTTCTCAACTATTTTGAATGTGTTTTTGGTCAGAATCTACCACATTGGAGTATCATTTTAAAGGCTCCAACAGTTGATTTATGAAATGGCGAAGCTCAGTCTGGCCAGGGCATTTAGTTCAACCTTGACTTCATTCCACAGCATGGCCACTTAGCTTGATAGCAAAGCCACGTGGCAAATCATGCCTAGAGCATACAGGATCTTGTGCTGCTGTTGATGTTGATGGTATTAATATATAGGCTCTAGAGGAATTTTAAATGTACAGCAATAATATCTTGAGGCCACAAGTTCGCAAGGCTGTAGACCACGAGAACAGTGGAGATTAAGTACCAGGTTTCAAAACCTATTGCCAAATCATGCATAGGCTGTATGATGTTTTGCAACTGTTACTGTGTTACAGATGCTACTCTGTCCTATTGTTATTTCTAAAAACCGAGACTCTAATATATTCTAACACATAATGCAGTGGCTATTATGTTATGATAAGGCAATGACTTATATCTCGGCCGAACGATTAACTTGACTTTTAGCTATCATGCCCCTGCCCTCGGTTTTAGTTTTTGACCTGCTAAATTCAAATTCAATGAATAGACCGGCATGCTAATGTTGGTTCTCATATTCCTATTTGGTGATGCTGTAGTGTGACCGGCAACCTGGCTCAGGATTTAGGTGTCCTTTTTGACAGCTACTCAGGGTTTTAAAGCCTTATTAGGAAGACTGCTTCTACAGCTAGCCCCCACATTCCACCCCTGCCCAAGGTCCTTCATATTCGGCTTACCGTCGGCACCAGTTTCAACCTTCTTGGTCCCTCAGGTCTTTCATGATGGACAATGAATTAGCTGATCTAATCCTTTGCCTAAAGGCCGTTGTCAACAGAAGCTTTTGGTCTGCCGGTCTTTGACAGCAGAGCTCACTTCTACTCTTCGTACTCAACGACATGACCTCTGCTGCTGCTGCCGAATGTACTGCTGCCTTTGCAGCTATCCTGAGGTGCTACTACCATGCTATTCACTTCTTCGACTGCCCTTGACTCGTGTATTCTTCGAACTTTCTGTTTGTTGCATGAATTAGAGTTGGGCTTTTTCAAGCAGAGATACTCTACCCAATTCTGCATTCTTAAGTAGGTCGGTACACACTCAGAGCAATGTGGACTCTGTGGAGTGACTAGCTCAAAAACCAGACTAGAACTTATTAGCAAGGTTCGAAGTTATAATATATGAGTTCAGCTGGTCTGCCACGACTCGTTCCAGTGTCTTTGATAGGAACGTTATAAGGGAGACTGGGCGGAAATTTCTCAAGTAGTCTTGGTCTAGTGTTGTTTTCTTGAGTACTGGCCTGACTACAGCCTTTTTGAAAGGTGCTAGGACATGACCTGAGGCTAATGACATATTTAAGATACTAGTTATGCAAATCACCAGCGATCATTGCATCGTAGAAGAAAGACAGTACGAATAGGGTCCAGAGGACTAGTTGTGTTCTTTCATGGGAATATGAATTTCAGGACGAGTGTCTCTAGTGACCTGCTTGAATGTAGACGTTGAGATGCTTCATGGAGTTGAGGGACATATTTTCAGTGGGATGCTGCCGGCTCGACGAATTACTGAAATCCAACCGCAGAACACCACAATCCACCTCAATCCACTCTAATTAGGCTAACAACGACCAAACATAAGCGTTGCCGAGCTCAAATGTTGGGCTACTATTGTAGTACACGTTCGAATTTATCTGTCCCCCAAATTTCATGTAGCTACGTGATCTTATCACGTATGCAAATGAGCTTTGACGTCGGACGCCTCTACCGAAATCCACCGAAATCTATTCTAGTTACCGTCTAATTCACCACAAATCAACTGTGCACAGCTCCAAAACATTTAGAATATAAAACTGTGCTACACGTACAATGTACCCAGTGTATCTAGAAAATTTCGCGTGATTCTGCTCATGAGTTCTCATGAAGTCCAATGAAATAATATTGCAGTGGCCCAGGCCAATACCGAAATCCACCGAAATATACTGCGGTCCAGCACCCAACGAAAGAAATCCTGTTCGGAAAGCTCCTTTTATTGATTGCATATGTCAACACACTCTGCGACAATTGCACTTAAAAATTTTCATTCGCATTGCACGACCGTTCTCGTGCAATGCACTGCAATCAACTGCAGTAGCCCGGGCCAACACCGCAATCCACTTTAAACCACCGAATCCACCGTAGAAAAAAATCGAAATTGATTTCGCCGAGCCCCAGTTTTTATTGCGTAATAAAGTGCACCTTGCTGTGTGCACAACCTGGTAAAATAAGCAAAAGTTGTGCAACTTTGAAGTGTGGCAATTGTCAGCAATTGCCTGAAATGTCCTAGAAAACTACCATAGTACACTTTATTCCACTGCAAATCATCCTCAAATCGCCATCGCGAAGCTCTAATTTACATTACATATAGGACTAGACTCAGTTCAAAGTGCACTCACAGAATTTCGCTCCGTTGTGCACAGGCATTCTCTCTCTCTCGTTAGACGACCATATCAGCTCCACAGTCAAATCTGCCTATTTTCAGCTTCATAACATTGCTAAAATTCGGGCTTGTTTAGATAAGGATACCACGTCCAAGTTGGTCCATGCATTCGTGACATCCCGTCTCGACTTCTGCAACTCACTGCTTACTGGACTACCAGCATGTGTGATCAGGCGATTGCAGCTGGTGCAGAACTCTGCAGCTAGGTTTGTCTGTCGTGAGCGTCACAGTTGCTACAATACACCACTTCTCGCCGACCCGCACTGGCTACCAGTCAGGCAACGGATTGACTTCAAGGCTTTGTCACTCACTTTTAGTCACTTTTAGTCTCACTTTTTCATTTTTACTTTTTCACTTCATTCTTTGGCTCCAGCTTATCTCTCAGATCTACTCCCCCACCAGGCCATGCATAGTTTCCGCCCGACTTGCGTCCTAACATCCCCTGACTTGACCACGTTTAAAAAGAACTGTAAAACACACCTATTTAGGACAGCATTTAGTGGGTCCCTGTGATTCGTCCTTGATGTGCTTATGCGTGCTGACACTCTGCATGCTGCCACTAGCCACACTTGCATGCTGACCCTGTGCATGTCACCCTTAACCGTGTCATTCATTTTGTTTGTTTATCAAGCATGATATTACTCACCATTCAATTGCATTTCTCTTTGTAGCAAATGTAAAGCGCCTAGAGAGAGAGATTAAGTTTTCTGAGGGCGCTTTATCAAGTGCATTAATATTATTATCATTCTCATTCAATAAATGGCAATCGACTGCAACTGGCTTTCCTATACATCAATCCACCTCAATCTGCCGAAATCCTCTGCAATCTGCCACACAGCGACCAGAACGTGTACACAAGAAGCTCTAATAATGATTGCATGCTGCTCTACTCTTTGGTTATTATGTTTTCGCATAACTTCACTATTATTGCCTCGGCCATTCTGCAGCAATGCACTGCAATCGACTGCAACTGTCCGGGCCAGTAGTGAATCCCCCGAAACCCGCCGAAAAACGAACGGAATACGTACCTTTAAGCTCGAATAGTAATTGCACGTTGCACTAATTTTTGGTTATCGTGTAATCCCATAATTTCACTACAATCGCCTCGACCATTCGGCAGCAATGCACTGCAATAAATTGCAATGGCCCGGGCCAATACCCCACTCCACAGGAATGTGCTGCAAAATGCTCTTAAATCGGTTTTGCGATGCTCCAATTTTTAATGCATGTCACAAAGCACACTGGTTAAATTCAACTGAATCATTTTAACCAGTTCCGCTCATACAATCTCGGGCAACGCATGGCAATCTACAGCAACGGCTCCACTCGATGCAGCAATCCACTACAATCTGTGGCAAGTTGACACTAAATTGGCTGCACGAAGTGGTGATTGTCACCGCATTTCGCATTTCTTTGTGCTAAAAGTGAAATCTAAGGACTTTCAAGCTATTTTGTATGTTGATTGTCAACAATGCATGCCCATTGACGGCAATTGCTGGGACTAATACCGGAATCCATGGCGAATCGAGGAGAAATCGGCTGCACCAAGCTCTAATTCTCATTCCATGTAACGTCGCTGCCTGCATGCATACTTTCAACCCTTTCAACCAGCTCTAACCTTCTAATCTTGGGCAGTGCATGGCAATCAATGGAAATGGCACGGGCATATATGGCAATCCATTATAGTCCATCGAAAATCACTGGAAAATGACTGGGCCAAGATAAAATATAGCATACCTGTCACAGCCCACTGTCTTGAAAGTGCAATTCAAAGTGAATTTCAGCCTCGTCTCTACTTTGCTGACGTAGCTACGATGGGTGCCAGTCTCTAATAAGTTATAGAGCAGATGTCTTACTCTGACCTACAAGGCCTGCCACGGCTTAGTCTCATAGTTGAGCAGGTGCACACAGTTTAGCCTTCTCGTTCCCTCAGGTCCTCTTATACATTAGCCGTTATTTTCGCCAGTTTAAAGCCGGTTGGTAATAGGTACTTTTGCACTGCAAGTCGTAGACTTTTACTTGCTGCCCCTATTCTAAGCCACGGACATTTTTCCTGACTGACTGTGAAAGTTACTTTCCAGCGACCATGAGACGCTACTGCCGTGACAGTTACTACATCAGCTGGTCTTCTAACTCAGCTATGCTTCCCTTATTTCTCGTCTTGCCTGAGATATAGTCGATGGGATACCGTCTGTCCTATAAAACTCGCTTAGGTTACGTGTTAGCTGCAGGAACCTTTCCACACACCTCTGCTCTTCTTTTGTGGTTTAATGGAGTTAGAGACACAGACCCATTCTGTTGACGGGAAATGAGGCTGGTGTTTTCGGTCCTAAATGGAGCTATTGCAGTATCGCCTCTGTAGTCTAGTGTAATTGAGTTACTTAATTCCACAGTGTGCTTCCAATAATGCATAGCGTCTTAAGTAACTGCAAATACGCCTGCCTAAAGCTGAACCGATCGGCAAGTTACCATTCCCCGAATGCTGGTTTTGAGATGGCACTGGACAGCCAGCATGTTCAGCATCAGTAGTTTATCCTCGTGGATGTTGCTAGACCTTAGCATTAGGCTCCTGCTGTTGTACGTCAGGAATCAATGTCTCTAGCATCAATGTTACTGTTTCGATGATATGGCTCACTGCACTAAAACTAGCCATGAATATGGTGGGTTACAGTGATTGTAGTTATTAGAATAACAGTCTGCTCCTCAGTTTTCGATCGGTTTTACATGGGACAAAGCCGAGTGCAAAATTAGGTACGATAAAAGTAAGTAATGGTTAATTCGTTAGTTTATTTGTTATCATTAAATCATCGTTATCTAGCTACGTGCCCTTCGCTCGGCCTAACTCAGAAGTGACGAATGCTAATGAGTCTGTAAATCCTAACCGTTGAGCAATATTTTGTTAAATATAAACTTCATTCGACCTTAGTTGTGCTAAATACTTAGATTTATGCGTACAATGGTTTTGAAAAAATACTTTTATAGGCTCACATGAACAATAAATGCTGGCAGAGGCAGATACATTGCTATTCTTCCGAATGAGTGGATACTCTATAGCCAGTACTGATATTTGGTTTCCTTTTACAGTTGGTTAGCTGGGGGAAACACACTCGTTTATCCCTGTCTCTCTCTCTCTCCCTTTCTGAGTGCGTACATGCTAAACGAGGCGAAGTTATTTTAGAAAGAATTGTGAGCCATGCTATTCTGACTTTCACTCATAGTCATGTGTGCTAGCAGACAAAGCTATGTCTACCAACCCAGTATCGCTGTGCAGCACATAAGCTATGCTTATTCAGTGTCAGTATGAGCTTGTGCTTAAGCTTGGTTGTGGCAGAGGTTGTAAAAAGGAGCCCTTTCTCTTAACGGAGGAATGTTTTAGCAGCCTAATTAAGTGTTGTCATTTATCATTTATAATGAGATCTTATTTCAACTTGTTAGCATGTATCATGTGCTTTTCACTCGATTATATATTTGCATTGCACGCCAGAAAAGCCTAATGTCTTTGTCAGATCGTGAGGTTTATTGTAAACTAAGCTTTTCGAGTAAAACTGCTTAGACATACCTCAGTATGCCTGAGAACGAAAACGACTTCTTGCTATTACAGCTTATATGCAGCAAGGTGCAGGCCGGCTTCTAACTTTATGTTGTTCTCCAATTAAGAAGACATCCTAGAATGTTCGGTTTCTAATCAAGATTCGCAGTTCTGGCAGACATTTAAGATGTCGATTGCTGATGATTTTGAGGCTGGGTCTTGCTGTTAATCAGTTGGAACTATCCTCCGCCTTTGTAGAACCGTGTGCTTATTCGCTTCTGGTTCTAAAGCTATTTCTCTATTGATCCCACTAGTATGACACCATTTAGAATCCTTCTTTGGACACATCCATCGGTGTTATGCAACGTCAGTCGCTGAGATACGTGCTAATGTTTTGAGAAAGTCAACCCTGCACAGCTGTCAGGCATATTCAGCACGGTAATATAAACATAATTACTTGCAGGAATGATGATAGAGACGAAAGCCCGAGTACAGCTATGGGTCACACGAATGAAAACATCGTCACCCGTCTTTGGCGATTAATAGGCAAAAGTTAGGGTGTGCACAGTGAAACTAAGTAGACAAAGAGCAGAGCCGGGGGTTACTGGTATTTTGTAGGCCCTTCGGACGATCACTGCTCGTCGGTATCAATGTTGTTCAGTCTTCTACTGAGGTAGTACCCGAACTATTGCAGAAGGTCGCCACTGATTCCCTGGCTAGATGAAAGGTGCTCAAGAAGGTCTTAGTGGGCAAAAGCATCATACCAGTCCCAAAGGCCAAGCGAATCTAGACGTAACCTAAGTCTGCCCTCGTGAGGTTGTTATACATCCTATCCAGAAGTGACTTAATAGAATCAGAATACTAAAATATGACGGTCAGCCTACGCGATAGGTTTGAAGGTATTACTTACAGTTTTTGCTGTTGAGCATCTAGTCCTGCAACTGCTTGTGACTTTTTTTGGCCGTCATGCTGCAAACGGCCGAGGTTGCTGACGCTATTAAAGACCTTTGTTGTATCGTTATTAGTTGATCTAAGAGCAGCCTTTTTGGATTTTACAAGGACTCGAAAAGATTGTGACGACCTATTCAATTTACTGATAAGCAAGACTGCAGGAGTTATGTGAATTGCACGGAAAGAGCACTTAAAGAACTTTCAACAGTGTTGGTTGCCCTCCTTGGTTGGACGAACAAGTTTATGATGAGGCACATATTGTCAGACTTAAAGTAGAAATTTAGGTGCTCCTAGGATTTAGGAGGGAGATGTTAAGTGAATGTTGACATGTACATGCTGCAAGGACTCGAGGGAGAGAGGTGCAGAATAAACGTTACTTTCAGACTCGCGTATTAGTGGGGGTGGAGATATTTTGGTTATTAATGCCTTAGCGATGGACTGTGTAATCTTGCAGGAGTATAGGAACAACCACTGAGTACGTCTTTTCTTTGACTGATCCATAAGGATATATACATATCCTCTCTGGTCAAGGTCCATTGCATCTAGCTGAGCGGCTAAACCATTTCCGACCTGATTTGGCTACCGGTCTTTGATGATGGTTAATATAGTAGGTGCTTTATTTCTTTTCCTACACGATTATCGACATGAGGTTTTGGTCAGTGCTTCCAATACCTTGGAGCTCAGTTCCACAATTTCTATTTAGCAAAGTCAGCTATTGTTATGACGAACGTGATACTTCTTTTCTCGCTGTGCTTAGATGTAGCATCATTTCCACGACTACCCCGTGACACACGTTTACTTTTCATTTTCATACTTTGCATGACGTCATTCGTTCTTTCCTACCACACGTTCGGCAAAATTTGCCCAGGCTGTAGATGAGCTGTAGCAAACTCTTCAAGCTAACAGCCCTCTGATCCTTCTGACTGTATGTAGCTACTGACAGCGATTTGTTGGTTTTTCCGAGACTGAGGGAATTTTTTTCAGGGCTGAATTGAGCTATTCTTTGTATCTTTGTTGGATATTTGTACTTGAGATAGCTTATTCTATACTTAAATGCAACGAAAGCGTAGCTTGCTTGGTAGCTTCAAACCTGTCGGCTTGAAGCTGATGAATCGACGAGTTTCTCGTTACCCGGATGTATCTTTTAAAGATTGAAGAGCAAAGCCAGGAGCCATCTACCAGATTTAGTATTTCCAGAGGACACAAATAGGGACATGCACTTCTTTTGTCTGGGCTAACAGGATCAAGCCCTGCGCATATTTCTCTGCCACTGAGGTTTGGTAGACCTTAGCACCATGCTGGTACAACGTAACGAGCCCACATAAAGGCTCGGGCCTTAAGACTGGTGTGGTTATGGTGTGACTTGGTGACAGCTTCAAATCTGACGGCTCGAAGCTGTTGAATCGGCATGTTTCTGCTGACCCGGATGCATTTTGTAAAGATTGCAAAAATCCAGCACCCGTTCAACCTGGATTTAGTATTACCTGCGGACATAGATTGGGGCACACACTAATTTTGTCTGTGCTACCTTAACTGGATCAGGCTGTGTGCATCGACGAGTTCCTCATCACCCGGATGCATTGTTTTAAGAATTTAAAGATTGCAGAGCAAAGCCAGCGGCCATCCAACTGGATTCAGTATTAATTGAGGACATAGATAGGGACGTGCAGTTATTTTGTCTGGGCTATCTTGACTGGATCACGCTCTGTGAAAATTTCTGTGCCCTTGACCTGTGATAGGTGTTAGCTCCATGCTGATCGAGCGTAGCGAGCCCACATAAAGGCTCCAGCCTTAAGACTCGACTTTTCATGATGTGACTTGGTTGACTGCAATTAGGCACTCACACAGTGTGCTTCCCCGTTTGCAGCAATTAGATTCATCACAAGGGTTAGAAGGAGACACAGCCGGCTGCAAAACTAGGTATGATGAAGCTAAAATTAGCTATGCATTCTGACTTTCCTGTTACACGACGATTTTTTTTCTTTTTAGCATTCTGGCAACCTATGATAATAAAGTTCGTTGATCGTTAAGCTTTCGTTTCTTTCGTCACAGAATAGTAGCTAACGAAACTCTTTGAAAAGAGCCGGAGACTAAATGTCGCTTACATTAGTAGTGTTCAAAGCACCTTTAAGGGGAACTTTGTAGCTGTGCTCAGCCGAGTGACTCGTTTATGTGTGACTCGTGATAGCCTATCGAGTGGCCTCAGAATTTCGACGTGTTATGGATATATGTAGACCTGTCGGTCAGCTGCAGTAATTGTTTCTGATGTCTGACTCATTTGTGATGTCTGTCTACCGTAATTGCATTAGGTTTTCGTAAGCCTATCAGGTGCCTAACTCAAATGTTTACCTCGAAGGAATTAGTCTGATATTCGATGGTTGTTCGTCCACACGAGCCCTTCCATTGTTGTGTACCCACTGGTCAATTTCTTCTCGTCAGGTAGCCCATGCTCAGCTTGTCTCAGTTTTAAAAATTTCAGCTTTGGGCATACTTAGACTTTCCATTTAATGCATTCAGGTATGGCCCTACGTTATATTACCTTCAAGACGAATCAGTAGGTGTTGATGAGTTCCACCTGCACGGCATGCTTTTAACAGTAAGCACATCGTATGTGTTCGGTTAAAGCGCTCGATTCGTCGTCAAGTTTTCTTTGATGCAACCAGGGTTGCTTACAGTATGTTTGTGTGCAATATTTGTCAGTTGCTACTTATGTGTTTGCTGCTTCGCTATTACCGTAGACTTAGATGCCTGGTTGAACTAGATTGTCGGTAACTTCTTTTTCCAGCTAGAGGTGCTCGACGTGAGTAGAAACGAGTTGAAATCGCTTCCAACTTCCATATGCCAGCTGCCTGCCTTGAAACAGCTAATAGCACATAACTGTGGCTTAAGTCAACTGCCTGATGACTTAGGGGACTTGAAGTCGGTAAGCTCAAATGGAATTCTGAAGGATGTTGGTTCGGCAAACTTGTTTTCAAGTGAGGATGCCAATTCTATGCACGTTTTATCAATATCGATATTTTGTTGTTACTACTTCGCTCATGTTGGTAGTGTGTCCGTTTCTGTCGGTCATACATTTTTGAGTGGAACCTTTGGCTTTGCCTGTTGATGAAAAGCTTCATGTGCGGGTTGTTCCAATCTTGATTAAATTCCTAGTAGAAAGAACGTTGATCTGGCTATCATTTTCTATCGCAGTGTATAGAATTGCTGTTGTTAATATGCTAGACCTAAAGCGTATAGCTTTAGCTGTTTGTCTTAGTTTGTCCAACATGCGAAACAGTTACGTCCAACGATGACCTCAGATATCTGTCTAATATGTCCCGTAAGAGCATCTACGGAGCTTTTCTACCCCGAGTCGTAGCCCTGGGGGTTAGGTACGTGCCTTCAACGATTCGTAACGTATGGTTTAGTCCTTCGCTTGGCTATCCCTGATTGCCCACAGATAAGGTGGTGATGGCCTTGAAGAGTCTTCGGCATCTAGATAAATGCTGCTGTAGCATCAGACAACGGTCACCTTTACATCTTGATTGAACGTAATTTTGTAGGTGGCTTTTATCCTTAATAAGATATTAGGCGTGTGGAAAATGCTAATAGGATGCGTTTGGCATAATTATGGCATTTGTTCTAAGCTTACATGTATCGAGTAGAAAGTTATGTGCATTATCTGAGCATTAAGCCTCGTCTTTCAACATGCACCTGTAGACTACCCAGGCTTGCATAGAAGTGTAATATAGGCAGACAATGGAGAAGTTTTCTGTTATGTGTGCATCGCTAGACCTTTGCTCTGAAGTACAAACAGACAGGTGAATAGTGGTAATGAGAATAGTAATGATAATGGTTGTAATACATTTGATAATGCAACCTCAGAGAACTTACTCTGTTTCTCGATGCAATGCACTTGCTTTAAAGGAAGCTAGATCGATTGATTAGTAGTAGCATGGTCAATATGCAACAGGAATATCAACGGTTACTGTTGAAACGCACAGGGTCAGCATGCAAATAAGGTTTACAGGCATGGTGCATAATGTGAGCATGCATAAGCACACAAAGGCTGAATTACACAGACCACTAAAAGCTGTAATATCTAGATGCGATATTGTGTGACTTGATTCGTCCGTTTTACTGTAACTTACAGAGTTTACACGTTGCTTGTGACACTCATTTGTGGTTACGTAGGTAGAGGTGAATGGCAAGCTCATCTTGAACGACCTGAAAAAATTACTACTGCCATTAGAGAGAAGGAAATTAGGCAAAGAACTCTGGTTATATCCACATCACAGCAATGGGGCCCAGGCTTCGACCTTGGCCGATATGAAACACGACTTGACACTAGTTTGCGATCGATCTAGCCTCACACCTTTAGAAAAGCGTAGAGATGCACTTCCTTTGAGCATGAGAGCCCAATGTAGTTTGTAGGTCTTGACGGCTCTGCTGGACTCTCTCTTCGGTACTCTCCTTTGTGCTGCTTTCAAACCTCTATTCGATCCGGGTTAAAGTTGGATGAAATTTGTTACTTTTGGCTGTATCGTATGTCAAGTGATTCAAACAAAGTAAGCAGCTGTGGATTCTCGATACGTTGCCCACGAGTGTTTTGAAAATTATTGGAAGTCCACAGAGCTGTAGTAAAAGTACCCACATACAGGATACTTGCAGTATCCGAGAAATTGTAACCCATCATTGACAAATGTTCACAGGCGTGTGTAAGTACAGTGAATAGCCTGAAGAAGCAGCTTATTTAGACCCATAGTTAGAGCCACAGGAGACTAGCCGACAGAGTGAAGTTTCAGCCGACCTGGTAACTATAAAACGTGTAGTAATGACTTTATTATAGGTTGGGCCCCGTCTTTGGCGGTGGGTGTTGAACTAAAATGACTGCTACATTACCTAAGTATAAGTTTATTAGAATTGTACAGTCGAGTAACAGTCGTATCTGCCCACCTTCAGGCAGCCATTCTCATGCAAACTGTGTGATTTCTTATGGGTACATGGCACGACCGTTGCAATAAAACATTAGGCAGTGTGTGGCTTTACTTGTTACACCCGGGCAACCTAACTAAGAACGCACGAAGACCCAGGTACAGACGTAGCCGTGCCACTGGCTAAGATTACTGTTACAGCAGCTTCTCTAGAAGAAGTTTCAGTTCTTGTGAGTGAGCTGCCAAATCGGTAGTTTGCACAGAGCAAGTCGTCTTCATAGTGTAGCTGGATGAAGTGTGAGGGGAACTGGGTTTGCTAACAGGCGTGACATTAGCTTGAATTTGTTGGGGATTATTGCTAGATCACTATATCGTTGAGTGATATGGCTTTTTTGTGCACGAATGGATTCATGCATAGTTTTTTACGCACACTGATTGCTCTCGTTATCTTAAGTTTGGATCTGCCGTAGTGGGACCACTTTCAGTGCTGATAATTTTATTTATGAATACTCCTTCGTTAAGTACTTTAAGTTTGAAAGGTTGATGCGGATGACATTTTTCTGAGCTAGTCATCACGTTCGAGCCCTGGCTAAGCCAAAGTTGGGTCGATGATCTGTCATGGTAGCTTGGTAACTTGTCCACCGCGATAGTTAGCTTAAACACTAACTTGATCTCTGTTTAGCATGCAGCGAAGTCTAGTATTGTTATGACGAACGTGATACTTCTTTTCTCGCTGTGCTTAGATGTAGCATCATTTCCACGACTACCCCGTGACACACGTTTACTTTTCATTTTCATACTTTGCATGACGTCATTCGTTCTTTCCTACCGCACGTTCGGCAAAATTTGCCCAGGCTGTAGATGAGCTGTAGCAAACTCTTCAAGCTAACAGCCCTCTGATCCTTCTGACTGTATGTAGCTACTGACAGCGATTTGTTGGTTTTTCCGAGACTGAGGGAATTTTTTTCAGGGCTGAATTGAGCTATTCTTTGTATCTCTGTTGGATATTTGTACTTGAGATAGCTTATTCTATACTTAAATGCAACGAAAGCGTAGCTTGCTTGGTAGCTTCAAACCTGTCGGCTTGAAGCTGATGAATCGACGAGTTTCTCGTTACCCGGATGTATCTTTTAAAGATTGAAGAGCAAAGCCAGCAGCCATCTACCAGATTTAGTATTTCCAGAGGACACAAATAGGGACATGCACTTCTTTTGTCTGGGCTAACAGGATCAAGCCCTGCGCATATTTCTCTGCCACTGAGGTTTGGTAGACCTTAGCACCATGCTGGTACAACGTAACGAGCCCACATAAAGGCTCGGGCCTTAAGACTGGTGTGGTTATGGTGTGACTTGGTGACAGCTTCAAATCTGTCGGCTCGAAGCTGTTGAGTCGGCATGTTTCTGCTGACCCGGATGCATTTTGTAAAGATTGCAAAAATCCAGCACCCGTTCAACCTGGATTTAGTATTACCTGCGGACATAGATTGGGGCACACACTAATTTTGTCTGTGCTACCTTAACTGGATCAGGCTGTGTGCATCGACGAGTTCCTCATCACCCGGATGCATTGTTTTAAGAATTTAAAGATTGCAGAGCAAAGCCAGCGGCCATCCAACTGGATTCAGTATTAATTGAGGACATAGATAGGGACGTGCAGTTATTTTGTCTGGGCTATCTTGACTGGATCACGCTCTGTGAAAATTTCTGTGCCCTTGACCTGTGATAGGTGTTAGCTCCATGCTGATCGAGCGTAGCGAGCCCACATAAAGGCTCGAGCCTTAAGACTCGACTTTTCACGATGTGACTTGGTTGACTGCAATTAGGCACTCACACAGTGTGCTACCCGGTTTGCAGCTATATGATTCATCACAAGGGTTAGAAGGACACACAGCCGGCTGCAAAACTAGGTATGATGAAGCTAAAATTAGCTATGCATTCTGACTTTCCTGTTACACGACGATTTTTCTTTTTAGCATTCTGGCAACCTATGATAATAAAGTTCGTTGATTGTTAAGCTTTTGTTTCTTTCGTCACAGAATAGTAGCTAACGAAACTCTTTGAAAAGAGCCGGAGACTAAATGTCGCTTACATTAGTAGTGTTCAAAGCACCTTTAAGGGGAACTTTGTAGCTGTGCTCAGCCGAGTGACTCGTTTATGTGTTACTCGTGATAGCCTATCGAGTGGCCTCAGAATTTCGATGTGTTATGGATATATGTAGACCTGTCGGTCAGCTGCAGTAATTGTTTCTGATGTCTGACTCATTTGTGATGTCTGTCTACCGTAATCGCATTAGGTTTTCGTAAGCCTCTCAGGTGCCTAACTCAAATGTTTACCTCGAAGGAATTAGTCTGATATTCGATGTTGTTCGTGCACACGAGCCCTTCCATTGTTGTGTACCCACTGGTCAATTTCTTCTCGTCAGGTAGCCCACGCTCAGCTTGTCTCAGTTTTAAGAATTTCAGCTTTGGGCATACTTTGACTTTCCATTGAATGCATTCTGGTATGGCCCTACGTTATATTACCTTCAAGACGAATCAGTAGGTGTTGATGAGTTCCACCTGCACGGCATGCTTTTAACAGTAAGCACGTCGTATGTGTTTGGTTAAAGCGTTCGATTCGTCGTCAAGTTTTCTGTGATGCAACCAGGGTTGCTTACAGTATGTTTGTGTGCAATATTTGTCAGTTGCTACTTATGTGTTTGCTGCTTCGCTATTACTGTAGACTTAGATGCCTGGTTGAACTAGATTGTCGGTAACTTCTTTTTCCAGCTAGAGGTGCTCGACGTGAGTGGAAACAAGTTGCAATGGCTTCCAACTTCCATATGCAAGCTGCGTACCTTGAAACAGCTGAAAGCACAATACTGTCGCTTACGTCAACTGCCTAAAGACTTACGGGACTTGAAGTTGGTAAGCTCGAATGGCATTCGGAAGTATGCTGGTTTGGCAAACTTGTTTTCCCGTGAGGATGCCAATTCTATGCACGTTTTATCAATATCGATATTTTGTTGTTACTTTTGCTCTCATGTTGGTAGTGTGTCCGTTTCTGTCGGTCATACATTTTTGAGTGGAACCTTTGGCTTTGCCTGTTGATGAAAAGCTTCATGTGTGGGTTGTTCCAATCTTGATTAAATTCCTAGTAGAAAGAACGTTGATCTGGCTATCATTTTCTATCGCAGTGTATAGAATTGCTGTTGTTAATATGCTAGACCTAAAGCGTATAGCTTTAGCTGTTTGTCTTAGTTTGTCCAACATGCGAAACAGATACGTCCAACGATGACCTCAGATATCTGTCTAATATGTCCCGTAAGAGCATCTACGGAGCTGTTCTACCTGGAGTCATAGCCCTGGGGCTTAGGTACGTGCCTTCAACGATTCGTAACGTATGGTTTAGTCCTTCGCTGGGCTATTCTTGATTGCCCACAGATTAAGGTGGTGATGGCCTTGAAGAGTCTTCGGCATCTAGATAAATGCTGCTGTAGCATCAGACAACGGTCACCTTTACATCTTGATTGAACTTAATTTTGTAGGTGGCATTTGTTCTTAATAAGATATGAGGCATGTGGCAAATGCTAATAGGATGCGTTTGGCATAATTATGGCATTCGTTCTAAGCTTACATGTATCGATTAGAAAGTTATGTACATTATCTGAGCATTAAGCCTCGACTTTTAACATGCACCTGTTGACTCCCTAGGGTCGCACAGATATATTATATAGGATGATACTTGAGACGTTTGCTGTTTTGTTAGCCTTGCTAGACCTTTGCTCTGTATTACAAACAGACAGGTGAATAGTGGTAATAATAATAGTAATGATAATGGTTGTAATACATGAGATAATGCAACCTCAGAGAACTTACTCTGTTTCTGGATGCAATACAATTGCTGCAAAGGAAGCTAGATCGATTGATTAGTAGTAGCATGGTCAATATGCAACAGGAATATCAACGGTTAGGGTTGAAACGCACAGGGTCAGCATGCAAATATGGTTTACAGGCATGGTGCATAATGTGAGCATGCATAAGCACACAAAGGCTGAATTACACAGACCACTAAAAGCTGTAATATCTAGATGCGATATTGTGTGACTTGATTCGTCCGTTTTACTGTAACTTACAGAGTTTACACGTTGCTTGCGACACTCATTTGTGGTTATGTAGTTAGAGGTGAATTGCATTCTCATCTTGAACGACCTGAAAAACTTACTACTGCCGTTAGAGAGAAGGAAATTAGGCAAAGAAGTCTGGTTATATCCACATCACAGCATTTGGGCCCAGGCTTCGACCTTGGCCGATATGAAACACGACTTGACACTAGTTTGCGATCGATTTAGCCTCACACCTTTAGAAAAGCGTAGAGATGCACTTCCTTTGAGCATGAGAGCCCAATGTAGTTTGTAGGTCTTGACAGCTCTGCTGGACTCTCTCTTCGGTTATCTCCTTTGTGCTGCTTTCAAACCTCTATTCGATCCGGGTTAAAGTTGGATGAAATTTGTTACTTTGGGCTGTATCGTATGTCAAGTGATTCAAACAAAGTAAGCAGCTGTGGATTCTCGATACGTTGCCCACGAGTGTTTTGAAAATTATTGGAAGTCCACAGAGCTGTAGTAAAAGTACCTACATACAGGATACTTGCAGTATCCGAGAAATTCTAACCCATCATTGACAAATGTTCACAGGCGTGTGTAAGTACAGTGAATAGCCTGAAGAAGCAGCTTATTTAGACCCATAGTTAGAGCCACAGGAGACTAGCCGCAGCGAAGTCTAGTATTGTTATGACGAACGTGATACTTCTTTTCTCGCTGTGCTTAGATGTAGCATCATTTCCACGACTACCCCGTGACACACGTTTACTTTTCATTTTCATACTTTGCATGACGTCATTCGTTCTTTCCTACGGCACGTTCGGCAAAATTTGCCCAGGCTGTAGATGAGCTGTAGCAAACTCTTCAAGCTAACAGCCCTCTGATCCTTCTGACTGTATGTAGCTACTGACAGCGATTTGTTGGTTTTTCCGAGACTGAGGGAATTTTTTTCAGGGCTGAATTGAGCTATTCTTTGTATCTCTGTTGGATATTTGTACTTGAGATAGCTTATTCTATACTTAAATGCAACGAAAGCGTAGCTTGCTTGGTAGCTTCAAACCTGTCGGCTTGAAGCTGATGAATCGACGAGTTTCTCGTTACCCGGATGTATCTTTTAAAGATTGAAGAGCAAAGCCAGCAGCCATCTACCAGATTTAGTATTTCCAGAGGACACAAATAGGGACATGCACTTCTTTTGTCTGGGCTAACAGGATCAAGCCCTGCGCATATTTCTCTGCCACTGAGGTTTGGTAGACCTTAGCACCATGCTGGTACAACGTAACGAGCCCACATAAAGGCTCGGGCCTTAAGACTGGTGTGGTTATGGTGTGACTTGGTGACAGCTTCAAATCTGTCGGCTTGAAGCTGTTGAATCGGCATGTTTCTGCTGACCCGGATGCATTTTGTAAAGATTGCAAAAATCCAGCACTCGTTCAACCTGGATTAAGTATTACCTGCGGACATAGATTGGGGCACACACTAATTTTGTCTGTGCTACCTTAACTGGATCAGGCTGTGTGCATCGACGAGTTCCTCATCACCCGGATGCATTGTTTTAAGAATTTATAGATTGCAGAGCCAAGCCAGCGGCCATCCAACTGGATTCAGTATTAATTGAGGACATAGATAGGGACGTGCAGTTATTTTGTCTGGGCTGTTATTTTGTCTGGGCTATCTTGACTGGATCACGCTCTGTGAAAATTTCTGTGCCCTTGACCTGTGATAGGTGTTAGCTCCATGCTGATCGAGCGTAGCGAGCCCACATAAAGGCTCGAGCCTTAAGACTCGACTTTTCATGATGTGACTTGGTTGACTGCAATTAGGCACTCACACAGTGTGCTACCCGGTTTGCAGCAATTAGATTCATCACAAGGGTTAGAAGGAGACACAGCCGGCTGCAAAACTAGGTATGATGAAGCTAAAATTAGCTATGCATTCTGACTTTCCTGTTACACGACGATTTTTCTTTTTAGCATTCTGGCAACCTATGATAATAAAGTTCGTTGATTGTTAAGCTTTTGTTTCTTTCGTCACAGAATAGTAGCTAACGAAACTCTTTGAAAAGAGCCGGAGACTAAATGTCGCTTACATTAGTAGTGTTCAAAGCACCTTTAAGGGGAACTTTGTAGCTGTGCTCAGCCGAGTGACTCGTTTTTGTGTGACTCGCGATAGCCTATCGAGTGGCCTCAGAATTTCGATGTGTTATGGATATATGTAGACCTGTCGGTAAGCTGCAGTAATTGTTTCTGATGTCTGACTCATTTGTGATGTCCGTCTACCGTAATCGCATTAGGTTTTCGTAAGCCTCTCAGGTGCCTAACTCAAATGTTTACCTCGAAGGAATTAGTCTGATATTCGATGGTTGTTCGTGCGAACGAGCCCTTCCATTGTTGTGTACCCACTGGTCAATTTCTTCTCGTCAGGTAGCCCATGCTCAGCTTGTCTCAGTTTTAAGAATTTCAGCTTTGGGCATACTTAGACTTCCCATTGAATGCATTCTGGTATGGCCCTACGTTATATTACCTTCAAGACGAATCAGTAGGTGTTGATGAGTTCCACCTGCACGGCATGCTTGTAACAGTAAGCACATCGTATGTGTTCGGTTAAAGCGCTCGATTCGTCGTCAAGTTTTCTTTGATGCAACCAGGGTTGCTTACAGTATGTTTGTGTGCAATATTTGTCAGTTGCTACTTATGTGTTTGCTGCTTCGCTATTACCGTAGACTTAGATGCCTGGTTGAACTAGATTGTCGGTAACTTCTTTTTGCAGCTAGAGGTGCTCGACGTGAGTGGAAACGAGTTGAAATCGCTTCCAACTTCCATATGCCAGCTGCCTGCCTTGAAACAGCTAATAGCACGGTTCTGTCGCTTATGTCAACTGCCCGATGACTTAAGGGACTTAAAGTCGGTAAGCTCGAATGGAATTCTGAAGGATGTTGGTTTGGCAAACTGGTTTTCGCTTGAGGATGCCGATGCTATGCACGTTTTATCAATATCGATATTTTGTTGTTACTTTTGCGCTCATGTTGGTAGTGTGTCCGTTTCTGTCGGTCATACATTTTTGAGTGGAACCTTTGGCTTTGCCTGTTGATGAAAAGCTTCATGTGCGGGTTGTTCCAATCTTGATTAAATTCCTAGTAGAAAGAACGTTGATCTGGCTATCATTTTCTATCGCAGTGTATAGAATTGCTGTTGGTTATTGGCTAGACCTAAAGCGTATAGCTTTAGCTGTTTGTCTTAGTTTGTCCAACATGCGAAACAGATACGTCCAACGATGACCTCAGATATCTGTCTAATATGTCCCGTAAGAGCATCTACGGAGCTTTTCTACCCCGAGTCGTAGCCCTGGGGGTTAGGTACGTGCCTTCAACGATTCGTAACGTATGGTTTAGTCCTTCGCTTGGCTATCCCTGATTGCCCACAGATAAGGTGGTGATGGCCTTGAAGAGTCTTCGGCATCTAGATAAATGCTGCTGTAGCATCAGACAACGGTCACCTTTACATCTTGATTGAACGTAATTTTGTAGGTGGCTTTTATCCTTAATAAGATATGAGGCGTGTGGAAAATGCTAATAGGATGCGTTTAGCATAATTGTGGCATTTGTTCTAAGCTTACATGTATCGAGTAGAAAGTTATGTGCATTATCTGAGCATTAAGCCTCGGCTTTCAACATGCACCTGTAGACTACCCAGGCTTGCATAGAAGTGTAATATAGGCAGACAATGGAGAAGTTTTCTGTTATGTGTGCATCGCTAGACCTTTGCTCTGTAGTACAAACAGACAGGTGAATAGTGGTAATGATAATGGTTGTAATACATTTGATAATGCAACCTCAGAGAACTTACTCTGTTTCTCGATGCAATGCAATTGCTTCAAAGGAAGCTAGATCGATTGATTAGTAGTAGCATGGTCAATATGCAACAGGAATATCAACGGTTAGGGTTGAAACGCACAGGGTCAGCATGCAAATAAGGTTTACAGGCATGGTGCATAATGTGAGCATGCATAAGCACACAAAGGCTGAATTACACAGACCACTAAAAGCTGTAATATCTAGATGCGATATTGTGTGACTTGATTCGTCCGTTTTACTGTAACTTACAGAGTTTACACGTTGCTTGTGACACTCATTTGTGGTTACGTAGGTAGAGGTGAATGGCAAGCTCATCTTGAACGACCTGAAAAAATTACTACTGCCATTAGAGAGAAGGGAATTAGGCGAAGAACTCTGGTTATATCCACATCACAGCAATCGGGCCCAGGCTTCGACCTTGGCCGATATGAAACACGACTTGACACTAGTTTGCGATCGATTTAGCCTCACACCTTTAGAAAAGCGTAGAGATGCACTTCCTTTGAGCATGAGAGCCCAATGTAGTTTGTAGGTCTTGACAGCTCTGCTGGACTCTCTCTTCGGTACTCTCCTTTGTGCTGCTTTCAAACCTCTATTCGATCCGGGTTAAAGTTGGATGAAATTTGTTACTTTGGGCTGTATCGTATGTCAAGTGATTCAAACAAAGTAAGCAGCTGTGGATTCTCGATACGTTGCCCACGAGTGTTTTGAAAATTATTGGAAGTCCACAGAGCTGTAGTAAAAGTACCCACATACAGGATACTTGCAGTATCCGAGAAATTGTAACCCATCATTGACAAATGTTCACAGGCGTGTGTAAGTACAGTGAATAGCCTGAAGAAGCAGCTTATTTAGACCCATAGTTAGAGCCACAGGAGACTAGCCGACAGAGTGAAGTTTCAGCCGACCTGGTAACTATAAAACGTGTAGTAATGACTTTATTATAGGTTGGGCCCCGTCTTTGGCGGTGGGTGTTGAACTAAAATGACTGCTACATTACCTAAGTATAAGTTTATTAGAATTGTACAGTCGAGTAACAGTCGTATCTGCCCACCTTCAGGCAGCCATTCGCATGCAAACTGTGTGATTTCTTATGGGTACATGGCACGACCGTTGCAATAAAACATTAGGCAGTGTGTGGCTTTACTTGTTACACCCGGGCAACCTAACTAAGAACGCACGAAGACCCAGGTACAGACGTAGCCGTGCCACTGGCTAAGATTACTGTTACAGCAGCTTCTCTAGAAGAAGTTTCAGTTCTTGTGAGTGAGCTGCCAAATCGGTAGTTTGCACAGAGCAAGTCGTCTTCATAGTGTAGCTGGATGAAGTGTGAGGGGAACTGGGTTTGCTAACAGGCGTGACATTGGCTTGAATTTGTTGGGGAATATTGCTAGATCACTATATCGTTTAGTGATACGGCTTTTTTGTGCACGAATGGATTCATGCATAGTTTCTTACGCTAACTGATTGCTCTCGTTATCTTAAGTTTGGATCTGCCGTAGTGGGACCACTTTCAGTGCTGATAATTTTATTTATGAATACTCCTTGGTTAAGTACTTTAAGTTTGAAAGGTTGATGCGGATGACATGTTTCTGAGCTAGTCATCACGTTCGAGCCCTGGCTAAGCCAAAGTTGGGTCGATGATCTGTCATGGTAGCTTGGTAACTTGTCCACCGCGATAGTTAGCTTAAACACTAACTTGATCTCTGGGTACGTCTGGGATGGGTTTCTGCTTTTCTGGATTTTCGTTTCCGCACCGATTAGAGTGAGAAGTCACCCAGCCCGTTCAGGTGGTGATGAATACAGCTTCAAATGTAGCCAATAAATGGAAGCATTTCTGCCATGTTTCTACTTTGCTAACTGAGCTTAGATGGGTGCCAGTCTCTAACCAGTTAACGGGCTAAGTAAGCTCTTACTCTGCGGCACAAGGCCTGCCATGGGTTAGCCTCATAGTTGAGCGGCTGCACATAGTTTAGCCTTCTCGTGCCCTCAGGTCCTCGTATGCATTATCCGTTATTTTCGTCAGTTTGAAGCCGGTTGGTAATAGTTACTTTTGCACTGCAAGTCCTAGGCTAGTAGTCGCTCCGAAATTCCTAGCCAGCACCATTTTTCCTGACTCTGACTGTGAAACTTACTTTCTAGCGACCATGACATGCTACTGCCGTGACAGTAACTACCTCAGCTGGCCTTCTGACTCAGCCATGCTTCTCTTATTTCTCGTCTTGCCTGAGATGTAGTCGACGGGATACCGCCTGTCCTTTAAAAGTCGCTTAGGCAACGTGTTCGCTGCAGGAACCTTTCTATAGTAACATCGGCTTCGTTTTCGTGGTTTAGTGGAGTTAGAGACACAGATCCATTCTGTTGACGGAAGATGAGGCTGGTGTTTTCGGTGCTAAATTTGAGCTGTTTCGCTAACGCGTCTGTGGTGTATTCTCATTAATATCCTTAATTCCACATTGTGCATCTATTGATGCACAGGTTTTGAAATAACTGCAAATAGGCTCATCCGAAACTGAAGCAATCTACAAATTACTACTCCCCGAATGCATCTGTAGAGAGGGTACTGGATAGGCAGTGACTTACTCCCTGCCTTGTTCAGCATCATTGGTTTATCCTCGTGGATGTTGCTAGACCTTAGCATTAAGCTCTTGCTGTTGTACGTCAGGAATCAATGTCTCTAGCATCAATGTTGCTGTTAAAATGATATGGCTCATTGCTCAAAAACTAGCCATGAATATGGTGGGTTACAGTGATTGCAGTTATTAGAATAACAGTCTGCTCCTCAGTTTTCGATCGGTTTTACATGGGACAAAGCCGAGTGCAAAATTAGGTACGATGAAGGTAAATAATGGTTAATTCGTTAGTTTATTTGTTATCATTAAATGATCGTTATCTAGCTACGTGCCCTTCGCTCGGCATAACTCAGAAGTGACGAATGCTAATGAGGTAGGTTTCTGATTCCTAACCGTTGAACAATTGTTTTTAAACGCAAACTTCATTCGACCTTAGTTGTGCTAAATACTTAGATTTATGCGTACAATGGTTTTGAAAAAATACTTTAATAGGCTCACATGAACAATAAATGCTGGCAGAGGCAGATACATTGCTATTCTTCCGAATGAGTGGATACTGTGTAGCCAGTACTGATATTTGGTTTCCTTTTACAGTTGGTTAGCTGGGGGAAACGCACTCGTTTATCCCTGTCTCTCTCTCTCTCCCTTTCTGAGTGCGTACATGCTAAACGAGGCGAAGTTATTTTAGAAAGAATTGTGAGCCATGCTATTCTGACTTTCACTCATAGTCATGTGTGCTAGCAGACAAAGCTATGTCTACCAACCCAGTATCGCTGTGCAGCACATAAGCTATGCTTATTCAGTGTCAGTATGAGCTTGTGCTTAAGCTTGGTTGTGGCAGAGGTTGTAAAAAGGAGCCCTTTCTCTTAACGGAGGAATGTTTTAGCAGCCTAATTAAGTGTTGTCATTTATCATTTATAATGAGATCTTATTTCAACTTGTTAGCATGTATCATGTGCTTTTCACTCGATTATATATTTGCATTGCACGCCAGGAAAGCCTAATGTCTTTGTCAGATCGTGAGGTTTATCGTAAACTAAGCTTTTCGATTAAAACTGCTTAGACATACCTCAGTATGCCTGAGAACGAAAACGACTTCTTGCTATTACAGCTTATATGCAGCAAGGTGCAGGCCGGCTTCTAACTTTATGTTGTTCTCCAATTAAGAAGACATCCTAGAATGTTCGGTTTCTAATCAAGATTCGCAGTTCTGGCAGACATTTAAGATGTCGATTGCTGATGATTTTGAGGCTGGGTCTTGCTGTTAATCAGTTGGAACTATCCTCCGCCTTTGTAGAACCGTGTGCTTATTCGCTTCTGGTTCTAAAGCTATTTCTCTATTGATCCCACTAGTATGACACCATTTAGAATCCTTCTTTGGACACATCCATCGGTGTTATGCAACGTCAGTCGCTGAGATACGTGCTAATGTTTTGAGAAAGTCAACCCTGCACAGCTGTCAGGCATATTCAGCACGGTAATATAAACATAATTACTTGCAGGAATGATGATAGAGACGAAAGCCCGAGTACAGCTATGGGTCACACGAATGAAAACATCGTCACCTGTCTTTGGCGATTAATAGGCAAAAGTTAGGGTGTGCACAGTGAAACTAAGTAGACAAAGAGCAGAGCCGGGGGTTACTGGTATTTTGTAGGCCCTTCGGACGATCACTGCTCGTCGGTATCAATGTTGTTCAGTCTTCTACTGAGGTAGTACCCGAACTATTGCAGAAGGTCGCCACTGATTCCCTGGCTAGATGAAAGGTGCTCAAGAAGGTCTTAGTGGGCAAAAGCATCATACCAGTCCCAAAGGCCAAGCGAATCTAGACGTTACCTAAGTCTGCCCTCGTGAGGTTGTTATACATCCTATGCAGTACTGACTTAATAGAACAAGAATACTAAAATAGGACTGTCAACCTACGCGATTAGTTTGAAGGTATAACTTACGGTTTTTGCTGTTAAGCATCTAGTCCTGCAACTGCTTGTGACTTTTTTGGCCGTCACGCTGCAAACGGCCGAGGTTGCTGACGCTATTAAAGACCTTTGTTGTATCGTTATTAGTTGATCTAAGAGCAGCTTTTTTGGATTTTAGAAGGACTCGAAAAGATTGTGAGGACTCATTTAATTTACTGATAAGCAAGACTGCAGGAGTTATGTGAATTGCACGGAAAGAGCACTTAAAGAACTTTCAACAGTGTTGGTTGCCCTCTTTGGTTGGACGAACAAGTTTATGATGAGGCACATATTGTCAGACTTAAAGTAGAAATTTAGGTGCTGCTAGGATTTAGGAGGGAGATGTTAAGTGAATGTTGACATGTAGATGCTGCAAGGACTCGAGGGAGAGAGGTGCAGAATAAACGTTACTCTTAGAGACGAGTCCTAATGGGGGCGGAGATATTTTGGCTATTCATGCCTCAGCGATGGACTCTGTAATCTAGCCGGTATATAGTAACAGCCACAGAATACGTCTTTTCTTTGACTGATCTATAAGGCCCTCTCTGGTCAAGGTCCATTGCATCTAGCTGAGCGGCTAAACCATTTCCGACCTGATTTGGCTACCGGTCTTTGATGATGGTTAATATAGTAGGTGCTTTATTTCTTTTCCTACACGATTATCGACATGAGGTTTTGGTCAGTGCTTCCAATACCTTGGAGCTCAGTTCCACGATTCCTATTTAGCGAAGTCTAGTATTGTTATGACCGAGATACTTCTTTTCTCGCTGTGCTTAGATGTAGCATCATTTCCACGACTACCGCGTGACACACGTTTACTTTTCATTTTCATACTTTGCATGACGTCATTCGTTCTTTCCTACGGCACGTTCGGCAAAATTTGCCCAGGCTGTAGATGAGCTGTAGCAAACTCTTCAAGCTAACA
Organism: Cristatella mucedo; assembly: GCA_009760855.2. Lineage (NCBI taxonomy): Eukaryota > Metazoa > Bryozoa > Phylactolaemata > Cristatellidae > Cristatella > Cristatella mucedo. Next base: position 10,979,919 of record WPIO01000005.1, on the reverse strand, counting down.
GCCCTCTGATCCTTCTGACTGTATGTAGCTACTGACAGCGATTTGTTGGTTTTTCCGAGACTGAGGGAATTTTTTTCAGGGCTGAATTGAGCTATTCTTTGTATCTCTGTTGGATATTTGTACTTGAGATAGCTTATTCTATACTTAAATGCAACGAAAGCGTAGCTTGCTTGGTAGCTTCAAACCTGTCGGCTTGAAGCTGATGAATCGACGAGTTTCTCGTTACCCGGATGTATCTTTTAAAGATTGAAGAGCAAAGCCAGCAGCCATCTACCAGATTTAGTATTTCCAGAGGACACAAATAGGGACATGCACTTCTTTTGTCTGGGCTAACAGGATCAAGCCCTGCGCATATTTCTCTGCCACTGAGGTTTGGTAGACCTTAGCACCATGCTGGTACAACGTAACGAGCCCACATAAAGGCTCGGGCCTTAAGACTGGTGTGGTTATGGTGTGACTTGGTGACAGCTTCAAATCTGTCGGCTTGAAGCTGTTGAATCGGCATGTTTCTGCTGACCCGGATGCATTTTGTAAAGATTGCAAAAATCCAGCACTCGTTCAACCTGGATTAAGTATTACCTGCGGACATAGATTGGGGCACACACTAATTTTGTCTGTGCTACCTTAACTGGATCAGGCTGTGTGCATCGACGAGTTCCTCATCACCCGGATGCATTGTTTTAAGAATTTAAAGATTGCAGAGCAAAGCCAGCGGCCATCCAACTGGATTCAGTATTAATTGAGGACATAGATAGGGACGTGCAGTTATTTTGTCTGGGCTGTTATTTTGTCTGGGCTATCTTGACTGGATCACGCTCTGTGAAAATTTCTGTGCCCTTGACCTGTGATAGGTGTTAGCTCCATGCTGATCGAGCGTAGCGAGCCCACATAAAGGCTCGAGCCTTAAGACTCGACTTTTCATGATGTGACTTGGTTGACTGCAATTAGGCACTCACACAGTGTGCTACCCGGTTTGCAGCTATATGATTCATCACAAGGGTTAGAAGGAGACACAGCCGGCTTAAAAACAAGGTATGATGTAGCAAAAATTAGCTGTGCATTCTGTCTTTTCCTGTTACACGACGATTTTTCTTTTTAGCATTCTGGCAACCTATGATAATAAAGTTCGTTGATCGTTAAGCTTTCGTTTCTTTCTTCACAGAATAGTAGCTAACGAAACTCTTTGAAAAGAGCCGGAGACTAAATGTCGCTTACATTAGTAGTGTTCAAAGCACCTTTAAGGGGAACTTTGTAGCTGTGCTCAGCCGAGTGACTCGTTTATGTGTTACTCGTGATAGCCTATCGAGTGGCCTCAGAATTTCGATGTGTTATGGATATATGTAGACCTGTCGGTCAGCTGCAGTAATTGTTTCTGATGTCTGACTCATTTGTGATGTCTGTCTACCGTAATCGCATTAGGTTTTCGTAAGCCTCTCAGGTGCCTAACTCAAATGTTTACCTCGAAGGAATTAGTCTGATATTCGATGGTTGTTCGTGCGAACGAGCCCTTCCATTGTTGTGTACCCACTGGTCAATTTCTTCTCGTCAGGTAGCCCATGCTCAGCTTGTCTCAGTTTTAAGAATTTCAGCTTTGGGCATACTTAGACTTCCCATTGAATGCATTCTGGTATGGCCCTACGTTATATTACCTTCAAGACGAATCAGTAGGTGTTGATGAGTTCCACCTGCACGGCATGCTTTTAACAGTAAGCACATCGTATGTGTTCGGTTAAAGCGCTCGATTCGTCGTCAAGTTTTCTGTGATGCAACCAGGGTTGCTTACAGTATGTTTGTGTGCAATATTTGTCAGTTGCTACTTATGTGTTTGCTGCTTCGCTATTACCGTAGACTTAGATGCCTGGTTGAACTAGATTGTCGGTAACTTCTTTTTGCAGCTAGAGGTGCTCGACGTGAGTGGAAACGAGTTGAAATTGCTTCCAACTTCCATATGCCAGCTGCCTGCCTTGAAACAGCTAATAGCATTGCATTGTGGCTTGTGTCAACTGCCCAATGACTTAAGGGACTTAAAGTCGGTAAGCTCGAATGGAATTCTGAAGGATGTTGGTTTGGCAAACTGGTTTTCGCTTGAGGATGCCGATGCTATGCACGTTTTATCAATATCGATATTTTGTTGTTACTTTTGCGCTCATGTTGGTAGTGTGTCCGTTTCTGTCGGTCATACATTTTTGAGTGGAACCTTTGGCTTTGCCTGTTGATGAAAAGCTTCATGTGCGGGTTGTTCCAATCTTGATTAAATTCCTAGTAGAAAGAACGTTGATCTGGCTATCATTTTCTATCGCAGTGTATAGAATTGCTGTTGGTTATTGGCTAGACCTAAAGCGTATAGCTTTAGCTGTTTGTCTTTAGTTTGTCCAACATGCGAAACAGATACGTCCAACGATGACCTCAGATATCTGTCTAATATGTCCCGTAAGAGCATCTACGGAGCTTTTCTACCCCGAGTCGTAGCCCTGGGGGTTAGGTACGTGCCTTCAACGATTCGTAACGTATGGTTTAGTCCTTCGCTTGGCTATCCCTGATTGCCCACAGATAAGGTGGTGATGGCCTTGAAGAGTCTTCGGCATCTAGATAAATGCTGCTGTAGCATCAGACAACGGTCACCTTTACATCTTGATTGAACGTAATTTTGTAGGTGGCTTTTATCCTTAATAAGATATGAGGCGTGTGGAAAATGCTAATAGGATGCGTTTAGCATAATTGTGGCATTTGTTCTAAGCTTACATGTATCGAGTAGAAAGTTATGTGCATTATCTGAGCATTAAGCCTCGGCTTTCAACATGCACCTGTAGACTACCCAGGCTTGCATAGAAGTGTAATATAGGCAGACAATGGAGAAGTTTTCTGTTATGTGTGCATCGCTAGACCTTTGCTCTGTAGTACAAACAGACAGGTGAATAGTGGTAATGATAATGGATAATGTCGTAATACATTTGATAATGCAACCTCAGAGAACTTACTCTGTTTCTCGATGCAATGCAATTGCTTCAAAGGAAGCTAGATCGATTGATTAGTAGTAGCATGGTCAATATGCAACAGGAATATCAACGGTTAGGGTTGAAACGCACAGGGTCAGCATGCAAATAAGGTTTACAGGCATGGTGCATAATGTGAGCATGCATAAGCACACAAAGGCTGAATTACACAGACCACTAAAAGCTGTAATATCTAGATGCGATATTGTGTGACTTGATTCGTCCGTTTTACTGTAACTTACAGAGTTTACACGTTGCTTGTGACACTCATTTGTGGTTACGTAGGTAGAGGTGAATGGCAAGCTCATCTTGAACGACCTGAAAAAATTACTACTGCCTGCCATTAGAGAGAAGGAAATTAGGCGAAGAACTCTGGTTATATCCACATCACAGCAATCGGGCCCAGGCTTCGACCTTGGCCGATATGAAACACGACTTGACACTAGTTTGCGATCGATTTAGCCTCACACCTTTAGAAAAGCGTAGAGATGCACTTCCTTTGAGCATGAGAGCCCAATGTAGTTTGTAGGTCTTGACAGCTCTGCTGGACTCTCTCTTCGGTACTCTCCTTTGTGCTGCTTTCAAACCTCTATTCGATCCGGGTTAAAGTTGGATGAAATTTGTTACTTTGGGGGCTGTATCGTATGTCAAGTGATTCAAACAAAGTAAGCAGCTGTGGATTCTCGATACGTTGCCCACGAGTGTTTTGAAAATTATTGGAAGTCCACAGAGCTGTAGTAAAAGTACCCACATACAGGATACTTGCAGTATCCGAGAAATTGTAACCCATCATTGACAAATGTTCACAGGCGTGTGTAAGTACAGTGAATAGCCTGAAGAAGCAGCTTATTTAGACCCATAGTTAGAGCCACAGGAGACTAGCCGACAGAGTGAAGTTTCAGCCGACCTGGTAACTATAAAACGTGTAGTAATGACTTTATTATAGGTTGGGCCCCGTCTTTGGCGGTGGGTGTTGAACTAAAATGACTGCTACATTACCTAAGTATAAGTTTATTAGAATTGTACAGTCGAGTAACAGTCGTATCTGCCCACCTTCAGGCAGCCATTCGCATGCAAACTGTGTGATTTCTTATGGGTACATGGCACGACCGTTGCAATAAAACATTAGGCAGTGTGTGGCTTTACTTGTTACACCCGGGCAACCTAACTAAGAACGCACGAAGACCCAGGTACAGACGTAGCCGTGCCACTGGCTAAGATTACTGTTACAGCAGCTTCTCTAGAAGAAGTTTCAGTTCTTGTGAGTGAGCTGCCAAATCGGTAGTTTGCACAGAGCAAGTCGTCTTCATAGTGTAGCTGGATGAAGTGTGAGGGGAACTGGGTTTGCTAACAGGCGTGACATTGGCTTGAATTTGTTGGGGAATATTGCTAGATCACTATATCGTTTAGTGATACGGCTTTTTTGTGCACGAATGGATTCATGCATAGTTTCTTACGCTAACTGATTGCTCTCGTTATCTTAAGTTTGGATCTGCCGTAGTGGGACCACTTTCAGTGCTGATAATTTTATTTATGAATACTCCTTGGTTAAGTACTTTAAGTTTGAAAGGTTGATGCGGATGACATGTTTCTGAGCTAGTCATCACGTTCGAGCCCTGGCTAAGCCAAAGTTGGGTCGATGATCTGTCATGGTAGCTTGGTAACTTGTCCACCGCGATAGTTAGCTTAAACACTAACTTGATCTCACGAAAGCGTAGCTTGCTTGGTAGCTTCAAACCTGTCGGCTTGAAGCTGATGAATCGACGAGTTTCTCGTTACCCGGATGTATCTTTTAAAGATTGAAGAGCAAAGCCAGCAGCCATCTACCAGATTTAGTATTTCCAGAGGACACAAATAGGGACATGCACTTCTTTTGTCTGGGCTAACAGGATCAAGCCCTGCGCATATTTCTCTGCCACTGAGGTTTGGTAGACCTTAGCACCATGCTGGTACAACGTAACGAGCCCACATAAAGGCTCGGGCCTTAAGACTGGTGTGGTTATGGTGTGACTTGGTGACAGCTTCAAATCTGTCGGCTCGAAGCTGTTGAGTCGGCATGTTTCTGCTGACCCGGATGCATTTTGTAAAGATTGCAAAAATCCAGCACCCGTTCAACCTGGATTTAGTATTACCTGCGGACATAGATTGGGGCACACACTAATTTTGTCTGTGCTACCTTAACTGGATCAGGCTGTGTGCATCGACGAGTTCCTCATCACCCGGATGCATTGTTTTAAGAATTTAAAGATTGCAGAGCAAAGCCAGCGGCCATCCAACTGGATTCAGTATTAATTGAGGACATAGATAGGGACGTGCAGTTATTTTTTGTCTGGGCTATCTTGACTGGATCACGCTCTGTGAAAATTTCTGTGCCCTTGACCTGTGATAGGTGTTAGCTCCATGCTGATCGAGCGTAGCGAGCCCACATAAAGGCTCGAGCCTTAAGACTCGACTTTTCACGATGTGACTTGGTTGACTGCAATTAGGCACTCACACAGTGTGCTACCCGGTTTGCAGCTATATGATTCATCACAAGGGTTAGAAGGACACACAGCCGGCTGCAAAACTAGGTATGATGAAGCTAAAATTAGCTATGCATTCTGACTTTCCTGTTACACGACGATTTTTCTTTTTAGCATTCTGGCAACCTATGATAATAAAGTTCGTTGATTGTTAAGCTTTTGTTTCTTTCGTCACAGAATAGTAGCTAACGAAACTCTTTGAAAAGAGCCGGAGACTAAATGTCGCTTACATTAGTAGTGTTCAAAGCACCTTTAAGGGGAACTTTGTAGCTGTGCTCAGCCGAGTGACTCGTTTATGTGTGACTCGCGATAGCCTATCGAGTGGCCTCAGAATTTCGATGTGTTATGGATATATGTAGACCTGTCGGTCAGCTGCAGTAATTGTTTCTGATGTCTGACTCATTTGTGATGTCTGTCTACCGTAATCGCATTAGGTTTTCGTAAGCCTATCAGGTGCCTAACTCAAATGTTTACCTCGAAGGAATTAGTCTGATATTCGATGTTGTTCGTGCGAACGAGCCCTTCAATTGTTGTGTACCCACTGGTCATTTTCTTCTCGTCAGGTAGCCCATGCTCAGCTTGTCTCAGTTTTAAGAATTTCAGCTTTGGGCATACTTAGACTTCCCATTTAATGCATTCTGGTATGGCCCTACGTTATATTACCTTCAAGACGAATCAGTAGGTGTTGATGAGTTCCACCTGCACGGCATGCTTTTAACAGTAAGCACATCGTATGTGTTCGGTTAAAGCGCTCGATTCGTCGTCAAGTTTTCTGTGATGCAACCAGGGTGTCTTACAGTATGTTTGTGTGCAATATTTGTCAGTTGCTACTTATGTGTTTGCTGCTTCGCTATTACCGTAGACTTAGATGCCTGGTTGAACTAGATTGTCGGTAACTTCTTTTTGCAGCTAGAGGTGCTCGACGTGAGTGGAAACGAGTTGCAATGGCTTCCAACTTCCATATGCAAGCTGCGTGCCTTGACACAGCTAATAGCATCGCAGTGTCGCTTGTGTCAACTGCCTGATGACTTAGGGGACTTGAAGTCGGTAAGCTCGAATGGAATTCTGAAGGATGTTGGTTTGGCAAACTGGTTTTCGCTTGAGGATGCCGATGCTATGCACGTTTTATCAATATCGATATTTTGTTGTTACTTTTGCTCTCATGTTGGTAGTGTGTCCGTTTCTGTCGGTCATACATTTTTGAGTGGAACCTTTGGCTTTGCCTGTTGATGAAAAGCTTCATGTGCGGGTTGTTCCAATCTTGATTAAATTCCTAGTAGAAAGAACGTTGATCTGGCTATCATTTTCTATCGCAGTGTATAGAATTGCTGTTGGTTATTGGCTAGACCTAAAGCGTATAGCTTTAGCTGTTTGTCTTAGTTTGTCCAACATGCGAAACAGATACGTCCAACGATGACCTCAGATATCTGTCTAATATGTCCCGTAAGAGCATCTACGGAGCTTTTCTACCCCGAGTCGTAGCCCTGGGGGTTAGGTACGTGCCTTCAACGATTCGTAACGTATGGTTTAGTCCTTCGCTTGGCTATCCCTGATTGCCCACAGATAAGGTGGTGATGGCCTTGAAGAGTCTTCGGCATCTAGATAAATGCTGCTGTAGCATCAGACAACGGTCACCTTTACATCTTGATTGAACGTAATTTTGTAGGTGGCTTTTATCCTTAATAAGATATGAGGCGTGTGGAAAATGCTAATAGGATGCGTTTAGCATAATTGTGGCATTCGTTCTAAGCTTACATGTATCGAGTAGAAAGTTATGTGCATTATCTGAGCATTAAGCCTCGGCTTTCAACATGCACCTGTAGACTACCCAGGCTTGCATAGAAGTGTAATATAGGCAGACAATGGAGAAGTTTTCTGTTATGTGTGCATCGCTAGACCTTTGCTCTGTAGTACAAACAGACAGTGGAAATAGTGGTAATGATAATGGTTGTAATACATTTGATAATGCAACCTCAGAGAACTTACTCTGTTTCTCGATGCAATGCAATTGCTTCAAAGGAAGCTAGATCGATTGATTAGTAGTAGCATGGTCAATATGCAACAGGAATATCAACGGTTAGGGTTGAAACGCACAGGGTCAGCATGCAAATAAGGTTTACAGGCATGGTGCATAATGTGAGCATGCATAAGCACACAAAGGCTGAATTACACAGACCACTAAAAGCTGTAATATCTAGATGCGATATTGTGTGACTTGATTCGTCCGTTTTACTGTAACTTACAGAGTTTACACGTTGCTTGTGACACTCATTTGTGGTTACGTAGGTAGAGGTGAATGGCAAGCTCATCTTGAACGACCTGAAAAAATTACTACTGCCATTAGAGAGAAGGGAATTAGGCGAAGAACTCTGGTTATATCCACATCACAGCAATCGGGCCCAGGCTTCGACCTTGGCCGATATGAAACACGACTTGACACTAGTTTGCGATCGATTTAGCCTCACACCTTTAGAAAAGCGTAGAGATGCACTTCCTTTGAGCATGAGAGCCCAATGTAGTTTGTAGGTCTTGACAGCTCTGCTGGACTCTCTCTTCGGTACTCTCCTTTGTGCTGCTTTCAAACCTCTATTCGATCCGGGTTAAAGTTGGATGAAATTTGTTACTTTGGGCTGTATCGTATGTCAAGTGATTCAAACAAAGTAAGCAGCTGTGGATTCTCGATACGTTGCCCACGAGTGTTTTGAAAATTATTGGAAGTCCACAGAGCTGTAGTAAAAGTACCCACATACAGGATACTTGCAGTATCCGAGAAATTGTAACCCATCATTGACAAATGTTCACAGGCGTGTGTAAGTACAGTGAATAGCCTGAAGAAGCAGCTTATTTAGACCCATAGTTAGAGCCACAGGAGACTAGCCGACAGAGTGAAGTTTCAGCCGACCTGGTAACTATAAAACGTGTAGTAATGACTTTATTATAGGTTGGGCCCCGTCTTTGGCGGTGGGTGTTGAACTAAAATGACTGCTACGTTACCTAAGTATAAGTTTATTAGAATTGTACAGTCGAGTAACAGTCGTATCTGCCCACCTTCAGGCTGCCATTCGCATGCAAACTGTGTGATTTCTTATGGGTACATGGCACGACCGTTGCAATAAAACATTAGGCAGTGTGTGGCTTTACTTGTTACACCCGGGCAACCTAACTAAGAACGCACGAAGACCCAGGTACAGACGTAGCCGTGCCACTGGCTAAGATTACTGTTACAGCAGCTTCTCTAGAAGAAGTTTCAGTTCTTGTGAGTGAGCTGCCAAATCGGTAGTTTGCACAGAGCAAGTCGTCTTCATAGTGTAGCTGGATGAAGTGTGAGGGGAACTGGGTTTGCTAACAGGCGTGACATTGGCTTGAATTTGTTGGGGAATATTGCTAGATCACTATATCGTTGAGTGATATGGCTTTTTTGTGCACGAATGGATTCATGCATAGTTTTTTACGCACACTGATTGCTCTCGTTATCTTAAGTTTGGATCTGCCGTAGTGGGACCACTTTCAGTGCTGATAATTTTATTTATGAATACTCCTTGGTTAAGTACTTTAAGTTTGAAAGGTTGATGCGGATGACATGTTTCTGAGCTAGTCATCACGTTCGAGCCCTGGCTAAGCCAAAGTTGGGTCGATGATCTGTCATGGTAGCTTGGTAAATTGTCCACCGCGATAGTTAGCTTAAACACTAACTTGATCTCTGGGTACGTCTGGGATGGGTTTCTGCTTTTCTGGATTTTCGTTTCCGCACCGATTAGAGTGAGAAGTCACCCAGCCCGTTCAGGTGGTGATGAATACAGCTTCAAATGTAGCCAATAAATGGAAGCATTTCTGCCATGTTTCTACTTTGCTAACTGAGCTTAGATGGGTGCCAGTCTCTAACCAGTTAACGGGCTAAGTAAGCTCTTACTCTGCGGCACAAGGCCTGCCACGGGTTAGCCTCATAGTTGAGCGGCTGCGCATAGTTTAGCCTTCTCGTGCCCTCAGGTCCTCGTATGCATTATCCGTTATTTTCGTCAGTTTGAAGCCGGTTGGTAATAGTTACTTTTGCACAGCAAGTCCTAGGCTAGTAGTCGCTCCGAAATTCCTAGCCAGCACCATTTTTCCTGACTCTGACTGTGAAACTTACTTTCTAGCGACCATGACATGCTACTGCCGTGACAGTAACTACCTCAGCTGGCCTTCTGACTCAGCCATGCTTCTCTTATTTCTCGTCTTGCCTGAGATGTAGTCGACGGGATACCGCCTGTCCTTTAAAAGTCGCTTAGGCAACGTGTTCGCTGCAGGAACCTTTCTATAGTAACATCGGCTTCGTTTTCGTGGTTTAGTGGAGTTAGAGACACAGATCCATTCTGTTGATGGAAGATGAGGCTGGTGTTTTCGGTGCTAAATTTGAGCTGTTTCGCTAACGCGTCTGTGGTGTATTCTCATTAATATCCTTAATTCCACATTGTGCATCTATTGATGCACAGGTTTTGAAATAACTGCAAATAGGCTCATCCGAAACTGAAGCAATCTACAAATTACTACTCCCCGAATGCATCTGTAGAGAGGGTACTGCATAGGCAGTGACTTACTCCCTGCCTTGTTCAGCATCATTGGTTTATCCTCGTGGATGTTGCTAGACCTTAGCATTAAGCTCTTGCTGTTGTACGTCAGGAATCAATGTCTCTAGCATCAATGTTGCTGTTAAAATGATATGGCTCATTGGTCTAAAACTAGCCATGAATATGGTGGGTTACAGTGATTGCAGTTATTAGAATAACAGTGTGCTCCTCAGTTTTCGATGGGTTTTACATGGGACAAAGCCGAGTGCAAAATTAGGTACGATGAAGGTAAATAATGGTTAATTCGTTAGTTTATTTGTTATCATTAAATGATCGTTATCTAGCTACGTGCCCTTCGCTCGGCATAACTCAGAAGTGACGAATGCTAATGAGGTAGGTTTCTGATTCCTAACCGTTGAACAATTGTTTTTAAACGCAAACTTCATTCGACCTTAGTTGTGCTAAATACTTAGATTTATGCGTACAATGGTTTTGAAAAAATACTTTAATAGGCTCACATGAACAATAAATGCTGGCAGAGGCAGATACATTGCTATTCTTCCGAATGAGTGGATACTGTGTAGCCAGTACTGATATTTGGTTTCCTTTTACAGTTGGTTAGCTGGGGGGAAACGCACTCGTTTATCCCTGTCTCTCTCTCTCTCTCCCTTTCTGAGTGCGTACATGCTAAACGAGGCGAAGTTATTTTAGAAAGAATTGTGAGCCATGCTATTCTGACTTTCACTCATAGTCATGTGTGCTAGCAGACAAAGCTATGTCTACCAACCCAGTATCGCTGTGCAGCACATAAGCTATGCTTATTCAGTGTCAGTATGAGCTTGTGCTTAAGCTTGGTTGTGGCAGAGGTTGTAAAAAGGAGCCCTTTCTCTTAACGGAGGAATGTTTTAGCAGCCTAATTAAGTGTTGTCATTTATCATTTATAATGAGATCTTATTTCAACTTGTTAGCATGTATCATGTGCTTTTCACTCGATTATATATTTGCATTGCACGCCAGGAAAGCCTAATGTCTTTGTCAGATCGTGAGGTTTATCGTAAACTAAGCTTTTCGATTAAAACTGCTTAGACATACCTCAGTATGCCTGAGAACGAAAACGACTTCTTGCTATTACAGCTTATATGCAGCAAGGTGCAGGCCGGCTTCTAACTTTATGTTGTTCTCCAATTAAGAAGACATCCTATAATGTTCGGTTTCTAATCAAGATTCGCAGTTCTGGCAGACATTTAAGATGTCGATTGCTGATGATTTTGAGGCTGGGTCTTGCTGTTAATCAGTTGGAACTATCCTCCGCCTTTGTAGAACCGTGTGCTTATTCGCTTCTGGTTCTAAAGCTATTTCTCTATTGATCCCACTAGTATGACACCATTTAGAATCCTTCTTTGGACACATCCATCGGTGTTATGCAACGTCAGTCGCTGAGATACGTGCTAATGTTTTGAGAAAGTCAACCCTGCACAGCTGTCAGGCATATTCAGCACGGTAATATAAACATAATTACTTGCAGGAATGATGATACAGACGAAAGCCCGAGTACAGCTATGGGTCACACGAATGAAAACATCGTCACCTGTCTTTGGCGATTAATAGGCAAAAGTTAGGGTGTGCACAGTGAAACTAAGTAGACAAAGAGCAGAGCCGGGGGTTACTGGTATTTTGTAGGCCCTTCGGACGATCACTGCTCGTCGGTATCAATGTTGTTCAGTCTTCTACTGAGGTAGTACCCGAACTATTGCAGAAGGTCGCCACTGATTCCCTGGCTAGATGAAAGGTGCTCAAGAAGGTCTTAGTGGGCAAAAGCATCATACCAGTCCCAAAGGCCAAGCGAATCTAGACGTTACCTAAGTCTGCCCTCGTGAGGTTGTTATACATCCTATGCAGTACTGACTTAATAGAACAAGAATACTAAAATAGGACTGTCAGCCCTACGCGATTAGTTTGAAGGTATAACTTACAGTTTTTTGCTGTTAAGCATCTAGTCCTGCAACTGCTTGTGACTTTTTTGGCCGTCACGCTGCAAACGGCCGAGGTTGCTGACGCTATTAAAGACCTTTGTTGTATCGTTATTAGTTGATCTAAGAGCAGCCTTTTTGGATTTTAGAAGGACTCGAAAAGATTGTGAGGACTCATTCAATTTACTGATAAGCAAGACTGCAGGAGTTATGTGAATTGCACGGAAAGAGCACTTAAAGAACTTTCAACAGTGTTGGTTGCCCTCTTTGGTTGGACGAACAAGTTTATGATGAGGCACATATTGTCAGACTTAAAGTAGAAATTTAGGTGCTGCTAGGATTTAGGAGGGAGATGTTAAGTGAATGTTGACATGTAGATGCTGCAAGGACTCGAGGGAGAGAGGTGCAGAGTAAACGTTACTCTCAGACACGAGTCCTAATGGGGGCGGAGATATTTTGGCTATTCATGCCTCAGCGATGGACTCTGTAATCTAGCCGGTATATAGGAACAGCCACAGAGTACGTCTTTTCTTTGACTGATCTATAAGGCCCTCTCTGGTCAAGGTCCATTGCATCTAGCTGAGCGGCTAAACCATTTCCGACCTGATTTGGCTACCGGTCTTTGATGATGGTTAATATAGTAGGTGCTTTATTTCTTTTCCTACACGATTATCGACATGAGGTTTTGGTCAGTGCTTCCAATACCTTGGAGCTCAGTTCCACAATTCCTATTTAGCGAAGTCTAGTATTGTTATGACGAACGTGATACTTCTTTTCTCGCTGTGCTTAGATGTAGCATCATTTCCACGACTACCCCGTGACACACGTTTACTTTTCATTTTCATACTTTGCATGACGTCATTCGTTCTTTCCTACGGCACGTTCGGCAAAATTTGCCCAGGCTGTAGATGAGCTGTAGCAAACTCTTCAAGCTAACAGCCCTCTGATCCTTCTGACTGTATGTAGCTACTGACAGCGATTTGTTGGTTTTTCCGAGACTGAGGGAATTTTTTTCAGGGCTGAATTGAGCTATTCTTTGTATCTCTGTTGGATATTTGTACTTGAGATAGCTTATTCTATACTTAAATGCAACGAAAGCGTAGCTTGCTTGGTAGCTTCAAACCTGTCGGCTTGAAGCTGATGAATCGACGAGTTTCTCGTTACCCGGATGTATCTTTTAAAGATTGAAGAGCAAAGCCAGCAGCCATCTACCAGATTTAGTATTTCCAGAGGACACAAATAGGGACATGCACTTCTTTTGTCTGGGCTAACAGGATCAAGCCCTGCGCATATTTCTCTGCCACTGAGGTTTGGTAGACCTTAGCACCATGCTGGTACAACGTAACGAGCCCACATAAAGGCTCGGGCCTTAAGACTGGTGTGGTTATGGTGTGACTTGGTGACAGCTTCAAATCTGACGGCTCGAAGCTGTTGAATCGGCATGTTTCTGCTGACCCGGATGCATTTTGTAAAGATTGCAAAAATCCAGCACCCGTTCAACCTGGATTTAGTATTACCTGCGGACATAGATTGGGGCACACACTAATTTTGTCTGTGCTACCTTAACTGGATCAGGCTGTGTGCATCGACGAGTTCCTCATCACCCGGATGCATTGTTTTAAGAATTTAAAGATTGCAGAGCAAAGCCAGCGGCCATCCAACTGGATTCAGTATTAATTGAGGACATAGATAGGGACGTGCAGTTATTTTGTCTGGGCTATCTTGACTGGATCACGCTCTGTGAAAATTTCTGTGCCCTTGACCTGTGATAGGTGTTAGCTCCATGCTGATCGAGCGTAGCGAGCCCACATAAAGGCTCCAGCCTTAAGACTCGACTTTTCATGATGTGACTTGGTTGACTGCAATTAGGCACTCACACAGTGTGCTTCCCCGTTTGCAGCAATTAGATTCATCACAAGGGTTAGAAGGAGACACAGCCGGCTGCAAAACTAGGTATGATGAAGCTAAAATTAGCTATGCATTCTGACTTTCCTGTTACACGACGATTTTTCTTTTTAGCATTCTGGCAACCTATGATAATAAAGTTCGTTGATCGTTAAGCTTTCGTTTCTTTCGTCACAGAATAGTAGCTAACGAAACTCTTTGAAAAGAGCCGGAGACTAAATGTCGCTTACATTAGTAGTGTTCAAAGCACCTTTAAGGGGAACTTTGTAGCTGTGCTCAGCCGAGTGACTCGTTTATGTGTGACTCGTGATAGCCTATCGAGTGGCCTCAGAATTTCGACGTGTTATGGATATATGTAGACCTGTCGGTCAGCTGCAGTAATTGTTTCTGATGTCTGACTCATTTGTGATGTCTGTCTACCGTAATTGCATTAGGTTTTCGTAAGCCTATCAGGTGCCTAACTCAAATGTTTACCTCGAAGGAATTAGTCTGATATTCGATGGTTGTTCGTGCACACGAGCCCTTCCATTGTTGTGTACCCACTGGTCAATTTCTTCTCGTCAGGTAGCCCATGCTCAGCTTGTCTCAGTTTTAAAAATTTCAGCTTTGGGCATACTTAGACTTTCCATTTAATGCATTCAGGTATGGCCCTACGTTATATTACCTTCAAGACGAATCAGTAGGTGTTGATGAGTTCCACCTGCACGGCATGCTTTTAACAGTAAGCACATCGTATGTGTTCGGTTAAAGCGCTCGATTCGTCGTCAAGTTTTCTTTGATGCAACCAGGGTTGCTTACAGTATGTTTGTGTGCAATATTTGTCAGTTGCTACTTATGTGTTTGCTGCTTCGCTATTACCGTAGACTTAGATGCCTGGTTGAACTAGATTGTCGGTAACTTCTTTTTGCAGCTAGAGGTGCTCGAAGTGAGTGGAAACGAGTTGAAATCGCTTCCAACTTCCATATGCCAGCTGCCTGCCTTGAAACAGCTAATAGCACATAACTGTGGCTTAAGTCAACTGCCTGATGACTTAGGGGACTTGAAGTCGGTAAGCTCAAATGGAATTCTGAAGGATGTTGGTTCGGCAAACTTGTTTTCAAGTGAGGATGCCAATTCTATGCACGTTTTATCAATATCGATATTTTGTTGTTACTACTTCGCTCATGTTGGTAGTGTGTCTGTTTCTCACGGTCATACATTTTTGAGTGGAACCTTTAGCTTTTTCTGTTGAGGAAAAGCTTCATGTGCGTGTTGTTCCAATCTTTATTGAATTCCTAGTAGAAAGAACGTTGATCTGGCTATCATTTTCTATCGCAGTGTATAGAATTGCTGTTGTTAATATGCTAGACCTAAAGCCTATAGCTTTAGCTGTATATCTTAGTTTGTCCAACATGCGAAACAGATTCGTCCAACGATGCCCTGAGATATCTGTCTAATATGTACCGTAAGAGCATCTGCGGAGCTGTTCTACCTGGAGTCATAGCCCTGGGGCTTAGGTACGTGCCTTCAACGATTCGTAACGTATGGTTTAGTCCTTCGCTGGGCTATTCTTGATTGCCCACAGATTAAGGTGGTGATGGCCTTGAAGAGTCTTCGGCATCTAGATAAATGCTGCTGTAGCATCAGACAACGGTCACCTTTACATCTTGATTGAACTTAATTTTGTAGGTGGCATTTGTTCTTAATAAGATATGAGGCATGTGGCAAATGCTAATAGGATGCGTTTGGCATAATTATGGCATTCGTTCTAAGCTTACATGTATCGATTAGAAAGTTATGTACATTATCTGAGCATTAAGCCTCGACTTTTAACATGCACCTGTTGACTCCCTAGGGTCGCACAGATATATTATATAGGATGATACTTGAGACGTTTGCTGTTTTGTTAGCCTTGCTAGACCTTTGCTCTGTATTACAAACAGACAGGTGAATAGTGGTAATAATAATAGTAATGATAATGGTTGTAATACATGAGATAATGCAACCTCAGAGAACTTACTCTGTTTCTGGATGCAATACAATTGCTGCAAAGGAAGCTAGATCGATTGATTAGTAGTAGCATGGTCAATATACAACAGAAATATCAACGGTTAGGGTTGAAACGCACAGGGTCAGCATGCAAATATGGTTTACAGGCATGGTGCATAATGTGAGCATGCATAAGCACACAAAGGCTGAATTACACAGACCACTAAAAGCTGTAATATCTAGATGCGATATTGTGTGACTTGATTCGTCCGTTTTACTGTAACTTACAGAGTTTACACGTTGCTTGCGACACTCATTTGTGGTTATGTAGTTAGAGGTGAATTGCATTCTCATCTTGAACGACCTGAAAAACTTACTACTGCCGTTAGAGAGAAGGAAATTAGGCAAAGAAGTCTGGTTATATCCACATCACAGCATTTGGGCCCAGGCTTCGACCTTGGCCGATATGAAACACATCTGGACAGTAGTTTGCGATTGATCTAGCCTCACACCATTATGTATCAAATGTGCTCGAGAAAGTTTTGGCGATCAGTAGTATCAAACCTGGTTTTAAGGTTAAGAAACTACCAGTAACACTTTAATCAAGTCTGCATTTCTAAGGAGGTCGTTATACACGGAAAGCAGTGCTGACTCCGTGGAATGGTAAGCTTCATACTAACGCTTGGCTAGGTTTACAATTTTTACGTACATGTTAACCTTATGTCACTGCTCCTTCAGCTGTCCTTTATTTGGAGGGTACGAGAGAGAGAGAGAGAGAGAGAGAGAGAGAGAGAGAGAGAGAGAGAGAGAGAGAGGCAAAAGTTACTAACGTTCTGCTGATCCCGTGTAGCCTTCTTACATGGCCCAACAGCAGTCTTTTTTAAATGTGTGGGGGAACAAGGCTCGAGTTTAAGGAATAGTTTTTTATGTTTATTATACAATGCAGCAACACATATATAAATTGCACTGAAAGGACAAGGGATATAGGGTCTAGAACGATGGTAGCCATCTTTGACTGGAAGAGAACTTTCAAGATGAAGTCAGTATTGGCAGTCTCTAATGTACGCATTAATGTTCTGCCGGAAGTTAAGGAAGAGTAGGCCAGTGGGAAAATTACTTACTGGCCTGTCTGAGTACTATTTCTAATGAATACGGCACTAACTGTTAGGTTGTTATTACAGAAAATTACCATCCTTTTAGATATTTTTAATAACGAGTCATGGCGGACCTGCTAAACTCATATATTGAAACTTCAAACCTTGCTAGTAAGTTCTAGTTTGGCTTTAGGGCTAATCAGCCCACAGAATCAACATTGCTTAGGGTGTACAACGACCTAATTATAAATGCAGACGTGGGTAGAGTATCTCTGCTTGATTTGCTCGATCTTTCGGCAGCTTTTGATACTATCGATCACCAAGCTCTTGTAGAGAACCTTTCATCTCGCTGGGCATCACTGGCACTGCTGCACAATGGTTCAGATCGTATCTCAGTGGGACACTCCAGAATACTGACGTGAATGGACAAAGATCATCCGAGGTACCTCTAAAATATGGGGTACCTCATGGCTCCGTGCTTGGTTCGGTTCTTTTCACGGTTTATACTCTCCATTTTGCTGATGTGATGGCCAAGCACAATCTAGGCTTTCACTTCTATGCGGATGACACTCAGTTGTACTTTTGCTTTGATCCCTCCCAGCCTTCGAGCACCTCAAATTCTCTCAACTCCCTTGCTGCATGTATTGATGACATCTGCATATGTATGGCAGAAACTTTTCTGAAACTAAGCGATGATAAAACTAACTTATCAGTTTTGGGCAAACCAAGTGTGATCCAGAAATTAGAAAGGCTGAAGCTTAAAATCGGCTCTGCTAACATGTCTCCGGCTGAATCAGCTCGAAATCTAGGTGTCATGTTACAAAGTGACCTCTCGTTAGACGACCACATCAGCCCCGCAATCAAGTCTGCCTACTTTCAGATACACAACATTGCTAAAATTCGGGCTTGTTTAGATAAGGATACCGTGTCTTAGTTGGTCCATGCATTTGTGACATCCCGTCTTGACTTGTGTAACTCACTGCTTGCTGGCCTACCGGCAAGTGAAATCAGGCGCTTACAGCAGGTGCAAAACTCTGCCACCAGGCTTGTCTGTCATGAGCATCGGTGTTGCCACATCGCACCACTTCTCGCCCACCTGCACTGGCTACCAGTCAAGCGAATGATCGACGTCAAGGTTTTTGTAGCTCATTTCTATGTCACTTCATTATTTGGCTCCAGCCTATCTCAGATCTTCTCCTTCACCAGGCCAAGCATCGTCTCACTCGCTTTTCGGAATCGAACAGTCTTCCAATACCTCATACAAGCCTCAAATCCTTTGGAGACCGTGCATTTAGTTCGTATGATCCCAAAGCCTGGAACTCACTCCAGGCTTGCCTCAGAACATCCCCTGGCATGACCACATTTAAAAAGAACTTAAAAACACGCCTATCTATGACAGCATTTAGTGGGTCCCTGTGATTCGTCCGTCGCGTGCTGACACTGTGCATGCTGCCACTAACCACATTTGCATGCTGACCCTGTGCATGTCACCCCTAACCATGTTATTCATGTTGTTTATCATGCATGATATTACTCACGATTCAATCGCGTTTCCCTTTGCAGCAAATGTAAATCGCCTAGAAAGAGATTAAGTTCTCTGAGGATGCTTTATCAAGTACATTTTTATATTATTTGTATTATTATAACTTTTATAAGTCGTCATTAACAACTGATATTTATAAATGTGCTTACGTAGATCTCTATAACGTGTATTACATATAAGCCTTTATATACCGGTATACACCGGTACATTTTAAATTTGTGTATGCAACCAAACCATTAAGGGTGGTACTACAAATTGTGGTGATTGATTTTTTCGCGTTAGTCTTTCGTATAGGAGCTCTTGGAAAAAGCAGAGGCTTGAGTTTTATGGTAATACGACACTAGAGGTTATACGTGCACCAATCTGCTTTTCTGATGATCACCTAACATTGATATTGCATCTGTTTCTGAGAAGCTCTTTGCCTCTCTCACATGATTTCTTACTCTTCTAGTTGGAGAGACTGCTCCTTTGCAACAACCGCATGAAGGATTACCCGAAAGTGACTCTGGATCTAAATAGCCTTCAGGAGCTGGACCTTAGCAATAATTTCAAAGGGGTATGTCTGTAGCTGTGAATTATTGCTTTTTTCTGCTGTCATCGGGAGTTGGTCACTAGCATGGATGGGTGATGGCTTTGACACCTCCTGCCGAGCAGTTTTGTATAACCCACGAAAGAGCACACCCAAATGAAACCTGAGAGTTGCTGACCTCATCGGCCTATGTGGGGTGTTTAAGAATCAGTATTTGCATGTAACAGGGCAAGACCTATGATTAATGCAAAGGTATTTAATGCATTGACTATTCAAAATCGTATAATTGACAGTACATTTCTTTGAAGTTATCTTAGATTAAAAGAACAGCATATCGATCCCAAAGCACCGTTGGCACACTTGTCCTAAATTTGCTTCATTGTATGTGACAATCATGTCTAGAAAATTTGATCCCGCAGCTGTTATCCTGAATGGTCAGTCCTGCTGTTGTTTGGGTTTACAGGTTACCACTCAATTAACTTGAATGGGTTGCCTCAAATTAGTGGCTGCATCAAGAAATACCAATTACACGCATGTATTTAATGACCTTGGGCATTGGTGTATAGCTGGTTCAGATTCTGCATGTTCTCGTGGATTATCTTTTAAGGCTGTTTGAAGGCTCTGTTTATGGAAATCAGTAACCGAATGAATCCAAGCATGGGTTCCTGATATGGCTTGGTGTGGCCATAGCTTCACTAAGGTCTGCTTGGCATGGCAGCAACACTGTACAAAAAGACTAACAAAGCTCTAAATTTAGCTATTTCCTTAAAATCAAACTTGAGTTCAGATAACATTAAGTACGTAAAATATTGACAACATTTGGCTACATTGACTAAAATAATCAACAACCTTACCGACAAAATTGTAGGAATATTGTAACATTCAAAACAACTCATCTATCAAATCTACTTTTCAGTGTCCAATATTGCGAGCTATTTTCTCTTCCAACAGAAGACCTACACACATAATTTGGCCATCCTTTGGTGGAACCAGGTTACTTATCTGAACCAATAGCCGTTGCCCTTTTAAAATTTAAAATGTCTGGCATACAATTTCTGGCCAAAGTTTTATATTACAAAAGGTAGTAAAAAAATGCGATCAGTGTATAGTCTCACAGGCATTGAAAAAAATTGTTAAACTTTTCTCGTGGTCTGCATAAAGGCTGTCAGTCAGTGGGAGATCTATGGGGTGAAACCTACAATAATTGTGTGTAGAGGGCAAGACCTGCGAGATGTTCATGTAAGCGGGGCTTGACCGAAAATTACTGAAAATTTAATGCTCCCAATATCACAGTCTATATATGACACGGACATGAAATCTTCGGTTCCTCATCGAGTGGAATTGTGTAATTCTGTTGTTGATGAAGGTCAGGCAGAGTAGAAACAGGTGGCTGCCTAGATCCTGTGCTGCTGTCGGGTCGGGGGGGGGGCAAATCTCCCATTCTGTCATCGCCACTGCTGTCAGACATTTACAAATAAGAAGGCATTTCCTGGCTGACGGCCATTGCTATTTCTGTGTCTTCCGAACCAAACCCAGTCGAACCACTGTTTTTTTTTTTTTACTTTCTCAGTCAACCATCCAGGTTATCTAGCCAGCAGAGCTGCTGGAGAAATGTTTCCAATGCCACATGGCTGGTGAAAGTGATTAATCGTGCAAACATGCCTGGTGAAATATTATAATTTCAATTATTATTTATTGTGTTGAGTGTACCAGTGGACATAGCAAGTGCTTTGAGTCAACTCTTGGCTTAATTTACGAAACATATGCCCATCTTTTAGTGAGCTGGCAGCACGTCACTGCCCAGGAAAGGTTTCTACCCACCTGGTCCACCGATCTGAATTCGGTAGTTGCTAATGCCTATATTCGAGTAACTCATTTCGTGCACTGTACTCATTATTCTGTGTTAAAAATCTTCTAATTTAAATTTTGGCATTAGTTGTAGTTTTCTACGTTTGGCTTAATAAATAACTGCATTCGTCGGCAACCGAATCAGCGGTTTCCCTTAAAGCAGATGGAATGTGTGTCACGTGACTATCCCAACCTTCTTGAATGTCATCCAGCAAAAACTCTTCTTTCCCATTTTTGTCACCGATGATGCCGATGTCTCCTTGACCTGTAAAGACCTGCCCCTGCCATAGTGATGCAAGGTACGCGACCAGAACATGGCGCCAGTTGCACAACTTTCTGAGGGTGCAAGATCGGTTTTGATGGCGCTGCACCGAGATGGCCATTAAAACCAAGAAAATGCTAGGCGGCTGAAGATGTCAGTGGCTACGGTTAGGTACATTTTTTGGAAACATCTGGACTACGCTAGCACAGAGCCATTGCCATGATCGGGTAGCCCTTGAGTAACTTCTCTGTAGGAGGACTGGCTCCTCAAAAGCCTAGCTTTGAAGTACAGGTTTGCAATTGCTAAAATGTACTGCCAGAGCCTCTGCCAAGCAACCAGAACGGTCGTAAGCTAAAACACGATAAATAGAAGGCTTAGCGAACAACATTTGCATGCTGACCCTGTGCATGTCACCCCTAACCATATTATTCATTTCGTTTGTTTTTTCAAGCATGATTTTACTTACCATTCAATTGCATTTCACTTTACAGCAAATGTAAAGCGCCTAGAGAGAGATTAAGTTCTCTGAGGGCGCTTTATCAAGTGAATTATTATTATTATTATTATTATTATTAGCGAACAAGTGCTGGATGCACAGTTAGCCAAGGGCAAGCTCTTGTTGACGGTGCAGCACAAGAAAGCAAGGCTAGATTTTTTTTGCCGATCCCAGCATTGGACAGCTGCCAGTGGATCAGAGTGCAATGGATTGATCAGTTCGAATTCAATCTCTTTGGCTTGGACAAAAGGAATAAGTAGGTTTGCCGCTGAATTGGTTAAGCCTACGTGGACGTTTGTCTGTAAAAGGCAAAGACATTTGGTGGTGGAAGTGTAGCATATGGGGTTGCTTATCAATTTCGATGTTGGGCGTCTGCACAGGATTCAAGGAATCATGAATTAAATGTCTATTTCAACATTGTGCAGAATTTCTAATTGCTGTCTGCTTGGGCATTCACGGGCTCGATTGCTGTTGTCAACGTGACAACGATCTGATCCATACTGCTGTGGTGGTTAAATAGTTTTTTACTCCCCCATATCGACTACAGCTTCGAGCCAATTGATTCTTGCAGTAACCAAGCCAAAGTCCGGACTTGAACACAGTAGAACATATGTGGGACGAAGTCAAACTAGCTGTATGGTTCATAGACCTCCAGCACATAAAACCCGATGCTTTTTTGAATTTTTAAAGGATTACCGAGCTTCAATTCCTACGCAGATGTGCCAGAAGCTGGTGCAGTCAATGCCAAGACGGTTGGGTGAAGTAATCAAAGTTCACGATGCTTCGAAAAGTTATTCATTGTACTAAATAGATTGCATGTAATTATATATTTCTCAGGTTGTATTCACAATCAAGGTCTGCACAGTTAGATAATAATAATAATACTACCACACTTGATAGGGCACCTTCCGAGAACTCAATCTCTTTTTAAGCACTTTAGATTTGCTGCAAAGGAAATATGATCGGATAGTTAGTATTAGCATGTTCAATAAAAGCAAGAATAACATGGTTAGGGGTTACATGCCCAAGGTCAGCATGCAAGTGTGGTTAGTGGCAGCATGCAGCAGTGTCAGCAGGCAAAAGCACATAAAGGGCGAATCACATGGACCCACTGAATGCTGACATAAATGGGTGTTTTTTAATTTCTTTTTGAATGTGGTCAAGTCAGGATTTGTGATGCAAGTCAGAAGTGAGCTCCAAACTTTGGTAGCAGACGAACTGAATGCACTGTCTCCAAAGTATTTTAGGTTTGTACGAGGTACAGGTAAACATTTAGATTCCGAAAAGCAGGTCGTACGATGCTGAGCCTGATGAGGCAGAAGATCTTATAGGTAGGCTGGAGCCTAAGAATGAAGGGACCTAAACGTGAGCAACAAAACCTTGACGTTGATGCCTTTCATGAGTGGAAGAGAGTGCAAGTCGGTGACAAGTGGTGTGATGCAGCAACTGCTATGCTCACTACAGACAAGCCAGCTGCAGATTTTTGCACCAGCTGTAAGCACCTTATTGCACAGGCTGGTAGACCGACAAGCACTTAGTTACAGAAGTAGAGACAGGATGTCACAAATGCATGTGCCAACTTATATGTGGTATTGCTGTCTAAACAAGCCCGAATTTTAGCAATGCTATGTAGCTGAAAGTAGGCAGACTTGATTGTGGAGCTGATCTGGTTGTCTAACGAAAGGTCGCTGTGGAGCATATCCCCTAGATTTCGTGCAGATTCAACGGGAGATATCGTGGCAGAGCCGACTGTGAGCATCAGCCTTTACAATTTCTGAATCACGCTTGGTTTGCCCATAACTAGTAATTTGGTTTTGTCATCATTCAATTTAAGAAAATTTGCTGCCATCCATGTGCAGATGTCATCGATACGTATAGCAATAGAGTTGAGAGAATTCGACGTGCTTGAGGTCTTTGATCAATCAAAGCAATGTATAGCTAAGTGTCATCTGCATCCAAGTGGAAGCCTAGACTTTGCTTGGCAATTACATCGGCAAGAGAGAGAGAGAGAGAGACAGAGTATAAACAGTGAAAAGAACCGACCAAGCGCAGAGCCCTGACGTACCCCATATTTAAGAGGTTCTTCGGATGATCTTTGCGTATGTCAATCTATACTCTAGAGTCGCCCACTGAGACATGACCTGAACCATTGCAATGCAGTGCCAGTATTAATGCCCAGGCAAGATGAGAGGTACTCTATAAGGACTTGGTGATTGATAGTATCAAAAGCTGCCGAAAGATCGAGCAAAACAAGTAGAGAGGCACCGTCTAAGTCTGCAAAAGGTAGGTCGTTATAGACGCGAAGCAATACCGACTCTCTCGAATGATTAGCTCTAAAACAAGACTGGAACTTGCTAACACGGTTTGAAGTTTCAATATATGAGTGCAGCTGGTCTTCCGCGACTCATTCCAGTGTCTTTGATAGGAATTTTAGAATAGAGACTCGGCGGTCGTTGCTCAAGTTCTCTCGTTCTAGTGTTAATTTCTTGAGTAGAGGCCTGACTACAGCGTTTTTAAGAGGGGCTGGGACATGACCTGAGGCTGACGACACAATAATGATGTTAGTTATGCATGGAATCGGCAGATCAATGCAACATAAGAGCAAGGCAGTGGGAATAGGGTCCAAAGACTAGTTCTCTTCTTTGATTACGATATGAACTTCACGACGAGGTCACTAGTGACCTCCGTGAATGTAGACATTGCGGTGCTGCAAGATAATGAGGGACGGCATTCTAGGGAGGATGCCGCCATCTTAGGGATGGACTTCCTGATTCTTATTCTTTCCGGACATAAAAGCTAGAGAAGCGATCAGCCAGATCGTCACAGGGCTCACAAGGTAAGGAGCTAACCTGGGAGTGGTCGAGGACATGGTTGATCGTCGACATCCGCATTTTTGGATTGTTTACCTGTGATTCAACGATGTCTGTATAGAGCTAGTCCTGGCCTTTGCTAAGGTCGATTGGTACGACTTTCAGTAGTCCTCGTATTTCTGTCGATGGAAGTCACTCCTGATCTTCTATATGCTTTTTCAAGCTTGCGCTTAGTAGACCTCGCTAGTTCAATGTCTATGGTAAACCATAGATGGTCTGGGTGAGGGTGCACAGTGCGCCTAGTCAGGGTGCAATCTCGTCGAGCATGTGAGGTAATGTCGTGTTGTAGCAATCTGCCAATGATGAGAACGGGTCTGAAGGGGGAGTGAACAGCAGAGGCAAGGCAGATATCCTCACACGGACAGAATCGATGTCAAGGGTCTTGAAGTTTCGTGATTCACAGGTAATTTTAGTGGAGGGGGAGGTCACACTGTAGACTGAATGACATCTGAATGTGTTCAGATAAGCAAGATTTTGTAATAATTGTTTATGACAAATGACAAAGTGCAGTTGTATGAGAAAATTTGGTCGAGAGTGTGACCCTTGATGTGAGTAGGGCCATGCACATGGACCGCAAGAGACAATGAGTCAGTCAGTGCTCAAAATTCAGCACCGAAGGCGTCAGATAAGTTATCAAGTGAATATTGAGATCACCCTTAACGAGGAAGGGTTGATTTCTTGCACACCGAATCAAATGAGATAGGTGACATTTGAGATAAAGGAGGACTTGGGACCTGGTGTGCGATAGACTATTGCCATCATCGGTAGCTTATTGGCGAGTGAAATCAAGACAGTCGATTCGAAAGACTGTTTCGGGGGTACTGTGAATGGCTTGAAGTTTGTTTTCGAGCGAGCGATAATAGCAATTCCACATCCAGTATTGATTGACCTAGGGATGTGAAAGAATGAGAAACCAGCCGGAGTAGCATCTTTAATTGTCGGGCAGTTTATTATTTTGCTAAGTTTTAATCGAGGCCATTTTTAGAAAAAAGGTCGCTTATTACTAGGACTTGATTGAGCATTGAGCAGGGATTCCAAAACAGTCGTGAAGTTTGGCCGCCTGAGTTATAACTGGCTTGATGAGCACTAAGTTCGAGAGATTCACTGTGACGCATCCGTGGAGAGTGTGCTGAGTGGTTCCAGACAATACTTGGAATACCAAATGAGCATGTACTCGCCTGTGGGTACCTGCCAAACGAGCTGGGCCTTAGCAGCCTGCCCCGGCCACAGCATCATCTCCGGGGTGCTTCTTTTTTGTTAATGCATCATCCACGGATCTTGGCAACAATGTTAACATCTAGGAATGCAATTGAACTACAACGACGAAGCGATAATAAGGTTCGCAGGATCATAACTAACATGGAGGTTACTAGCCGCCGGTGTATCTAATGCAGTGGCCAGTGTGGGAAACCCAGGAGCCAGAAGCGATAAGCATGTATATGTCCATAGGCATGTAATATCTTATGTGCTACGCTCAAGCGACAATCAGATTAGCTTTTAACTGTTCTAAGCTGTATCGGTTTCGGTATACATTTTTCGCAAGAAATTCGACTTTTGGAAGAATTCTGCAATTGACAGGAACGGGTGTGAGCACGCTCGTTGTCGGAAAGCAAGAATCGAGATCTAATCTAAATCGTGTGCATTTTGGCTAAAATAGTGTGCTGGTAGCAGGTGCATGGAAATCTTTGGAGGACACTGTATGTCCATCTTTTAGTGGGCTGGCAGCATGGTAATCAAGCTCACCCTGCTTATGTCCATAGATAAGAAACAGTTTTTGCTTTCCTTGTTTTCATCAATGAGGTCGCGTAGTGAAAGCGAAGGAAGTTACCTGTAAGCCAGACTGACGATCTCGAAATTGTTTCAACGTTGTTAGCTAGCCAGTGAAGCCTACACATTTTTGGTGTTATTTGGCAGCTAGGCAATTAACGACAGACCCGCCCAGCTGATGAGTTTTACACCGGTTCCAGGTGATATGGGCCCTGGCCGAGGGTCATAAACAAAGGAAAATGCCGTAATTGAGACGTCTTGGCAAAAACACACGAGCTGGTTAGGCCACCGTACTCTTGTCTAATAACAATAGCAAAATCGATAGTAAGAAAAATATGTTTAGATAGTGCCCTGAGAGAACAACCCTTTTTCTAGGCTCTTAATATGGGCTGTAAAGGAAGTGTGATCTTATGGTTAGTGGTAGCATACACATTGTCGACAGCAGTCCCTATTTGCATGAGGAAATTTTTGTTAGTCTAATGGAAAATAGTTTAGGAATAGTTTGCTTCAATGACGCGCAGAATTCACTCGATTTCAGTAGCAGACAAATCTTTAAGATTAAGTATTCCAACATTTGGTGGTGTCAGGTTGGCCCTTTGCTATGGACCTTTTTGTAGGTAAGCTTCAAGATAGTGAGAAGCACTGCCGGGCCTCTGAAAGGTTCTGTTGCCACCACTGCAAATCAAATTGTTCTTTATGCAGCAATTTGTCAGCTCTGCTTTCGGGTTGTCATAGCTTTGCTTACAAGTTTGGCGGCATGTATGTTTATTTATCACAGATAAAGAAGATAATGTTGTGCTGTGAATTCTTCGAAAAGCTCATCCGTAATTGAAAAGGGGCTTTGAGATGCCATCAAATGACAAGTCTCTTAGATTTAGCCAGCCTAGATTACAGGCTGACTTTATTCTAGTGATATTAGCTAAATCAACCTAGCCGGTTATTTCTTCCAACTTACAGGGAACACTAGGCTTGTCCTTCATTATACGAATTTTGTCGATGCAGGCAGTAAGGGAATCAGGTGAGATGGATTAAAAGCAATGCTTTAAGGGTCAAACGATAGGTGGAGCAGGGTCTAGCCCAGCTGTGGACTATCCAAGGTCGTCCCTTAGGCACACCAATGCCTACACCGTTATTTCATCAACAAGTTTATATTTAAAATAAATACTCAGTTCTCATTTGTGTAAAACATATCAATTAACTTGTAGCATCTGGACAGACAGGGGAACACTTGCAGAAAGTATTGCAATACGGTAATGCGCCCCAGAATAGCACCTGGCTCAGTAGTCTGAGGAAATACACTTAAAGAGAGCCGTTTCGAGACAGGGCTTGTTGGCAGATCCACTGGGCCAGCTATAGCGAGCCTTAGAGTGGTATGTTGCCTCGGGTCGTTGCCAGCTGCCATATCGCAAAGCAGTGATCTATCATAAAAAAATGTGCAGTTGTATGCGAATCTCAGGCGAGAGTGAATCCCCACGAGGCAGTGTGTCTGGCGCTCCTGCCACTTGCATTAGGCATTCGAAAGACGTCTATGTTTGCCTTCTCTTCTGTTAATGTAATGCACAGTGTCAGCATGTTTTTTAAACGACAACCAGTCATAGGTTTTCGTGACGTCAGGCAGGAGTCAGTGAGTTCAGGCTTTAGGAGAATACGAAGTAAAGGCATGGCCTCCAAATGAATTGAGATTGGCCTGAGGTATAGCTACACGATTGGAGCAAGAAAAGCTGTGGATACCTTGCCTGATGGGGTGTAGTTCTGTTAGGTAGGCTGGAGCCAGAGAATGAAGAAATCCAAAAGCGAGCAATAGATCCTTGAAGTCGATGGACCGCTTGACTGGGAGCCTGTGAAGGTCGGTAGGAGTTGGTATGATGTAAAATGATGTGATGTTGGTATGATGTGAAAACAGTGGGACTAACACAAGTCAGCCTAGCTGCAGAATTTTGCATCAACTGCAAGCACCTGATTGCTCAGGCCAGTAGACCAGCAAGCATTGGGTTACAGAAGTCGAGGCGGAATGTCACAAATGCACGGACCAATTCAGATATCATATCCATGTCTTAGCAAGATAGAATTTTAGCAATGATGCGTAGCTGAACGGGGGCAGGGTTTAGTTTGGATCTAGTGTGGTCGCCGAGTGAGAGGTCATTTTGAAACAGGGCACCAGATGCTACAGGAGATATACTGGCATGGGTAATTTGCATCATTAAGCTTTGAAATTCCTTAGTCATGCTAGGTTTGCTCATAAATGTATAGTAAGTTGTTCTTTTATTGTGATTTAATTTGAGAAAGTTTGCTGCCATCCAAGTTCCGATTTCAGAAATACGTGCAACAAGGGAGTTGAGATAATTTGACCTGCTGGAGGGCTCGAAGGTATCCACACAAAATAAGAGGTGCTCGAGAAGGACTTAGGATTCAACGGTATCAGATGTTGGTGAAAGATCGAGCAAAATAACCAGTGAGACTTCACCCAAGTCTGCATTCGTGAGAAGGTATATGCATAATATATATAATATGCAGGAAGCAATTCTGACTCAGTAGTGATTAGCTCGAAACCACAGTGGAACATACCGGCTTGAATTAAAGTTTTAAAAGTTTTAATTTGAAGATTATTTATTTATGATTATCATCTAAGCTATTTTAGACCAGTGAAATGATTTTTAGGCTATACGACACTTTCGCGAGAATGATTCTGTGTTCAATGTTTTGAAAGCTTCGAAGACATCTAGCAGAACTGGCTGAAAGGTTCTACTTTACTCAGCATTCCTCTCGTCGTTTTATTCCTTCTGCAGTGCTGATGTGTGGGCCTCTTAAACCGTGTAAAGTTTTGATATTGGTATTTAACTGGTCTTATTCTATTGCTTAAGTTTCCATGGTGTAAATTTGACTTACAGACAAGGGGTTCGAGAACAACGACATCAACTCCACCATCCACCTTGTCAGACGACATAGAGTGAAAGAATGAGAACCCGAATTGGGTGGCATAAGATATGCTGCCACCAGAGTATGACGTCATCCTGTGTCACGGGCAGTAGAAATGCATCCAGCTTCTTCTTTAAAGCCTGGTCGTGGATAAGTAACCTCTAGTTTATGAGTGAGTAGATATTTAACTGGCAGAAGTTAAAATGCTGTCCTGTGCATGCAGGTGGCCGACTAAAATAGTCTGGCCGTGGTGAGAGTGTTGAGCATTTGGACTCCGACTTCAACTGTGGGTCCAGGTAGATAATTAATTTACTACTGGATAAATACTCTCGGGAATGAGCTGTGAGACAAGCTTCGATATGAGGTGTACAGGTGGTGTAACTTTGGTGTAAAGATTGACATCATGGTACAAGACAAGTCTGAGACGGAATTCTGTATAAATGGTCTCGCCTTTGGGTCAATTACCTTTGTCAATGGCATAACCCTTTCGTTTCCGTAGGTTACCTCTTCTTGTGCCGTATTATTGGATCATGCTTGGTAGTTTATTAACTTACACAGTCGCTGCCAAACTGACGTGTATTCTGGCAAGGACGTCTTTGCTCAATTAATGAAGAAGCTTGCATAGCATATACTGCATGTCCCTACGATAGTTTGTAGTACGGCTAGTCACAGCTATATATGCTTTTGATACTTCCGTTGAAGCTTTCCTTATTGATCGCATGTTAGCTGATTTGCCTGATTTAGACCTTTCTTTTCTTGGCTCGTTGCAATGTTGAATTCGTTTGTTCTTCTATGTTATAGCTGGTTTGGTCCGGCGGTTAAGGTGCTCGCCCCGACCAAGGTCTGGCTGATATCGTGGGCTCGAGCCCCGAGGCATATGTGAAGCGCCTGAATAGAGATACAGTTCTCTTGGGGTGCTATACTAATGAATTATATTTTTTGCAGAGTGTCTTTAACATGATTACCACTCTGCCGGATGAAGTGGTTGACTCTTCACTTAACGTATTGAACCTGCATGGCAACCCCATGGTACGTCCACCCAGCGAAGTTTGTGACCTTGGAATGGGCGCTATTTGCAGCTACTTCGAAGACTCTGCTGAAGGGCTGGAGTTAGTGTGTGCTGACACGATAAATATGATTGGTGACACCGGAGCAGGAAAGACTAGTATTGTCCAATCAATTCTAGTGAATAAGAAGTACCCGACGACAGCTGAGGATCGCACCCGTGTGATTGAACAGACCCACGCCCAAATTATGGATAGTGTAGCGATCATAAACGACTTTGGCGGACATCCCGTGTATCAAACCATTCTACCAATATTTTTGCCGTCTGATGGACTTTACCTGATTGCTTTCAATATGTTTGAAGAAGAAATTCCGCTTGCTGAACAGAAGGAGCAGATTTCTAAGTGGATGACATTGCTTTTCGCTAGATCAACCAGTATTCGTGCGATCGTAATAGGCACCCATTCAGATAAAGTTGAAGCTAAACGATGTGCCGAGCTTAAGAAGGATATGACAGATCACATAGAACGTATTAAACAATCCGCAGAAGCTGAAATACAGGGTCATATCTGTGAAATTGAATGCGCCGATCGAACGGATAAGAAGCTCTGTGTCCTTGAGGAATGGCAAAAGTGCATGAAGTCTGCAGATATTAATTTTGTTACGTTTGGCTGCTGTGACCATGTCGGAGATTCTCGTGATCCTTACAATGATGGTGGTTCTCAAAATAAGTACGATGCTGGTGACCTAAGCAGCCTCATTTCACTAATTAAAGCTAAACTCAAACCCAGGCAACTAATTCCGATCCCGTGGTGTAAATCGTTCAAGGCTATTAAAGAGTTGAAGGATGTGAATAATGAACAGAGTAATTTTCCATATCTCACATTGAGTCAAGTGAAAATCCTATGTAAACCACACTTTGATAAGGAGTTTGACGATGGTAAACTCGAATATATGTTGCAATATCTGGCTTTAAAGTCGCAATTGGTATGGTTAAAGGATAACAGCGATCTCAAAGATTACATTTTTCACCAACCTCAAAAAATAATTGATTGGTGCAAGCGAATTTTGCACCATGACGGAAGACGATTAGGAGGCAATTCCTTTGAGAGTGACCATGGCAGTTACTGGGAAGAATATGACAAAGGCATCCTCCACAAGCCATTTCTTGCTCGCTTGATCAATACTGGTTTAGCAGCGGAAGTTGTGGCAAACCTCTTGAAAGCCTTTTCTATTATCGGCCAATTGGATGACAATAGATACGTCTTGATCTGTAATCTTCCAAAGGAAGAGCCTGAAGAATTGGCTGATTGGCTAAGTGAAGCGGCAAAGTCGTCTTCGGTAAATATAGAGCTCAGTTTTACAGGGAACAATATTCCTATGTCTTTCTTTGAAACTAACCTGTCTTCAGTGTTATCGTGGGTGTATGCTAAAGGTGAGGTTTTACGGAACTGGAGAGATGGTTCTCTGTTCTGCCTGAACCGTAATTATGAAGCGAAAGTGAAAGTAAAAGTAATTATGAAGCGGAGCAAGAGTATTTTGGAAATTATAGCCTTTTCAACGTTGCCCAAGGCAGATATCTGGGGTGTATTGCACGAGCTACTTAGCTGCGTATGCAAGAATGTCAAGTCGTGGAGAGGAGCTCCTCCTTTTTGTAAGCTGATATGTCCCAGATGCAAATACCACGCCAGGCAGCAAGCAGCTGTACAACCTAATTATCGGCCAGTGAATTTAGATAACCTTGCCAAAGGCGAGTATACGGCAACATCCTGGCATTGCTTGAAGTGTGCCGGACTGGACTGTGACAAACACATACCTAAAACATCGATGGTACCCGGACCACCAGGTATGACCATTCTGACTAGCCCCGTGTGCATCTGCTTACCATGGTTGCTAAAAGAATCGTCAATATCTCTTGCAAAACCTATTTCTGCTTTGCAAGCTATCAGCATGTGATTCGTGCATTTTGAGCTGTTCAATTTGGTTTAAGTGTGAGTTTGCTCAATGGCTGCAGCTCTCCTAATTAATATGCTACACTTCTCTTTGCCCTGGGCTACAGCTCCTATTTTATCCTCTTCTCGGATTAATAAGCTCTGTAAAGGTCAGTTTTGGGCAAGTTGTTTAATAGTGGCCTGTTTAATAGTTGTTTAATAGTTTAATAATTTTTGTCCCACGTTGACGTACGTTGTGCCGCAGCCGATGCTAGATCATCTACTCTAAATATCTTGATGGATTTTTCGCTTGGCCTCCATTTAGACGAAATGATACGACAGCAGTCTCTGGCGTACTTCAGCATCTAGCTGACTTTTCTCGTACCAGCTCACCGAGCACCGTTCGTCTCTATAAGCTGCTCATGCAGCTCATGCTCAGTCCTTCGATATATGATGTCAATGTATTGTCAAGTTTGCATCATAGAATGCACTAATGTCGATTTTTTGGGGCACTCCTCGAGGGCAAGTACGGTTGGGATTTTAAATAACCGATAACAGAACCGTGCATGTTGACCATAGTGCTTTTCTAACGAGGTTTTTAAAATTCAACTTATTCATTTATCGGCCAAGTATTGGCCGAGTTAGGGAACTTAAAATTCACAAAGATAGACCGTAAATGAAGCGTTTTAAGTGTCTCAAGCACGTACTTCCACAAGCTGCAACCCGGTAACTCGGCGTACCACAGTTCAACAGGCTGGACTTAAGTCACATACGATGCAGAGATATGTAAATTTTTTAAATAGGTATGTTGCATCCGGACTATTTCAAGATCAGATGTTGTTGCCTAATCCTTTTTAATGCTTTCATCCTATGTGGAAATCGTCGGAGCTTCAAAACCCATTTGTAACACGTTTATATTTTGAAAGGTACCCCTGAGCACTTATTCGATCGGTTGGCTAGTATTTTTATTATTTTCTCGACATTTACTTTTGACAATTTATTACCCTGATATTCCATGGCATTAGTATCAGTAACCGAGCCCGTAAGTAAAATTTAATTTGACATCCAGTTAGTGAGGACTGCCTGTCCATTACTGTCCTACTGGAGTGCCGATGAGTCAGCCAATACGTCTGCTCACATTGCCACTGCTAGCATTCGGTAGCCGAGCTCAGGCTGTCAGACTTTGTTAAGCCTTCTCTTTCGGGCAATAGAGGTTCATTGGCACACGGCTGTGAATGCAGCATTCGCGAGATAGCTTCGTTCCAAGCATGTCGGTGCTGCAGTGTTCATTGAAACGAGCGTGCTGTAGCTCCAGCTATTTCATGTTACAACGCAGTAGTCTAGCTTTAGCTGAGTCTGCCAATCTCGTCCTTGCCACAGTCAGTTCGTGCTGGCTCGAAGTGCCCGCCTCGATAAGGATAGCCTGAAAAAACAACTGCATTAATTAATTGGAATCTCGCTATTCCATGTCTTTTAGAGACTAGGTGTGATTAGGTTATAATAATAATAATAATAATAATAATATTAATAATGCACTTGATAAAGCGCGCTCAGAGAACTTAATCTCTTTCTAGGCGCTTTATTATTCGCGCCCTTAGGTCCTGTGTGGACAATAAATTAGCTGTCCCATTCCTCCGCTTAAAGACAGTTGGTGACAGAAGCTTTAGCTCCGCAGGTCATAGACTGTGGAACTCGCTTCCACAATTCTTACGCAATGACATCTACTCTCCAACTGCCGACTATGGCACATGATTTTCAGTGGTCCTGAACTGCTACGTTTATGCTACTCACTACCTCAACTGCTCTGCCGACTCTGCTATGCTTCCCACTTTCTCTTTGTTGCGTGAGACGAAGTCTGTTGGCTACCGAATGCGTACCGAAAGCCGCTTAGGCTGTGAGTGCGCTATACAAAACTCTACTGCGTAACACCCACATGATCTTTATGACTTTGTGGAGTTACAGACGGAGATAAATTCCATTAAATTATACCGAACAAGTAAGCTGCTACCTACTTTGTAAGTGTTGTCATGTCAATAGATGCTGGGATGAGCGAGTTCCAGGCCTAATTGTTACAGGAACTAAAAGCATTGTGTCTTAAGAATTTAACGTTAGTTAGAGGTACTGCTAAATGACCGGAGTCACTAATAATGATAATAATAATAATAGTAATAATGCACTTGATAAAGCGCCCTTAGAGAATTCAATCTCTTTCTTGGCACTTTACATTTGCTGCAAAGGGAAAAGCGATTGAATAGTGAGTGATATCACGCTTGATAAACAACATGAATAACATGGTTAGGGGTGACATGCACAGGGTCAGCATGCAAATGTGGTTAATTGGCATCATGCAGTGTCAGCACGCATAAGCACATGAAGGACGAATCACTGGGACCCACTAAATGCTGTCCTAAATATGTGTGTTTTAAGTCTTTTTTAAATGTGGTCAAGTCCAGGGATTTTCTGACGCAAGTCGAGAGTGAGTTCCAAGCTTTGGGAGCATACAAACTAAATGCATGGTCTCCAAAGGATTCGAGGTTTGTACGAGGAATTGGTAAACTGTTACGAGGTATTGGTAAACTGCCTTTGCTAGAATCGATATGTGCGACCTACAGTCGTTTTCGTATGCCTGTCGATGGGCAGTCAGTCCTGATCTTCTGTATGCTTTTTCAAGTGGGCGCTTAGTAGACCTAGCTAGTTTAATGTCAGTGGTAAACTATGGGCCGTCTGGGCAAGGGCACACAGTTCGCTTAGTCAGAGGTTCAAACTCGTCGAGCGCGTCAGCTGGTGTCGTGTTGTAGCTATCAACCAATCATGAAAGATGTGAGGGAGGACTTAGCAGCAGAGGCGAAGCAGATATCCTCGCACTGACAGCATCGATGTCAAGCGTCTTGAGGTTTTACGATTCACGGGTAATTTTAGAGGAGGAGGTGGGCATGCACTGTAGATTGAGTGAGATCTGCATCTGGTCAGATAAGCAGGAATTGGTAATAGTTGGTGATGACAAATATTGCAGCCATATGGCTGGGCAAAACCCGCAATTCACTCTAATTCATTGCAAATCATTCTGAAATTCATCAACATTACGCTCTAATTTCCATAGCATATAAGACTAGACTCAGGTCGAAGTGGTCCCATAAAATTTCACTCTGTTGGGCATGCGGGTTCACATGCAATGCACTGCAATCGACTGAAACGGTCCGGTCCCATGAAAGAATAATAATAATAATAAAATAATGCAATTGATAAAGCGCCCTCAGAGAACTCAATCTCTCTCTCTCTCTCTCTCTCTCTCTCTCTCTCTCTCTCTCTCTCTCTCTAGGTGCTTTACATTTGCTACAAAGAGAAATGCAATTGAGTGGTGAGTAATATCATGCTTGATAAACAAACGAAATGAATAACATGGTTATGGGTGACATGCACAGGGTCAGCATGCGAATGTGGTTAGTGGCTGCATGCACAGTGTCAGCACGAATAAGCACAATCCAGTGCAATCCGCTGCAAAGAGACCAGAACTCAGACACTGGAAACTTCCATTAGGACTGCACGTTGCTCTTCTCTTCGGCTATTGTGTAATCGCAAAACTTCGCTTCAATTGCCTCGACTATTCTGCAGAAATGCACTGTCATAAACAACAGCGGCCCTGGTTGATACCGCAATCCACAGCAAAACGACCAGAAAGACTACACTTTATGCTTGAATAGTGATTACATGTTGCTCTCTTCTCAATTTGTATTGTACTCGCATTATTACACTATAATTGCCTCGACGATTGTGCAGCAATGCACTGCCATCGACTGCAATTGCCCGGGCCAATACTGCAATCCACACCATTCCGATACAAAATTACCCAAAATTGGCTTTTAAATGCTCAATTTTTTTGAATGCGTATTACAAACCGCACTGTTTTAAGTGCAACCACGCCATTTTAACCAATTTTGCTCTTACAATCTCGGGCAATGCGTGGCAATCGACGGGAATGACCCGTGACAATCCGGCAATCTATGGTGGTCGGTGACAGAATTTCCTACTTTTCTTGTGTATTACAGTGAGCACTGAATTTAAAGTGCGAACACATCCGTTCAACCAATCGTGGACATATTTGAGGGCAATGCACGGCCATGGCCGGCTTCCACTGCAATCTGTTTCAGAATGATTAGAAATTGGCTGTTCGAAGCTTCAATTATCATAAATGGAATATATCTCTGTCTGTAACTCCACAAAGCCACGAAGACTATGTAGGTGTGACGGTGACGCAGGAGAGTTTTGTATAGCTCGATCACTGCCTAAGCGGCTTTTGGTACACATTCGGTAACCATCAGACTTCATCTCACGCAACAAGGAAAAAGTGAGAAACATAGCTGAGTCAGGAGCACCGTTGACGTAATGAGTAGCATCAAAGTAGCAGTGCAGCACCGCTGAAAAGGTTTAGCCATATTCGGCAGCAGGAGAGTAGTTGTCTCTGCTTAAGAATCGTGGAAGCGAGTGCCACAGTCTTGAACCTGAAGAGCTGAAGCTCGTAATGCCAACAGTCTTTAAGTGAAGGAATGGAACAACTAATTCGTTGTCCACGGAAGACCCGAGGATACGATTAGGCTGGAACTAGTGCAGCAGTTCAGCTAGTAATGGGGGAGCCAAGCCGTGGTGGGCGGCCTTGTGGTTTAGCATAAGAACTTTGCTCTGTATCCGTTGATCAACTTGCAGCCATCTTAGCTTTTCAGCGAAAGATACACGTGCTCAAACCTCTGGGACTTGAAGACTAGCCTTGCAGCAGTATTCATAGCCATCTGCAGTGGCCTAGTTGCTTTTTTCAGTAGTCCAACCAAAAGGAATTACAATTGTCTGGCCGAGACAGAACTAGGGAGCTAGTTAAATGTTTGACAGGCCACCGTGGAAGAGAGCTCCTAATCCTAGATAATGATCGAACGTGATGGTGGGCTGTAGAAGCAGTCTTCTGAGTGAAGCTTTTAAAGTTTTAGCAGGTGACGAAAACGACACCGAAATTTCAAGCACGTGGTGATTTTCGCACCACAGCATCACTTGTTAGAAGAGCAAAACCTTTGAATCTAGCCACGTGCTTAGGGTTTCCTGTGAGCAGCAGTTTAATTTTACCGTCGTTTAGTTTTAGGAAATTTTCCGTCATACAGGGTCGAAAGTCGGCAAGGCAAGCATTTTGTTTATCAGTTGCTGCAGCAGATTCCAAATGTTTGAGAATTTCAATTGAGTATAATCGGCATAAAATTAATATTTTAATCCATGATCACTTTTCCCAGGGGTTAGTATAAATGGAGAACAGCAACAATCCGAGGATGGACCCTTAAGGGTCTCTACAGGTGACTGGTCTCGTGGGTGATACCTGACCCCCACAACACGAATAGAACTGGATGAGACAATTACGATTGAAACCACGCCAGTGCATCGTCTCCCAGACCGGTCGTTGTTCTCAATCGTTTAAGTAGGACGTCGGGATCAATGATGTCGAAGGCACCTGATAGATCTAGCAGGGCTAGGGCGGTGAAATTCCCGTCTACGTTGTTGCATAGTATGTCATTGGTAACACGGAGGAGAGCAGTATAAGTGGAGTGCCACATCTGTAACCCAAATTGAATTTTTTCTGACATTTCAAACTTTTCAGTGTGTGCTAAGAGTTGCTTTATAAATTTTAACGACTAGTTTTTTGTAAATTGAAAGGAATCCACGACTCTGTACACGGACAGAATGTACGAGAGCTTGCTTGTCAAGAGAACTCCTACGTGTCATGTTCACTGCATCATAAGAGTATCGAGGCTTTCGGTCGAGTCTGGGTGCTGATCAAGAAGGCCTGCACCATATAAAGATTTTAAAATTTGTCTTAGTCAATGCTTTTGAAGTTACATCTTTGGCCGAATTAGACATTACCCTGTACGCAACGGAGTAGGAACAGTAAACAAGAACGAACAATGATCCGAGAGGCTCAAAGTGTACATCACTGGTCAGTGGGGCAGACATCCTTAGTAATCACGAGATCTAGGATATGGCTACCGACGCAGGGTGGTATGATTAAGGTGTTGGACCGAACCAAAATTATCCAGACACTCAAGAAATGACTGGACCTGACTGTTGCTAGGTTTTTCCACGTAAATATTGAAGTCTCCTGCAATCAGTAATGGCCTGTCACCCATACAATTTAGCAAGAAACTCCGAAAACTCCACTATAAATAAATTTAGACGGACAGCAGGAATTCGGTTTATCTTAACAGTGAGAGGCACTGTCTTTGATGAGGACCTGATTGCAATTGATTCAAACGATGGCCCATGCGAAAAGCTGCACATCTTCCAGCCAAATGGTTCACGAACAACAATTGCAACCCGGTCACCAACCTTGTCAGATATCATGAACTGAAAGAATAAGAACACGTGTGGGATGGTCTCAGATTTACAGCAACGTGAACAGGGCGTAATCCAAGTTTCGGTCAACAGAAATGCATCTAGCTTCTGCTGGACCACCTAATCGCAAATAAGTAACCCCTTGGTTTTTAGAGAGCCGACATTTAGCAGGCAGAATTTAAGGAGCTGTCCATCAACCAAACGGCGCTGATGAAGTGGCTTGCATTCTAGTCGGCCTGTAGCCCGCCCGGCAGACAAAGCTCATTTGAATTTTAATAGGACCATAGTAACTGTCGCCGGTAGACGTTTCACAATATGCTGAGGTGCGGCAGGTGAGCTAGTACCCCAACAAGCTAATCAGTGCTTTAAGCTTGCGGGTCGTGGTTTGATAGCCGAGCTGTTGATAGGGCGAACGCAGGTTGCAGGGAGGTTCTTACTGACCAGCCTTAGAAGGCCTGCCGGTAGGTATCGACTAATTGCAGTATCACGCCTTACGCTAAGCATGTCCAGTTTTGTGTAGCATATCTGACGACTGCTTATAAACAGTCTCAGCAAAGATAGCAAAGTAATACCCAAAGGTAGCCCGGAGAAATCAGGTAAAGATCCACACCGTACTTGGAATCGCCCGAGGCCTCTCTCTAATTCGGGTGGAAGTGTCATGCCACATGACGTTCATTTTGTGCTCACACATTTTAAACTCCTTGTGAGTGTTCAGCCTGAGTCAATTTATGGGAATAGCCGGCAATGGTCCAACAAATTTGACAATGCATTCGGATTGCAGCAAACTCTCAACTTGAATGACGATAGAACCAAGATACTACTTATGGGTATTAATAGCGTGACCCAAAAATGAAAAACATATTCCTCAAAAATGAGCACTCAGCATATCTCCTGTAATCTCTGCAAGAGATCTGAATGTCCTGTTTCAAAGTCTCCTTTAGATAAACCACCGAATCACATACACAGACGTGTGTGCCTACTTTCAGCTACATAATATAGAAAAAATCAGGCTTGCTTAGACAGGGATATTACACTACAACTAAATTTGTCCATGGATATCTGACCTCCCGTTTGTACTTCTATATCGTACTTCTTGTAGGTCTACGGTCTGTGCATTTAGTTGCTTACAGTTGGTGCAACACTCTGCAGCGAGGCTTGTCTATCGCGAGCATCGTAGTTTCCACATTAGGCCACTCTTACCGACTAGCACCGGCTCCCCATCGAATAGGTTATCAGCCTCAAGGTTGGGTCACTCACTTGTAATAATAAGATAATTCATTGTATCGCGCCCCAAGAGAACTTAATCTCTATTCAGGCTTCATACATGCTTCGGGGCCCGAGCCAACGACCAGAGCCAAACCTTGGTCGGAGCTAGCACCTCAACCGCTGGACCACACCAGCTAGGTTCATTTCCCTACGACCTGCCTATCAGAGCTACTTTCCGATGATGATGGGCAACGTACTGACTACTATTTTAATTCGAGCGGCTTAGCTGTGTCTCAAACAGACCCAGAAACTCTGGCAATCCTGCATTTTTATTTGCACGTTGGAAAAGCTCTGCACTCACTCTTAACTGAAGTCTCGATATCCCCCGACTTGACGATCTTTAATTAAACTGATACAGACAGTCACAAATTCTTCATTCCTCAGCATTTGTCTGGCATCCGCTTGAATTGATCTCTGTGTGCTCCTAAATGTTGATGCATGCTGAGGCTGTGCATCTCACCACTAACCATATTTACAGGCTTCGTTTACAGCCTGTCTAAAGTGACTAGAGAAAAGATTGGATTCTCTGAGTGCACTGTGTGAATTTATTAGCGTTATTTCGTATTATGAAGTTGAGAAATAAGTGGCCGCAATGGTAAGGGCCTATGAGACGATCACAGACTTTCATTCAATCCGAATGCCCGGCTAACGTTTTATTCAAAAGACGTGATTTCCTTAGCTTTCATCCGTGCTGGCATGACTTTCGCCCCCACATGAGAATCCCGGCTCTTACACTGCCTGCATGCATCGTATAACCAACGCCTGCTGCTGGTGAAAACAACTGATCCTTAAATTTGTTCCTAATTGGTGATGATCTGGCTGCTGGTTGAAATAAATTATGCTCTCATTTCAGACGATTCGAGCACAAGCAAACCTCCTCCAAAGAAAAAGGTTTGTCAGTGTTCTCCTGCATGCTACTTACTCAGCTTATGCTAGCATTTGATTGACTACTTTAATTCGTGTTATAAATCCTTATATGCTTATAATGGTCTGGGGCTCGACCAGATGCTTTGTTATCCTGGTGACCTTGTCTGTAAGCATAGGTAACTTAGGCTAGGTAACCTTGAATTAGCTTCTACTTTACGTGACCTTGTAGTTGGACTTGTAATGTACTTAGCAAGATATTAGTTACAGAGTAGCTCATTTTATTTGAATGGCAAGCTGTTTCATCGCTCAAAGGATGAAAAGGTCTGGAAATATGGCTTTAATTCCTTATTATAGTGTGCTATGCAACCAAGGATGTCCTCGAGAGATCGTAATGCTTTTGCTATAAAATGGTCTCAGTGAAAAAAATTTTGAATAACAAATGCTGTATTAAAAATTCTCTCAAGGGAGAATGGATTTTTAGAGAATGCAGGTGTGCAGCATTCAGTAGGCTGGAGCTCGAGTCCAAATTCTCTTGGTTGGAAATCCAGTTTGCTTTTACTTTTGGCTGATTATCTGCAGCTTTTCCTGGCTTTGTATCCCTTCTGACCTGCCAGCATGTAAAACGGTCTCGACGTCCTCGCAGCCTGTATTGCTATCGCTATTACTTAGATTGCAACAAGCATTCACAAATTGAATTATGCCAGAACCAACATACTTGTTATGGGAAAACCTGGTGCTGCTCGAAAAATACGAAATCAGACCCTAAATCGACTCAGCCCATAAATCTCGTGTTTCGTATGCATGCAGCACTACTGTCTCTTTCCAAGGTCACACTTCGTTAGGCGACTACATTATCTCCACAATCAAGTCTGCCTACTTGAAGCTGCACACTATTTCGACAATTAATTCTTCTTATATTAGGAAATCACAGCTAACCGGATCTATGCATTGGTGGCATTCGGCTTAGATTATGGTAGCTCAGTACTCCTAGTTCTTCTTTTCTAGCTATTGAACACTCAGGGTTTTGGCAAAACTCTGTAACTTTGCTTTTCAGCCGTCGGCAACAGAGCTGCCACGTTGCACCACTACTTAGCGAACTGGGCTGACTTTGCATTAAGCAGCGTGTTGACACGATTGTCTTCTCACCTCTCGTTAAACGACCATATCAGCTTCACAGTCAAATCTGCCTATTTTCAGCTTCATAATATTGCTAAAATTTGGGCTTGTTTAGATTAGGATACCACGTTCAAGTTGGTCCATGCATTCGTGACACCCCGTCTCAACTTCTGCGACTCACTGCTTGCTGGCCTGCCAGCATGTGCGATCAGGCGATTGCAGCTGGTGCAAAACTCTGCAGCTAAGCTTGTCTGTTGTGAGCGTCGCAGTTGCCAAATTACTCCACTTCTCTTCGACCTGCACTGGCTACCAGTCAAGCAACGAATTGACTTCAAGATTTTGCCGCTCACTTTTAGGTCCCTTCATTCTATGGCTCTAGCCCATCTCTCCGATATACTCCCCCATCAGGCCAAGCATCGTACCACCCACTTTACGGAATCCAACAGTCTAGAAATACCTCGTACAAACCTTAAATCCTTTGAAGACCGTGTATTCAGCTCGTATGCTCCCAAAGCCTGGAACTCCCTCCCGACCTGCGTCAGAACATCCCCTGACCTGATCACATTTAAAAGGAACTTGAAAACACACCTATTTAGGACAGCATTTAGTGGGTCCCTGTGATTCGTCCTTGATGTGCTTATGCGTGCTGACACTGTGCATTCTGCCACTAACCACATGTGCATGCTGACCCTGTACATGTCTCCCCTAACCATATTATTCATTTTGTTTGTTTTTCAAGCATGATTTTACTTGCAATTCAATTGCATTTTCCTTTGCAGCAAACGTAAAGCGCCTAGAGAGAGATTAAGTTCTCTGAGGGCGCTTTATCAAGGCATCTTATTTGCCTATTGCCTATTGTAACTCGTAATAATAAGGCATTGTAATGAAGTAATATTATTGATAATAATAATAAAGCAGTTGTACAATTGAAGAACGTATATATTTATAATGCATCAGACAGTTCCCAAGAGAACAAAATCTAGCACCTTAGAACCTTTCAGGAATAGCTAAGCGATCACGAGCCCGGTGCTGGGAGATGAACATTTTCTTTGAGCTGATTATGTTGAGATATTTGAACAACTGCCAAATACAACTCACGAAGCTAGATATGTGATCATGAAATTGTGTTGGCAGTCCTCGAAACCTCGAGTGCAAATTGTTGTACATATAAATAGAAATATTTGATACCCTTTATGAGGATAGTCGCTTTCCTACATTTGCCCTTAAAACTAGAGACTAGCTTGGACCAAAACATACTGCGACTGTAGTTGTATCATTCTGCTTTCAGAAGAAAGCCTGAGTCTTCACTTCTTTGACCTAATATATATATATATATATATATATATATATATATATATATAATCTTTGTCCCTTTAAATAAATAATTCCAATAGATGACAAAGGAGCAGTTATTAATATTAGTGATTGAGCTATGAACTGTCAACCGTTGTTCTTGGTCATTTGAAAGTAAAGAAATCACATAGGAAATAAAAAAGTGAAGGTCGGAATAGCTAGCAGCCTCATTACACTACGTAGCAGTGGAATAGTCCTGACGCGTGTCACCTAGCTTTCTGCTGACCCTTGAACGATTGTCTGCGACCATTACGCACTGCCTTGGTCGTGAAGTTTGAGCTCCTTTCCCCTATTCTAAGACACGGTGGCTGGGAAGGCTTGACAGAGTTAGTCCATACTTGCATAATTAAAGAACACTTCTATTGTTCCATGATTGTCTTTGGTCGCGAATTGTCCCACTACTGAACTCATCATTAAGATCGTCTCACAGTCAAAAGAGACTGCATGCCATCTATACCCTATATCAACTATTCTCCTTGAGTGATACATAGCTTTGCTACTGCCGTAGGTTATACAATAAATATGTCCTTCACATTTGATCTTGTTCCTGCACCTTTGAAAAAGGATGTTGTTAGTCCACTCATTAGCAAGGCAACACATGATAATACCAAGAGCAAACTTCTAAGAAACTTCTGCCCATTCTCCCTACTGCCATTTTTATCCAAGACACTTGAACGAGTAGCAGACCATCGAAACTTATATCGAAACTAGACCTGCTCAGCCACTGCTTAAAGAAATACATACCAAGGTATTCGTAAGCTTTTTATTGCAGATATGAGCAATCTCGTGTTTAAAGTCAGTAGCCAAGCTCATAATCATCGTCCGTTACGAGATGCTGGTAATCCACTATTACTTAGCTGCTGGCCTATTTCCTGGCAACTGGCCGCAGCTATTCTTCGATCAGGCGATTGCAGCTGGTGCAAAACTCTGCAGCTAGGCTTGTCTGTCGTGAGCGTCGCAGTTGCCACATTACTCCACTTCTCGCCGACCTGCACTGGCTACCAGTGAGGCAATGGATTGACTTCAAGGTTTTGTCGCTCACTTTTAGGTCTCTTCATTCTATGGCTCCAGCCTATCTTTCAGATATACTACCCCATCAGGCCAAGCATCGTACCACTCGCTTTTCGGAATCCAACAGTCTAGAAATACCTCGTACAAACCTTAAATCCTTTGGAGACCGTGCATTTAGCTCGTATGCTCCCAAAGCCTGGAACTCCCTCCCGACCTGCATCAGAACATCCCCTGACCTGACCACATTTAAAAGAAACTTAAAAACACACCTATTTAGGACATTATTTGGTGGGTCCCTGTGATTCGTCCTTGTTGTGCTTATGCGTGCTGACACTGTGCATGCTGCCACTAACCACATTTGCATGCTGACCCTGTGCATTTCACCCCTAACCATATTATTCATTTTGTTTGTTTTTCAAGCATGATTTTACTTACTATTCTATTGCATATCACTTTGCAGCAAATGTAAAGCGCCTAGAAAGAGATTAAGTTCTCTGAGGGCGCTTTATCAAGTGCAATATTATTATTATTATTATTATTATTCTTTTCTGGCCCTGCCAGTACCAATCGGGCTGGCTGCAGGCAGGAATCCAGCACGTCTGCCCACCTGCCTAAAACGGAAGCTTCTCGCGAAAAGCACAGGCTCCAGCTAAAATTGCCTCGAGTAGCAAATGTTGCTGCCCGAAAACCACCAGTCTTCTCTTGTGTGTGAGTTTAGTCATTTAT
The DNA here is from genome assembly GCA_009760855.2 of Cristatella mucedo. NCBI lineage: Eukaryota > Metazoa > Bryozoa > Phylactolaemata > Cristatellidae > Cristatella > Cristatella mucedo. The sequence continues at coordinate 10,935,051 of WPIO01000005.1, read as the reverse complement.
TGTTGATCAAATCGGGCTTAATAGATCGCCCTGTGCAGTTGTCAAGCTCTTCAGCTACCACACTTACCGAAATGCAGCACTGATGCATGCCTGAGTGTGCACATGTCTATCTATGTACATACATGTTCATCTTTGCATATTTAATCCTTAAGATTTTTTTCTTATAGGTATCCAAGTCGGAAGCTGCGGCTACATCTAGTGGGCATGCCGAATCAGGGTGAGTTCCGACTCGCCTCAGCCGCCATGCAGTCTGAGGGATTGATTACTCGCCCTAATAAAATGTGTTAAATTCAATCAGAGGCTTTTAGAATTGCAGCTACCGAGCGTGAGGCTTTGGAAATTAACTTAAGTATTAATTTTAGCAGTATTGCTTACATTAGCTCGAACATTCGATTTAATATGGAAATTCTTGTTTAGCTCTGGATTTGTTTCGGTACCTCATTGTGACTGCTATGATATGATATGATATGATTTAATTGACTTTCGGCACTAAATGCCAGAATATGGTTAACTGTAAAAAGTTTTGAGGGCACTCGTTATTGGAACTGGTGCAGCAGTTCAGCTAGGTGTGACGAAGGCAGGCCGTGGGGGTCATGTGGGTCAATGTAAGAGCTTCACTCTGTATCCGTTGATCATCTCGAAGTCGTTCAAGCTCCTTCAGAAAAAGATGTGCACAGTCAAACCTCTGGGATTTGTAAACTAGCCTTTCAGCCATATTCCTCACCAGCTGCTGTGGCCTAGAGGATTTATTCGATAGCCCAGCCTAAAAAGAATTACTATAATATAGCCGAGACAAAACCAAAGAAAGGGAAATCTTTTGCAAGCCACAGCGGAAGGTTGTTCCAAATCTTAGAAAGGGATCAGACGTCATGGCTAGCTGTGGAAGCGGTCTTCTTAACGATGCTTTCAAAATGTAGGCAGCTGTCGAGGACAGCATTAAAATTCTTTGCATATGGCGATGGTCGTACAACACCATCACCTATGTGAGCAGCAAAGTCCAGACGTAGGCATGAGGTGTCCCACGAGTAGCAGTTCTGTTTTATCGTAGTTCAGTTTAAGGAAATTACGAGGCTTTTAGTGTTGCAGCAATCGTGCATGAGGCTATGGAAATTTAATTCTTGTATTACTTTAGCAATTTTGCTTACTTTAGCTCGATCATTTCAATAAACAGAGAAAATGCTTTTGCGATCAGGATTAGTTTCGAGACATATTGCGACTGACAAAGTTCTTACTCTGACCCACAAGGCCCACCACGGCTTAGCTCCTTCGTACCTAGCTGAACTGCTGCATCAGTTTCAGCCTGTTCGCGCCCTCAGGTCCTGTGTGGACAATGAATTAGCTGTCCCACTCCTCTGCTTAACGGCAGTTGGCGACAGAAGCTTTAGCTCTGCAGGTCCTAGAATGTGGAACTCGCTTCCACAATTCTTACGCAACGACAACTACTCTCCAACTGCCGACTATGGCACATCTTTTTCAGCGGTCCTAAACTGCTACTTCTATGCTCCTCACTACCTCAACTGCTCTCCTGACTCTGCTATGCTTCCCACTTTCTCTTTGTTGCGTGAGACGTAGTCTGTTGGCTACCGAATGCGTACCGAAAGCCGCTTAGGCTGTGAGTGGGCTATACAAAACTCTCCTGCGTAACACCCACGTGGTCTTTATGACTTTGTGGAGTTACTGACGGAGATACATTACATTACATTAAGAAGTAATATGCTTTCGGCACTAAATGCTAGCTCATTAGCATATTTTTAACTTATCTATCCTCTGTTCTATAATGCTCGGCTGCCGTCAAAAAATCTAATTTGGCCAGAGCATCCAAGCATTTGTTCGTAGCGTAGGCGTAATGAAGATTGATCTGATTGTCTATATTATATGTATATGTCTTTTAATAGCAAATGTATTTAATTTTACCTTGATCTTCAGTTAGTTATAAATGTTCAGATTGCTTTATAGCTATGAATGCTCTTATGAACGCTTGATATTCTTTATACAGAAATTGACGTGGCACATGACAGAATTGAGCAGTAAGCTATCCTAAATGGTCGCTTCTGTTCAGTGACAATACCTTTAGGTAGCTACTTGAGTATTCTGCACTTTCATCTTAAGTAATTGTATCTATGACCGTGAAATTGGGTTGATATGACAGTCTCTTTTATATCGTCTAGTTTTCCTTGAATTGCACTGCGTCGTTCTGTTTTGGGATAGGGGTCGAGACATTTTTAAGAAAGCAGAGCCTTTAATCCGTCTGACACACGGGTTTTTGCACCACTGTCAATCTGAACAGCCTCTCTATGCCCGATATGCTATCAATGAGTCTTAAGCAGCATCTCTGTGAAGTCAAACCTCTTCCGTAGCCTGTTGTGAGCATTTGAATCGTTTGAATAGGCCAGCAGCTAAGTCAGGTGGATTCCCTGCGTTTTATAATGCCTGATGACTATGCGTTTGGCTACTGACTGTGAACGCTAGACTGCTATTAGCTGCAATAACTAGCTTATGAATAGCTTGATATTTGCTTCTGTAGCAGTTCCTGAGGGGATGGCGAGTTGCCGTGCAATTTTAGCTGATCTCATACTAATTTCCTTGTCTTGGGTAGGAAATGCAATGGAGAGAAATGGCAGCCGCTGCTTAGCTACTCTTGGTCTTGCGTTGCCTTTTTTAATGAGTGACCTCGTAACAGCATTTTGTGAGGGCTCGGGGACTAGATCAAAGGCAAAAAAACATCTGTTACGTAATTTATATGTAGGCTAACGTTATGTAAATAATTGTTGTTTACCTCTCTAACTCTAATTGTGTAGCTCCATCGACTCAATTAATAGTGGTGTTCACGAAGCCGAAATTGGTCTGTTTGTAATGGTCCAGACTACTTTACTTCTGTGATGGCCGCTTTGTGAGGGAGCACCAAATAGTAGTAGTCGTTAAATGAGATGATAATATGAACTTACGGCCGACCAGCTCCTGTGACCGAAACTCATAGTACGCAATCTACACAATGCAGTATTTTCAGTCCAGCCTTAGTGCTTTGCAATGTGCAAATGCTAGCTATTTTTGAAGATTTTATATTGCATCTCAGTCTGTAATTTTACAAAGCCTCAAAGACTATTTGGGCTATACTCTAGGGAGTTTTAAATGGCCCAATCAAAGCCTAATCGGCTTTTGATACGCATTCGGTGGCCAACAAACTGCATCGCAAAAGTGAAAGTGGGAAGCCTAGCTGATTAATGAGGGCAGTTAAGGTTGTGAGTAGCATTGAAGTAGCAGCCCCGGACGGCTGGAAAGAATGTACCATAATTGGCGGTAGGACAGTGAATGTCATTGCCTGTATATTGTAGAAGTGAGCTCCGAAATTTACTTCCTGCAGAGCAAAAACATAGTCCACCAGTGCTCCTTAAGCTGCACTTTGTCACTACCGGTTATTACCAAATTCTGCTTATCTGACCACATGCAAATCTCATTTAGTCTACAATTAGTGCCCTTCTACTCATCTAAAATGACCTGCGAATCGCAAAACCTCAAGACCCTTGACATAGACGCTGTCCTTGCGAAAATATTATCTTCTCCTCTGCTGCTCAATCCCCCCTTCCGAGCTATCATCATTGGTAGATTGTTACAACACCACACTAGACCTGAAATGCTCGACGAGTTTGCACCTCTGAGTAAGTATACTGCGTCCTCGTCAGACGGCCATTGGTTTACCACAGACATTAAACTGGTGAGGTCTACTAAGCACAAGTTTAAAAAAATCGTACACAAGATCAGGACTGACTGTCCATCGACAGGCATACGAGGACTACTGTAGATCGCACCAATCGATCCTAGCAAAGGCCAAGTATAGCCTCTATAAAAACATTGTTGAATCACATATGTATAATCCTACAATGCTGATGTTGACGACCAATCATCTTATCAACTGCTCCCAGGTTAGCTCCTTACCCTGTGAAGATCTAGCTGATTGCTTCTTTGGCTTCTTTGTCGAAAAAATAGACAAGATCAGGTAGTCCATCCTTAAGATGGCAGCACTACCATGAAATGAAATCCCGTCCCTCAATTCCATGCAGTACCTCAATGTCTACATTCAAGGTCACTGGTGACCTCGTCCTGAAGTTCATATCCCAATCAAAGAAGTATGTACCAGACTTCCGGTACACATTATGTGAACGTTCGATCACAAAACGATTTATTTCATGTGGGAGGGTCGGCGAAATGATTTGATGCTGACGAGCAGCAACACAAGGGCACACTGGAGGAACCAGTCGGTCGGATAGGTTTCGCTCGTCCAGCGAGTGTAGCAAATTGTAAGCATGACTTAGAATGTTTGAAGTCGATTCGATTTTTAAAATGAGAGCCAGTGAAGGTTATATAGAGTTAAAGTGACGTGCCAAATAAGTCGTTGACGACAGATCAGCAGCTGTGTTTTTGTGTAGTTGTAGGCGACAAAGGCACCGATTGGGAGACCTGTATTAGGGAATTGCTAAGATCTAGGCACAATGCCATAAGAGCGTGAGCTACTTTGACGTTATCCTACCTAAGAAGTTTCTAAATATGGCGATGTTCTTCGATTCACAAGAGCTGTGAATGTAGTTCATAGCTCAAAGTTCCTCAAATTGTACGCCAATCCTCGATTATTTTGTCAAGAATAGTAGAATTGTATGCGAGCTTACTCAGCATAGCAAGCATCCATTCGTTGAGGGAATGCTCGTACGTCCGCCATAACTTAGGGTTAGGCAGATTTTAAGATTCCTTTACGTTTGAGAGTAACGAACAGAGGTGACCTTTCCCACTGTTGTAGTGCAGCAGTAGCACCTCTGCTTATCAAGTTGTGTAAGCCCCCTCCCCTCTGCATCATCTAAGCTCGGCAGCTGGCTAGAGCTTATAATTTTGGAGGTGTGGTAGTAGACGTAGAGCTAGACATACGATATGATGCCGAATGGTTTGTGAAGTACAAGCGTACTCGTTCAATATGGGCTTGCTATTTTCTATTGATCGATGAAAATCATATGATAACAGAGTAATCATTTTTTAGCCTTTAATGTTAAAATATAAGCGAACAAGCGGTCCTTGGCAAGCCATTCTCTAGTGTGTAGCTTATAAATTTTAGTTAGCCGATGAAAGTTTAGAATAGGTTATAACGCTTGTCATCAGCTTGCTTAACGAGTTGGTGCTGCAGCTATTAACGTCAATTAACTATTTACTACTATTATTACTGTTAACCAGTACGTTTATGCATGTAATAACCGAATTATGCCATTAAGGTATCTGAAAATGCCCGAATTTTTGTTAGAACGTTAGAAGCTGTAGAAACGTCCGCCATACAATTTATGTAAACCTCTCAGCTGGGGTTAGTAAATTACTCTTAGCAGTTGATGGATTATGGGTGAGCATTGTCAAAACCGTAACTGTAAGTGTATTGTCATGCACGTGTCAATGTATGGAGTAGCTATAAGCTTGAGACCGACGGCAGATTTATGCCGTTTGTTGGGGATTTGTTATTCAGATGATTTCTTATTATATGAGTCCTATCCTTTATATTACTAGGCTATGGAGTTGATATGTTGGACAATCCAAAAGAAGCATGTGAGTTGCAGGCAAACGCTGGTTCTGTAGAGCTGGTACCGCTGTTCTAATGCTTACCGTGTCTGGATTACTTGGATTTATTTGTGCATGCTGTCCAATAGCCACTGTTTTTATTTCAAATGCAAAATTATACTGGGATGAAATTAATCTTTACTATTTAATGGTTATGTAGCCAAGTATGCTCAGCATCTTATCTTCGTAGGCACGACAGGTGTGGCTTATACCGTGCAGCAAAATTAACATGTATAGCAATAATTTTTCTTTCGAAGACCGTTCTTACCGTCGGTAATCCCAGAAAACATAAAATGTATTTAATATTTTAAATTTAGCCATTGAGTGAAAATATTGTATTCGAGCTACCAGCTGACATGCTGTTGCTGTGCCCAGCTAAAACTCAGTTCATGTCACTTTCGTACAGTGAAGAGGACCAAAAATTACACACCAATAGAGAACGTTTGAAGAAGGCATCAGTCGAACTTGCCGATCATCTTACCGCCCAGGAATCGATAAGTATTGCTTATAAACTACGGCCCGACGGTAGTATTTCAGATGCTGAGTACGAAACAATTGAGGTAATTTTCTGCCTTCGTTTAAATACTGTCGTGTTTTTGCCAATTTGCCATATCACGTATGAAAACTTAACATGGTATATTATTTGATGTATCTTTATTGTCAATCGCGAGACGAAGTCATCGATCAGTGGTATTGATCAGCCGTTTTATGCTGTAATTAATTATAGTCATTAATACCTTCCATATTATACTGGCCAGTAATATAAATTTTAGTATAGTAGCCATTTTATCTACTAGTTCAGTGTCGTCCCAGCTACCGAAGTTTCTAGATATCTGCATTTATTCGGTATGGCACTACGGGGGTGCAAGTCACCTGCGGATTTCTGTCTGCAGCCCACGAGTCTAGAGAAGGGCAATCTGTTCACTGCACGAATCTTGTCAGTACCTTCTCTTCCTCTGCCTCTTTCCCTGCACTTAAGAGGTCAGAGAATCAAGATATTGTTGAGTACTCGAGGAATGATGATTTCGGCTGGAAGGTCAAAGAAAATTTAAAAATTGAGACATTTTGCAAATGGGTCATCTGGCAGATTTTCACAGATTAACGCTTTCCCATGCCCGTGCGACAGCTGAGACCACCATTCACACTAACGCATATGGATCTAGCCAAAGCAGGACTCGTTGTCTTTGGGAACCAAAAATGTCAATATGAGGTTACTGATGAACCTATTGAAGGGGCTGATACTGCTACTGCACTACAATTGGGGCCTTTTTTAACAATTATTTGCCGCTCAAGATGTGTAGTCGACAGCCATAGGGTACGTGGAGTACGTATGGTGCCCTAAGCTGTATAGACTATTTTCCTTTACTTTCTTGCACAGAGGAGGTGACACTGTCAGTGAGTATTTATGCAATTAATTCCCCTAGAAGCTCACTGGTAAGGAGAAACCATCTTAATCATCGTTCAATTGAACTGGTTTGGGGCTTATCGAACAATCGCAGGAATGCTGGTTACTCGGCCTAAATCAAATTTGCACGTTCTATATAGCGATTCACTGTGGCAAGTTCCTCTGCTGACCTTCCTGGTCGGAACTACCCGTTTTCCTTATACTTTCCTCGAACTCTTCTTTGATTGATTTCAGTTCCTTTTAAATATTGCTAAAAGCAATCGTTGTGATCAAGTATGCCGGTCAACGGGTCTCCTGGTTCCATTACCCTTCGTTCTGGCTCTTTTTGTTAGCTTGCATGTATGCTTACCAAATTAAAGTCTGGAATTTCCATCAATTATTCAGCTGGTCCACATTTCTGAAATAAGTCGCTTATCGAGAGCCTCTTACGCAAAGACGTAAAGTCAACACACGGCATTTTTATGTATTTGCCTCTGTCGGCATGCTACACTACTTGGTTCTAACGGTGGCTGAACCAATGCAGAACCTCCAGTAGTAGGTCACTCGTCTAAAGAGACTTCCTTACTTGTTAAATAGGTGCTAGTTAGCAAGGAAAACCATATTTCCTATGCCTGAATGCAAATTAACGCAGGCCTCGGAATCCAGGGGGAACATATCGCTGCATTCAACTTTCGGATCGCTACATTACTGCCCCTGTGGTTTGTACCGAAGCAGGTACTTAGCCAATCTCAAGGAGCCGGCTGCTGGAAGGTAAACGTTACAGCGTTAGCTAAGCATACGCACCTCTATGTAATAAATCGCTGGCTAGCTTTTAATGTTTGTTGTTTGGATTCCCTCTGAAGAATTTGATAACCCAAGATGTCAAAAACTAAATTCAAGATTAATAGTGCACCCAACTATCGAGTTCTTTGATAGTGCTATTGCGTTTCCCTGAAAGTAAGACTGTGTCTTACCTTAAAATTAGCTCCGAACATCGAATCAGGACTTATTTTCTAGAGATTTCTTATTTTCTCATGTACAAAATTTTTTTCATGCACTATAATATTTTTTATTGACGAAAATCTTTTGTATTGACATACGAATATCTATTTTTATTCAAATATAATTAAGTCATCTTTGGAACGTCGTCATAAATCTCCAAATACCTTAATTCCTGCCTGAGTTTCTTGCGATATTTACCTTACAACAATTGGCACTAATGTCTCCTGTCTAGCTACAGAATTCCTCTTAAATGAGTATTTCTGGTCCATGTAGCCTGCTTGTTGTGCATTGGCAACTGCCAGTGATTTTATCTCATTAATTCTTCACCCAAGCAACGACCTCTCTCTGGCCAGGCGTTTTAAAGTTTCAATGCTGATTTCTCACCATTCCATCGTCATCGGTTTCCATGCGAAAATAATCTTTGACTGGCTTTTTTATTGCAATATCAAGAGTCTGGAGAAAGGCAGTCACTCCAGCAGGAATAATTATTTGATCTATTCCTCTCCTTGCAAGGGAGTTCTTCATGTCTTAAGCGTGATGAGGGCTGGCTGAATCCCAAACAAGATGACCTCCGTGGCCACCTGGCGAAGCAAGTGTTAGCCTTAAGTTTACCATTATGTCCTTACATACTGATATCCTTATATACTGATTTTATGCACCGGGATTTAGTTTCACGAAAAAATGCTGAAACACGTTTAATCTTATCTTTCTTGTCCTTACTGATGATTAGAGGGTGTAGCTTTTTTCCGTCCAGACGAGTTACCAAAATATAGGTAACACGGGCACTTTCTTAACAGGTGGAGGGAATGTGGATTGCCGAGGCACCCCTCTGATCAATTGTCATTTGTAAACCTTGGCCCGTAAACACTGTAGTTTCATACATCGAAATCATGTTGGAAAGTTGGTATTTGGAAAAGTCGGTGCCGTTAACAAAGAACTTGAATGAAGGTGTACGTTTAACAACTTAACTGTCTACCAGCTGTAATAGTGTTGTCGATCCTCTAAAAGACAGTTCATAACGTCGAAGGAGCCATTCATCCATTTAGTGTCGTGATGCTTTGAATTACTCAGTGAAAATTACTAACTGTGGGGCCGTTGCAAGAGCAAATGCTTGAAGCTGGTTTGGTCTAGCGGTAAAGGTGCTCGCCCCAACCAAGGTCTGACTAAGGTCGTGGGCTCGAGCCTCGAGGCATATGTGAAGCGCCTGAATAGTGATTAAGTTCTCTTGGGGCGCTATATAAATGAATTATATTTAAATGAATTGATATCGGTCCTGCATACAACCAGAACCTTTGCTATTCTGTCAGCAATCCATTCACTGAAGATGCCGTCCAGCTCGGGAAATAATGGTTGCCGACCAGATCCACACTAGAGCTTCTTAGCATTGTCCTCATCCACCATCCATAATATAATCATTTGACTGAGGCGATCGTTCTCTGCAGGTTATTTCCGGACCATTTGGAAATCCAACGGCTTCTCTTTACAGATAGCCGTCAGATTCTTGCCCTTGGAGTCCTCTACGATTACTTTCTTCAATCAACGGAATAGCTCTATCTTTTTGCAGCCATTCTATTTGAGGGTCAAAATATTATCCCCTCTAATCTGCAAGTAAATCAAGTCATGCAATATCATAATTGAAGAGTTACGAGACGGAGCGGCAACGAAAACGATTTCGATTACCGTTGGTCAAAGTTTGGCAAACGAGACGAGACAAGAACGAGACGAAAAACTAAAAAAGTAACATGAGACGAGCAGAGACAGCGAGACGCGTCTTGTTTGCTCATTTTGCCAGAAGCGTTACTACCATAGAAATCGCCGAGCCCTCCAGCAAAACCTTTGATTGCCCCCCCCCCCGAGAACAAAATTGTGCCCCCACACAATATCGTATCCCCCATATGTGCCCCCACATGTTAGAATGCATTCTCCTTATGTGTGCCCTCTGTATACCGTATATAGTACTCCCACACAATATAGAACACGCCCACAAATGTGAGCACACATACCTTAACGTGAGAACACTCGATTATATGGGGAATTGGTTCTCCCTATGTTGCACCCACACTAATACGCAGCACCAGTTGCCCCCTAACATTTCCAGTTTTCCCCAAAAATCATTGGTTTCTGTGGGGTATAAATGCGGTTAAACAAAAGGTACTCACCACTACTGATACCGTCTACCTTCGTTTTTATGTATCCACCAAATTTCATTCAATTTTTCGCACGCCCACTCGTGCAATGAGCTGCAAAGACGAAAGTGTGTACGTTAAATGAGAATGCTCGTGCCAATGCAAGTGAAATTGTATGAGTACAATTATCACAGAAACATATTGTCAGAGTCACTGTCATAAACAATCTAAACGGAGCGTTTCGCATAGGATTTCTTTTGTTTCGCGGTGGAATGCATTATTGACACGGGCCACTGTAGGTTATGCTCTAAGAACCATTGTCTCATTCACCAGAACAGTCACCTTTTTAGTTCTATAAGGATCCATTGTCATTCCTACGCTGTTTTCCATTTATACCGAGCCTGTAGTAAAAGTGGTTGGGCCCATGGGATCGAGTGTCACTTCTTTGCTTACTGCACTCAGCTGAATTTGTCGTTTAAACAATCAGTATCTGCTGCAGTAACTGATAAACTGCTTGCTTGCCATGCAAACATTCGATCCTAGATTCTGGTCAATTTCTTAATACTACGGAATCAATTGATGCTTGCTAACTAAAACAATCTATACATTACAATTGTGATAACTTCAGATGTTCCTCTGAGCAACATATTGTGGATGTTTGATTTTTTTTAGAATACTCAGGGTGGTCATACAGCAGTTGCAAGATGCTTGATCAATATCATATTGAAGAAAGATGACAAGCCAATAGAAAAATTCAAAGGCTTTCTCGTAGAAAATAAAATTAACACAAGAGGCAAACGCGTGGCAGCGTTTTGCAAAGGTTCAACGGTTGAATCTGACTCAGCTCCAAAACCGAGTCACGATGAGCGGCCAGCGTAAAGAAGTGGCAGCCTCGCAGCATCATTGGATGGAATCCTTTACCTAATAAGCCAATCCGCCCTGCTGTCTACTACTATCACTTGTCTTGGGCTGCCCTGTTTATACGAAAGCTTGCTTTTATATTTTTGCACGCATGTCAGACAAAACGTCGGAGCTATAGAAACGCGATAGTAATGTAATGTATCTCCATCTTTAACTCCAAAAAGCCACAAAGATTACTTCAATATTACGATGGAGTGTTGTGTATAACGTACTCAAACCCTGAGCGACTTTCAGTACGCATTCGGTAATACGTGACTGAATAACGTGTCCCAACTGGGGCTGACGTACACAAATGCGCTCACATTAAGCAGATCATGCTATTTTGCATTTGTATTGCACAATATATATATATATAATAATAATAATAAAAATATTGCACTTGATAAAGCGCCCTCAGAGAACTTAATCTCTTTCTAGGCGCTTTACATTTGCTGCAAAGTGATACGCAATAGAATAGTAAGTAAAATCATGCTTGAAAAACAAACAAAATGAATAACATGGTTAGGGGTTACATGCACTGGGTCAGCATGCAAATGTGGTTAGTGGCAGCATGAACAGTGTCAGCACGCATAAGCACATCGAGGACGAATCACAAGGACCCACTAAATGCTGTCCTAAATAGGTATGTTTTTAAGTTTCTTTTAAATGTGGTCAGGTCAGGGGATGTTCTGATGCAGGTCGGGAGGGAGTTCCAGGCTTTGGGAGCATACGAGCTAAATGCACGGTCTCCAAAGGATTTAAGGTTTGTACGAGGTATTTCTAGACTGTTGGATTCCGAAAAGCGAGTGGTACGATGCTTGGCCTGATGGGATAGTGTATCTGAAAGATAGGCTGGAGCCATAGAATGAAGAGACCTAAAAGTGAGCGAAAAAACCTTGAAGTCAATCCGTTGCCTCACTGGTAACCAGTGCAGGTCGGCGAGAAGTGGAGTAATGTGGCAACTGCGACGCTCACGACAGACAAGCCTAGCTGCAGAGTTTTGCACCAGCTGCAATCGCCTGATCGCACATGCTGGTAGGCCAGTAAGCAGTGAGTTGCAGAAGTCGAGACGAGATGTCACGAATGCATGGACCAACTTGGACGTGGTATCCTTATCTAAACAAGCCCTAATTTTAGCAATGTTATGAAGCTGAAAATAGGCTGATTTGACTGTGGAGCTGATGTGGTCGTCTAACGAGAGGTCGCTTTGGAATATGACACCTAGATTTCGAGCTGATGCAACTGGAGATATGCTGGCAGAGCCAATTTTGAAAGTCAGCCTTTCCAATTTCTGAATAACACTAGGTTTGCCCATAACTAGTAAGTTAGTTTTATCATCGTATAGTTTTAGAAAATTTGCTGCCATCCATGATCGGATGTCATCAATGCATGCAGCAAGTGAGTTGAGAGAATTTGAGGTGCTCGAAGGCTGGGAGGGATCAAAGCAAAGGTACAACTGAGTGTCATCCGCATAGAAGTGAAAGCCTAGATTGTGCTTGGCAATCACATCAGCGAGAGGGAGAGTATAAGACGGTGAAAAGGACCGGACCTAGCACAGAGCCCTGAGGTACTCCATATTTTAGAGGTACTTCAGATGATCTTTGTCCATTCACGTCAACACTCTGGAGTCTCCCACTGAGATAGGACCTGAACCACTGCAGAGCAGTGCCAGTGATGCCCAGGCGAGATGAGAGGCGCTCTAGAAGTACTTTGTGATCGATGGTATCAAAAGCTGCCGAAAGATCGAGCAAAACAAGAAGAGACACTCTACCCATGTCTGCATTCCTAAGTAGGTCGTTGTATACCCGAAGCAATGCTGACTCTGTGGAGTGATTAGCTCTAAAGCCAGACTGGAACTTACTAGCAAGGTGTGAGGTTTCGATATACGAGTTCAGCTGGTCTGCCACGACCCGTTCCAGTGTCTTTGATAGGAATGGTAGAAGGGAGACTGGGCGGTAGTTGCTTAAGTTCTCTTGGTCTAGTGTAGCTTTCTTGAGAAGTGGCCTGACTACAGCTTTTTTGAAAGGTGCTGGGACCTGACCTGAGGCTAATGACATATTAATGATGTTGGTTATGCATGGCAGCAGCAGATCAATGCAACGTAGGAGCAGGACAGTGGGAATAGGGTCCAGTGGACTTGTTGTCTTCTTTGATTGAGATACGAGCTTTAGGACTACGTCACTGGTGACCTGTTTAAATGCAGACATTGAGGCGCAGCCAGGAACAGCATTCTAGTGGGAAGGTTGTCATCGCAGGGATGGATTCCCTGATTTTGTCTATCTTCTGCACAAAGAATCGAGAGAAGCGATCGGCTAGATCATCACAAGGATCATCAGGTAAGGAGCTAACCTGGGAACGGTTGAGGAGATGGTTTATTGTCGACATCAGCATTTTTGGATTGTGCATCTGTGATTCAACAATGTTTCTATAGAAGCTAGACTTAGCCTTTGCTAGGATCGATTGGTACGACCTACATGATATATATATATATATATATATATCGTGCTATATATTATTATAATGCCAAGTATAATAACCGATTACGATGCTGAGTGCCAAGCTTGGGCATAGTAAACAGCTGGAAATGCACGCATTTTATTTTGTAACTTGTAACAGAATTATTGTAATTCTGCAAATTGGCTGACTGCACTTACGTTTTCTAATAAATTGATATATTAAAAAATCATTTGATAACCTGCTTCAAAATGATAATTTTTCGAAAATAGATCAGGTTGAAGTATGGCCTAATTTTTTCAATTGCAAGTGATTGTCGCTATAATATTGAGGAATTACTGATGAATGCCTGATGGGCACTTCTAAGCACGGCTGACACTTGTAGTGCAAGTAAATCTTGCGAAAACCCTGAGCAAAGAGAATAAAAACATCGATATGAGGCACTTATAAGCATGACGGACAGCTTGCAGTGTAATTAAATCGTGCCTAATTAAATGGCAGCCTGCACAGTGCCACCACGTATAAGCACATAAAGGACGCATCACAGGGACTCACTTAATTTTGTCCTTAATAGGTGCGTTTTTAAGTTCTTTTTAAATGTCGTCAAGTCAGGGGATGTTGTGGCGCTAGTCGGGAGTGAGTTCCAGGCTTTGGGAGCATTTTAACTAAATGCACGGTCTCCGAAGGATTTGAGGCTTGTACGAGGTATTGGTAAAGTGTTAGATTCCGAAAATTGGGTCGTACGATGCTTGGTCTGGTGGGGGAGTAGATCTGAGAGATAGGCTGGAGCCAAAGAATGAAGTGACCTAAAAGTGAGCGACAAAGCCTTGAAGTCGACGCGTTGCTTGACTGGTAGCCATTGCAGGCTGCGAGAAGTGGTCTAATGTGGCAACTTCTATGCTCACGACAGACGAGGTTAGCTGCAGAGTTTTGCACCAGCTGTAAGTGCCTGATTGCACATGCCGGTAGGCCAGCAAGCAGTGAGTTACAGAAGTCAAGGTGAGATGTCACAAATGTAGTTTGTTGTTTTCTGCACTGCAGAAAGCCAGCCGATGCCCAACACCATCAGTTTATTCCAGCACACTGAGCCCAAGCGGGCACGGCTTATTTCGGCCGCTTCTCCCACTGGACTCTCAGCCACCACTCATACTCTTGAGTTGGTGGGAGGACAAAGCCGGCCTGTGGATAAACCACAGCCGTCAGACCACAGCTGGGCACCGACTTGTCCCTAGGCCACAGCCACCAGCTGTTAGAGCCTGGGGTGGTTTAGGGTACTACCAGTCTGCCTGCACTGGAAGTGTGCCAGCGAGCCCAGCGATACGAATCGTGCAGAGAACCACAAACCGCAACAAATGCATTGACCAACTTAGGTGTGGTATCCTTATTTAAATAAGCCCGTATTTTAGCAATGCTGTGTAGCTCAAAGCAGCCTTGACTGCCGAGCTGATGTGGTCGTCTAACGAAAGGTCACTGTAGAACATGACCCCCAGAATTCGTGGAAATTCAACAGGAGATATGCTGGCAGGTGCGGCAGGAATGAGAAGCTATCACAGTTGTCTTGTCTTTTCAAATTATTGCTTGCAACGAAGCTGATCAAAGAAGATATATGGCTGCTTGTACTATTCTAGACGCAAGTTGATAGGCTGACTGGGCGCATCAAGTATGACTAATCTTCCGGGGTGAGAAGCAATGCAAATGTTGGGCTGCATTTCAGCTGCCACCAGGAGGCAGCCTTTGGAAATTCACCTGCCGCCTTTTGAAATTTGGTCAAGGGTGCACAGAAATTACGAGGCTACGGATGGCGCCTTTGGAATTTGACTAGCAAGAAGAGTTGGACGCATTGCTTGATTTTATTCCCTTCGAGAAAACCAAGTTTATTGAATCGAAAATAGTGTTAAGCTTCGCCACCTACCTGGTACTAATACAATTTTCAAAGCACGCTGTCCGATAAAATAAATCCGTTGACTGCAGCGCCAATCGCCAATAGTTTGATGGCACCTTAGGAACTATGGTGTAGCAATCAGATTAGTTAGTGACGCCCTGGGATAAGAGCTGTGCAAGGTCAGGGACTATCTACCAAGCCAATGCGGGAGGGCTTAAAATCTTGCTAGCGCCCGGACTTTGTCTAGGCTGAACTTCTGTAACTAATCCTTGGATGAGCTTCCAAGAAAAGCAACTCTGCAGCTGGAGATGAATATGATGTTAAGGCTGGTTATAAATCCCTGAGTTTCAGCCATGCGTCTACATTGCTGAAGGAGTTGCGATAGCTCTTGATGAATCAGCGTATGCAGAGAGAAATTCCGACTCTGACTCACAAGGCCCGCGATAGCTTGGCCTCTTCATGCCTCTCTGAACTGTTACAGCAATTTCAGCCTCCTCGTGCCCTCAGTTCCTCTATGGACAGTAAATTGGCTATTCCAATCCGTCATTCCAGTTCGCTCAAAGACCGTTGGCGAGATAAGGTTTTCGCTCGGCAGGTCTTGCACTGTGGAACTCACCTCGGAAAATTCTTACTTAGCGACGTAAACACTTCTGTGGGTGACTGTCGCGCATCTTATCGAGCCACCCTGAGCCACTAAATACCTCAAGACTGCCCTACTGACTCAGCTATGCTTCACACATTCTCCTTTTAGCGTGAGATAAAGTCTGTTGGCCACCGTGTGAGCACTAAAATCCGCTTACGCTGCGAGCGTACAATACAAAACTCTTCCACATAATATTCACTTAGTCGTTGTGAATTTGCGAAGTTGCAGGCAGGGATAGGAGACATTACATTAGAGATCATGATACCTGTTTATGCGCATGAATTTCAGCAAAGGTATACAAGATCTAGACATTACATGGCCGTGATAGCCCAGGAGGTCAAAATAATAATATAAATACAAGCTGATTTAACAGCCTCGTTTTGTATAGCGACAGAAGAGCCTTGACGGTTATCACCACCGCTTGCAACAGCGATAAAGAATCACCCGGCACAGGATTAGAACCCACGACCTCGCTGCCGAGGTCGTGAATAGCAACCACCTTACCTAGTGGTGCTTGCTCTTCACAGCCGAGGTTGTGGGTTCAAATTCTTCAGTGGATCATCCTTTATTGCCAACTGCAAGTGTGGATGGTAGTCGTTAAGGTTCTTCTGCAGCTATACAAATGAGGCTGTTAAACAACTAATATTGTGTTCGAAGGATGTGCGTCGTTTTTATCAATAATCTATGGGGTCATAATTTTTTTTAATGTGTACCTTGCACAGTAATCGATACATAGAATGAGCAATTTAATAAGAGTCCAGTGGTCTCGCATCGAGGTTCCCTGCTCGAGACGACATTGATCGTCCCTAAGTCACTTTCGGTCGACAGTCTCGCGGCAGACGGCTTTGAGTCACAGAGCATTTTTAAATTAATACCTTCATTGAATGTGGATAAATTTCGTCTCACGATTCGATGATTTTTGCTGAAAATTAAGCAAACTCGAGAAGCTTCTCGGCCGTTCCTTACCTTTCCGCCATAAGTAGTCTCTCCTGCAACCGAGGCAGCCATCTTGATTATTAAAACTGTAATCATAGTGAAACATTTGTAAAGCGTCTTGCAAAAACTAAATTTCTTGCTAAGCCCTTTACATATGCCGCAAACGAAGCATGACCATTGGTGAGGGATAACATGAAAAATTATAGCACATACTTGCACGCTAAAGACAATTCACATTTACGACGCAAAGGCTTAATGGTTTTATAAAAAGTATAATTCATTTGTATAGCACCATAAGAGGACTGAATCTACATCCAGACGCTTCATTTATGCTGCAGGGCTCGAGCCAACAACCTGGCTCATTGAAGGCAAGGCCCTTAATCCCATGGGCAAACCAAGGCGGAATTAGCACAAATAATGGAGGGCTAAAACGGATAATTGTTCTTACATTTTGGCATTTGTTTGAATTGATCCGCTATTGTTTCTATATTAATTTAGGTGCTCATATCATGGAACGGAATGTAAACATGACTTAATCTGCAGCTCGCGGCAAGCTTTGCATAAGTGACCATTATATTCGCTTTGCAGCGAGAGCACGTTAGAAAATCTTTTGGAAACAAAAGTTTGAAAGCGGATACCACTGCGGAACGCGCCTCGGAAGATTCCTTGTTGACCTTATGGATATGAGCTCGCGTAAGAGCAAGATACGCGAGCTGCACTTAAGTCCAAGAAAATTGCAAGGGCTCAGATGGCGCGAGTGGCTGCTGCTGGAGCGGTCTGGTCGGAGAGCTTATGCGGCGGATGAGCTAACCAACTCCTTTTGCTGATCCTAGGCCGTTGCCGCTTCTCCTCGTGCTCATGTTCCGATATACTCTCGTGAAGATCGTGTGTGACCGACTGTCGCTTCAGTACGTGCACGTAGCCTTGGCGCCTTTCACGATTACCTACGTCCGGGAGACAGTGATTGACTTCACTAAGCCGATCGTGACCTTTGCTGTGGGCATCTTAGCTAAGAAACGTGAAAAAGAGCAGCTGAAACTCCCCTTGTTTTTGTTACCAACTTCCTGCGACGCGTGGGGCGCCATAATTGATAAGTCCCTGAGCACTGCAGGCCGCAGCGGCAAATCTTGCTGAATTCTGATGAGATGAGCTTTGCACATGCATAATTGCTTTTTCATCTTGTCTGTAGCTCTGTTTTATTGTCAACTAAGCCGCTGTTTTCAATGGAGGAGCCTCTCTTTTAATATAACGCATTAGCTTGGATTTAATTAGTTTCCTACCTCAAGCATGATTTTACTTACAATGGCATTTACTTACAATGGCATTTCACTTTACAGCAAATGTAAAGCGCCTAGAGAGAGATTAAGTTCTCTGAGGGCGCTTAATCAAGTGAATTATTATTATTATTATTATTACTCATGCCCTCCCTGGTTAACAGAGAGACAAAATTAGCCTCGGCCATTCTCAAGCCAGGTCGGCAGCCATAGATAAGTGATTAACTCTAGATTGCGTATTAAACTATTGCCGATATCAGAGAACTCATACTGAGATCTGGACAGACTGAATGTCTGGCCTAGGAGGTCGGCTGGGTATCCAGCCATGCAAATGCGGCACAGGACATTCCACGGCGGCTTCGGCAGATGTTGTCACTGCCGTTGCGACGGGAGAAATTGAGCTCCTGAGAGGATCCACTTAAAATGTCATTGAAGAATGGCTGATTTGGGCCGAAGGCCGATTCAAGAGGCAGTTGTTTTCTGTGGCAATTGACTAGTCTGACGGTAAGCGTCCGCAGGGCAAAAGATAGATCTGCACGGCAGAGGGGCGGTCCATTGCGAGTAGGGGATGGGCGCACATTGGTGAAGGAGCGTTCCCAGAGTGCTGTGCACCTTAGCTTCAGAGACCTAGCCACAGAAACTAGGGTTATGGTAGCCGATCGATACTCTTCGATTATTACACGTAGGTAATAATAATAATGGGGACTAATTCCTAATGACTCGGATTTTACCTTATTGCATCTTGCCTTTCTTCAGTCGCTTTTTATTCGCAAACTACGCGATCCAATTAGCCGTGGCCGGGCGATTATAAGATAGCCCAGGGAGCTTGATTGTCACCATTAGAGTGTAAACATGGTCGACACCAGGTAGTTAAAACTAAGTAAAGTAAATATTTTATAAATAGTTGGCGGTAAGTGCCTTCACAGGGCTGAACGCTTTCTCCCTATCTGATTTCCTAGCACTGAAGTGCCTTCACAAAGCGTGTATTTGTCAAAAACTGCGTGTAGCTGAAAGAATAACATATTTAAGCCTGCGGCCTCGTTTATTCAGCGGTAAATTAGCGCTCCTACCGGCTTTGAGCTTGCAATGGTAAACAATTAAGTGCATGCAGCAAAACTGTAAGCCACGATAATGTTGAAGCGCGAGCATTAAGGCTTTCCTAGAGTGGCCAAGTCGTCTGCAGAGCCTTGCCGATGTCTGTAATCTGACGGCTACAGAAAAACACGTAAATGGCGAACATCAAATACGGATTTCGAGAATTCCCAAGAGCACTTCCCATCGTTCCCATCGTCTCGCTACCCTTACAAACGACTCCATGTGGTAGAAGTTGTTGCAAAGTAATAATAATGTATCTGTACATCGCCCTACAATAAGCACTTCGCAGAGGTTGGGAAAAGAGTCTTTTTCAACAATTAACACATATAATCGCAGCTCGCATAAGCTAGTAAATGACCAATCACACAGATGGACAACTTCTTGGAGAAACAGGTGAGTTGTTTTTAGCTGCATTTTAAATGTCATCCTATCAGGAGATGCCGTCACATGAGTCCATACGTGCCACTTCATGTAAAAGAATGTGGTTTCTGCATTTAGTTTATTTTCGGTTTTGAGCCGCAGCACAAATTTAACCCATCAAACCTCCAAAATTCAGGAGCACATTTAGTGAACACAAAATTTTCAAAATAGTTGTAATAGTAAATTAGAGCAACTGCTAAACGAGCGTAATCCCAGAAGCGGATGATGGCGGGGGGGGGGAGTGGGCAGCACGAATAGTTAGTACTTCAGATAGGTGGACCGCAGCAAGAGAATGATTAGACCTATAGGTCAACGACAGGACCTTGAAGTGGATGCCGGTAAAGAGGTGCAATGCGGCATCTGCAACGCTCATAACAATAAGGCCGCCGAACTGCCGAGTTTCGTACCGTCTGCAAGCGCTTTATTGCATGCGTCGGCATTGATACCAATCAGCTCTGGAGATATGCGTTCATCATGCTCGGCAGAAACTTAGTTGCCTCAAGAACTTCTAACATGCTTATCCCAGCTACTCGGTATCCGCTCTTTACCTTAGCAGAAGACCGACGGTAGCTTCCGGTGGGCCATCGTTAGAAAGGCTAAATTAGCGGCAGCCAGTCTGGCCTTTACGACTCTAAAGACCTTTCAAAAGGTCGGCCAGATTGCATTATTGCCACGCCGCGTACTTTCAGCTCTCGTCTTCGCCAGAGAGCAGGTCAGCGTGTGCAGGGCGACTCGTAACTCGCTCTCTCGTCGACGTTTGATGCGCGCGATATCGAGTTTAGTTTTAGCGACGTTCCTGGCGGTTAGTTAGCCTGTGCCTGCACGCTCTCGCTCTGACTGACTGAGCGTTGAGGAGTGGGCGAACGCCCACTCGAACGACGTCTGCGACGACGATCTGCTGCACCCAGCAGCGAGTTGTATTCGCGCCGTCGCCGCCTGCCAGCGGCAGCATTTCGACCGCGAGGAGCGCTCGCTCGGCGCGAGCGCGCCACTCTCACACCGAGTGATAGCACCAGACAAGGGTGGCGGCGGCGGATGCTGAGCAGTCGCATTTAGACACATGTCCATCCATCGCGGTCTACGTAAGCGTCCCCCGCCCCCCCACCGGATAGCGAGGCTCTTGAAGGCGCCGCGGAGGCGGCAGTCCCTGGTCGCACCACTCGAGTGCTGGCGACGGCTCAGCCTGGGCATCGCGCGACCAGGAGCGAATCGCCAGGGTTCTCTCTGAAACCGTCGCTGCCAAACGTAATCGGGACCCTCGCGATTGCTCTCTCTTGCCTGCAGAGCGAGCTAATTGAGCGCTCAATTAGCTCGAGAGCCAGGACAGAGCTGCAGAGCTTCGCGCCCCCACCCGACGACTCCGCAGCCGAATGGCTTACCGTGGCGCCACAGCTGCGCCTGCGGTCGCCGCCGGCTCAGCCGCCGGCGCCGCTGATGCCGGCCGAGTGGCGACTCTGGCTGTCTGCTCGGTGGCGGCTCGGCCTGCCACTTTTGAGATCCGGATGTGTCGATCTTTGATAATAATAATAATAATAATAATAATAATACACCTGACAAAACGCCCTTAGAGAACTCAATCTCTTTCTAGGCGCTTTTCATTGCTGCAAAGGAAACACGATTGATCAATGGCGGAAGCTTAATTTTTTCGGCACGGCGACGGCGACGGCGAAAACGTACCAAGCTGGGGGGGGCCGAATCCTCTCGTCCAGATTCTCTTTCTATTGCCCCTTATGCCGATATTTTGGTGAACCCATATTCACCACCCTAGAAGTCCTCTGCTCTTAAAACTTCGATAAAGTATAAAAAAATAAAATATAATTCATACGTACAGTGACCCAAGAAAACTTAATCTCAATTCAGGCGCTTCACATATGCCACGGGGCTCGAACCAAAGACCTCGGTCTTCACTTACATTCACCGTGACGCCGCTGGTCCAAAAGCGGGGTATGGCTGAATGAGTGGCATTCGGCGCCATGATTAACCTGCCTTCCAGTCTACGGCCGCTCGCTTAGTCGGTCAGCGTTAAACGGACGGCGGCACATTTGAGCAGCTCTAGACGAGCAACAGCAATTTTGCCGCCGCCTCAGCAGCAGCGCCGGCAGGGGACGCCGCTACACCCCCAGCGCCGGCTTGATGCTCGCAAGGTCGATGGCAGTGCGCCTTTACACACATTCTTCACACGCCTTCTTCTGCTGGCAAGCTCGCATTGCAAGCCGGCATTGCTCGCAAGCTTATTATTATTATTATTAAGCTCGATGGCAGTGCGCCTTCACACGACCGCCTCAGCGCTAGCTTGTGGCCGCTCCGCGGCGTGCAATAGCTGCGATAGCTACCTTGCGGGCGCAAGACATCCTACCATTGGAGACATTCTACCAAAGCCGCAGCCGCCTCGCGGCCGCGGCTTGGTGGTTGCTCGCACTCATCATCGTGTGCTCGTACACCGTGAACCTTGCGGCGTGTCCATCTACCGCGACTACCTACTGAGCTAAGAAGGCGGCTCGACGTCCGAATTTCTCAAGGTCAGAGTTTCGTGGTTGATTTGCTGCTGGGGCTGCAGCTTTGAGAATGGCCGCGCTATGCGAGCGCGAAAGAGGAAAGCTGGCAGACTAATCTAGCACAGAGCTGGTGCGCTTTCCGCCGGTATGCCCGGAAGGAGGCAAACCCTACGAATTTCCGAAAAATGTGGGACTTTATGAGCTCCACCGAGGCCGTCTTTGAGCAATCCAACCAAGACGGCGTCGACAGCTTTATAAACCGTAAAAATTACGCTTACTTAATGGAGTCTGTGGTTTGGTTGCCGAGTTTGGTTGTTGTCGCGCATATTACAGAACCCCAGCAGACAACCAACACCACCGCTTCCCTCTGCTTCGTGCTTCGTACAATAAACTGGTTGTGCTGGTCGTCTGCTGGCGTACTGTGCTGTGCGCGAACCAAAGTAAAAAGTCTTCCATTCTACAATGCGAGGATCGTACAGCTGCAAAAAATTGAATTTTTAAGTTTCGTGCCAGTGTACAGACTGCAGTCATTGCGTTCGAGACATTCGTTACTTCTACGGTGCGGTCGATAGAGCGAGAGAGAGAGAGAGAGAGAGAGAGAGAGAGAGAGAGAGAGAGAGAGAGAGAGAGAGAGAGAGGGAGAGAGAGAACAGCGGTTGCGTAAGCAGCTGCATTATTATCCTGGGAGCCGGTTCTAGAATGATTCAAGATGCTGGCTTCGTCTCGGGCTTATAAGGCATAATTTGCCTCAACGTGCATACAATCTTTTGGCGTTCAGAGCCATAACCTTGATCCTGCTGGCTAAAACAGGAGGAACCTCAACAGCAACAAAATCCGTCTAATTACGCAGCTCAGTTCTATTTCGGTCTTCGATACCACGGTAAACAGCCTCCTCCGGTTGCGCTGCATTGTTGAATAACTTGTGTCCTTTCATCTGTTACTAATCGCTACACTTACACAATTAACTAATTACTACTTCCTAAGGACGCGGTGGGGATTTCTCCTACATACCAGGTCCAAATTACGCCGGGCTGCGTAACTGATCTCAGACTAAAACGCGCGTAATGAATGCACTTGGTGCCAAAATTTACAAATATGAAAAGTATAAACTTACAAATTCATTCGTGCTTTCACGCGGGAGTCGGCAGGAGCACGCACGCGTAGATTTATAAAACCTGTACAAAGCTGTAAGTAAATTGGGTTTCTTATATCTGCACTGTATGCAGCTTTCCCGAGTCTTTTTTGCACTGCGAGTCAATCAATTTGTATCAAAATTACTTGGCTAATGTTACTTTGGAAAATAAGTGGGCTCGGATAGTAACTTGCTTCAGGCACGATTGCACTAATATTACTAATTCAGATGCTTCTTCGCCTGATGATTCTCTCTGAAGTAGGCCGCTGCTTCGCAGACAAGTTGTTGCTTCATAATTGCATTATCGCGAAATGCGATCAAGTGGGAATTTCTACAAATATTTGTGGACCGTAAGTTTCACTGATAGTTCCAGGTTTAACCCAGATGTGATCTAATGCATATTGGTGTACTGCTAACACGTTTTGGCTACGGAATCGGTGTAAAGCAAGGTTTTTCTCAAAGCAAGGCCATCAAATTTATCGGACTCGGGTTAGAGTAAAACAGAAGCCGGATTTTTAATTATAGTCATCGTTCTAATCTAACTTAACTGGCATCAAAACTATTCTGTAGTTTTGTGTAAGAAATGAATAGTAATACGTACATAGTTACTTACTTTACTTGAATTGATTGATACAGCGATTTTTAATGTTGGTCTAACCAGAAATATCAGCGTGATTACTTTGCTTCCAATTAGTAAACAGCAGGAGCAACTTCTACGAATGCTTGTTGAAAGATTGGGTTCCGTAAAATTAAAGGCAACTGCGAGCATCTACAGGAATATGTAACAATTGTATGATAGCAAGGATTTAAAAACTTCTTAGCAGAATACTTAATGGTGTATATTTTTTCATTGTAGGTTTAAAGTATCGGGACTCGCCTATTGATGCTATTTAGAGCCTCACTGAAAAGCAGGAAATACTAGAATTACCGAACAAATGGCTAAAGGTTGATGGCAACGCGTTCGCTGAAGAAATAAATTATCTGCTTCGCTTGGCAAACATAGGCATAAACTGATTTTTTGTAATAGCATCGGCAGTGAGCTTAGTGTTGTTATTATATTTCGAGTATATTTGACAATAGAGATCTGTTTGGTTGGATTTTCTTACAATGTGCCTAATGTGAAGCGATAAGAAATGCAGAGATGCATCCATGGAGGCTATCAGCCCAGGCCAACTATCCTTTTTCATTCATTAGCTCATCATCACACTGCACCAGGTCCCAGGCTACCGGTATAGCTAGCACCTACCTGAGAATTCCCCATCGTGAATTTCTGAACGCATGCCGACCTGCAAGCTGCAATCGTTTTCTGCACTTCCAACGATCGTCAGCGTCTACTACAGGTCTTGCTCAATTTTGAAACTTTGGTGGTCAGCTTGAGCAGGTTCCAGTCACGGGGTTAAAACTTGGGACATCAACTATTGTACCTCCAAACGCATCCGTAAACCATGAAATTGATAGCTTGGCGATTTAGGGCTACTAGTCTGCTCTTAAGGCTAAAATCTACCTGTCGTACAAGTCTTACCAAAAAGTAGCTAAGAATACTGAACATTAATTGGCTCTGAGCCAAGCTGTCATTCAGCATATCGACCTGGAGTAGCTCTCGAACAGGATGGAACTTAACGACGCCGAAAGCCGTAAGCCACCGGAAAGATTTGTCTTGACAACGCATATTAAAACAATATTTTATTTCTTGCTCAAGTCGTATATAATAATAACAATCATAATAATATAATATAATAATAATATTAATAATAAATAATAATAAGTAATAATTCCTTAGTCTACGGTTCTTGCTTTTCAATACCGTAGTCTTAGGTTTGATTCATGTAGCAGGCAATTTAATATTGACTGCACGAGGCAGTGATAGCTCATATGGTTCTTGCCGCTATATAATTGAAGTTTCGGAACCAATTTCCTTACTTATCAGAAGTCCTTACTTACTAATCAGTTACTCTTACCTTAAAATAAAGGCTGATTCAACAGCCCAACTTACACATTATAGCTGCGGAAATGCATTTGCGGCTTTCACTTCACTTGCAGCGAGCAATACAGAATTTTCTTCTGCATGAACCGAATCCATGACCTGGGTCGTGCAGCTACCACTAAGCTAAGACTCGACGGATTTATAAACTTCCTTCTCATACTGAAGTACATTTTGCGCCAAATCATTGGGACTCTAATCAATATGCATAAAATGTTGTTTTTGTATAAAAACCATAGGTGCATTGGCTATGCTTTTTGGAAGAAATACTCTCAGCAACTGGTCAGGTAAGTAATGTTAAATAGAGTGTATACTAAGCAGCCTTTAATTTAGCTACAGATGAACCCGTGAATCACAGGCCAAAATAACTAGGAGTGCATCTGCAAATAGTCAAAAGAGATATGGATACAGATAAACTATAGAAGATGGCATAAATATGAATGACTTTGCTCATCATTAAGATGAATCATGTATGAGTTGACTCCTCTGCTCTCATGGTTTTAATTCGCATAGCCTCACACAACTATTAAGCGCATAGGCGTAATTTGTTTTCAATGGAAGTAATAGCATCATACTAACATTAGTGCTAATAAGTAATTCACATCATAATTCACATCATACTAACATTAGCCACGTTTAGCGTGGTTGAGCTATTACTCCTGACAGTGGAGATCGTAAGAAAGAAATACGCTTACGTACATCCTAGGGGGCTGGCCTTTGTATGTACCCTTTTCGCTCGGTTCAACGCAATTCAAGTCCTTGGCAATCCATATGAGTTATGTAGCAGTCGTCATTCATCCATTTTTGTGGGAGGCGTATTTTTTCTGCTCATAGTCGGCATTGGAATCTCGCCGGTGTCAATGGCAGCCGGTCATTTCTTTTTATGCACAAACGTATGGACACATTAAGTTGAAAATACATTTTTGCGAATTATGTTAACCTTTTGACGGAGTATTTTTTGCATTTGCATACTACTTATGTAACAGTATGGTAATGCAACATACGAACGAAACTTTAACGAATGACGATCCCAGATAGTACCACAGCAGTCATTAGATAGATATTAACTGATGATATATATATATATATATATATATATATATACTACTTGATTTAACAGCCTCTTTTTTATAGCGACAGAAGAGCTTTTACGGCTATCACCACCGCTTGCATTGGCAATAAAGGATTGCCTACTACTAGTGTGCCATCACGATTGAACAGTCTCACTTGTATATCGGCAGAAGAGCCTTAAACGGCTATCACCATCGTTGCTGTTAGCAATAAAGGATCACCACTGCATGATTCGAACCCACGACCTTGGTCGTGAAGAGCGAGCGCTCTACCTCCTGACCGTAAAGACGCTAATTTTCTGTACAGAAAAGAGTGCAATCGTCATGACATCATTGATCAGAAGTTTTTTTTCTTTTTTTATTCAGCACATCCTTAGGGTTGCCTTTCACGTTTTCTCAAATCTACTGAGCTCTAAGCCTTTCGCGTGGCATGATAAGTATTTGCAATTATTTATTTTTTCTCTGGAATTTTCTTTCTTAATTAATCCTAAGCCATTACAGTTTAGCTCTTAACACCAAATTAGCACAAGAACTGGTATATCTGCACTTCGGTGGTGAAGCTTTGCTAGTCGGCCGCACATGATCTGGCAAAAGTTTCCAGAGCACACTAACAATCAGGCAAAATATTTGCCTCCGAATTTCACAGGCTGGCCGAAGGATGTCTGAAACTGCGAATATTTCGGATCCTAAGAATATTAGGGACGTAGCTTACCAAGCCTGTAGAATACGAGGGTCCTGACCCACATGACATTTATGTACCAAACAAATTCTTTGAACTAATTTAACTATGTAATGCAGTCAGTAAAGATTCCTTAGCAACAGGACTACTTATTTGAACTTGTCGATAAAGTCACGCCGCCTAACTGAAATGGTTTGCTAAGGCCTCCGTGATTTTTTAAGCATTCCATCAAGGCAAAAGATATCAGCATACAGCTATCGAGTTTCCATATGAAATTGCATGCCCGTGACATTCGTTCGTAGTGCGCCCCGTATTTCTCTCACAAAGGCAACAGTACGAAGTTGGTGGGCGATAAAGAGGACAGGTTTTTAGAAATTACACTAAATACAAAGATTCGATTTAAAAACTGACTCTCTCGTTTCTGACCAGTTCTGTGCATCATTCGTGAGTTACCTAGGGCCAGCCATAAACCTGAGATTTTCTTTTGACCAAAATATCAGCACACGTCTGCTACGTCAGCATTCCACTCTTTAAGACTTGATGACAACCAGGAATGATTATCCGATAGACGAATTAAAATTAATAATAATAATAATACATTAGATATAGCGACCTCAGAAAATTCTTTGGATCAGAAGATATGTAGAACTAGATATATTCGGCACAGAGAAATTAAGCTAATAGTTAGAGCTAACTATTCCTCACAAGCTGCAAGGTTTCGAATTTAAAATTATGTTCAGATGAATGCTGAGCAGAATTGGACCTCTCTGCTAGTTATCCTAATGTAATGTAATGTATCTCCGTCTGTAACTCCAAAAAGCCGTACCGATTAAGTGGGTGTTACGCAGGAGAGTTTTGCATAGCGCACCACTCACAGCCTAAGCGGCTTTAGGTACAAATTCGGTAGCCAACAGACTTTGTCTTACTCAACAAAGAGAAAGTAGAAAGCATAGCAGAGTCAAGAGAGCAGTAGAGGTAGTGAGTAGCATTGAAGTAGCAGCTCAGGACCGCTGAAAAGGATGAGCCATAGTCGGCAGCAGGAGAGTAGTTGTCGTTGCGTAAGAATTTTGGAAGCGGTTTCCACAGTCGAGGACCTGCAGAGCAAAAGCTTCTGTCGCCAACGGTCTTTAAGCAGAAGAACGGAACTGCTTATTTATTGTCCACACCAGACCTGAGGGCTCGAAGAGGCTGAAACTGGTGCAGCAGTTCAGCCAGGTACGAAGGAGCCAAGCAATGGCGGGCCTTGAGGGTCAGCGTAAGAACTTTGCTCTGTATTCGTTGCCCAACCGGCATCCACCCTGTCTCTTTTAGCAAAGGAGACACGTGCTAAAACTTCTGGGACTTGAAAATTAGCCTTGCAGCCATAATCATAGTCAGATGCAGTGGCCTAGTTGCTTTCTTGGATCTATCTCCAACATTTGACACAATTGACCACCAGATCCTTCTTGAGCATCTATTGAAAAACGCCACCTAGGTATTACTGGCATGGGGCTGAACTGGGTAAGGTCCTGCCTCAGCAAGAGATGTCAGATTGTAGATGTAAATGACTGTCGGTTATCCGGAGAGCCCTTAACGTATGGAGTACCTACGAATTCCATCTCGCAACTATTTTCTTCAAGATCTTTAATAATATTGTTAATAAATGTATTGAGTCTTCAGAGAACTTCATCTCATTCAATGCACAGTAGATATGTTGCATGGTAAGCAGGACCATATGTTTAGTGCACATGCACATTGCCAAAGTGCGTAAGAGGTTTATTGGTAAAATTCAGTTTCAGCACTCGTAAGCACAGACAGGAACAATCACAAAGACCCAGCGAATGCTACCATGAAAGGGTGCGTTTTAAGCTTTTTAAATGTCAAGCTAGGGAATGCCGTGACGTCAGTCGGGAGCAAGCTCCATACTTTGGAAGCATACGAACTAAAGGCATGCTCTCCGGAGAATCTGGTCCAAGGCATTTGATTTGAGTCGGAAGAGTGATTGCTATGATGCCTAGGCTCGTTTCGCTGTAGTACTGATAGGTAAGCTAGAGCCGGAGAATGGAGGGGCAAAAACATTAAACAACTTTGATTTAGCTTACCTCCATGGATACAAGTTAAATTATAGTACTTTACCTTAATAATTGTATTACTGTAACCACACATAAGCAAAACATACCGCCTTGGTTTTGCCGAGAGGGTCAGACGTTCGCCTTTGCTCGAGACCTGTGGCGTGTGTGAAGCGCCTTGATAGATACTAAGTTATCTTAGGGCGCTATAGAAATTAACTGCATATAAACTAGATAAGTTTTACTTTAAATAGTTGTACACACTATTATTTTGTGATATGGTATATAATAATAATAATAACATTGCACTTGATAAAGCGCCCTCAGAGAACTTAATCTCTTTCTAGGCGCTTTACATTTGCTGCAAAGTGATATGCAATTGAATAGTAAGTGAAATCATGCTTGAAAAAAAAATGAGTTAGGGGTGACATGCACAGGGTCAGCATGCAAATGTGGTTAGTGGCAGCATGCACAGTGTCAGCACGCATAAGCACATCAAGGACGAATCACAGGGACCCACTAAATGCTGTCCTAAATACGTGTGTTTTTAAGTTTCTTTTAAATGTGGTCAGGTCAGGGGATGTTCTGATGCAGGTCGGAGTTCCAAGCTTTGGGAGCATATGAGCTAAATGCACGATCTCCAAAGGATTTAAGGTTTGTACGAGGTATTTCCAGACTGTTGGATTCCAAAAAGCGGGTGGTACGATGCTCGGCCTGATGGGGTAGTATATCTGAAAGATAGGCTGGAGCCATAGAATGAAGAGACCTAAAAGTGAGCGAAAAAACCTTGAAGTCAATCCGTTGCCTCACTGGTAGTCAGTGCAGGTCGGCGAGAAGTGGAGTAATGTGGCAACTGCGACGCTCACGACAGACAAGCCTAGCTGCAGAGTTTTGCACCAGCTGCAATCGCCTGATCGCACATGCTGGTAGGCCAGTAAGCAGTGAGTTGCAGAAGTCGAGACGGGATGTCACGAATGCATGAACCAACTTGGACGTGGTATCCTTATCTAAACAAGCCCTAATTTGAGCAATGTTATGAAGCTGAAAATAGGCAGATTTGACTGTGGAGCTGATGTGGTCGTCTAACGAGAGGTCGCTTTGAAATATGACACCTAGATTTCGAGCTGATTCGACAGGAGATATGCTGGCAGAGCTAATTTTGCAAGTCAGCCTTTCCCATCTATGAATCACACTGGGTTTGCCCACAACTAGTAAGTTAGTTTTATCATCGTTTAGTTTTAGGAAAATTGCTGCCATCCATGTGCGGATGTCATAATGTAATGTAATGTAATGTATCTCCGTCAGTAAATCCACAAAGTCATAAAGACCATGTGGGTGTTACGCAGGAGAGTTTTGTATAGCGCACTCACAGCCTAAGCGGCTTTCGGTACGCATTCGGTAGCCAACAGACTTCGTCTCACGCAACAAAGAGAAAGTGGGAAGCATAGCAGAGTTAGGAGAGCAGTTGAGGTAGTGAGTAGCATAGAAGTAGCAGTTCAGGACCGCTGAAAAAGATGTGCCACAGTCGGCAGTTGGAGAGTAGATGTCTTTGCGTAAGAATTGTGGAAGCGAGTTCCACAGCCTAGGACCTGCAGAGCTAAAGCTTCTGTCGCCAACTGTCTTTAAGCGGAGGAATGGGACAGCTAATTTATTGTCCACACAGGACCTGAGGGCGCGAACAGGCTGAAACTGATGTAGCAGTTCAGCTAGGTATGAAGGAGCCAAGCCGTGGCGGGCCTTGTGGGTCAGCGTAAGAACTTTGCTCCGTATCCTTTGCTCAACCGGCAACTATCCTAGCTCTTCCAGCAAAGGTGACACGTGCTCAAACCGCTGGGACTTGAAGACCAGCCTTGCAGCCATATTCATAGTCCGCTGTAGTGGCATTATAGCTTTCTTTGGTAGCCCAGCCAAAAGGGAATTACAATAATCAAGCCGAGACAGAACTAAAGAGCTAGTTAAGTTCGTCATCAATGCATGCACCAAGTGAGTTGAGAGAATTGGAGGTGCTCGAAGGCTGGGAGGGATCAAAGCAAAGGTACAACTGAGTTTTTCCAAGAATAGAGAACTCTTGGTTTAAATCTAGAGCTAGCATTGAGAAGGCTAGGACCTAACCTAAATATGTGTGCGTGTTCGTGTTTCAGGAATGTAGAAAGTGTATCATAAAAATATGGATAAAGCTGTCTATGAATAGTGGCTCCGATGACTGTAAAGGACAAAGTGAATGTGCCGCTGTTGAACTTGGGCGGAAAAATACGTAGACAAGCTCTCTACTTCGGCTGCTGGCAGTGAGCTTTTACCTGTGCGTCAAGCAAGTAAACGCAGATCCAGACAGAGGGTCAAGAGCTTGGAGAAAATGGGCTCTTTGTCTGCCTTCTAAGACAATACGGACAGTGAGATTGTTAATCGATGGCTATTAGTCCCCAAAACGGAGACTTTGAGAGATCAAAACTGGGTATCCTTAATTGAGCACTGTGCACGTAGTTTCTCATGATTCTTTGACTTATTATCACTTTAAAGTATATCGCTTACTCCTCCGTGTGGTTTCACCATGCTCTGGCCATCTTCATAACAACTACAACATGCAACATTTGAAAACAACAGAATACCATAAGCACCTTAGGTTACCAGCACAAGGTGCCGCTCTCACCACGCTTCTTACTAGCCAAGTACAGTCTTTAGAGGAAGTACGTAGCCAGGACTAAGCCAATGGGAGACCAGATTTTGATCTTTGACCCATCCGATCGATAACAAGGCTGGAGAGGAGTATCTGGTGGCCATGCCGATAGACAACCTTCTTCAGCAGCAGAAGGGTTCAAACGAGACCAGGTCTGCAGGCCCCTTCTTCGCGATTATACTTGTGACTAGATTTTGGTAGCCCCAATGGAATGACTTAGCCACGACAATTGTTAAAGTCTAATATTTAATTACTTTAACCGTTTCTACTGAAAATAATTGTAGTAGACGCTTTGATCATCATTTTTGCAGCAGCTGTAATTTTTCTGAAGTATTATATTCATTCATCTTCAGCTGTTTATGATTTCTCCCTCATGTCGACGACACATACTGCAGACATGGGTAGAGTGTCTCTTCTTGTTTTGCTCGATCTTTCGGCAGCTTTTGATACCATCGATCACAAAGTACTTCTAGAGCGCCTCTCATCTCGCCTGGGCATCACTGGCACTGCTCTGCATTGGTTCAGGTCCTATCTCAGTGGGAGACTCCAGAGTGTTGACGTGAATGGACAAAGATCATCTGAAGTACCTCTAAAATATGGAGTACCTCAGGGCTCTGTGCTAGGTCCGGTCCTTTTCACCGTTTATACTCTCCCTCTCGCTGATGTGATTGCCAAGCACAATCTAGGCTTTCACTTCTATGCGGATGACACTCAGTTGTACCTTTGCTTTGATCCCTCCCAGCCTTCGAGCACCTCAAATTCTCTCAACTCACTTGCTGCATGCATTGATGACATCCGATCATGGATGGCAGCAAATTTTCTAAAACTAAACGATGATAAAACTAACTTACTAGTTATGGGCAAACCTAGTGTTATTCAGAAATTGGAAAGGCTGACTTTCAAAATTGGCTCTGCCAGCATATCTCCAGTTGCATCAGCTCGAAATCTAGGTGTCATATTCCAAAGCGACCTCTCGTTAGACGACCACATCAGCTCCACAGTCAAATCAGCCTATTTTCAGCTTCATAACATTGCTAAAATTAGGGCTTGTTTAGATAAGGATACCACGTCCAAGTTGGTCCATGCATTCGTGACATCCCGTCTCGACTTCTGCAACTCACTGCTTACTGGCCTACCAGCATGTGCGATCAGGCGATTGCAGCTGGTGCCAAACTCTGCAGCTAGGCTTGTCTGTCGTGAGCGTCGCAGTTGCCACATTACTCCACTTCTCGCCGACCTGCACTGGTTACCAGTCAAGCAACGGATTGACTTCAAGGTTTTGTCGCTCACTTTTAGGTCTCTTCATTCTATGGCTCCAGCTTATCTTTCAGATATACTACCCCATCAGGCAAAGCATCGTACCACTCGCTTTTCGGAATCCAACAGTCTAGAAATACCTCGTACAAACCTTAAATCCTTTGGAGACCGTGCATTTAGCTCGTATGCTCCCACAGCCTGGAACTCCCTCCCGACCTGCATCAGAACATCCCCTGACCTGACCACATTTAAAAGAAACTTAAAAACATACCTATTTAGGACAGCATTTAGTGGGTCTTTGTGATTCGTCCTCGATGTGCTTATGCGTGCTGACACTGTTCATGCTGCCACTAACCACATTTGCATGCTGACCCAGTGCATGTAACCCCTAACCATGTTATTCATTTTGTTTGTTTTTCAAGCATGATTTTACTTACTATTCTATTGCGTATCACTTTGCAGCAAATGTAAAGCGCCTAGAAAGAGACTAAGTTCTCTGAGGGCGCTTTATCAAGTGCAATATTATTATTATTATTATTATACTGTAAACAAGACATATTTTGCAGTGTTCACATTCGCGCACTTTCTAGCTATATCACCCGCCTTCGTCTCGAAACTCGTTTCAAACCACATATAATTTGCATCTAATGGCCTTAGATACTTGCAGCCGCTTCACGTATGCACATCAAAACTTCTATAACTATTTTTCTCAGAAATTGATAGCACATTCCTTGAAATATTGGATAGGTAGGAAGAGGCACAAGAACTTTTCCGTGACGTCCATTTCTTGTCTGGCGATTTGCTAGTCTCGGTATTAGAGCACGGGTGCACTCGTTAATGTATCGAGCCTCTCGGGAAATGGTTTGAATTTTCATTCGAAATGTTCGTCTACGCCTTCAAAATGTTCGTTCTACAAGTTTGCTTCTCAATTCGTTAAAAGTCTCGCTCTTCGCTCAAGTTCTTGTGCAGTATGCAAGCTCAGCTTGTCTTTTTAGATCGACTATTCATCTGCACAAAAGGGTGACTAAATCATTCCTTGTCACTACGAAACTTCGGCGAGCATGTAATTATATCCCCTTTGAAGTAACGCTATTTTCAGTCACTATCGCTAGTTGAAAAAGTCTTAACGTAAAGTATGTTAGGAACGAAAAAGTTTGCCTTGGCTCATCGAATCTCAAGCAAGTTTTAAAGGCTAGTGATTTTGGACCGAGGGCGATACGCTGATTTAAAATAATTCTCGATAGTTGCAAGTGAATGGTACTGTATTCTGCTTCATGGAGTACACCAGTCATGCTAAGGCTAGCAGTTGTGGAGCTGGCCTGCTTGAAAGCAGAGCTTAGTGCCATACTTAAATTAGGGTTCAGAGCAGCCAACACCTGTTGTAGTAATTGCCATGAACTGACGACCAACTAACGATCTTCCT
This sequence comes from Cristatella mucedo, assembly GCA_009760855.2. Lineage (NCBI taxonomy): Eukaryota > Metazoa > Bryozoa > Phylactolaemata > Cristatellidae > Cristatella > Cristatella mucedo. Next base: position 10,900,590 of record WPIO01000005.1, on the reverse strand, counting down.
TCGCCTGCGGGCCATCGAACAGCACTCATTAGATCTCTCTCTCTCTCTCTCTCTCTCTCTCTCTCTCTCTCTCTCTCTCTCTCTCTCTCTCTCTCTCTCTCTCTCTCCTTTCTCTCTCTCTCTCTCCTCTCTTTATCTGTATTTTCTTTTCTCTGCTCTCGCCCTCTCTCTCTTTCTCGTATCTCGTATAAGCTCGTAAACCTTTTCGTTGCACAACAATAATAACTTCCCTGTTCTGTTCTCGCCTAGTTGAGCTGCAAGTAGGCGAGCTGCCATTAGGCAGTACTTAAGTCCTCTCTCACAGTACCCCTTCCGCTATTATATCTCTGGGGAAATGAGGCCTGTATTCCTGCCTACACCCGGTGTTCGCTCAATCAACCGCTCGTCTAACAAACCTACGACCCGCAAGTTTATAGTGCCGTTTGGCAGTTGTCGGTATAGTACCTCACTCGCCATGCCTCTGCAAGATGTGAACAGTCGACCGTCGGCCATTTCAAGATTGTATGCAAATGTATAGGCGCAGCGTCTACTTTGCCGGAAACATGCCGCCTAGCATGCAGGCCACTTAATCGGCGGCACGCCGTTAATACTTTGCTTGACATCAAAAACCGAGAGTAAATGAGCCACATGCAGTCACAGTCGGCCGGTAAATACTGAGCAGACTGGCTGCACTCCCACTGATTCTCTGATCAGCCTCCGCATGCAGGCATGAAACAGCCTCCTAAATTCCACTCACTTCTAAATGTCCACTCACTGCTAAATGTCCACTCACTAAAAACCAAGGAGTTGGTTATCCGTTATAATAAATAATAAGTAAATCCTAGTTGATTAAACAGCCTCTTTTGTATAGCGACAGAAGAGCCTTTACGGCTATCACCACCGCTTGCAGTAGCGATACAGGATCGCCCCACCGCAGGAATCGAACCCACGACCTCGGGACCGCGACCGTGAAAGCAACCGCCTTACCTAGTGTGCCATCATTATCAGGCTGTCCAGGAGAAGCGAGATAAATTTCTTCTGAACGAGACATAGATGATTCAGGGTTCTAGTGGCTTTTTATCTGAGACTACCCCACCCGGGTTCTCATTCTTTCAGTTAATGCGGTCTGAGAAGGTGATGGCGGATTGCGATTGTTGTTCGTGAACCGTTTGGACATAAAACCTTTTTTTTGAACGGGCTATCGTTGGAATCAGTTGCAATCAGGTCCCAGTCAAACACGATACCTTTCACTGTTGTGATCTACCAATTTTCTACAGGCTGTCTAACCTTGTTTGTGAAGGAGTTTTAGGAGTTCTTCGCTAAAATATGTGCGTGTAACAGGCCATTGCTGTGTGCAGCAGACTTGTACATTCACATTGCAGCCCTTGGAAACAGCCAGGTTTTCCCATTTCTTGAATTTCTGGCAAACTTCTCTGTGGTCCAACACATTAGTGGCCATACTCTGGTTCTCGCTACGGCTAAGGATCCACTGACCCTGTTGTTTTTCTGCTAAGCACCTCAGATCATTTTTCAGTCTCATTTACTGTTCCTGTTCTCTTTGACTGCCGAGTAATGACGAGTTTGGCTATCGACGAAACTTAAAAAGCGTTAATCCGTAGAAATATTAGAAATATATCTGTGAGGCAGGTCTTTTTGATCGGCACTCAGACTAGACCAACAGCCTCGATAACCTCAGTGACGCAGTAAAAATGGCACAAGGACGTGCCCTTGATGGTCATACTCCCGTACATTTGGTCCGTCTACAGAGTCAGGGAGAAAACTTGTAATTTCCCAAAAGAATTTAAAAAGATGCACTTTGCTAAATGCAGGCTTGAACGCCGCTTTAAGAAGTCTGGGTTTGAGGAAGATCTAGCCAATGCCAAAGACTTTCTCCGAGTCTACACCCGGAAGATAAGAAAAGCCAGTGCTGGCTCTTTCTTCACTCGAAAACTAAAATATATCTAAAAAGATTTATACGAGGGTAAACGTCTGCTAAGCAATTCTTATAGCTCTCACTTCCGGAAGTTAACCTCTCGGCAGACAAATTTTTAGCATCTCCATTGAAAGAATGTCGCACTAACGCAATTTTCTTTAAGTGGGAACTTGTGACCTGTCGAGATTTTCTGGGTTTTTGCGTGCGACGTTTCCACTTATAAATTCTAGTAAAAAGAGCTCTTCTCCTGAAGCCCCCATGCCATCGCCTCTGTGCTTTTCACTGGCAGACAAGCTTAGCATAACGATCGCTGGAATTATTAATGCTTCTTTTGAAAACGGGGTTGTACCCAAGTTCTATAAATCGGCCATCGTTCGACCGGTACTTTTAAAGCCAGGATTAAATTCAGAGGTCCTACAAAACTATCGCCGAGTTTCATTTCTTCTTTTTTTTGTCAAATATTCTTGAGAAAATTACGCCCAACAGGTGTTATTACACTGAGATAAAATGAATCTCCTGTCAGAAAAATTTCAGTCAGGATCCAGGTTACACCATCCCACTGAAGCTGCTTTGTTCCTTGTAACCTAAGACATCTTATGCATTCACTATGACGAGAATATCCCAGCGCTTCTAGGTCTGTCAGATGTCTTTGACGGTATTGATCACGATATCCTACTTGAACGATGGAGAACAACGATCGGTCTGGCGGACGAGGCATTGGCTTTGTTCAAATCGACTTGCATGATTGAGTTCAATCCGTGTCGTGTGGGGTCAGGTCTCACCCTCTAGATCGGTCACTTGAGGAGTCCCACAAGGCCCTGTCCTCAGTCCTTGGCTCTCCTCCGTTTATATTGAGCCTGTAGGGGAAGTGATTTTGGGCCCACAAAATCAGCTATCACTTTTATGTTGAAGATACTCAGCTGTACTTGTTCATTTTAACCGTCGGAGTTGTCTCAGAAAACTGCCTAAATTTTGAAAGTTTCGTTAGGAACACTACCTCAACAGCTAGCCATCACGTCCGCTTCCTATCTAAGATTATGGACGGGTTCAGCTTCCGGATTTTGTCTGAGCTTCACTGCCGCGCTTTCATATTGGCTGGGCTAAAGAAACGGCCACTCGACCACTGCAACTGGTGATGAGTATACCTGCAACCAGAGGCGAAGCCATAGGGTTGCAGGGTTGACAGCTGCCAGCCCCTCGCCTGGTAGGTAGGAGACGAGTCCGACACCCGGTCGGGCGGCCAGCGGTCTGACTTTCGCGTTGGCTGGCCTTTTAGTGCTTGACCAGGCTGCACGACACCGGCAGGTATTGGGGGGGGACCCTCAGATCCCTTTACAAGGGGGCTCCGCCCCAAGACCCCCATGCCACCGTGGCGATCCAATCCTGGCTTTGCCTCTCCCTGCAAGGCTGGCTATAAAGTCCAAGGGATTAAATCATGCGTCTCTTTTGCTGAAGGAGCTTTGGTGGCTTCCATTTGATTAACGGATACAGAGTAAAGTTCTTACTCTGACCCACGTTGGCCCGCCACGGCTTGCCTTCTTCGTACCTAGCTGATCTGCTGCACCAGTTTCCTCCAGCCTCCTCGTGCCCTCAGGTCCTTAATGAAAACAGATTCCCAGCTTCATTCCTCCGCCTAACGACCGTTGACGGCAGATGCTCTTGCTCTGCAGGTGTTTGACTGTGGTACTCACGTCGAAAATTCTGACACAAGGCTATCAACTCTCCTGCTGCCGGCTATGGCACATCCCTTCCAGCCATCCTAACCTGAGACTTCCGTGCAACTTACTATCTCAACTTCCGTCCTGGTTCAGCTGTGCATTTAACATTCTCTTAGCTACGCGGTATGAAATATTTGAGCCACCAAATGCGTACTGAAAGCCGCTTAGGCATTGAATGTGCTGTGGAAAACTCCCTGCATAACACCCACACGAGCTTTGTTGCTTTGTGGAGTCGCGGACGGAGATATATGTATACATGCATAGCACGTTTAGTAAATGCTCGGACGCCAGACAGAGTCCTCGAATGACTGTGACGCCAGTCGCTCATGAAAGACCGATAGGGATTCCTTAAATATGCCTAAGCGCTGTGCAGGATCACCGATCACACCGACTTTAGGCTCTGCGGCAGCTGTACCGCCCCTAGCTAAAAGCGGTAATTTCAACTCGTACCTCCACTCCCTGGGCGACCAAATAGTGAACAATGTCGAAGCATTTCAAGAGAGCTCAGTCTGCCTCTAGGCATGCGCAAAGTCTACAGCTGCGGTCCAACGGTGCAACCGCGCAAAGAAAAGGTCATAAAGGCTGCGAGAATTTCGGCGGACATTTTTCTCAGCACGGTACCTTCAGCCGTTTCAATCTAGCTGAGGTTATACCCAGCAACGATTCGTAGCAGAGGGTCGTTGGCTACTGCTTACCAAACAGCTTCCGCGTTGGGCTCGAGGTCGCAAGGAGTACTGTTAGTCTGTTGGCCTGCACGCTGCGAGAAGAATGTGCTAGGACTGCAGCAATAAAAACTAATAAAGAAAACAAATATTTATTTAGATAATTTATTCATAAATAATGGCGTTGCGAATTTAGATAATAAATAATAATTTCAAAATAAATATTTGGGGTGAGGTATTTTCATTTAATACAAATGCTGAATGGAATTTGTGAGACGGAAAGAGCATTCTCCCTCTCCCTCTCTCCGTCTCTCTTTCTCTCTCTCTCTCTCTCTCTCTCTCTTTCTCTCTTTCTCCCCCTTCCTCTCTCTCTCTCTCTCTCTCCCTCTCTCTCTCTTTCCCCCCCTCTCTCTCTCTCTCTCTCTCTTTCCCCCTCTCTCTCTCTCTTTCTCCCTCTTCCTCTCCCTCTCCCCCTCTCTCTCGCTCTCGGTCTCTGTCTCTCTCGCTCTCTCTCTCGCTCTCTCTTTTTCCCTCTCCCCCTCTCTCTCTCTCGCTCTCTCTTTTTCCCTCTCCCCCTCTCTCTCTCTCTCTCTCTCTCTCTCTCTCTCTCTCTCTCTCTCTCTCTCTTTCTCTCTCTCTCTCTCTCTCCTGAGGCTGAGGCGATTCTGTACATGCTAGCTGGATGGTTGCGATTCGGCCGCTTGACCGCGGCTCCCTAAAGCCAGGACATAGTGTGAGCATGTCATCGCCATCACATGGTTCCGCTCCCAGCCGACGCACCGTCCTTCCGCCGGGCGTGCTCCTTGCCGGCACTTGACGTATTTCTTGCCGCGAAATTCACTTTCTGCTTGTGCATTGGCCTGCACGCACGTGATTCACTCTCTTCTCTCTTATCACCACGTGCTCCGGAGCACCACGCACGACGGCCGCTACGCCAGTATGTACGCTCGTTCGCTTGAACTTGCTCGCGTACGATACAATACAGCCGTCGTCGACAACGCAACTACTCACTTGGGTGGTGGGGGCTTCACTCTTCGTCGCGCCGCCATCGTGCACCAACGAGCCCCCCACACTAGCGTGCCGCACTCTACAGTTAGCTGGTTTGAACAAACTCAATGTTGAGTCCTGTAGAGTCCAGCCCCCTCTATACAAATCCTAGCCGTTTGCGTTCATCCGGCGACAATTTAGCACACTAGTACCGGACACCGTAAACAGCGTAACATTCGGGCAGCGAATCTGGACGTAGCGACAAGCGCGGCGGCCGCGCCGGATCAGCTCGTGCTAGCTTTGCAAGTAGCCATCCACTCGCTTGACATAGTAGCAGAGCCTGCTAGCCGACGGGGCTCTTCCACGTTCGTCCTGACCGCATCCTGACCTCAATCAAAGGTCTAATACACTGCTGCTAATCAACAGCCTCGTCGATGCCCGATCGAGCCGCTATTTCACTGGGCCGTGATTGCCCAGGAGGTAAGGTGCCCGGTCTTCACGACCGAGGTCGTGGTTTTGAATCCTAAAGTTGGGGTGGTCTTTTATTGACAACTGCAAGCGGTGGTGATAGCCGATAAGGCTATCTTGCCGATATACAAATGAGGCTGTTAAATCAGCTGAGCTTTTTGTTTACTATTTCTCAACAGCTGCTGCCACCGCCTCCGTGCTCCACCTACCCCTCAAATTCTGCTTATATCACTAAACAATAATAACAACAATAGATCGTCTGTATTCCTCTTTGTACCCTTGGAGATTTAAATTTCTATCCAGCCTCATTACATCTCACCGCATGAGAATCGATAACCGAGAATTAACGGCACGCACGATATCGTGTTTCGACGGGCATGCAACAGCAAACAAATACCATGCGCAGACCAGCATACTCAAGCACAAATGATGACTCTGAGCCACAGTTAGTAGGATCTTCAGCTTGTAGCTGAAGCATTGAGTCACGAATAAAGCACGTTGGTAGAAGAAAGACGAGTTCACTGGGAGCGAAAGGAAAGGCTGAGCGCCAAAGATTCGCCTTTAGCTGAGACTAGAACGGTGCAAGACCATGGCATATGTAGTTCGTATGTACGTTTGTATGTATGTATTGTATGCCGGCTCCTGACTTGTGACCGTAAGGTCAAGGGAGCGTGTAGTTCGCATGTATGTATCGTATGCAGGCTCCTCTGATAAGCTACTGGTGAGCTGTTAGAAGCACCACCGAGAGGGGCCGGTGCACAGCTGGGGTCCGCCTGTGATGTGGTATGGACAGAGGCCAGTAACCAGCTGGTGGCCAGATGGTGGATTCACCATCAGGGTCGGCCAGTGCACTGCGTGAGCCGCCTTTGATGTGGCATGGACCAGCTGGTGGCCAGATGTTGGATTCACCATCAGGGTTGGCCGGTGCACAGTTGTGGTCGATGAGTCATCGGAGCCGACCAGGGGAGGGGAGTCGTGTGAGGGCAGGGGCTGAGGGAAGCCGTGCGCTCTGGGGCTCCGTGTGCTGGGAATAAGCTGTCGGTGTTAGGCATCGGCTGGCTCTCTACTGTGCAACCAAACTACAGCATATAGCGACCGAAGCCGGAAGAGACGAGCACCTGAGCACCTCGGTGCTTACAAACTGAAGGCTTGATCAACAAAAGATTTCAATTGCGTGCGATGGAATGCGAGATGACTAGATGCTGAAGAGCGGGTGGTGCAAAAGCACACTGAAAGTGCAAGGAGGTCAGATAGGTGGATAGGTTTCCAGGCTGTAGAACCAACCGCCTGTAGGCCAGACAAACGATCTTATAGTTGGTGAGAGCTCGATACGGAGTCAGCCAGACTCAGGCAGATGTAGTTCGATGCGGAAGCTATGCCGTCGACGACAAGCCAGCTGAGCTCCTGAGCTTCGTACTAGTTGCAGACGATTAAGTGCACTGCCCGGACATGCTGAGCAAGGGCTTTTGCAGTAGTCTATACGAAGTATCACGAACGCACGGACTAGTTGGGCTATCGTGCACTGGTTTACGCAGCCCCTGATTTTGGCAACGTTCCCTGGCTGAACATATGAAGACTTGGGAATCGAGGTGCCTGGTACGGTGTTCATTCAATGAAGGGTCGCTCTGTAATAGAACGCCCACCAGATTACGGACCGGCGTCGCTGGAGCGATGCTAATGAATACATCGCGAGGGCGAACCAGCTTGGTGGCGCCGCTTGGTAAGCGGCACCAGCCGGCCAAGGGGGCGGCGGCGGCGACCGAGTGGCGAGCGCCTCGCAGCAAAGCGCGTAGGCAGCAGTGCACGCCGAGCGGGGCATCGAACTGACGAGATCGGCCTCCGCCCTCGCCGATACCAACCGGAGAACCAGCCCGTGCCGGCTGCACGAGCGGCTGCAGGCATCGCGGCGATTGCCGATCGTCAGCCGCCGGCTTGAGCGGCCAGCTCTCCGGCTGTCCCACCAGGGGGCATGCGTGGCATTTTGGCTCAAGCGGACCCGTCTTCCGACGGCGGCCTACGACTTCTAGGCCAACGCCTGCAGAGGGAGGCGAAGTGAGCGCCTCTCCGAGCACGAGAGCGCCAGGCCAGGCGCAATTAGCCGGGTCCGCCGGAGCCAACCGTTTTTGCAGTCAGCTCGGCGCGCCTCTAATTGCGCTAATCGCAAAATGGTTCGACGTCGTCGCTAACCACCCACGCGCGCGCTGCGCATAGCGAGCGACGCGCTGGGCTACACATGGACGTCAGCCGATGCGCCGCAGCAGCCGCTGCCGCAGCAGCCGCCGATCGCATTCGATTCTCTTTCTTCTTCGTCGTCGCGGCCTCCGCCGCCGCCGGATGGACTGGTGCGGCAGCGGCGGAGCAGCTAAACCCACCGAGCGTGCCGGTCGGTGAGTTAGCCCCACTCGGCGCTCTGTCCTGCCGCCGCGCGCGCAACCGCGTAGCCGCCTGCCGCGCTCGGTTCATGGTGAGCGTCCGGCCAGTCCGCCGCTGGGTCGCCTAAGTCGCACTACACGACGCCGCGGTCTTCCGAGGTTTGCTGACGGCGGGTGACTCACGCCGTAACGCTTTCGCGGCGCCGCAGCGCACAAACCGCTGCATACGTTGCGCGCGCGCGCCGCCTCGCAGCGCGAGCATCCGGCCACCGCCCAACCGCGGCACTGCAGACGCTGCGGCTACTTGGCACTAGCAGAAGGTCGCGCGGCCTCGCCGCCGCGTCGCTGGGCGGTAGACGTAGCGCGCGCGGCCCTGCTGCGGTGAGAGGCAGCGAGCGCGTACCGACAGAGCGCAGGAGGGGGCGGACGGGGCGCAATGGCGAGCGCAAATCGAGCAGACGCAGGGCTGGGGGCCGGCGCCGAAGGTAGATATATGGCGGGCCAGCGGTTCGCAGTGTTGCGCACGCTCGGTATCCTGTCACTATTAATAGCGCGCTCGCCCGAGTCTTTCTATCCGCTTAAAGACAGTTGGCGACAGAAGCTTTAGCTCTGCAGGTCCTAGACTGTGGAACTCGCTTCCACAATTCTTACGCAACGACATCTACTCTCTAACTGCCGACTATGGCACATCTTTTTCAGCGGTCCTGAACTGCTACTTCTATGCTACTCACTACCTCAACTGCTCTCCTAACTGCTATGCTTCCCACTTTCTCTTTGTTGCATGAGGCGAAGTCTGTTGGCTACCGAATGCGTACCGAAAGCCGCTTAGGCTGTGAGTGCGCTATACAAAACTCTCCTGCGTAACACCCACATGGTCTTTATGACTTTGTGGAGTTACTGACGGAGATACATTACATTACATCCAAGCTCATGGGTGGGTCGGCGGATTCTAGGAAAGCCGACGGCTGCTTATAGCACGGAGCGCGCGCGTATCCGAGCACGCAGCTACGCCGGCTGCAGCTGAACGCGGCAGCAACAAAGATTGTGCGTATCTCAAAATAGCAAGTATATGTCGGCGGCGGAGAGGTCTATTTGACAGCGACGGTGCAGGCGTTCTACAGCGGTCATGACACGCCCCAACTCAAGCATGGCGCAGCTCGGCTCCGATGCCAAGGCAGCAACTCCTCGAGCACTGACTGCTGCCTGCACATGTACACGGCTTCGGCTCCGATGCTGCCTCGGCCGGTATTAGTGGCATCGTATTCCGAGTACTGAATTTGAAGTGGTAACCTGGCTGATTTAGCACGCCGCCGTTTCAGTAGTGCACAAAGTATTCGTTCGTCTGCTGCGACGAAGTGGGCGAGCGTGAGCTACAGTGGTCCGCAGACGAGCTCAACCAATGCTCCGCGCCGCTAAAAAACAAATGCCTGGAAAGCTCGGTCTGCTCCGGCTGGCCAACGCGGATGGCTGATAGCAGCATGGCGGTCCATCCCGACTCGCTGGCTTCTCGTGCGATCTTCTGCCGCTCCGTCGCCGCCGCGAATCTAGCTCCTTCTCAAGAGCGTATTTTACTTACTATTCTATTGCGTATCACTTTGCAGCAAATGTAAAGCGCCTAGAAAGAGATTAAGTTCTCTGAGGGCGCTTTATCAAGTGCAATATTATTATTTAAACATGGTGGGTTTAAGCAGGGTGCGTCTTGCTCATCGAGCAGCGACCTCTCCCCGCGCGACTAATATGAGCGCTTAATATTTGGCGATTTTACCCATGAAGTCGGCCGGTCTTAGTATAATAGTACAAAGTGAAACCGAGTCTCCATTCTGATTTCCTTTGGGTATTCACCAGTGTCGTTCTTCCTATTTAATCACGACAGCTCGCTGACGGAGACGCACAGAAGTTGCGCATAAGATATATATTACATATAATTCATTTATATAGCGCCCCAAGAGAACTTAATCTCTATACAGGCGCTTCACATATGCCTCGGGGCTCGAGCCTACGACCTCAGTCAGACCTTGGTCGGGGCGAGCACCTTATCCGCTGGACCAAACCAGCTCGGCATAAGGGATTTGAAATTACATGTGATCAAATGTCTCTAGCCACTTTTATTAGCATAAATTAAAGTAATCAGTTTCCTCTCTAGTGTCTGAATACCTTATCCGCGCCTTAATTGGGAATTAATACCGCGTATTGCTTGTTCAGTCTCTTGTTTGATGAAATCGTAGATATCGAGGCCTTACCGGATAAATCCTGCTGCATTCCCAGCTCGTTAGCGGGGCGGCTCGCCGTGCAAACAGAAGTCCTTAAATCTAACGCTAACGCTAGAGGCCTGACGGCACAGCATCATAGTCAACGGGGAAATTGGGCTGCCGCGCGCCGAATTAGGCGCACAGCCCCCCAACCTCCCCTACGAACGGTCGGCTCCTCGAATGGTCGACAGTCTATTTCTGGACAAGCTGCAATCATTAGGGAGCAACCTTTCACTCTGAGTTAGCGGTTTAAGACCAGCGATTTAGTCCTAACCTTTCATAGCGACCTCAACCTTTGCTCTGTACACAGCCTTCAGCCAAGGGTACAGGGTCTAAAGTGATGCAATACTGCAAAAGAGAGAGAGCACCTTTACATATCGCTGATTAAAGGTATATGTTATATAAATATACTGATATACGTACATGCATATCCGTTTCGGTATGCGACAATCTATATTGTCGCAGTGAGCCTTTTTTGAGCCATGGGTCTTAGCCCACGGGTGAGGTGCTCGCTCTTTACGACCCGGTCGTAGGTTTAAATCCTGCAGTGGTTGATTCTGTATTGACCACTGCATGCTTTAGTGATAGCCGAGAAGGCTCTATAAATGAGGCTGCTAAGTCTACCGTTATATAAATCTGTCGCTATATAAATGAGGCTTTTAAATCAGCTTACCTTTATGTGATGCCGATCGTCATTACAAAATGACCTATCAATTTTTACAAAAAATATAAATACAGCTTTGGAAATCAATATGTTAAATGAGTTGGGAAACAGATCCAGCAGGATATCTTCACCTGTATCTATATTGACCGATTACTCTAAAAACCTTTTAGGAGATTCCGTTTGTTTGTTGGGGTCAAGAGTGCAGAGGCCTTGTTATACACGCAGACACCGATCATGTTAGGATCTCCATTTAATATTGCTTTTCAACGAAACTTCAATGACCGAGCTTAAACTCGTGCAAGCGTCTGAAGAGCGGAAATGGCTGCAAGGATATTTAAATTTCCCGGATGCATTGCTCAAGTGTACAAATAAAGGAGACTGCCTAGACGTGACCGCCAAGAAGCAGCTAGTCGCGTATGGGTGACGTACGTAGGCTGTACTCGTGTAGCTCACACTTCTCTGCTAGCTGGTCACAGAAACGAGTTGGGTCTCTGAACATCTTGCAAACAGCTGAGCCTGCTTCCTCGGAGATGTCTCGGCTACATCTCGAAGATGGGAGAGAGTGGAGAGCGGGAGACACCGCCATCGCCTCAGGAGTTCCGTGCGTTCCAGGTCGGATGCAGGGTATCGCCGACCGATTGAGAACGCCGTGCGAAGGTCACTCATTATATCCACGACCGCCGTAAGATGGCCATTCGACCAATGAGAACTACTGGTGCCTTTCGGTATTTTGTGTCACCACGTTACTTTTGCCCCTCCTGCGATCGGTCATTAAAGTTTCTGGTCGCTCAGAACTCTTTGCCCTTTCATTTTGTCGAGCCACTATCACGTCAGATGAATTCGATGCGAGATCGACAATATTTATTTTTTCAACTGCTGCTACTTATCGAGGTGGTAGATGTGAATCAGCAGCATGCGTCTCAGACACGTAATTTCTACGGTCATGATCAATACTTTTGCGATCGGATACTGCGATTTTCGAATTTTTTCTTTACGTGTCGGTATGATTCCGTTACTAAGGGAGTCGGCTTTCGGTTGCACTGGCTGGAATCTTTATCAAAACATAGTTCGGTATAATAATTTATTGAAATATCTCAGATGGTCCATCTGCCCCTGCGACGATGAATTCGTTTACGCATTGGTTCATTTAACCGGACACTAGTTAAAAACAGCGGATACAAAGTGGCGGTTGTGTTATAGCGACTTTGAAGTGTTTCTTGTAAAGAAGAATCAAGACGACGAGGCATTAGCGAGCAGCGTATTTATTTTTGCGTGTGTGTATCTTGGATTGCTTTTTACTAGATCACATTTTCTTTTTATTTTAACTACTTTTATTTAGTTTTTCAATAAATTTCATAAGTTGACCGCGTTTTAGTTTTGCTTCGCTGTCGTTAAAGATATATTTATGGATTGCGTAGGCATTCTTGAGAAAATACAGCTTCAAGCCACTCTTGAAGGCAAGAGCAGGGTGCGTGGATCCGGTGTGGTGCGCTCTGCCTAAAAATGTGCTCAGCTCCTTAAGCAAGCAATTTTCACCCGCAATCTTACGGTAGCTAACCAGAAAAGTCCTCTGGACTCTCGGCACCTAAACTTAACCAGGCTAATCGCATAGATTGAATTAACCCTTGATCCTTGGAGGAGGCAATGGCTGTCTTTGTGATGCACTTTTTCGTGCTTACACAGTGCCTGCTGCTTGCATATGTTACTACCGACCATTTGGTAATTCTGTCTATAATGCATCGGTAAAGTGCCTATAAATAGATTCACTTCTCTGAAGGTGCAACACAGATTTATTATTATAAATAATCTTCAGAAAAAATTCATAGTGAGCCATAAATATGCGAGCATATAACACACATAATTACTTCACATCGAGCTAAATTATACAGTAAAGCTGGTGTGAAATGAATGATTCCTTTAAATATAATTTCTGCCTCAGCCGTGTACGGAACCATCTATTTTACGTAAGTATTTCGGTGGGAAAGGCTCAGTTATTTTTGGAGCAAGTTTCGTAAACGGCCTTTTAACTGCTTTTTGCAAATCATCTCAGCAATTCGCTGAGTTGATAGTGTTGGAGTGTGTTCGTAGCTTGATAATAACATTTAGCCATGCTTCCGACTATTTATTTTGCGACCTTAGAAAGAAGAAGGGGTCAGATCTGACTGACGGCTGGCAGAGAAGGGAGCGTCCGCTTAGCCTAAGAGACGGTGGGGTAGTGTGCTTTGTCTGCCGCGACAAGATGGATATGAGTTCGGACGTGTCTGACCTGTGTAGGGAGTGGACTCACAGCTCAGCAAGCAATCCGATAGCCAGTAGTTGCTACACCAATACCATAGAGGTTGTGCTCAGTGCGATTCGTCCGATTTGTCAATATTGTTTTAAGCAAAGTTTGTTAAAGCTTCATCCATGCCAGTAACTACTATGTGCTTGCAGGTTAGCTTTAAGCGTCTTTAGTAGGATATTTGTGCATGGCTATGCGAAATTATTTAAACTCGTACGCAGTCTCAGACAGCGATGCACAATTACACCTATAGCTGTTATTAGGCAGTGCTATTTTGCAAGGTAGAAAAATAGTTCACGAAAACCTGATGTCACCTGATGACCCGGCTAAGGTGTTGGCATGCAATCATATTGTGCCATAGTGAAAGAATTCATGTTCAACAATCCCAAATATACCAGTAAGCTCAGGTTAGCCAAGTTTTATATTATACCCCATATAGTAGATTATTCGTGTGCCTATGGAGTGGACACATGGAGCCTCTCTTGTTGTGCAGCTGTCGAAAAGTTTGTTCCTGTAATGGATGGTACTCATAAAGATAGCATGTGATTGTTTCCAAGCAATAAAATGAGCCTTTTAAGCTGTAAAGTCTGCATACGATCTTAAACCAGAGTAATCTTATTTTTGGTTTAGTGTGTTTTCAACTTCTGGAATTCTCATTCTCTTATGAGTTTTAGTTAGCTCGTTTTTATGGATAACCATTCTTGACTTTTTCTGACAATTCTGGGCTTGCGTGAAGTTTGAATATATACTAAAGATAAACGCTATTTTTTGAGATACAATGAGTGTAAAGCTTCTTATCTTTACTTTCAGTTGGAATATTTGAGAAAAACCATCGTTTCAATCCAGACACATTTTTTCAAGCGACTGAATATGTTAATTGCCAAGAAGTCAGCCACCACCGTGCTCTCGCGGAAACCATCGGCCCTAAAGACTGCGATCGCATTCTCCAGGCATTCCGAAAGATTGTAAACGCCTATGACAGCTTTGGGGCATCAAACGAGTGTAAGTGCGCTAGCTTTTCTTTTCCTGAACGGTGCTGTTTGTTGCATTTTGTTGTGTGTGCGGTGTGTGTGTTCGTGTATGTTTGTTTCCGTATGTGTGCGCGTGGGCGCGTGCGTGCGTGTGTGTATGCGTGCGTGTGTGTGCGTTTTTGTGCGTGTGTGCGTGCGTGTGTGTGTGTGTGTGCCTGTGAGCTGTGAACGCGCGAAGCGTCAGCCTGATTTGGAGCTGCGCTAGTCAGAACATTATCGCATTCACTTAGGCCAACATCTATCGGTGGCAAGTACTCACCGCGTTTTCCCACGAAACGATTGCTAACTGTTATTCATCTAGCATACCACCGAAGTGGTCGAGGCCGTCAAGGCGCTGATTTTCTGAAAGGAAGAAAACTGAAGACGATGCAACGGGGATAGCGGTAGATGTCTGATTAACTTGGTGAAGACACGCTAGCATTACCAACCTAAGCCCGCCGGGAATACGGTTGGCTAGCCGAGCATTATTTCGGCTCGCTGTGGTCATGATCTATAGAGGTGACTCGCTTTGGAATTGCATAAACGGCGAACTTCCCGAAAAATTTGGAAGACGTCAAAAGTAATAGTGACCGTTGACTGACTCCTATCCCCCGCCGCCCCCCCCCCCCCGCAAGGCCGCCCCAATTAGGCCAGGTGACATACAAGGAATGCTGATATAGACAGGTAAAGTACTTTTCTCCCCTTTGGCTTGAATATTTTTGAATTGGTTATGGAATTGTGCAATTTTAATTCCATTTTTTATTTCTTTGCGAATGCCAACTGGGATTTATTTGTGGGGCGACCCGACGTCAGTCGCTGCCATGTACGCAAAGGCAAATCGTAGACCCCCGTCCATAGGCAGCCGTGCGAAGGTAGGTCTCCAAGCCGGCCTGGGTGACTTTCAAAACCGTGCTCTCGGCCCCCCCCCGCCTCCGACGTGTGTGCTCCGTGCCACAACAGCTAGATCTGCGATCTCTAGTGCACCGGTTTTGAGGCAGCTGACGGGAACAGCTATTATGTCGGACACTTTTGGTCGATCGTATAGACCTAGCCGGCTTGTAATTGTTTACTAAGCTACCTAAGTATGCACAGGTGAAAGCCTGAACCTTGCAGGAACGTGAACCGAAAGATTATAATAATAATTGTAATACATTTCATATAGCACCCTAAAAGAGATTAGTCTCTTTCTAGGCGCTTTACATTTGGTGCAAAAGAAGCACGATCGAACGGTCAGTGGTAGCATGCTTCATAAAAAAACAAGAATAGCATGGTTAGCAGTGACGTGCGCAGGGTCATCATGCAAGTACGGTTAGTGGCAGCACGAACAGCATCAGCACGCACAAGCACATAAAGGACGAATCGCAGGGACCCACTACATTCTGTGACAGAAAGATGCATTTCCAGTATCTTTTTAAATGTGAACAAGTCAGGAGATGTCGTGACGCAGGTCGGTAGTGAGTTCCAGGCTTTAATAGCATACCAACTAAGGGCATAGTCTCCAAAGGATTTGAGATCTGTACGATCTCTCCGACCTGCACTGGCTAACAGTCAAGCAACGGATCGACTTCAAGGCTTTGTCTCTCACTTTTAGATCACTTCATTCTTTGGCTCCAGCCTATCTCTCAGATATACTCCCCCATCAGGCCAAGCATCGTCCCACCCGCTTTTCTGAATCCAACAGCTTACCAGTACCTCGTAAAAACCTCAAATCCTTTGGAGACCGTGCATTTAGTTCGTATGCTCCCAAAGCCTGGAACTCGATCCTGACTTGCGTCACAACATCCCCTGACTTGACTACATTCAAAAAGAACTTAAAAACACACCTATTTATGACAGCATTTAGTGGGTCCCTGTGATTCGTCCTTCATGTGTTTATGCAAGCTGACACTGTGCATGCTGCCACTAACCATACCTGCATGTTGATCCTGTGCATGTCACCCCTAACCATGTTATTCATGTTGTTTATCAACCATGATATTACTAACCATTCAATTGCGTTTGTCTTTGCAGCAAAGAGTAAGCGCCTAGAAAGAGATTGAGTTCTCTGAGGGCGCTTTATCAAGTGCATTATTACTATTATTATTACGAAGTGTAGGCAAATAGTCAGATTACGAAAAGCGGGTCGTATGATGTTTAGCCTGGTGGGGTAGTAGATCTGATAGGTAGGCTGGAGCCAAAGAATGAGGAGATCTAAAATTGAGCGACAAAACCTTGAAATCGATGTGCTGCTTGACTGGGAGCCAGTGCAGGTCGGCGAGAAGTGGTGAGATGGGTTCGAGCACCTCAAATTCTCTCAACTCACTTGCTGCATGCATTGATGACATCCGATCATGGATGGCAGCAAATTTTCTAAAACTATACGATGATAAAACTAACTTACTAGTTATGGGCAAACCTAGTGTGATTCAGAAACTGGAAAGGCTGACTTTCAAAATTGGCTCTGCCAGCATATCTCCAGTTGAATCAGCTCAAAATCTAGGTGTCATATTCCAAAGCGACCTTTCGTTAGACGACCACATCAGCTCCACAGTCAAATCAGCCTATTTTCAGCTTCATAACATTGCTAAAATTAGGGCTTGTTTAGATAAGGATACCACGTCCAAGTTGGTCCATGCATTCGTGACATCTCGTCTCGACTTCTGCAACTCACTGCTTACTGGCCTACCAGCATGTGCGATCAGGCGATTGCAGCTGGTGCAAAACTCTGCAGCTAGGCTTGTCTGTCGTGAGCGTCGCAGTTGCCACATTACTCCACTTCTCGCCGACCTGCACTGGCTACCAGTGAAGCAACGGATTGACTTCAAGGTTTTGTCGCTCACTTTTAGGTCTCTTCATTCTATGGCTCCAGCCTATCTTTCAGATATACTACCCCATCAGGCCAAGCATCGTACCACTCGCTTTTCGGAATCCAACAGTCTAGAAATACCTCGTACAAACCTTAAATCCTTTGGAGACCGTGCATTTAGCTCGTATGCTCCCAAAGCCTGGAACTCCCTCCCGACCTGCATCAGAACATCCCCTGACCTGACCACATTTAAAAGAAACTTAAAAACACGTATTTAGGACAGCATTTAGTGGGTCCCTGTGATTCGTCCTTGTTGTGCTTATGCGTGCTGACACTGTGCATGCTGCCACTAACCACATTTGCATGCTGACCCTGTGCATGTCACCCCTAACCATATTATTCATTGTGTTTGTTTTTCAAGCATGATTTTACTTACTATTCTATTGCGTATCACTTTGCAGCAAATGTAAAGCGCCAAGAAAGAGATTAAGTTCTCTGAGGGCGCTTTATCAAGTGCAATATTATTATTATTATTATTATTATTATGTGACAACTGCAACGCGCACGACAGACAAGACTGGCTGCAGAGTTCTGCATCAGCTGAAAGTAACCGAGTGCACAGGTGGATAGACCAGCAAGCAGTGAGTTACAGAAGTCAAAAAATAATGTTACATAATTAATTTATATAGCGCCTCCGACAACTCTCCAAAATGTACGAAATGCTTCAATTGGGCACCCCCTGCTGCCCGCTTTTCTAATGTGTTAACACGCGTGCCAACGTAATCCCTAAGCCTTTCTTGGCATCTCTCAAGATGAAGCATTTCGTGCCACTTGGCGATGGAGGGGCATCCCACAAGTCAAGCGAAATACGTGCTGCTTCTTCTCTTGTATTTTGTCGCGCATGGAGCGCCACTTTGGAGGTTAAGACCGAAGGTGATAATAATAATAATAATAATAATATTGCACTTGATAAAGCGCCCTCAGAGAACTTAATCTCTTTCTAGGCGCTTTACATTTGCTGCAAAGTGATACGCAATAGAATAGTAAGTAACATGGTTAGGGGTTACATGCACTGGGTCAGCATGCAATAATGATAATAATACATTTGATATAGCGCCGTCAGAGCTCAATCTCTGTCTAGGCACTTTACAGAACAAGAGACTGTGTGAAAGCATTGAGAAAATCTAACTGGTCACAAAAGTAGGCATCGGGTGCAGAAAGCTCTGCAGTACCAGGAATAAACCAAAGAATCTTGGACAATGAAATTACCTACTACCTAGGCGGTTGGTGGTCTTGGAAAAACAATTTTCTTCGTTGCTCGATGACATCTCTGCTATAAGGATGACCGAACAAGGCCTGTCGTTGTGCAGGTGTGACCATATTTCTCTCCACGTCGAGATCGCCATAATCGCTGTTTTTCTTGATTACATAAAACCATGGATATCATCTTGAATCTTGATTTTGTTTGCATAGCTTACAAATGTAGTGTCCACTCGTATTTAAGTAGTGTCTGAAGGTCCTTAAGAGCATATTATTGTTCTTGTAGCAACTTTGGTGTAAATCATTATTCTTACTCTTAATTTACAGATGGAATAATAAGATCAGGCTTGATAAAAAACAAAAAATAACTTCCTTTTTCTGCATAACTTAGTCTTTTATAGCTCCTTGCTTAATGGATTGCTTTGCGAAGGCGTTAAATCTCTTGTAAACTGAAAGCTTTGCATCCCCTTGAAACCGTAGATTTTTCCCATCTGCAGATCTAGCTAAATAAGCAATCTGCCTAGAGCAGTTAGCTCAAAAGAAAAACTCCAAACGTAGTTTTAGCGGATTTTCAACAGACGTTACTTATCATACGCTCTGTTAGCATGCATTCGGCGTTTTCCTCGTTTGAGCTACATTTATTAATCTGCATAAATTTGGTTGGATTTAAATGTCTCGTTAAAATAGCGGCAGAAGAGACTTGCTTGATACCACCTCAATTGATACGGGCAATAAAAGATTGCCTTCTGCAAGTTTGAACCCAAGACTTGTATATACAGGTTCGCCTACAGAAGATGGATGACCTTATGTGCATATAGCTCTACGTTAATATGGAAAGACTTCTCGTTGCAATCAAATATGATAAACACCAGTGGCAGATGTGCGGCGATTTAAGGGTTATTGCCCTTCTGCTTGGACTTCAAGTTGTCTAAATAAAATATCCGCGCTCTTTATGTCTGTGGGATGGTCGCACTGATGCTCTTCCTTACCGGAAGAAAGACTGGCCAGAGCGAACACATTTTTAGCATGGCAGTAAATACATCCGAGAACCTTCTCTTGTCTATAGCAAAAAAGTGCTACTCTCTCCCTGGCACATAATGCCTCGACTAATTAAAAGCTATGCTAACGCTCTGAATCAGCCCGCTGGCAAATTGTGGTTCTTACAAGAAAAGTGTCCTCAAATTGGCGAGGTAAATATAAAAGCTGGAAATGTTTTGAGTCCACATATCAGAGAATTGTTTAAAGACACACAGTTTACATAAAAAATGACTGGTTTGGAGTGGCAGGCATGGAATGAATGTAAGTCTGTGGTAGAGACGTTTCTCGGCAATCACAAGTCTGCTGACTAAGTGCGAATCGTTGAGAACATGACTCAGTGCTACGCGGTACTTGGCAA
The DNA here is from genome assembly GCA_009760855.2 of Cristatella mucedo. NCBI lineage: Eukaryota > Metazoa > Bryozoa > Phylactolaemata > Cristatellidae > Cristatella > Cristatella mucedo. The sequence goes on along the minus strand of WPIO01000005.1, from coordinate 10,880,826 downwards.
GAGAATGAGTGTTAAGATACATTTTCTAAACTCTCCCCTCGACTATTTCTCATCAATTTAAGGAGTATTCAGTAAGGAACAAGGTGCCCGGCTCCATCAGGGCATATGTGAAATGGAGCGTGGATATCAAGGCCGCTGATAACATGATAGCCGATTACTGGTTGAGCCCGATGGGCAACAACCCAGCTGCTGAGCATAGCGGAAATTCGAGGAAGAGGCAGTCTAAAAGTATTTGACTACCTGAATGAAGACTGATGCTTAAATTTTACATAACCTAGCTGATATTGTTATTATACGACTGTAAAAACCTTATATATCGCATGCGAAAGTACAATACAATAAAAATTCAAATTATTACCAATCCTTACATGCTGGGCTAAAATGAGTTACAGATCCTGAAAGAGCATCCCAAAATTTACCATAATCACCTATTAGATTGGAAACAAATGACAAATAGGTTTTATTTGCAAACCATGGTATGATTGGTCATATTATAAAATGCTCTTAGAAAACTAAACTGCTATCCAGGTGCTTTAAAACTCGCTGCAAGATTTATAGTTAAGGATATGTTTCAGAGTCTTGTAATTCCTCAGTGCTAAGATTACTCCGCATATGTTAAGCTAAAGAGTTGAAGTAAAAGACTTTATAGCTCCCTGGTAAGCAATGGTTAGTCAATATTCATTATTTCGAAATAGTGACAAGTGACAAGCGTCAATGAATTGACAGGAAATTTGTGAGGTTAGTACCATAAAAGTAGCAAGAAAGTTCAACCACAAGATCGTTCAGTAATTGGCTGACGTAAAAGATATCATCGTGCTGTAAGAATCAAGGAATTGCGCTCCATTCCCTAAAGCCCACAGAGACATTGAGCCTTTGCGTCCAATAAGTAAGGGCAATCGCAAACTCCCATAGAAAACGAGACGTTTGGCCTAACTTCTTGGATATAAAGACCAAATAATGGCCATATTTGGCGAAGAATGTAATGGCTCAATTTGGAAGCTCCTACGCTTTGCATTACAGACTGGCTACCGTAACTACCCTGGACCTAAATGAAGAGGATTGTAAGACGATTAGGTACCCTTCCTTAATCTTATGGTGTCATTTAACCTCTTCATTCTACTTTAATCGACCATCTCATGGCTCATGAATATTTGCTGCTATACAGCTTTTGTCCTAGGCTCACTGATTACCGATGCAACTCCTGCGCTCTGCTTCTTTCAGTATGTCGCTACATGGAAGACGTGGGCGTTGCAGCTGTGCTAGGACCGTCCACGCATACGAGCAGGAGCATCATTTCTGACATCAGCGACCTCTATGGCATCCCTTTCGTGGACATTATGCCATCCCGCGAGTTTTCCACGTGAGCATGCGCCAGCTGTCACATTGAATAGTGCGGGCTTGAACTGCTGGCCTCTTGGCGCTAGCAGCAGCTGCCGGCCGGGCTGGCCGTTGCTAAGCACGCGGGCCACGGGCACGAGGATCAGCTCAATAAGATCTGCTCGCTTTCTCCGTGCAGAATGTCGCTGAGGCTGTACCCTGACCCGCGAAATGTATCGTCTATGATAAAAGAGCTTGTGCTGTATTGGCAGTGGTCCGAGTTCCTGTTCGTCTACGAAGAGGCTCCAGGTAAGCACCGCTGCAGCTGCCTCCGATAGCTGGGTTTGCCAGCTGCGGCTCCGGGCAAAAAGTCAATCAGAATTTGACGTCGCCCTTCCATTGCTCTTATCAGTTCAAACTTGTATGCATCCATAATTGGCATGCATCTAGTTGTCCCGTCATGTAACGGATTGGTCGAGATACTCAGCCAAATAACAATAATAGTGATAACAAAAAACAAAACTTTTGCATAGCATCCTAAGAGGGCTAAATTTCTTCATGGGGTTCTTACTCATGCTGGAAAAACAGCACCTCGATTGATCAGTGACAGCATGCATGGTGTCATCACACAATAACATACCTAAAAGGGCAATTCACAAGGGACGGTGAGAGCAAATACAGCAATGAACATGTAAGATTTGAGTTTCTTTTAATTTCGTCGACTCAGGGAATATCAGCCGAGCTGGTTTGATCCAACGGTTAAGGTGACAAAGGTCTGGCAGAGGTCGGGGGGGGGGGCTCAAGCCCCGAGGCATATGTGAAGCGTCTGAATAGAGACTAAGTTCTCTTGGGGCGCTATACAAATGAATTATAGATAATTTTATATCACTCTGTCGCTATGGTCTTCCAATCTCTGAGAAAATAAAATGTAAAGTCACTAGCTCCAAAGGATTTGAGATGATTAGAAGCACAGCTAAACGATTTTGAGTCAGAATAGCGATTGTTGCTATACGAAGATCGATTATGAAGTATTTCTAGGTAGGCGAGAGCAAGAGAATGGAGGGAACTAAATGCGAGTCAAAGAACCTCTGAATCGATAGACCCTACTTGAAGGGGAGCCAGTGCAAATATAAGTTATTCGTGATTCGTCCTTTATGTGCTTTTGCGTGCTGAAACCGTTGCATGCTGCCACTAACCACAATGAATGCTGACCCGGTGCATGTCACCCCTAACCATGTTATTCATGTTGTTTATTAGGCGTGATACCACTCACCACTCGATCGTGTTTCCTTTGCAGCAAATGTAAAGCGCCTAGAAAGAGGTTGAGTTCTCTGAGAGCGCTTTATCAAGTGTATTGTTATTATTATTGCTGTTAATTTTTCCTGGAATTATCCCAATTGTCCAGACGCCACTTTGAGAGTGAATTTTGCTATTCTCGAGAAGAACATGCGGCCTCGTCAAATCCACAATTTCATCTACAGTTTAGTTTCATGCATTTAGAAAAAGTAAGCTTTCCACTCTGTACCGAATACATTTTTTGCTTCAACACCTATCATGAATTCTGACAAACGCTCAAGAAAATCATCATTCTTATTAACGTTAAAAGTGGATATAGCTCGTTGGTTATATTTGGTTAATCTCAATCCCTTTATCTCCGCCTGTTACTCTCTCTCTCTCTCTCTCTCTCTCTCTCTCTCTCTCTCTCTCTCTCTCTCTCTCCCTGTCCCTCATTTTTGAATGTTACACATTCAAAACTGGATATATGCTAACTTCCATTATTTTTTCAGCTCTATTACGTTTACTTTGCCCTGACTACCTTGAAGCTTTGTCTGGTATATTCTGAGCAACTCCTCCCGAAGCTTCAATGTAATATGATTTCTTTCCGTCTGTATATCCACAAAGAATAAGTGGGTTTCACGCTGTAGAGTTTTTACACCGAACTGTAAGCCTAATAGGCTTTCGGTACGCATTCGGCAGCCAACAGACATCCTCTCACACAACAAAGAGAAAGATAGAATAATGGCTGAGTTGTGAGGGCAGCTAAGGGATTTAGTGGCATTAAAGTAGCAATCGGGACGACTGGAAAGTAGGCATCACAATCATCAACATGAGAATGTCGTTTCGTAAGAATTTTAGGAGTGACCTCCACAATCTAGGACCTGCTGAGCAGAATTTTGTGTCGCCAACTGTCTTTAAGCGGGGAAATAGAACAGCTATTTTATTTCTGAAGAAGACCTGAGGGCACAAGGAGGCTAAAACTGGGCAGCAGTCCAGCTTGGTATGACGGAGCCAAGTCGTTGAGGGCCTTGTGAGTCATCGAAAGAACTTTACGCAGTATTTATTAATCGACCGGGAGCCAGCGCAGCTCCTTCAACAATAGGAGACACATTGTTGAACCTCTTGGATTTTGTTAACTAGCCTTGCAGCCATATTCATCCCCAGCTGTAGTGGCCTAATGGCTTTTGCTGTAGCCCGATCAAAATGTATTTCCCTACCTATACAGTGAAATTTACGTCCCTAAAGCTGTGGACTAAACCGTCCATTTTACGGCTGTGGCTAACCATGTTTTTTCCTTAAAGGTATTTCGTTTAACGATAAAGAAATCTCAGTATGTGGAGCACCAGTTTAATCCTAAGAGCAATCAAAAATGCTGCCGTCTACTAAATTTAGAAACAGGCTTGCGATGAAGGTACTTACTACAAACAATGTTAAAAGAAGTCACCATCGTCCTCATTGTAAAAAAAACTGGCAATCAATCTAGTCAATGCAACGACTCTTTTTGTTTCCCTTAGTTTACGAATAATTCCTTCTATATTTCATTGGTGTCATTGTAATCAGAGTCTCGGTGACAATTCGTTGGTGTCGGGTCGTCTGCACATAGCATTCATTGAATCTGTTGGTCGCCTGATGCTCGATTGAAGGACGAGCTATATTTTTTGTCTGTTATCCTTCGTCGTCATCCTATATTTTTCTCTACCTCGCTTTTACGGTGACTCCTCCTCCTCCTTTGTCCCTGGACCTTTCCATTTTCTCTCTTCATTGTCTCTCTAGTACACGATTGCATACGATTTCTGCCACTTCGTCTCTCCTTCCTATCGCTGTCCATTTCTCTCTCACTCACTCCCTCCCATTCCCTTTCTGTCTATCAATAATCACAATAATGTAAAATTAATGTATCGTTTGTCTAGCGCCCTAAGATAACTGAATCTGTGCCCAGGCACTTTGAAACTGATTGGAAGCTAAGCAATTACCACATCTATACATATGCAACGTACATGCAAACGTACAAAGCATCAGGCTTAGAGCATCGGTGAGCCGCTATGGCACACTAGGTAAGGCAGTTGCTTTTCATGACCTTAGTCCCGAGGTCGTGGGTTTGAGTCCTGCAATCGGTGATTCTTTACTGCCCCTGCAAGCGGTGGTGATAGCCGTAAAGGCTCTTCTGTCGCTATACAAAAGAGGCTGTTAAATTAAATCAGCCACCATTGGAACAAAGAACGCAAGACGACACTCATAGTAGCATAATCTGAATAATAATAATAACAATAAGTATGCACTTGATCAAGCGCCCTCAGAGAACTCCGTCTTTTTCTAGGCGCTTCAAATTTGCTGCAAAGGGAAATGCAATCAAATGGTGAGTGGTATCATGCTTGAATGCTTGATAAACAACATGAATAACATGGTTAGGGGTGACATGCACAGGGTCAACATGCAAGTGTGGTTAATGGCAGCATGCACAGGCAGCATGCATAAGCACATCAAGGACGACTCACAGGGACCCACTAAATGCTGTCCTAAATAGGTGTGTTTTAAGTTCTTTTTAAATTTCGTCAAGTCAGTGGATGTTCTGACGCCAGTAGAGAGTGAGTTCCAGGCATCAGAAGCATACAAACTAAATGCACGGTCTCCAAAGGATTTTAGGTTTGTACGAGGTATTGGTAAATAGTTATAGATTCCGAATAGCGGGTGGTACGATGCTTGGCCTGATGGGGGAGTATATCTGAGAGATAGGCTGGAGCCAAAGAAATAATTTACCTAAAAGTGAGCGACAAAACCTTGAAGTCAATCCGTTGCTTGTCTGGTAGCCAGTGCAGGTCGGCGAAAAGTGATGTGATGTGGCAACTGCGACGCTTACGACAGACGAGCCTACCTGCACAGTTTTGCACCTGCTGTATACGCCTGATTGCACATGCCGGTAGACCAGCGAGCAGTGAGTTACAGAAGTCAAGACGGGATGTCACGAATGCATGGACCAATTTAGATGTGCTATCCTTATCTCAACAAGCCCAAATTTCTGTATTGTTATGTAGCTGAAAGTAGGCAGACTTGGCTGTGGAGCTGATGTGGTCGTCTAGCGAGAGGTCCCTTTAGAACACGAGGCATTCGCATTCAAAACGTAGCCCGTAGCCCCGTAGTCCTAATCGTCGATCGTCGGTCTTCATCGATCTGCATCCGCCGCCGCCGCCGCAGCTTCTTTTATTTGTATGCATCCTCGTGGACTCCGTAGGACACGGTAGTAAAGCCGCTGGTGTTGCCAAGTAAAGCAGCGACCGTCATGTTAAAGAACTGCTTTTGATAGTCCAAGCGATATATTGCTGTGTGCAGAACAATGCTTGACGTATTGTGTCAGCGGCCTGGACTATACTGTATGTGTCAGCGGCCTGGACTATACTGTATGCGTCAGCGGTCTGGACTATACTGTGTGCGTCAGCGGCCTGGAGTGCGGCCTTCACTCAGAACTCCGATTCACGAAGCTGCTGCCATCCTGCCATGAACCTTTCGGATGTCACGGATGCATAGCCCGTTGATGACACACATTCTTTTTCCCTAGGCGACTGTATCGATTTCGAGATATTTAGAGCTAGATAAGTCCTATTCACAGTGTCCCGTGTGGTACACTTGCTATCATGCTTCTGCAAAGTTCACTTTTACAGCATACAGAATGCTTACCTCTATGCTTTAAATAATTCGCCATATAAACATAATAGTAATAATAACTCATGATTAGCCTTAAGAGAACTAAATCTCTATTGAATCACTCACTTTACATATACTGGAAAGGAGGCGTATCAATTGGTTTGTGATAATATGCAAAATTTTAGAGCGCATAATGATACAAAGAACAATTCAGTTGGATGGGGCCAATGCTCTGACGAATTAGCTTCTTTGGAGTATCGTTAACCCGGGGATAACATGACGTCATCCGGCAATGGGTTACGTACTAGGTAACATACACGATATCCGTGGGTTGCGGTGTTGGTTTAAGTCATGGATAAATAACTTGAGTTAGAATAGTAGGTGGTATCGTACACAGCAGGAGGCAGGAAGCATTTTTCAATAGATAGGTCGGAGCAAGGAACCTGCAGTGAATGACGGAACCTGCAGTGAATGGCAGAGACGTGAAGTCGATATGCTATTTGACGGTACGTTAGTGTATTTCGATGCTAAGTAGCAATTGCGATGCTCACGACAGTAAAGTCTAGATGCAGAATGTCAGTTCTTCAAGAGCAATGAGAAGTTTTGGGATGTTAAAATGCTACATATACTTTTTAGCGGCAGCAACCAAAACCTTACCCAAAAAGCTTCTACGTAGCTAATCCTGTATCTTTATAGTAATAATAATAATAATACATTTGATAAAGCGCCCTCGGAGAACTTAATCTCTTTCTAGGCGCTTTATAATTGCTGCAAAGGAAGCACGAACAGATGGCCTTTGAGTCAATAATGATTGTATTACTCATCCTCCAATGAAACCGAAAATCAAATCTATCACCTGAGTTTAATGAGATAAATTATTAAGCCGATAATGCTTTGAGATTTTTGAAGCAATCTATAGAATGAATTTCCCTATGTTGCATGCAGTTTGTCTTTTGAAATATGACTCAGATAATCAACTCAGCACTTTTCAGTACTAGCCTCAGGTCTTACTCTCAAGATTAAGCAGTGAGAGCCATGCAAGCGATAGATTTATTAATAGCTCTGTCTGGAATGAATTCCTAACCAACTGGTGTATTCAAACATCAGATTACATTCAATCGGATCGCGCTAAATGCCAGCCATAATGTAGACGGCTGAAATTCTTTGCAGTACTTAGCTGGCTCTGCATCTCAGATTTTGCTCGTCATCCCAGATCTCGGCAATGACTCCGCTTGAAGATCAATGTGTTTAAACTTAGTCATTAAGGAGATAATATCCGCCGCGCAGACCAAGCACTGTGACAAGTACTGAAGTTTTGGAGCACCGGCTAAGGCGCTGCTAAGATTAGCAATCACTCCTCCACAGTACTCGCACTTCGCAACCCAGATCGTTGGTTCGAGTCATGCATCATTCTTCGCGGCCGCTGAAAGCGGGTGTCATAGCGCCTAGTGCTCTTCTGCCACCTAATAAATGAGACTCTTGAATAGGTTGACTTTTCCACTTTTACTTTGTCGTCTTTTGATTATTGCTTGCATTCCCACATAAGTAAATAAATATGAATATAATTCATTTTATAGCATCCTAAGATAACTTTATCTCTATTCAGGTGCTTAATATTTGCCACGAGACTCGAGCCCACGACCTCGGTCATCAAATTCATTCAACTTAACCTTGGTTCGAGGCGAGCACCTTAACCACTGGGCCAAACCAGAGCGTCGATCGAGCTGACGATATTGTCACCAGCGGTTAAACTGAGCAAATTATAGCAGCCGAAGATCCTTTTATGAAAGAATTTAGTTCTTTGAAAGCGCTAAGCAAACGTCTTCTTATTATCACTAATATTATGAACGTGTATCGAGCTTATTAGTTACATTTCTGCTGCACTATTGAACACAAAGTTCTTCGAATGCGCTTGTCTTCACGCCTGGGCATCACCAGCACGTCTCTATAATGGTATAGCTGCAGGATATAGCTTAGTGATAGTGCTAGCTTTTAGATAGCATTGATAAGAGAACAGTATCCCAGCGTTCTTTAAAGGATTGGGTACCCCAGAGATCTGTACTTGCTCCACTTATTTTCGCAATTTAAACGCTTCGTTTTGCCTGTTTAATCGCCAAGCACAACTTAGGCTTTCACTTTTATGCTAGTGACTCTCTTCCAGCATTTATTGGCATTCGTAATTGGGTGGGACAAACTTTCTCAAATTTAACGATGATAAACTAACTTGGTCGTTGTGGGAAGACCTACTGTTAGTCAAAAGATAGAAAACCTTAGCTTCAAAATGAGCTCCTCTAGCAGGTCTCCTGTAGCTAATACGCGCCTTTCGTTCATACAGCAATGACAGGTTCAGCTTCGGGCACAGTCCTCATAGCAGGCTGTTCAACAGGCACGGTCGCCAGCGCATGTTTATATTTACATTAATCAAACGCGTTTTAGTCATCATTTTAGCTAAGGGCTTAGGATTTTGGGTTAGGGATTTTTGGGTTGTATGTTTTGGGGTTTACGGTTTATGGTTTACTGGTTAAATTTTGCATTTATTTTGTTTGAGTTTTTGGGGTTTAGAGTTTAGGCCTTACGCTTTAGGGTTTAATGTATACGCATGACGAAAAAGCTCTAAATAGAAATTATAACTAAAAAAGCGTATTTATTAAACGTAAATATAAACATACGCTGGTGACCTTGATGAACATCCTTCTCAGTGTGGGCATCGCTGTATGAACAAACGACGCCGCATTAGCTGCTCCTGTAGTATCTGCACGAAATCTGGATCAAATCCTGTTCAAAAGTGACATTTCCTTGCCCGACCTTGTCACCTGCACGGTCGAGTCAGCCTGCTTTCACCATGTAAGCTTTCAATTCGGCCCTGCTTAGACAAGGACATCAAAAACCAGCTGGTCCATGCATTTCTTTTTCGGCGCTCAGTACCACAGCAGATGGCCACCGGTCGCTCTGTATTTTGGAATGCACCAAGATAAACCTTGAAGAATTTGCATCATACCAGCTAGCAGCGATATCTTCCAGATAACAAAAATTAAAAAAAACTCATATATCGGAACTGAATCTTGGTAGCTGCTGAACCTTTTCTAAAGTAGCACTAATAAGCAGGCCTCACTATTATTAATGGCAAGAGACTTAATCTCAGACCAATTACGACAAGTCCCAGTTTTGATACTACACTTAGTGTAAAGTAATGTATCTCTATCTGTAGCTCCAAAAAGCGACAAGTACTAAATGAGTTCCGCAAAGGAGCGTTTGTTTTCTATTGTGCGCTCAAATCCTGGGCGGCTTTCGGCGAGTATTCAGCTTTTATCAGAGTCAGAAAATCTCGCGTAACAAAGAAAAAGTGAGAAGCTTAACTGAGTCAGGAGAGGGTAGTCGAGGAAGTGAGTCGTTTGAAAGCAGTAGGACGTAGCAGCTCTAGGACGGCTCGAAACGATGTGGGATAGTCGGCAGCAGTAGCAAAAGATGTCGATCCGTGAAAACGTTTTTTGCGCCCCATCGATCTCGCCCAAGATTCACCACGTGCTACGCTGTGCACTTCTTTCAGCACTCGAGCAATATGCGGACGTATTTCGCATGCAGACGCACTCCGGCGTCAAGATTTTCTTCTACCAATTGAGCAGCGACATTCTGCAGTCGGTCCACTCAATCAAGCAGAGCGGCATTCGCCAGATTATTGTAGACTGCGTTCCCAGCACTGTCGTGAGGCTGCTGAATGCCGTAAGCAGTCCGCCGCTTGGCTTTCAGCCAGCTTGCTCGCCTCGCCAGGTAGCAGGCGAGCGAAGCGGAGTGCAGCTCGCTACGAGTGCTACAGCCACAGCGGTCTGCTTACAGGCGTTGCAGCACCAGATCCTTGCACCCGGCTATCGCTATCTGTTTACCAGCATGGTAAGATTTGCTCTGAGCAAGTACGGGAACGACAATGTCGCCCTGCATGCCGTCCGCATGGCGGACGGACCGCGAGCGTGCAGCTGCGCTCTTAATTGGTCCGTATTACAGGATTTCCATACGATCAGTCTGGTTAATTTCTCCTATGGCGGCGCCATTATCAGCTCGCTGCGTCTGGTGTCACCCAGAACCAGCGAAAGCTCGATTGAAAACTACAGGAAGTATCTGCGCATGAGCGGGGTGCCGCAAGAACAGCTCAACACGTACCTAAGCGTGAGTGCCGAGCCAGTTCCATCAGAAGTACCGAAAGCAGCTCGCTTCGTAGAAGCGAAACTCTCTGGCTTACCGCGTCAGCAAGCCGGATATTCGAATTGTTTTTGAAGGTGCATGGTTGCCTCTTGTTGGATGCCTTACGCCTCATTGAGAGGAATTTAAATCACGGCGTCACAGTCAACAAGATGTCGTGCAATACCCCACCGACCCATCCGGGCATCGGGCCAGGTTTGAAGCTCTATCTCAAAATGAAGCAAGTAAGAGGGAAAAATCCCTTTTTATATCTTACTAATCCCGATTAAAGTTCTCATTTAATAGCGTTGCATCAATAGCCAATGGAGTCTGCTTACATAATCGGTAGTCGTAGACGTTCTGATTAACCGTGGCAGTCATATATTGCCTTGCAATGCAGGCATGCACAGCGCATAGTCTGATTTGTAAAAGTACCGTTTTAGTCGCTTTCGGTGCCGCCATTCTCAAAATCAGTCACCTCCATGACATCAGCTTGCTCTGACGTGCTCTTTTCCTTTCGGCGATTTGATATACATATTAATGCCTAAATTTATTTACCGGTGACCTTCTGAATAACGCTGGTCGTGGTATGACCTCTGCTAGTTCTAATGCATCTATCAGCAACATTTGATTCTATTTACCACCGATCCTTGGGGGAGTGGTTATGAATGTGCCTATCTATAACTGCTACAGTGTTAAATTGAGTTAGGTCCTACCTCAGTGAGAGATGTCAGAGTTTGAATGTAATTGGCCGTCTGCCTATGGTTTCTGATAACTGTTTAAAAGTAACAGTAAAACAGCTGTTTTATCCAAAATCAAAAAACAGTAAAATCGCTTTTTCTAAGTTTTACTGTTTACAACAGAAGTATTTTTGTAAACAAAAAGATACTACAACTGAAGCTTCCACTAACCACATTTGCATGCTGACCCTGTGCATGTCACCCCTAACCATATTATTCATTTTGTTTGTTTTTCAAGCATGATTTTACTTACCATTGAATTGCATTTCACTTTGCAGCAAATGTAAAGCGCCTAGAAAGAGATTAAGTTCTCTGAGGGCGCTTTATCAAGTGCATTATTTTTGTTATTATTATTAAGCATCAACGTTCATTATAGATATGAATTATGCAATGGAAAAAAATTATTGTCATTTGGTATGATCATTTTATCAAATTGGCCAAAATTAAAATTAAAGTGCAATTTAAAAAAAAAACAAGATGAGTAAGGTAATAATATCAAATTTATCTTGTGGCATCAAAAATTATTGATGTTGTTTTCCGCCAAGCCGTTGGTTTGGAAATACGCCGCAAAACGAGAGAATCTAATTACAGAAAGAGTTAGAGGGTCAATGTAGACGATGCAATAAAATCATATTAATATTCTGGAAACTCCACGATAAAGTTGAAGAATTGTCCGAAATAGCATGGAATTTATTTTTATAAATCTGCTTGGGGTATACGTCCAAGCCAGAGCGAAATCGCAAAACCTTGTCGAATTCGTCAAAATATCCACTATTTGAAATAATGTCTTTCAATCCAAAGTAAAAGCAGAGTTCAAATGCACGATCAAACCACATCTTGACGTGAAGACGCGCTGTTATTTCATCCCAACAACTTCAGAGCCGCTAGTAAAGGCAGAAGTCGCCATCCACGAGACACTTAACCAAATTCAGGCGCGGAGAATGATTGAAAGATTGAGTTTTGACGATCTCAAAACTCTTCTGAAGGCTATTGAACCTGTAAAACTTGCTGTCTTAGGCAACAGTTCTAGCCTCTTTTTTTCTCTAGTGCACTCTCGTACCACTCACTTCTCAACTTCAGTTCGCCTTACCAGTGATTGCGCTTGATTGAAACGCTTGGCAATCGAGCCTTTAGTTCGAATACACCGACATCATAGAGCTCGATTCTGACTTGGGTCACCGCATGCATTGACTTGGCATAATTTAAGTCTTTGCATGCTGACCCTGTGGATGTCACCCCTAACCATATTATTCATTTTGTTTGTTTATCAAGCATGATTTTACTCTCCATTCAATTTCATTTCCCTTTGCAGCAAATGTAAAGCGCCTAGAGAGAGATTAAGTTCTCTGATGGAGCTTTATCAAGTGCATTATTATTATTATTATTGGCTAGTGAAGCATCGATTTAGCTGAGCTTGACTTTCTCCTCAGGAAACGTGTCTTGTTTTCACTCCTGTGCGCTTTGCATGCATCTCGCTTGTGCATCACTCGGTGCACATTACTATCCAGGAGTTCTAATAGCTAGCCAGCGACAGTGAGCGCCTTCTTATGTGCTTGAGGCACTTCTAAGCATTATACTTTTGCGCTTTTGCATGCTTCTCTTAGCTAGCTACCGTGCATGTCATCAACCTATGGTTATTGCTTATCTGGCAGTGGGCTGTAAAGCATCTGTATAGAGATTTAGATCTCGTAGGGCGACATTCAAACGGCATACTATTATTAGTAGTATTACCCTTAATGGAAGATAAATGCTAAAGTTCCAAATTTTACTGCAAGGCAATCCTTGTTTTGAAGGATTCCTTCTCAGGACTGACAGGACATGTGCAGTTTGACCGCTTCGGAAGCAGAGATGGCTTTACGATCTACGTGTCGCAACTTGATCCGGGTGGCTCGCTTAAGGACACAGGTCGGTGGACACGTGCAGACCGTCTTGAAATGGAGCCATATGTGGCAAAGCCCAGCCAAAAGCCAGGAGTGACCGAGATTGACGGAGACTACAGGGATAGAACGCTTATTGTAACCACGATCATTGTAAGTAAACGCCTATTCTGTTAACCCAGAAGATGCTCCCCCTAGCTGCTACGTAAAGATTAAAGCCGTGCTTACACGGTCAGTCACGTCATCGTGTCATGCTTCTGTCCTGGTTCTGTCCTTCAGCTTTTTATGCATACGTCACCAAGACTGGGGGGGTCCAAGAATTATGGAAGACTATGCGGAGACTCAGAAGCTGAGCAAGGCTCTTGTTCTTTGCAAAGACGGAAGCAAGATTGGACCAACGACCGATCAACGAGACTCTGTCAAGGGTTCGCCTTCTACATTGCTTTGAAAACCACGGCGGACTACGGAACTGGCGAGATAATTTATGAGATTGCGCGAGAGTCCCCGTTTTTGGACACTGCGAGCTCACCACATAAGAATCAGATGGTGTTGATTAGGGCGATAAAAGCAGTCGCTGAAGGTCTAAATTAACCAGAAGGTGCATCGCAGACGGAGGGCCATCTCCCTAACAAAGGCACTTCTGCAAGGACTACTCTGGTTGTAGAAAGTAGGGAATTAGGACAAAAAGGAAACTGACCACATAAACCTGCTACAAGAATGAAGACAGAAGCAGGACACGTGAAGGTGGTCTAAAACTTAAGGAGGACTGGATGAAGCTGAGCAAGGTTCTATCTGCTTCATGGCCAAGAGACGGAGGCAGGACCGAACAAACCATCAATCATAGGCACCGTCAAGGTCACGCCTTCGCCATTGCTTGGAAAACTATGGCGGGCGACATGACCGGCAAAATCGCCGATGCGTTGCACGAGAGTCCCTATTTCTAGGATACTGCGAGCTCTTCCTATAGGAATCAGATCGTGAGGCAGCGAGCGATAAAGGCTACCGGGAAAAGGCTTAAATTCCTCTAGAGCTGTATAGCGGAGAGCCGCTTTCTACCTACCTCCCTAGCGAAAGCAACTTTCCCACGACCACTCTGGAGACGGAGCTCATACGGAGCAAGACGGAAGGGTTAGCGACCGCCTAAACTTCATGCAAGAACCAAGCCTCTTAGCCCTCACCCCACCCCCTGGAACCTTATGCTGGCCCCCCTCGCTTCGGCCGCTAGGCTTTTGCCACGGAGCGGCTGCCGGTCTTTTGGGATGCAGCGCGTGCGCGCGCACGCACGCGCTCGACTAATCTGGCGCTGCCTGCTCGGCGGAACGTTGCTTCGATGACTGCTTCCCACCAGAGGGCGGCCATGAGCTTGAAACGGGGTGAAACTTGCAACGCCTGGCTGGCGTCTTCTCAGGTCGTCGGAGCGCAGCTTCGTGCTCCTTGGTTCTCCTGAGCTGAGGGAGCTACACCTCTTCTCTCGACGAAGCTATCGACCTGTGCACTTTTGCACGTGCATACTTTCGCGGGCACGCTCCACTAGTTTTTCCGGTAAACGGAAGTCGCAGCTAAATCGCTAGCTTGCGCCGACCGATGGTAGGCGATTCCGCGGAAAACTAAACGCGGATGACGACACGCTCAGTGTGGTGGGCAGGCTCGCCATCTCAAGCAAAGCTGAAAGGTCTTCCGCTCTTTACGAGGGTTTAGGCCAGTCATAATTACCGTAACGAGCTAGAGAGGCCCGACTGCCGCGCGGCATCTTCCGGCGAGTTCGTCGCCCCTCATTAGACCGGCGCTGACGATTCCTCGTAAGGCGGGTATGGCTCCGCCTTCCAGCCGTGCGTGCACTCTCCGAGAAAAGGAATGGCAATTTTAGTTTCGATGTAAAAATGCTTCTATTGGCTGTTCAGCCTTGGAATTGTGAATTTTAAGTCTAGTTCTGTAAATTACCATTTGAGGGAGGCTACTATATATACTGCCACATGTTTTCTTCGGCGGACCAAGAAGCTTTCACTGGGCGCGCATTCGGCTCACAGTTCCGGATAGTTCAGCAGACATTCCGAACGGTTTAATTCCTTTCTCTGGATGAAACTAAGAAATTACCAGAATCCTCTAGTTGTGAAATTGACGGCAAAATTTAAAAGCCATCAATAAACTTGATAAACGAGATAAACGCAGGTAATTCTTTATTATCCGCTGATAGTGTGTTCATAAAACACAAAGGCTTTTTGTCGCTATGCAAACGAGGCGGCTGAATCATGCGACCTTTACTTCCTTTAACGCAGATACCATTCGCACCGGTGCGAACGTACATCCAGCGTATTAAAGCTGCTAACATCTGCGAACAATGAGAAATGGCGCGCTTAAATGTGTTGGCAACATGACCAAGAGAATTCACACATGGAGGCTTTCATGGACATATTAACTACCATAAATGACGTAATAATCCATGTGACACTAGGAAAAAATTCTAGTCAATGCCTTTGGGTGTCCACTTTCTGACCTGCTCGATGCGTGGCACTGTCGAGCAAGGCTTAGCTGGACATTTCGGCGACGGCTGCGCCAGAGAAAATACTCCTATTCTTTCGTGTGTGCAACATTTAGAAATAATTATACATTCGATTCTTACACTAACTGAGTTTTCTTATTAGCTGGATACAAAATTATTCTGATATTTCAAAATGTTGTAAAAATTGTTTACACCTATTGAAAGTAGGTGCACGAAATCACTAAAGATGAACTTTCCGTTCGTCATTTGTTTTAGCAAGCCCCGTTTGTTGTGAGGAAGAACGGAACCAGCAAGCTGGAAGGATTTTGCGTAGACCTCATGGAAAAAATACAGCAGAAGACACAAATTAAATACGAATTCCGCGTTAATCCGCTCAACCAGTATGGCAACCAGAATGCCAGCGGTCACTGGAACGGAATGGTCAGCGATATCATCGATAAAGTGAGTAGATTCGTAGACCAAGAGAGGTGACTTTTAAATTTCCCATCATTGCTCCACCTGCAAGAGCTGTTGGAAATTATTTTTAATGTAATTTATTTTTTATAGACGTGCATGAGTTAATCTATAATTATTATTACTGAGTGAGTTAGAAATACACATCTCAGCCTACATTTTAGGCTCTAACTAACGAAAGCTAAATTTGAATGCTCACAACTGATGCCATTCTTTGTGATGATTCTATACCTAGAATAAGTAATAGTGTAAATCAATTTTAATCTGTAACTGTTAAGATTAGCTTAATTTCTTATTGCCATTTGAAACTTCCGATACGGTCGATTTGATTCTTTCGAGGCGTTTACCATAATGTCATCTCGTGAGAAACCAATTCATGTGACGGCATTTCGAGAGTGTGTTTGCGATTTTCCGTCAATTTGTGGCATATATTTTATGAATCAGGAGAGCAGTGACCATTTTCTCTACCAAACGGTGGCTACATTTCGCGTGCTAGAAAAAACTTTCTCCTTCCGTTGCGGCTGTAGAAACAGAGCTTAGAAAAGACCTTCAGACAGACAAAATTATTACGACATTATTATACTTTTATTGTTTGCACCTACATTTGATAATAATAATTAGTATTATTATACTCCTGATAAAGCGCTCTCAGAGAACTCAATCTCTTTCTAGGCGCTTTATATTTGCTGCCGAGGGAAACGCGATTGAATGGTGAGTAATATCATGCTTGATAAACAGCAAAAATCAGAATAACTTTAAACGGTCTTAGTTGTGAAGTTTCCGTATACGATTTTTGCAAGAACTTTGATTTTCAGAAGAATTCTGCAACGAACGCACATGAGAGCGCTCTATGTCAGGAGGCGAGAATGCCTATTAACCGAACCTACGTTGCACTTTGAACGGACTATGCATTTTAACTTCCTCCTTTCTAGACAATTAAAAATTCGTAATGATTCAAAATGAAAAAAATATATTATTATAGTTTTTCAGCTTGCTAAGCTCTTTAAACCGAACTTCATTCTTTGGCTCCAGCCTATCACTCAGATCTACTCCCCCATCAGGTCAAGCGTCGTACCACCCGCTTTTCGGAATCCATCCGTTTACCAGTACCTCGTACAAACCTCAGATCCTTTGGAGACCATGCATTTAGTCCGTGTGCTCCCAAAGCCTAGAACCCACTCCTGACTTGCGTCACAACATCCCCTGACTTGACCACATTTAAAAAGAACTTAAAAACACATCTAATTAGGACAGCATTCAGTGGGTCCTTGCCATTCGTCCTTCGTGTGCTTATGCGAGCTGACCCTGTGCATGTCACCGCTAACCATGTTGTTCATGTTGTTTATCAACCATGATATTACTCACCATTCAATCGCGTTTTTCTTTGCAGCAAAAGGAAAGCGCCTAGAAAGAGATTGAGTTCTCTGAGGGCACTTTGTCAAGTGCATTATTATTATTTTTATTATTATTATTATTCAAGGTGAGGACAATTAAAAGTACCGTCGGGGTGTAGCTGTACTCAGCAGAGACGCTCTGCTAGTGGCTTATATACACCATAGTCTCCTGCTAAGGCCAGTGTTAATTGACGGCGATCTATTGAGACCAAAAAATTAATTCTCCGCTAACCTCGTAGCCAGTTCTCAAAAATTACAACCTAGTTTGGATGACCTAATTCGAAGGGCAGTAAATTCTCGTGCTAATGGTGCGGCTAGTTAGCGGCCTTTTTAAGGTAAACTTCGGGTTGTCATCTCGCCCCAAGTTTTACACGGGCATGTTTACGACAACGACAGTCTGCTTATATTTGGTTCCTTGTGATTATGAAAAGTTTGGAAGCCAGAGGAATTCGAACTTGGGACCTCCGTTCATAACCTGCGGCACTAAACACTAGATCACCGACAGGGCCCACGTCTGATTGGGCATGGCGCAAGACGTACCGCACTGCGATTGGCAAATATTAAGTAGTCCTACTAAGGTCGACAATACTCCAGACTTTGGCGTCCGCAGCCATTTAGAATCCGAATGAAAAATATGCCATTCTATTGACATCATTAGGAACTCTGAGCCTTTCAGCGAACAATATGAGTTTGGGTAGATTTTTATTTCATTGGTGAGTTTGAACATAATTAATTATAAACTATCTTTTAGAAGACTCTTCGCTCTGGCCGTGATGCGAATCGCACTATTAGACCTAAGTCTGTATTTTAGCTTTGTTCGTTTCCCCGAGCAGCCTCAATAGCTAAATGTAGGGTATCACTAATCCGCTATTGCACTATAGCATAACGAATTCTTAAATTACTCATGGACATGGGTTGTAAATAAAGAACTCACATTGCGAGCTGATTTTAGCGTGTAATCGGCGGCCACGACGTAACTTCGATCAGTAAAGCAGACTTGAGAAACGTAGCTGAAGAAGTATGAAGAGACAAGGAAGCAAGAATCAAGTCATCGGATGCAACGGAAATGCTACGAGACAGTGGCCCAGGAAAGGCAGCGTGAGAAAAATTCCAAGACTTCTGGATGTGGATTCCAAATTCTGCCACGTGCAAATCAATGTGTGTTTCTCTGCCAGCCTATATAGTATTGAATTTGCAAGACGGAGCTCGTGGCTATTTCAAAGGTAATTTCACCATGCCCTAGCACTAGAAAGCTTCATTCGGTAGTTATTTTCTGCCGGGTTCGATATGTGCACCGTATACCTTTTGGTTAGGCTGTCGGTTCAAAATAATCCTTAGTCAATACGTGGTCATCAGCTCACGCGACATAAAAATAAAGACAGAGACGTAGCTAAAATGGGAGGAGGCAAAATGCTGTAGGCACTAAAGAGTAGCGACTGATGGATGCTGAACAGGCAGTGTCGCACCGTCGTAGCAGAAAGTCGACATCATCGAACCCTTCGCGACAATTGGACTCGGCATAGCTTGCCAGAAAGAGGCTGAATTGCTCACTCTTCGCCGCGAGCGCTTGCAACCATGAAACCTTCGAAGTCTGGGGGCAGCAGTACCAAGTTAATTGTCTCTCTGGACGAATGAACTTTCAGCTCGTGCCTTTTTGGCAGCTGTCCGTTTGCCACTCTATTTGTATACTGTAACGAAAATATTTCGAACGAGTGACGAGTTAAAGTTCAACTTGAATAAGATTTTAAGAAGTGAATGTCATATTCTTGTTTAAGTCCTTAAAGGCGTGGTCGGTTGAAGTAAGAAACGCAACGATAAGCCCGTACTTTGGTGACTTGTCAAACTATTTTGTCTTCGTAAACGCACCGCACTATCCTAGATGGCAATTCAGATACCGAGAGACGACTCGATAAACAGGACATGCCAAAGAGCACCGTTCCACGAAATGGCGTGACAGCACCAGGCATTCGCTCGCTCGCGTACTGAGCTGCCTAACCGATGGATTAATCCACACTCTTTCAGGTCGCCGACCTATCGATGGCTCCTCTAACTATTAGCTACAGTCGAGAGATGGCTATCGACTTCACCAAACCCTTTATGACATTCGGAGTCAGCATACTCTTCAGGAAGCCGAAGAAAGACCCGCCGGGTCTGCTGTCATTCCTTGCACCCATTTCGTTTGAGGTCTGGGCCACAGTGCTGAGTAAGTTGTCTCTCTGCGATAACGCATCTTCAAAAATAATAATAATAATTCACTTGATAAAGCGCCCTCAGAGAACTTAATCTCTCTCTAGGCGCTTTACATTTGCTGTAAAGTGAAATGCAATTGAATGGTAAGTAAAATCATGCTTGAAAAACAAACGAAATGAATAATATGGTTAGGGGTGACATGCACAGGGTCAGCATGCAAATGTGGTTAGTGGCAGCATGCACAGTGTCAGCACGCATAAGCACATCAAGGACGAATCACAGGGACCCACTAAATGCTGTCCTAAATACGTGAGTTTTTAAGTTTCTTTTAAATGTGGTCAGGTCAGGGGATGTTCTGATGCAGGTCGGGAGGGAGTTCCAGGCTTTGGGAGCATACGAGCTAAATGCACGGTCTCCAAAGGATTTAAGGTTTGTACGAGGTATTTCTAGACTGTTGGATTCCGAAAAGCGAGTGGTACGATGCTTTGCCTGATGGGGTAGTATATCTGAAAGATAGGCTGGAGCCATAGAATGAAGAGACCTAAAAGTGAGCGAAAAAACCTTGAAGTCAATCCGTTGCTTGACTGGTAGCCAGTGCAGGTCGGCGAGAAGTGGAGTAATGTGGCAACTGCGACGCTCACGACAGACAAGCCTAGCTGCAGAGTTTTGCACCAGCTGCAATCGCCTGATCGCACACACTGGTAGGCCAGTACGCAGTGAGTTGCAGAAGTCGAGACGGGATGTCACGAATGCATGGACCAACTTGGACGTGGTATCTTTATCTAAACAAGCCCGAATTTTAGCAATGTTATGAAGCTGAAAATAGGCAGATTTGACTGTGGAGCTGATATGGTCGTCTAACGAGAGGTCGCTTTGGAATATGACACCTAGATTTCGAGCTGATTCAACTGGAGATATGCTGGCAGAGCCAATTTTGAGAGTCAGCCTTTCCAATCTTTGGATCACACTGAGTTTGCTCATAACTAGTAAGTTAGTTTTATCATCGTTAAGTTTTAGAAAATTTGCTGCCATCCATGTGCGGATGTCATCAATGCATGCAGCAAGTGAGTTTAGAGAATTTGAGGTGCTCGAAGGCTGGGAGGGATCAAAGCAAAGGTACAACTGAGTGTCATCCGCATAGAAGTGAAAGCCTAGATTGTGCTTGGCAATCACATCAGCAAGAGGCAGAGTATAAACCGTGAAAAGAACCGGACCTAGCACGGAGCCCTGAGGTACTCCTTATTTCAGAGGTACTTCAGATGATCTTTGTCCATTCACGTCAATACTCTGGAGTCTCCCACTGAGATAGGACCTGAACCACTGCAGAGCAGTGCCAGTGATGCCCAGGTGAGATGAGAGGCACTTTAGCCAATTGGCGCTGCTTTGGCAGCTGAACGCTGGCAGCGCCAAGCTGCCACTCAAGCGAAATGAAAGAAGTTCAAATTGAAAACGATAGCAATAAATAGTTGTTGACTGACGCTTCGAGGAGCAAAATGCTTACATCTAAAGCGAGATGGCTGCTCACAGCTGAGGAAAAACTTGCTCACGAGCTTCGGCCGTAAGCTGTCTGTCTGCGTTCAAGTATTTTGGGAAATTGGATTTGTTCTACTTCCCTAAAAATATTGAGTTAGGAATGAGTCGATTATAGGCGCGAGTCCCGAGTTGCTGTGGTATTCAGGCAACTTGACCAAAAGAGTGGTAGTTGTACAATCAATGCATGATAAATGCTGGTAACTCGCCCAAGCCACGGTCGCGGAATACAAGTCCTCTCTCTTTTTTCGTGGCCCAGGAACGACAAATGGGAAATGCTGACGTGACGTCAAACGGTAAAGCTAGGAAACAAGAGAATCAAATGTAGAATCGTCGCTGCCCCCCAGTCGTCGAAACGGCAGCGGATTGCCAAGGTCGTAGGCGAATGTGTGAACGGCAAACTTGATTGACTCGACGGCTTGCAGTGTGCACTGCACGAGAAAGCTTGATTTGACATCAGAACGTTGCCTGGAAGCACTGTGGGTGACATTACGGGTATTTCTTCTAAGCCCTGGGTAAAATATTTGAAGAAACATTGCTACCTTGAAGACAGATGACGTTTTACTGCGGACTCGCGAGAATATCTTGGCCGCTTTGCCTGTGAAGCCTGCTTGGATGAACCAAACAGTATCTAATTGATCAGCGAAAACTGGCGGCAAACTAATTGCAAAGCTCCAAAGAGAAAAGTCGGTATAAATGCAAAGGCCTGGAAGGAAGAAAGCTCCAATGAATCTTGATCTAGTCACCCTACTACGTAGTGGGCAACGTATTGACTAGGTGCTGTTCGTGGTTAGCGCTATACAAACTGGCTTCGCCGACGAGCCACCGAAAAACCGTAGGATTTTTCTCAAAAATAAAGGAGCACGTATGAAATAATTAACAATCAACATGTGCGGCGTTCGAAACGGTTGGCAATGCTTTTCTACGACGACGCCTGCTTATAGATCAGCCTATTTTTAGAAATACACTTGAGAATCGGTAAAACCGTGCACGTGCCTACGTGACCGTTACTGAGCATCTGCACCGGTATCTGAAAGCCAATAGCCAAACTGGCAGATAAGCTGGTTGACAAGGATGACGAATGAGTCAGTCCTACTTGCTTGGATTTTTTTAAGATGATAGCTGGAGGCGCTCCACCATCTTAAAAGGCCTAGCAGCAAGCGCTGCTGCTTGAGCTTGCAGCCTTCGACCCCTTACACTCGGCCTCTGAGCAGCATTAGCAAGTTCCCGCCGGTGCTTCCTCCGATAGCCAGCAGCTCTGCCACATAAATCCCTTTTTACATTTTGAATACATATTTAAATCCTAATCTTATTTTAATTGGACCCATGAAGCCAGATTAAAGTCAGTTGTCCTTTAAGGCCAACCCCGACTCCGACCCCACCCCACGCATTTGGATTTCCTAATTACTCGAACGTGAAGTTAGTTGTCCTTTGAAATTGCCCTTTAGTTACGGGACGGACAGAAATAGGGTTTCTGGTAACTGTTTAACCGTAACATTCAAATAGCTGTTGTTTCACCTGTTTTACGTGTCAGTAATTTATCATGATGATTTAATCAAATTGGCCAAAAGCTAAAACGAGCCGTTTTTCTACAACGGTGTTAGAGCGGCGGCCTGTTCGGCAGTGACGGCTTTGGCGTCCTAAGGTTAGTGCAGCGTGTTCCTGAGGGTGCTATCAATTTCTGGGGATAGGGACTATCCTATCTGTACAGTCTAAAGATGTCGCTTCTAGACATGTCTAAAGCCGAGCTGCCTACCATCTGCAAGCTGCTACAGGGTCAAAATAATGTGTCAAAATTAGGCTCTGGGCGGCATGCTTGAACTAGGAGCTTCTAGCTCTCCTTAAACGAGTAACTACTTAAACTGACTGAGCTGAAAAGTTAAATTGACAATATGGGTTAAAATTATTTTGGAGGGACTGGTGAGCCTTTCCGAGAGGATTTCTTAATGACTGACTTTGCCTTGTCCTACGCTCCTCAAAGTTAAGACTTAGCACCATGTCAAAATCATGGTTACACCCTTAGCGGCAGAACACTTAAGTTCACAACGAATCTCTCAAGTCACTGTCCACTATGAAGTAGCTTGAGAACCGTTGGTCGTCGTAGCTGTAGACAGACAGCTATAGGCAGATACAAAAGCAAAGCACTAAAAAGGCATTAGGCATAAGCCATGACCTTCCTCATTGTCATCCAATGGAATTAAAATCAGAAACTGGCGGTAACTTCTTGCTGCAGCGTCTGGGAAGTATGTAAGACATGCTAGCGATCAGCAAGCCATATCATTTGTAGGCGTCTGTATGCGACTTTTGTAAACAAATACGTTCTTAATTTACTTTTCTTTTAGTGGCACTGGTGCTCGTAAGTTTTTCAATGTATGTGCTGGCAAGGTTCAGCCCTAACGATTGGGAAAACCCCTACCCGTGTCTGGAGGGAAGGTATAAATACAAGCACAACATATTCAGCCTTGGGAACTCGTTTTGGTTCACATTGGGCTCACTGATGCAGCAAGGTAAGCGTACCAGACAAGCAATCCTTGCTTAGCATGCTGAATTGCAGCCTCTCCCGACATCGGGTTCTACTATTTTGCAATTATACAGGTGCTGCCACAATCATTGCATCCTGCCATCTGCCCTCTCCGTGATCGGGTTGTCTTTGCTGCAGGAGGTGACGTCCTACCCAAAGGGCCATCTACCCGATTACTTGCGGCTGCTTGGTGGTTCTTCACACTTATCATCGTTTCTTCGTACACGGCCAACCTAGCTGCATTCCTCACCATCACTACAACTACATCTCCTATTTCGAGCGCTGATGACCTGGCTGCACAAACAGAAATCAAGTACGGCTGCCTTAAGGGTGGCTCCACTTGCGACTTCTTTAAGGTACCGAAGAAAGTTGAATTACTCGTCTTCATGCACCACCTATAATTTACTGATGCTAAGATCAATCGTGGGTGGCCTTGTCTTGTTGCATTCTTGCCATATGTTGAGCCATATTCGTTTGTTTTTGAGGCAAGACATCTTTTTTCCCCAACTACCGAAGCCCACACCACCGAAACCCAGTTTAAACGACGATATGTAGCAGTGATGGTTGTGCTGTGCGGCTGTCGCTCCGGAGGGAAGCAGATGAACCAGGTCTCACGAGAAGCACAAACATCAGTGTCATCACGCAAGAGCGAGATCTCCTTATTGCCTCTCGTCGAACATACTTGTATACACTATACATGCCAACATGGGTCACACACCACGTGAAGGCAGCCTTGGGGAGTGTATGTTGCAGTTAGCACAAAGGCTTGTCAAAACCACACGGACGTCAGCCGTCCTATGCAGTCAGGTATGCAGCAGTGGAGCACGTGACTCAGCATGCCGATCAGTCATGTTATTTACTGAAACGTCGCACTCGCACTCCTCACGGTAGCTAGATTGATGAGCGACTAAATTAATAAAATAAGTTTGAATAAATGTAACGGTTTGGTGACAGGACATGCAGCATACATCCAAAAAATGTCTGCAACTTAAATTGTTCTACGACTATCTGTGGCAATATAAAAAAGGTTAGAACAAAAAAGATAGCTAATTTAACAGCCTCATTTATATAGCAGCAGACGAGCTGTAAGGTCTATCCCTGCCGCTTGCTTGTCGTGGGCAATAAAGGATCGCCCATTGCAGGACACGAAACCACGAGCTGTTTTCGTAAAGAGTGAGCACCTTACCCGTAGGCTACGACCCATGCGGTCCATAGTAAATTGAGCTGTTATGTGACTTCATGGTATTTTACACTTTTTAAGCTACGAACCGGTCATCACACTTTTTTTTAAAGAACTCAAACATGTCAACGTTCAAGAACATGTGGAACTTTATGGAGTCGACAGAGGGAACATTTGTCACTTCAAATGCTCAAGGTGCACAAAAGGTCAAGCAAGAGAACGGGAAGTATGCTTACATAATGGAGTCTCCGGTAATCAAATATGAGGTAGGTGTGCTCCCAATAACCCATTTCTTATTAGATCCTGATGCAGGCGAAAACATTGTCGTTGTATTATCTCTGGCACTACGACTGTCGTGGCGACGATAAAACCAGTCATTTGCAAAACAGAATATTTATACATGATGTACCTTTTGGCTGGCTTGGAATAATCAGTTGCTCTCACTGACGCATGAGGCATAAATATTGGCTGACCGACTCCTTTCCCTTGCTATTCCCCATCGTGGTGTGCCTTGATTTGGCGCACAGCCTCGTAAGCTGGAGGGCTTCTCTGCTCGTTCTCAGTCACAGTATGATGTGACCTTAAGTCTATTTCCAAAAAGTACGACCAATGCAGGCATATTCACCTCCCTTTAAGAGACGTCCTTCCTGCCTTAGGTAGCACAGGACTGCGACCTCGTGCAGGTCGGTGGCCTGCTCAACAGCCTCGGCTACGGAATCGGTGTCAGGCAGGGTAAGCAGACACGGGATTTTTTTGACAGACCGTACCAAATGGAGTTGATGATACCCAGTGCAATACTAATTTTTCATACTGCTGCCGAAAACATGGGGCGCCATCTGTCCAATCGTTTGTTCACCAAGAGCACTTCGTGTTGCTTATGCAGGATCTGTTTTAAGAGACGTGTTCACCAATGCCATACTTAGTCTCAACGAAGAACAGGTCATACTGGAACTAACCAACAAGTGGTGGAAAGTGGAGGGCGGTGCATGCAAAGAAACGAGCGGGAGCACTGAGCTGCACGTTGAGAATGTCGGTGAGTCACGCAGCTACAACTCTCTCGTTTATGAAACTCAGGCAGAGCAAACGTGCAAAGCAATTGATCATCTTGCTCTGAATGCATGTAGTCGACCAAAAATATTCGGTCAGCCCTAATGATAGTTCACTTGCTCCTGCTTAAACAGGTGGAATCTTCATCTTTCTGATTGGTGGTCTAGGAGTGGCACTGGTGTTCCTGGTTGCTGAGGTCGTTGCCTACACGGCAAAACAGTGCCACCAAACCAAGGTAATTTCTGGCCATGGCAGTCATACCATGAACATGTGCAATGTCGTGCTAGCTACTAGCGAGCAGACAACCTCGAATTGAGTCGTATATGCAAGCTCAAGTCACTCATACAGCAAACAGAACGGTGGGCAATGGAGGTGCAGGTGCCGCCTCGCACGCCATCCATTAGAAATCCTATCTTCATAATCTGAAGAAATCGTCTTGTCAAGCAAACCCTCAAGCCGGTCTACTAACAACATATCTACAGACTACGTAGGTTCTACAGTGGCCCTCACCAGTTGAGGTAGCACGACTAATTTACTCAAACTTTTCAAGTAGGCTAAGTGCATTTCGACTGAGGAGATTGTGAGATTCTTCCATCTATCACGTGCAGCAAGCAGACGCTCAACTCTGTAGGCAGAAATTGTGCCAGTTTGGGCAAAACACGAATTTAAATTCAAACAAACCCGCAGCTCAGCCTTGAAAAAGGCAGATAAAAATTATAAAAATACTAGCTGATCTAACAGCCTATTTTGTATAGGGACAGAAGAGCCTTAAGCTACCATAACTGCTTGCAGTGGCAATAAAGGATCGCCTGCCACAGGATTCGAACCCACAACATCGGGACCGAGGTTGTGAAAAGCAACCAACCACCTTACCTAGTGAGCCGTACGGCTCACCGGATGCTGCCTTGCTTCAGACACGACTGTACTCTACTTGTAAACAGGGCATAGGCAGTGTCGCTCTGTACGTGGCACAGTTGCCTCACATTGTACAATATGTGGCAGCAGAAATGCTCCGACAAAATGCCTGCCACTCGTAGAGCAAAGGCATTCGGAGCTTGGCAGCATGTAGCAAGTAACTGCTCGGTGCTGCTGCTTCGAGCTGCTGCTGCTGTGAGCTGCAGTTGTTTCTACCCTTTGCAGAGTGCACGGCTCTCGGTCATGCGTGGCTACCTGCACCATTCGATTCGAGGCAGAAGACCGGACAAATTGCCGACCGTCGCCTCCCTAGTGGCTAGCACCAATTTCTCAAAGGGAGGTACCGATCGACAGGTCGAGGCGACGGCCGACTCGGCCATGTCTTCCCCTGCCAACACCGTTGTTGCCACGAATGCCAATGGAGAGGGTACCTTTGTAGAAGTGGCTAGCAGAGCTGCCACGAGAACCGGGACATCAAACGCAACGAGTTTGTAACTAGACATCGAATGCAATTTCTTTAAAATCGTGATAGTGTGATACTCAAAAGTGTGCACGTACATCGGATCTCGAAGGCACAGACCCCCATCCCCATCTGCATGCCAAACTCGGACGAAGCACGAAGGAGCGCACAGATAGGAGCAAGTCGTCAATCATAGCCGCGTCCGAAATACCAAACCGGCAGCAGCACGACACGGCCATCACATAGCAGTAAGGCCAATGTCATGCCCGGGGCTGTGGATTGATGTGCAGGCGACAGCAATCCATCACCACCTGTCCGAACCTGATTCCGAACGAGTCCTGAGTTATTTGAGTCTGAACATCAGCCAACCTAGACACAACCACGATGCTGACAAGAGAATGGCAGTTCCGGAGACAGCAAACACTCTTGAGATCAGATCGTCAAGCGCTTACAATGGCCTGGCAGCAGTCTGGACTGGTCGGCAATCAGTGCTATAAGACGGGCCTTTTCTGTCGACATCACCAAATGTTTGTCTCTGCCAGTGCATCTTTGCTGTCGTCGAGAAATCTGTCAAAGCCAAAGCGCCTCAGGTCTATCGTCACGTAGGAACCCTCGAGCACGAGCTCCATGATGGCTCGCCCTGCAAAAAAGGATGAGCAGTGCAAGCCTATCAGAAAGCAGATGCCGTTCATGTTTGCATATTGTAGTATTGGTGGATATGCTGCTCACCTATATACGCATATCGGCAATCAGCATAATGACATAATAATAATGACATACTAAACTGAACAATCTACAAATAGTATATAACTACCTACAAGTGAATGTGCCTGTGTCTACGTGTGTGTGTGTGTGTGTGTGTGTGTGTGTGTGTGTGTGTGTGTGTGTGTGTGTGTGTGTGTGTGTGTGTGTGTGTGTGTGTGTGTGTGTGTGTGTGTGTGTGTCTCTCTCTCTCTCTCTCTCTCTCTCTCTCTCTCTCTCTCTCTCTCTCTCTCTAATGAGCCCACTGGTTCTCACGCTGAGTGCAGCAGGCAAGAGATTCAAAAGCCTCATTTGTATAGCGGCAGAAGAGCCTTCGTGCCTATTACCACCACTTGCAGTGGTCAATAAAGAATTGATCACTGCAGGACTCGAACCCACGACCCGGCTCGTGAAGAGCGAGCACCTTTACCCCTGGGATAACGTATTGTAATGGAATTAATTGATCCGCCCACACGGCCAGATAAAGCCTCTGCCGTGACCAGGAGCAAGTCAAAGATACTCCATAAATTCCAATATAGTATTACTCAGCATGCCTGATCCACGATGTATCATCCATTCTTGCAGGTAGCTCATGTGCACACAATAAAGATACAGCCGGCCATACCTCTCATTCATGGCTGTCGCCCATATTCTCTGGTTGGGCCAGAAATCGGTAAAATTACAAAAAGCACTTCGAAGCACATAGTAATGGGAAACCGCCATGGTTATCGTAAGGCAATGTGCTTGCAAGTCGTGAAGCTCAACAATAGACCGACGGACCGTCAGAAACATGGCCCATGCTTAGCGCTGGTTGGCTCTGACCTCTCGAGCACAGAAGCGCGAGATCACTCCCGAAGCTTGGGTCTTACTGTTACGCGTACATCGCGACTAAACGACAAGCACTGGGACAGTCAACCAGGAACGTTGCTCTTGATTTACACATCAGCTCCCAAGACACAATGGCAGCAGAAAAACAGGCAAATACCTGCAGCACATGCAAGCTGCATTAGTACTGGCCAGCCACAAAACAAGCTAGTAACTACCAAGGCGGTTCGTGCACTAAGCACAGTTTGTCGCCAGAAAAGTCTGACAAGTGCCTGAATGATAGTTCAAGAAGTGGTCGGCACGTGACAAGCACTCCCACATGAGCCCCACTGATTGGCTCGGTCAAGCAAGTGGCCGTTAAGGGAAGAACTTGTTTTAAAGCTCAGTGTCAAGAAGGAAAGAAACAGCAGCCCGTGCTGCTAAATGGACAAGAGCAGTGGTCCTAAAAAACCAAAGGCTGAAGGTTCACGTCCTTCAGAAGTGAAACTTTTTAATGCCCACCTTTAACTATATCTTTGACCTATGTATGACCACGACCGTTCCTTGGGCTTGATGCAACAGCAGGTCAAGTAATAGCACTACAGACCTTCGAGAAAGTTTTGCATGGAAGTACACTGAGCTGCACATGCTGCTTCCTGCTCTGCCCTCCACTACAGCAGCCAACTCATGCAGCCACATAATGCTGCCTCACGCTAGCACGCAAGCCGAACCACCCGATGCCAACCGATGTATGCACACATCACGCATTGCAAATGCATGCCAAACGATGAGAAATCTAAATCAGCCATAGTAATAGAGTAAATTCATGAAAGACAAACAGATGCATCAAACAAACTGCATATAGAACATCACCTTTAGCACATTGGCAGAGAACAATGTGTAGCCTGTCGTTGCTAATATGCTGGCTGATATGCTTGAAGGTTCTGAGGAGGACTGCACAGAAAATGTATCCCAGCCTTAGGGCCAGTACGGTGACACTGATGCTGGCCATGGTTTCGATATCCTCCACATACCCCTAGTCCCCTAGTGAAGCAGGAGCATGGGTCTACCGTAGCTAACCACAGCTCGTAATGGTTATAGGTAGATCACGAATAAGTTGCATTTATATTCTTAATCATAACAAGACATTTGCACAGCATCATTAGAGAACCAAATCTCTTTCAAGGCACTTAAAATATGCAGTAAGGGAAGCATGACAATAATTGCAATAGACATCATGACAATACGCTAGTGATAACACACACAGTGCTTGCACGAATAAGCAAACAAAAGACCACTCATACGGACACAGCAAAGGCTGAGACTGGTGTTTTTGTTCTTTTTAAATATTGCCAAATCAGGGGATGCTGTGACATCAGTCGGAGTGAGTTCCACTGAGATCCAGCAGCAACCCAAGAGACTTCCAGCCTGTTTTCCCAGAACAGCTTCTAGCATTCGGTTTACCACGACGCTCCCAAGAATCGGCTGTTTAGAAGTAGGGAACTTTTAAAGCTGACATTAGGTGGACCAGGTGACCCTAAAACTGGCCAAGCCAACGTTCTGAATGTTTGAGGCTCTTTGCTATGATAAGTTCGAACGCACCGGCATGTTTCTTCGGTTGATTATGGCCACCATTTATTTCAATCTCATCGACTAGACAGCCATGATATCACCCATGTCGCTGATAGAAAAAAGCTTCAAAAAATATTCACAAGGCGAGCTTACCATGGAGAAAAGCTTTTCTTGGTAATAAGCAGTGCTTGTCGACTAAATTTTTTGCAGGTTAACTTTTTCATAAGCAGCAGCCATAACCGCACCACTTGCATTTGTAACGATCATAGCTCCGCCGAATATGGCTACTTCAACCTATTGAGACTTAATAGAGAATGCATACTCCAGCCTACGACAGTGCTGTGCCTAGATGTTGTTGTCTGCCGGTACTAGGGGGGGGGGGGGCTCCCGACCTTGACTGACCAATCGAAGCGCAACGTTCCTGCTGCTGGCGCTAACAACCGCGCTGGCCAATCGGAGCACAGCATTCCTGGGCGCAGACGACAGAAGTTCCGGTTAGATGAATGAGTTGTTGATTAAACGTTGTCGAGTTCGGCTGTGTTCCAAGTGCTCCAAGTCGTTTGCTGTTTAGCGATACCCGCACACATGCTCAAAACAAACCCAAACCAGGACAGTGGAAACCAAAATACACAAGCATGCTACGATATGGAAGATAAGACTGGTCAGATATAGAAGATAATCCTGATATGGAAGATAATCATGCCAGCCTACCTTCATTTAGCATGTTCTTGTCAAGAGCAGAACAAATTTCAGCACTTGCAGTAGCATTGTCTGAGTACGCCTCCAGAATTAACCCGAGCATACATGGTTGCCAGGCACCACGGAGGTGCTATCTGCGAGGCAAGTCAACGTTGACTAACTCACCAATAGCTATCGAATGCTGCAATCCATGCCCAGACGATCCGTTTGCAAACACAAAGTTATTGAAGTAAGGGTGATTCCCAATTATGAGATTCTGGTCGATGTAGTTGTAGTCATAGTAACCAGCCCAAGCATTCTTCAACTGCAAAATATACCAAACCAGCTGAGAGAGAGAGAGAGAGAGAGAGAGAGAGAGAGAGAGAGAGAGAGAGAGAGAGATATCATAACTAGTAGAGCAATATCCGGCTAGTGGTCACGGTTCAGCAGAAAGAACATATATAAATAGGGGTTTTCTTAAATTAAGGGGCAAGATTAAGGGTTTACCTTTGCAAGAGCATAGATGGGGTTTCCTGAAATTAAAAGGCAAGATTAAGAGGTTTACCTTTGCAAGAACATGGATGAGGTTTTCTGAAATTAAAGGGTGAGATTAAGGGGTTTACCTTTGCACAAGCCATGTGGTTGAACTGCCTTCGCCGACCTAGTAACAACGGCATGTTAAGTCTCTGGTGGAATTAAAAACTGGCTAAGGTACTTAGCATCAGCCTGAGCCACCGAAGTTGAACTACTGATACCGACCAGGCCAATCAATGCCCTCACTTGTAGAAGGGAATGTAAAGCACTGGCCGGTTGGCTCCATTATTGTGGTGTCAAATGGGTTGCTGTTTCCACTTTTGGGTGTCATTTATATTGTAAACACTGTTGAATAAAATCCCAGATTATCCGTCAAAGCAAACTCTTCTTATAAAAAATACACAAGTTCTTCTGTGGCTGCTCAAAAATCATCCTCTGGTGGTGGCCACGGTTTCACATCTTGATCCCGGTATGCCCCTTTCTACATGTTTAGGAAGCAGGTGGGCCCTGAAAGCACAACCGATGGGCCTACATGCCCTTGCAAAAATACTACCACATTTGCTAACCTGTCAATGCAACTAGAAGCCTCAAACTCATCTGAGAACCATGGCACCAGCCGTGTTATGCCATAGTAAACAGTCAGGGGTGCACTGCATCGCCAAGGTCCCCATGTCAGCTCAGGTTAATTACGGCAGTGGATTACTGCCACGGTGACCTCTGTGAGGGTAGGATCCCACGAGTAACTACGATACACTGTCATACACCATGACTGCGAGGCAGATGTCATTTTCACAATAAAAGTCGGAAAACTGCAGTCTTTATTCCAAATTAAACAGAATAGTGCTATGGGTTACCCACCAAATTTTACGCAATTGTGCTTGCCTGTTCTCGTGCTATAGCCTAAAATGGCCTGGGCCAGCCTTTTCACACATCTGAACAGCTGCCATTTCTGTAAAGCGCTTAGCAAAATTGCGGTTTTAATTAATCCTTATACAGAACAATATGCCAAGTTTCCCCACCAAATCTCGTGCGATTGCACATTCTCATGCTAAGATCTCTGATGGCCTGGCCTAAATGGCAGCCCAAAACATTCGCACTGCAATAAAACTGCCATTTCTATAAAAAAAAAGCTTCGAGCAGCTGCGGTTTTGATTCCAAACTATAGGCAACAGTGTTCAATGTGTACCGACCAGATTTCATGCGATTGTGCTTAAGCCTTCTCATGTTATGGTCTCCAGTGGCCCGGCCCAGGTAGCAGCCCTAAATAATTGAACTGCGATAGCTACCATTTCCACGAAAAGCATCGTGCAACTGCGATTTTGATTCCACATTATAGAAAACCGTGTTCAATGTTTACCTACTAAATTAAATACCATAGTGCATGCTCGTTCTCATGATATACCCTCCTATGGCCAGGCCAGCAAGCCTCCCTTATTTTCGAACTAATACATCAGCCATTTCTGCAATAGATGCTGCAAAGCTGGGTTTTGATTCCACGTAATAGAAAAAACTTTCGAGCTTGCCCACCAAATTCAAGAACATTGAGCATGCGTGTTCTAATGCTATGGCCTTCACTGGTCCGTACCAGTAGAGGCCTCATAATTATAACGTTTCAGCGAGATCGCCTGTAATTTGGTGGGTGAACCCGGTACACTGGTTTCTATAAAGTGCAATCAAACCTGCAGTTTCGCGATGTCTATGTTTGAAATAGCAACTGAATTTCAGTCCAAAATGCATAGGGGGCCAGGCAATTGGAAGCCACTGCATGAGAACGCCCATGAAATATATATCTATGCTCTGAAATTAGGTTGGTAAACCTGGAACACTGTTTTCTTTAATGTGGAAGTAAAACCGCAGTTGCAAGGTGCCTATTATGAAAATGTTAGCTCCTCAAAATGGCACGGC
Organism: Cristatella mucedo; assembly: GCA_009760855.2. NCBI lineage: Eukaryota > Metazoa > Bryozoa > Phylactolaemata > Cristatellidae > Cristatella > Cristatella mucedo. The sequence continues at coordinate 10,847,378 of WPIO01000005.1, read as the reverse complement.
GGCCCGGAACATCGGTGGCCACTATAGGAGCAAGCACATGCCCATCTGCATGAAATGAAAACTGTTTTCTGTAATAAATAGCAAGAATCAATGGTGAAGTTGCTCAAAGCTAATTTTTGAAAATGGCACTTTAATGCAGTTTCAAATTGTAGCAAGGCTGGTCGGTTTGGGCCATTGAAGGCCATAGCATAATCGCCCATGCCCACTCACACAAAACTGTGTGTGTAAACCCGGAACACTTTTCTATAATGTGGAATCGAAACAAAGGTTGCAAAATGCTTTTTGTGGAAATGCCAACTGTATTGCCGTTCAATTGTGGGGACCTGGCTGGCCCGGGCCAGTAAAGGCCATAGCATGAGAACCCGATGAGCTATGCTATGAAATTTAGTTAACCCGGAATACTGTTTTCTCTAAAGTGGAATCAAAACCACAGCTTTCGATGCTTTTTGCATGAAATAGCTGTATCACAGTTCAATTATGTTGGGAGGCTAACTGGCCCGGGCGATTTGAGGCCATAGCATGACAAGGCTCAAGCGCATTTGCATAAAATTTGGTGGGTCAGCCGGGAAGATTGCTTGCTATAATTTGAAATCAGACTGCAGTTGAGCAAAGGTTTTGTGGAAATGGCAGTCATTCCACAGTTCGACTATTTAGAACTGTCATTCGGGCTGGGTCATCGGAGGCCATAACCTGAGAACACTCGAGCGAAATCGCACAAAATTTGGTGAATAAACTTGGAACATTATTCTCTATCCTTTGAAATAAAAACCCGTTATGTGAAGTTTTTTAAATGGCAGCTGTATCCAAGTTCGAGTATTTAGGGCTGCTATCTGGACCAGCCCATTGCAAGCCATAGCATGGAAAGGCTCAAGCAAAATCGCACGAAATTTGGTGGGTATACTGGAACACTTTCACTATCATTTGAAATAAAAATCGCAGTTTCGTGAAGCTTTTTTCAGAAATGGCAGCTGTATCGCAGTTCAATTATATAGGGCTCCTATCTGGGCCGGGCCATTGGAGGCCATACCATGAGAATGCGCAAACGCCAATAAAATCTGGTGGGTACACATGGAACACTGCTGTCTATAATTTAAAATCAAAAGTGCAGGTGCTTAAACCTTTGTGAAAATAGCAGCTTTATTGCAATTCGGATGTTTTGGGCTGCCATTTAGGCCGTGCCATCGGAAACCATAGCATGAGAACATGCAAGCGAAATCGAGTGAGCTTTGGTGGATAAACTTGGTATACTTTCCCTATAATTTGGAATTAAAACCGTAGTTTTTCGAAACCTTTTATGAAAATGGCAGCTGTATCAACATTCAAATGTATAAAACGGCTGGCTGGCCCATGCCATTTTAGGCCATAGCACGGGAACGGGCAAGCCCAATTGCATGCAATTGGGTGGGTACACCTATAACACTATCCTGTATAATTTGGAATCAAAACTGCAGTTTCTGACGTTTATTGTGGAAATGGCACCTTTATCGCAAAGTTCTGCAGTTACTTGTGGGACCCGCGAAGGTACATGCTAAATTCTTCGAATAAGAGATAGTATTGACATGAAGAGGTTTTGAGTGAGCTAGAAATCCTGATGTGACAGATGCGATGATGGCTGCACTGGTTAGGCCCAATGTATTTCACTTTGTCGACCGAGGTTGTGGTTTTGAGCGCTGAGCCATATGTGAAGCACCTGGATAGAGATTAAGCTCTCTTGATGTGTTATACCATTGAATTAAATTTTCTAGCAATAATTTTCATGAAAAGTGTATGTACCAAGAGAAGCCACCCCACACAGTATCCGTGCACTTAATAAATGCAATGCAGATGTACAATGCATATAAATCAACATGACCTATCTGCACTTCCCAACACTATTTCAAGGCTCAGAAATTTGGATTCACATTACCTTAAGCTCTTCAAATGAAGGAACTCTTGCTGCCAGAGGTGGCCAGACATAATTATCGAAAAAATCGTAGTCAACACTTAGGTCCTTTGTGTCGGGCTCCTGATCCTACGAAATAAGGTTGAATGCTATAAGTGGACATAAGCTAACAGCAAGGCAAGTAGACCACGTCGAGCGTTTATTAAAGACAGGGCTACAAGCAGTTGTGACACAGCTGCTGCACATAACAAAACATTTCTCGTTGAACAAAAAAAAGGCAATCGGTCAACAACCAAAAAGAGGATCATGGTTGCCTGTTTGATCCCAGATCCTCATACCGTTCGGCTCAGCTGAGTCTGACCGTAGGGTTCAGCACTTATGCGATAGCCTCTACACCAGCCTGCCGTCAAGCTGTTGGGTAGCTCGACCAAGTGTCAAGTCCCCTGTCTCCAATAGCAAGCACTTGATGCAATAACCATGCCGGCCTAATCTCTCTCTCTCTCTCTCTCTCTCTCTCTCTCTCTCTCTCTCTCTCTCTCTCTCTCTCTCTCTCTCTCTCTCTTTCCTCTTCTCTTCACTTCTCATCTCTCTCTCTCATCTCTTTCTCTCTCTCTCTCTCTCTCTCTCTCTCTCTCTCTCTCTCTCTCTCTTTCTTTCTCTCTTTTCTCTCTTTCACTTCCTCCCCAGAGAGCCCTTTTCCATGCAGAGGCATTGTTTTGCATGCCGAGCCATTACCCATGGTAAGACCGCTCGACAGCTGACCACAGCTTACGTAGATGGATGATCCGATGGATTCTGCACAAGTAAGGATTAGCTTCTCACCTGCCGAGTCATCAGAAGGGAGCTATCGTCCACACCCAAAACTAAACCGCTGGCAGCTGATTAGGAAGGCCTCGAGGGCCACCACTCACTGTTCTAGGCTGCCTGAGTCAGTGCCCTTCATACCTTACCTCTAGATGCAGTCCTTGCCATATGGCTCAGTCCTTATAGTTGGACTGAGTCCTCAGCGTTTGGCATGTTACACCAATCAGGTTCAAGCGCTTCTGCCTCTACCTCAGCTCGTGAGGGCTAGGCAGACATTTCACTCATGTCACTGCCAATACCACTAATAGGAATAGCAGTTCTGTATTCCGTTTTTTGAAAAATTAGTCACACTCCAAAAATGGGAAAATTCCTCATATAAGAATGCCTATTTGCCGGATCGAGCATATTCTTAGAATGTCTTTCTGAGTAGCATATATGATTACAGCTTATGAAAAATCACAGCTAGGATAACGGCAGAAAACTCGAAGGTATTACGAAGAAGTTAACGGTCCACACCATGCTGGATGTCACCACTCTCTAGCTAAGGAAGGAAGTCGAGCAAGAAGGAAGACTTGAGTCAGAAGCATTACGATGGTACAATGCCTAGACTGATTGGGGAGTGGTTCTGATAGGTAGGCCAGAGCAAGAGAGTAAAGGCACATGAAAGTGAGCGACAAAACCTTGAAGTCGATGCGCTACTTCGTGGGGATCCAGTGCAGGTCAGTGAGAAGTGGCAAAATAAAGCAACTGTGACGCTCACGATAGACAAGCCTAGCTTCTTCAGAGTTTTGCACCAACTGTAAGTGCCTAATTACACAGGCCGGAAGACCAGCAAGTAGTGAGTAACAGTAGTCGAGACGGAACATTACAAATGCATGGACCAACTTATATGTAGTATCACCGTCTAAGCAAGTCCAAAATTTTACGATGTTACATTGCTGAAAGTAGGTGGGGACTTGACAGTGGAGCTGAGTCGGTCGTTTAGTAAGAAGCCACTTTAGAACAGAATATCTAGATTGTGTGCAGATGCAACAGGAGATACACAGACAAAGCTGATTTTGAGCATCAAGCTTTCCAGTTTTTGTCACACTTGTTTGCATGCAAATATTAGTTGGTTTTATCGTCACTCAATTTGAGAAAGTTTGCTGCCATCTATGTGCCAATATCAGCAATACATGCAACAAGAGAGTTGGGAGAATTCGACATGGTGTAGGGCTGGGAAGGATCAAAGCAAAGGTACAACTGAGTGTCATCTGCATAAAAGTAAAAGCTTAGATTGTCCTTGGTGATCACACCAGCAAGAAAGAGAGAGAGAGAGAGAAAGAGTGTATAAACTGTGAACATGAAACCAATCACAGAGCCCTGAGGTACCCCACACTTCAGTGATTTCGCGGAAGAGGCACTTAGTGATCAAAAGTATCTTACGCTGCCAAAAGATCAAGCAGAACAAGCAGAAAGACTTCACTTAAGTCTGCATTCCTGAGAAGGCCGTTTTACACTTTAAGCAATGCTGACTTTGCAGAGGGATTTGCTCATTAATCAGACTAAAACTTGCTAGGTTTGAAGCTTCAATGTAAGAGTTTAGGAGGTCTGCCATTACTCAATCCAGTATCTTTGGTACGAACTAGTTTATGCAGTATCGCCTCCACAGCATTCGAAGCTGTTTCAAAGGCTCATCTGCCAGGGCAGGCAGAATTAGGTTGCTTCTCAGTCGTTGGTCTAACCTCACATACTTCATGGGGTATTAATTGGGCAACTGCCTTGGACAATCCTTGATGGCTATAATCGCAAACATATTCTCTGATCCACTTCACAGTACACTTTGAGTCATAGTACTGCTGATAAATAAACCAAAAGATTTATGGCATACAGACTTCCCACGGTGGGCTGAAACATTTCGAGGAGCAAATTGTGATACATGAAGCCACAAATGAGATGCAGTGACCCGGTCGTAGCACGGGGGGGGGGGAGCCCCCAAACTTGTATTTCACCACCGTGTTGCTAGCTCTATGCCGAAGGCAGCCTTTGAAGGTACTTCCCGCCTTTGCTTTGGCTGACGTAGAGGCAGAGTTTGCTATTTCCAAAGAGCTGAAGTTTGCACTTATCATTCCAATAGACTGAGCGCCATGCTTTAACTATCCAGTGGGCGAGGCATTCAGCCATTTCAGCCGTTGGCATTATGCAGTTTTGTTCAGCCGTGGAGCCTTCTCTCTTCATTACCGATGCTAGCATAGGCAAATTGGCGAATCGCTGTTTGCTGGCTAACTGCTGTCACCATGGTGGCTTCCAGTCCATGTGAGAGCATCGTAAAGCTAGGCTTTACGATGCTCTCACGCGGAGGCTTGCCGTGAAAGAGTGCAGATCTGGTCAGTGAAAGGTCCTCGGGCTGTGATTTCTTGTTTGGGGGCCCTAGGGCAGACTCAGTATGACGCAAACCCGGCTGGCACACCCAGCGATATCAAATCTCACGAAGCCTTCACCCATCCTAAGAAAACATGCATTCTTTGCATTTGCATTTCTTGCATCGGCTGTGGCATTACACAAATGCCTATCCCGGGGTAAATACCCATGCACATTAGTGTACATATACCATTGTGCACAACAAAATACAAGTCGTCTCTTTTATAATCACGGTGGCTTTACATACCTGCAAGCATATATCTGATAGTTCCAACACAGGCGCAGTGACTACAACACGAGCAACTGTACCTCCTCTGGTGAGCGGCCTCCTATGTATACACCACCAAGGCCCTCTCGGCGAAAATATGCGCCCGTGATATCTGTCAGCAGCGGGCAATCCAATCCAGGACCTTTGGGACAGTGCCAAACATAGATAAATCTCTTTCTTGGCTCAACCGGCAGTGGGACCTTCAAGATGCTCTCCTGTGAATTGCCTGGCACTACCTGGGAACAGAAAAACAAATCTTCTAGTCATGACTTCGTTAAGTAAGGCATTGCTAGTAGTTCTTTACTTCACAAGCAGCATGACGATATCTGCTCTATACAGGATTCGCACCTCACACAATGTTTTATTACAGTAAACATGGTCGACAATTAGAGGTTGGCACTAATTATTTCAACACAAATTTAACCATATCCATAGTAGGGCCGTGATAGCCCCGGAAGTAAGGTGTTTGTTCTTGAAGACCGAATTAAGTTCGAATCCTGCAGTGGGCGATCCTTTACTGCCAACTACAAGCAGTGGTGATAGCCGTTAAGGCTCTTCTGCCTCTAAACAAATGAAATCAGCTAATATTTTTTTACTCGGCATTCTCAACTAGCACTCTGGTGACCCTGAAGAAACAGGCGCATGCGTCATTAGAAAAGATACCAAAGAATGGCAGCAACAGTTACATGCAGTTGGTTCCATTTGAGTGTGATAATGAGCTGGCCATTACGCGCAAAAATGCAGTCATGTAGGAGCCAACATCACAAGCTCCCTTCCACGCGCACCACGCGCCTAGCCACCTGCACTGCGTGAGAGTTACTATGCAAGCATTCACTTCCAGACAGATTTGAATCTAAGTTGTAAAGCTAGTAGACATCAATAGGATTCATTAATCACCTCGTACCGATTTCTTGCACACAGTATTTGTCAGTGTAACTTCGAAGAGTTTACAAGTCTCTCACTTACGGCTATTTGGCCCAGTGGGTGCAGAGCTAATGACCACACACCTACTCGTGTGCAAGCTCACAAGCACATATCCATGCAATCACAATTATTTCACCGAAAGCTATTGAAAACATTACGGACATGCAATCGGGAGTAGGCCACACTTGTTACGAAGTAATGTCAAGCACGGGAGTTAGTATGAATAGTCCAGCAGGGATGTTGCAAATGAATGGACCAACTCAGTGGTCGAGTGTTATAACCAAACCCAAATTTATGCAATGATCGGTAGCTGAAAGTAGAAATACTTGACCGTAAAGCAAACGTGGTGATCTAGTGAAAGGTTCCTTTGGAACAAGACACCTAAGTACGGACAAGTACTACTAGAGATATGCTGACACAACTTATTTTGAGTATTCGGTTTTCGAACTTCTGAGTAACATTAGCTTTGCCCATATGTTCATTCAATTTGACAAAGATTGCTGCCATCCAAGCACGGATGTCAAATACATACAGCAAGGTAGTTAAGAGAGTTTGAGCTGGAAGGAAAGGAGGAACCGAAGCATATATACAGCTGTATGTCAGCTGCATAAAATCAAAGACTAAACTTTGCTTGGCAATTTCATCGGCAGGAGAGTAAGAATTAAGGTTAGCTCTGCTTCCGTTGATCCACAAGAGCCATCGCACCTCTTACAACGAAGGAGACACGCTGCTAAATTTCTCTGGTAAGTTAATTAACCTTGAGCCATCTACATCACCAGCTGCAGATGCCTAATGGCTTTTTTCAGCAGCCCAGTCAAAACGGAATTGCACTAATTCAGTCAAGACAGAGCCAAGAAGCTAGGCAGATCTTTAGCCTGCCACCGCAGAAGGTAGTCTCTGATCATGCAGAGGATCAAACAAAATGTTTAGTAGTGGAAGCAGTCCCCTAAATAAAAAATTTCAAATGCCAAGTAATCATCAATGAGGATATACCAAATCTACAAACGCATGATGGTGGTAGAACTACAGCACCATCAATGAGAAGATCCAAGTCACTGAATCCAGCCACTCGTTTGGGGTGCCATATGACTAAAAAGTTTGGTTTGATTGTTGTTAAGCAAATTGAAAACGTCCAGGATCAAATCTAGGCAAGGCAGGGATTCAGCCTATGAGCTGCAGCTGAAGTAAATGGCAGAAATGACAAGCACACGGGTGTCGATGGCATCGAAATGGTAGCCAATGCCATTACTTCTCCAAATCATCACGTCACTTTGCCAAAAGGCTCGGCATAAATTGAGAACAGCAAAGTGCCGAAAAACCCTTGGAGAACTCCACATGTGACTGGCTAATAGGCTGGGTAAGACTTGACCACGACACGAAACCGACAAGACAAGACTGGGCAAGTATAATTCGAACCATGCCTCAGTGTCTTCACACGTCGGCCCGCACAATGACTGTGATGTCAAAATCTTATACTCTTGCAGAAATGGATTTTGCTGAATTATGCAAAAAGCAAAGAAGCTATGCATATAAGTAATGGAAAGACGTAAAGTTATGCAAGACGTTCAGAATTAAAGTCGATTAGGAAGACGGCGAGTGAGGGGACGACAGGAAGACAAAGAGAGCCAGCACGAATGCCACAAAAGACTAACGGTACAAATCGGTTGAAATCACAGCAACTTTCACAAATCGGTTCCGGGATCTGACCTGGTGGACTGAGATGCATGGGTGCATGTGCTCGGCTGTCGGCACTGCTAATAACATAATCGATCAATAAAGTTTAGTCGGCCTGTCACCGGCAGTATCAGACAGCAGAGCTGCAGCAGCTCCGACAACAAAGCCAGCGACCAGCAACAAATAGTCTAGGATACGGTGCCCACGAGCTGGCAGCTAGAAGTTACCTCACCACCAATTCCGGCCATCTTGGCAACTGCTCCAGCAGACGCTCCAGCCGCATTTACAAATATGGCAGCCCGTAGCGGCTGAATGTCTCCACTGTCGGGCAGCTCCACCAAAGCATCAGACACCATGCGCCGTGCCGTTGCTGACGTGCCCGTGGTCTTGTACTCGAAACCAATGACTTTACCTTGCACGAAGTTAGCGCCCATGGATCCTGCTTTGGCCCGAAAAGCGGCCAGAAGACTGGAAGGGTCGAACCAGCCCTCGTTGTGCATGCCTGGACAAGGAATGAAGTACAAGCGACACTAAGGCACCTCTCACCGATCTGCTGTAGCTCATGAAACCGAGAGACAATTGCTGCCAGCAACCCTCGGTAGGAAAAAGAAAGAAAGATGAGGAACTCCGACAAAACCTGGTAGCTACGCTGCAGCCACACTGGTTGCAGTCGGAGCTAATATCCTTTCAAGTGCAGCGAGGGCTATCACTGTCTACCAGTCTCGCCTAGCGATGGGCTCACCGTCGTCCTCGCACTACGAAAAAGATCGTGCCGCCAGCCCGCTGCAGCCAAACTGACTCATGAGCCGACTTTTGCAGATCCTACCAAGACCCAGTGGGGGCATTTTGATCCTGCACTCTGGATAGCTGCCCTCAGCCTAGCTGCTGGTGTGAAGTATGGCTTCCAGGGGGGCGCAGCAACTAGTCACTGAGCTACTCTGCTACGTATGCCTCCAGCACACAAGCACAGCTAGCCATTAACAGCTCTTGACTATGCTATCGAAAACCTCACCTGTCAGTTATGCATAGGTTGAGAGTCACAGAGAAGAAAAATTATTAAAAATAAATATAAAAAATGGAACTAGTTGCCGTCGTGCCGAAAATGACCTATGCCTTTCGCATGCATACAGGCACACACTAACAAGTGCAAATACAAACATACACAAACACATACATACAACAAAGCCGATATATCATCTTAACGACTTAACTAGACGAAAGACGAAAGCAGTAGATCAATCTGTATAACCCAACCAAGCGTATGTGAAGGGAGTGCCTAACAATTAAGTAACAATCAAGTGTAGCTTCAAAAATGCGAGCAGCACTATGCAGAAGCACCAACTGCAACAGTGTCATAACAACGGCATATGCTTCTCTATCAGCCAAGCATTAGACCAGCCAAGAACCATGCTTCTAACACAATCTCCTTTGCCAACCATACACCTCATTGATCTCTCTTAGTAAAGAAATCGAAAAGAAACAGTTGGCAGTCAGGGGCATCGATAGATCGATCTACAAACCTAGCACTCCACACTCGAGGCCCTCTGTGTTCAACCACTTGAACTTCTCCCTCAACTGAGCCTGAGACATGAGCCTGGCAGCAGATCCCAGTTCCCTAAAATCAATGAGGCAGCTGCACTGGAGCACTTCCAACGGAACTGGCCAGTCTACAGCAATCGCATTCACGTGCAAGTAGATGGCACAGTCGGCGCTGTGCATGCTTAGTTGCTTCAAAAGCATTCGTGCCAAAAAAACTTATACGAGTGGTAGCCAATTAAGTAGCAGATCTATCGACATCACAAAAACGGGCAAACTTAATACTTTGATGGCAAGCTTGATTTGTTGTACAGGTTCCTTCTTTGATGTTATACACATAAGCAAACAATGCTTTACGAGTTCATGTCCTTTCATTCATTCCTTTGCCTCTATTAATTTCATTGTAGTACTGCTCTAACTACGTAAACTTGGGATATAAACTGCAACATCTCCAGCATATATTGGGCTATCAGTAATAGAACCAATGCCTAAAGGTAGGGTAAACCTACAATCACCATGTCACCAGAATGACAGCTGCAAGAAAGACACAGATTTGATCGAGTTACAGTTGTGAGTAGCCATACATCACTATGACAGAAAAAATGGTGTAAGACGATCAATTGTGCAATCATTACATTAACACATTAACACTGTGTTAGAACATGCTACCAGACAAAGGTAACAAAAAGAAAAGAATGACAGAAGCTGACTAACTTCTTCCAGTAGCATATTACAAATACTACCTTGCATATTCATCATGAGGCCATACACTCTCGACTTAAATGCCATGACTTGTCCATTGGAAAGACAAGTCTTTTTAGCCAAGGTAATCAATAGACGACTTTAACAGAGCACAAATATAAAGACTACCATTAAAAGACACGAGCTATTCCTAATTCAAATCATAAAAGAGGGACGAATAGATTCGGTAGGTGCTACATAACGTTGGACCGATTTCACTATGTTTTATTGGCTTGTGCGAGACAAAACTACAGCCAACTGTTTGTAAACACCAATTAACGTAACAGGTAAAGGTGTGCCCATGAACAGCTAGATGCACGGCTGCATGTCCGGGTCACTTTCAATGCAACAACAATCTCTACTTCATTCTTCCAACAAGAACTTATAGAATGACGAAAAAGTCACACACATTCAGAATAGCAGGCACGGTGTCATCAGGGACTGCATGACAAACTCAAAGCAAACAATAATGCAGGAATATGGTAGAAGCTTAGCCTATTTTCAAGTACATACTTACACTTGCTGCTTGTAATTTGCCATCAATGTGTCTGCTTGTGTTTTATGAGCCAAGGTTAAGTAGCCAGCATGATTAAATTGTACATCGGGTGGCTTTTCCTCTACAAGCAGAACAGTGCTATTGTGGATCTGCTTGCTTAGACAGCACAGCAGTGCAAGCTTGTCGAGACCGTGTAGAATTGTAGTATGACAACACTGAAATAAAGCACTCAGCAATAAAATCATCAAATGAATGCAACAAAAGATACACTGACAGCCAGTAGAATGACTAGGCCATCTGCTGTTTTCTGAGGCTCATATATGCAATATTTTGGATGGCTCATCACACCCTAAAGACCGATGCTTTACTAACAGCATATAAAAGCAGTGACTATACATCAGCATAGGCAGGCATGTGGAGGCATCAGCAATAACCGGCCTCCGAATGTGAACAGCACAGATGCAAGAAACAGCATCACCTGGCAAGCTCGGAGTGCCCGGCTGATGTTACTTCAAATCTTACTAGCTAATATTAAAAACGGGCACCACAATCCAGTCTAAAGCAGCCGGTCAGTGATGCTAGGAGAAGCACATGTGCAAATAGGTACACCAAGTAACCAAGTCATGAGCGCATGCTGTCCAGCTGAAGTGGGGGAGGGGTGGCACATACCAATGCAGAGTTGGAAAACTATTTGCAGCCTAATCCCTAGGCTGTCACGGCTGAGCAGCTGAGCAACCAAAGCTGGGACTGACAGCTAAGTCAATCATTCTGCCGGCTGATTGAGCTTAAATTAGCAACTCTTGGTCCCTATAGAAATTAATGAGCATCCTTCCCCTAAACTTGTCTGCCAGGATAAAAAAGAACCACTAGATCATGTGCCAATATTTCTCCTTATTAACGTCATAGACCTACTTCTGCCTAGTAAGTATATCTCTGGCTACTGGTGAAGTCCCTTCCCCTCTGAAAGGGAGATACACAGTCTGTCAGGTCACTCGTTAAAAAGCCTACCCTAGATCATGAGAATTTAAGTAACTTTTGTCTAGTCTCCCTTCTACCATTCTTATCCAAAACACCTAAAAACGAGCGGTGACCTAGATAATAAATGATTAAATCAGTTCATCAGACCCTGCTACCAAGTTCCAATCGGGATATAGGGATTTATAGCAAACAGAAACAGTACGGCTTTGAGTTAACAATGAATGACCTTCTGAACTATGCTGATCAGGACAGAGCCTTTACGGTGGAACTTCTAAATCTATCAGCAGCTATGGGGTACCTGAGAGTTCGGTCTATGAACAAACTATGAACAAACAGCGATGAACAAACCTGGTGTCATGCGAAGCGAAAGTTTGAAGACCTAAGCCACAAGATTGGGTCAGCAGCCATCACTCCACTGACGGCTGCCCATAATCGATAGATACTATCCAAAACGACTTGCCATTTGGTAAGCATATTTCCTGCACTGCCAAGTCGGCCTGCTTTCAGTCAAGGAACAACTCTAAAATCAGGGCCTTCTTAAAGAGAGTTCGACAGCTAAACTAGTTCACCCGTTTGTGACAAAGCCTATAGATTATTGCAAGTCAATATTCTCAGGACTTCCGGCGTGCGCCGTTAATCGCCTGAAACTGGTGCCACACTCGGCGTCTCGTCTGGTCTGTCACCAAACCAACGTCGTAGCTGCCACATCACCCCATTTCTGTCTGAGCTCCACTGGCTCTCTATCAAGCATGGAATCTATTTCAAGATCTTCAACGCGGCTTACAGGTCACTTCACTCACTTGCAATCTATCCAATCTCATTGCTCCTCCAGTGTGCTCTCGTACCACCTGCTAGCCAGCATTCGGTCATCTCATCGTCCCATTTACTTCATTGAAATCTTTTCGTGATCGAGCATTCAGCTTGCATGCAACAAAACTCTGGAACTCGCATTCGGCTACGGTCATTAATTGCAATGACCTTGCATCTTTTAAGTCTGAGCAAAAGACATCTGTTCCAGTCAGATTTCCCTTAGCATATATTTTTTTCTGTTCTGGTGTGTAGTGTGTGTGTGTACCTGTGCATGATTCAGTTTATGCTACTAGCCAGAGGTATACTAACCGGTGGTGGTGAGTATCTCCGTGTTTGCTTTAGCATGATAGCCCAAGCATGATACTTGATTGCTTTTGCATGCTAGACACCGTAAGACAATCTACTCTATCACTGTCTGTAACTCCACAAAGACTGTCTGGGTGCTACAAAGGAGAGTTTTCCATAGCACTCTCAAAGCATAACCGGCTTCGATACTCACTCATGGCCAACAGACTTCATCTCACGCAATAAAGAGAAGGTGAGAAACATAGCTGAGCAAAGAGTGCAGTTAAAATATATATAATGCATTCGCATAGCGCCCCAAGATAACTTAATCTCTATTCAGGCGCTGCACATATGCCTCGGGGATCGAGCCCACGACCTCAGCCAGACCTTGGCCGGGGCGAGCACCTTAACTGCTGGGCCAAACCAGTTGAGGTAGTGAGTAGGATGGAAGTAGCAGCTAATGACATTTGGAAAGAATTTGCCAGAGTCGGCAGCAGGAGAGTCAATATGGTTGCGTAAGAATTGTGGATGTGACTTATAAAGCCTAGGACAACAGAGCAAAAGCTTCTGTTGCCAACGGTCTTTAAGTGGATGAATGTAAAAGCTTGTTTATTGTCCACAGAGGACCTGAGGGCACGAAGAGGCTGAAACTGGTGCAGCAGTTCAGCTAGGTGTGAAGAAGCCAAGACGTAGTGAGTCTTGTGGGTCAGAGTAAGAACTTGACTCTATGCACTGATCAACCGGAAGCCATCGAAGCTCCTTCAGCAAAGAAGTGATCAAAATTCAAGGATTTTGTTTAACTAGCCTTGCAGCTATATTCACCACCAGCTGCAGTGGCATAGTGGCTTTTTTTTATTTGCTCAGCCAAAATGGAATTGCAGTAATCTAGCCGAGACAGAGCCGGGGAGCTAGTTAAATTTTTTGCAAACCACCGTGGTAGACAGTCCTTAATCTTTGATAGGGATCTGGCGTGATAGCTAGCTGTGGAGGCAAGTTTTCTTTATAAAACTTTCAAAATTTAGGCACTTGTCAAAGACGACACATTTATTCCGAGCACATGGTGACGGATGCACAGCAGCATCACACTTTAGAAGGCTATACTAATTACTTAGAATGGCAAAGCTACAGTCTGTTTGTTCGAGGCCAGCTCCCAAATATGCGTCTGCCTGTCAATATGACATACTAATGGACAGAGAGATTGGCGAGAAGTAAAACCTATCACAAGACTAAGGACCGGAAGTCTGTTTGGCCACTGTCGATGATGATTGTGATGATAATGACGATGATGATCACGATGATAGCTAAAACAAGTATTCCCTCAGATCGTTAGTGCCATAACTATCTCCTCATAAAATGTATTTTGCAGACAAGCTCCATAAATGCAACCATGTCAACTTCTGTCAACAGCATTTCTTGGCTGGGTCACATGTACCCCTACCAATTCAGACATGCAACCTAAGTGTCCAGCTACTTGCTCCTGAAGTCCTTCCTCATCCAGCTTCTATGTAGCACAAACATGCATTAATGACAAGTAATCCATTTTCAGAGTGCATCAGAAGTCAACGGGCCACTTTGGTGCTTAATTGTCGAACAAAGGATTAAAAAGACAAGAAACCGAAGATGCATAAGTTTTTTGTTTTTCTTCAGTCTACATGTTTTGTGCCTCGGTTTTGATTATATCATTTTTAACGTTAGCAATATTGTTTCGGTTGTTGGTACGTTTGCCTAAAAGGGTTATCAGGTTTAACAGCCTAGTTTATTAGCAACAGAAGAGCTGTAGTGACTTATTACTTCAGAAAGCAATGGGCAATACAGAATCACTTGCTGAGGGACTCAAACACACGATCTGGGTAGTGAAGAGCACGCAACTCACCTCTACGGTAGGACCCAGGGGCAAAGCAATGCAGTAAAAAGACAAGTCCTAGACATCTGCAGTACCCTAAAAAAGCTAATCTTCTAAAAAAAAGAAAGCTAAATCTTCAAGCTAGCTTAGAAAGGCCTGAATAAACTGTCTCTAGGCTTGTCTGATAATAAATTCCAAAATACTGCATCACAGCTCGGTGGCCGAAATCCCGTCCCCTACAGGCGATATGACTGGTTGGAAAAGCAAATTTACAGGACCCTTGCGACCGGAGCATGCTAATCAGCTTATGATCATTAATCATAATACATGAATAGGGACAACAACGACATAGCTTTTGCTGGAATTCTGGCTCATTTCATTATTCGATGCTTTCTGTTCCATTCCAGCAAAAACGATAGCACATAAAGCCCTCGAGGGCTTCTTCTAGTATTATTCTAGGTGCCAAATGAATAAATCCGGCCCCCCCCCCAAAAAGAAGCTTGCAAAGCACGAACTTATGTCACAGATCCTATGACCCACGTTCTGCTGGGAGATTATCCTAAAAATCACAAATGATAAAACCACGATCTTTCAAAACAGCCCTAACACAAGCAATCGACCAAATATTGGGAGCACACTGACTAATATAAATGGAAAAACCACACAACTGCCTTGGATGCAAGAGCAGCAAATGTATGAGCAAGGGGCAACAATCAATATACAAGAGGGCAACATATGTCATCACTCCAAAGAAGTTCTCAGTAGCAGCACGTGAGCCGAGACGAGCAAGACACTGCGAACCTTTAATCGAAAGGTGCTCATTGATCCTCCTGAGAAACTCGGCCCCAAACAATGACATCTGGATATTTTCCGGCAGCGAAAATTGCTGCCGCATCCCTCCGGCTGACAAGACCGTTGACGCCTTGGAGTACTGTCAACCAATGAAAAAAATTAGAATCTCGCGCTTGCAGTACCAGCACCACCAGCACAAGCAGCAGCAACACCAACAGCACCAACGATACCAGCAACAGCAACAATAGCGGCAGCAGCAGCATCAGCAGCCACACGAGTGTGACTCGAGCAGTACTTCACCGTGCATGGCACTTACACGTCAGCCATGCAGCGGCGTAGCACCATGCGAATAGCTTATGCTAAGCACACACAGTAGCAGTAGAGGTTCACAGCAGCCACACTCACCGAAGGATCCAGCTCTATCACCGTCACATTGAGTTTGTTCATTTTACTTTTGAGAAAAAACGCAGCACTTGCTCCCATTATACCGCCACCTGCAAATCGGTGCAAGCCAACTCGTGAGCGTGCGAAGTGTGCTCTGCAATGCATGAGCTGGTTTGGTCTAGCAGTTAAGGTGCTCGCCCCGACCAAGGTCTGACTGAGGTCGTGGGCTCGAGCCCCGAGGCACATGTGAAGCGCCTGAATAGAGATTAAGTTCTCTTGGGGCGCTACATAAATGAATCATATATATTTATATATGCAGAACCAACACAGCATATTCTAGGGGTCAATGGCAAACTGCACAAGAGCAAAGAAACAAAAAATGATTCAGCAAGTGTAGGCTGAATACATCAAGCATGATACTACTCACGATTCAGTCGCGTTTCCCTTTGCAGCAAATGTAAAGTGCCTAGGAAGAGATTGAGTTCTCTGAGGGAGCTTTATCAAGTGCATTTTTATTATTATTACAAGCTTCAGCAATTTGGGAGTCATTCAACACAGTCCGCCAGCAATGTCTGATAGCTGCTTTTAGAGAACACCTAGAAAATGCTGCACTGTTTGAAATAGGATCAGTACAAAAATTTATAAAACTCAAAAGATAATTTCTAAATACGCAATTAGGCTGCACCGACGATTTCGATTCAAAACAAGTCATCCCCATACACCAGCCAGAACTGAATACTGTTTATAAGACCGACAAGCATAGCATGGGCCCAAAGGCAGTTTACTATGGGAGGGTAAGGGCAACAACCAACTAATGGGAATAAAATGATACCTTCGATTAAGGACATCTATATGACAGCTGTGTGTATACTGGTGTCTTGGTTTTATTCTGGATGCTGTGATAACGAAGGGAGTTGACAAGCATTACTCAAAGTACTCAGATTCAATGAGGCTTGTGTTCTACAAGGTCAACAATGCACCTTTAAAATGTACTGGAACTATATCTAGATGAGTTATAAAAACCTATTTTCTAATCAGCAACAGATACAGTTGCCACATCTCACCACTTCTCGCCAACCCGCACCCGCACTCACTGGCTCCCAGTCAAGCAACGCATCGACTTCAAGGTTCTGTCACTCACTTTTAGGTCTCTTCATTCTTTGGCTCCAGCCTACCTATCAGATCCATTCCTCTACCAGGCTAAGCATCGTACCACCCGCTTTTCGTAATCTAATCGTCCAGGGTGCTTCACTTAGCAAGGTTCTGCAATTTAACAAATAACTACTTTCAAGCAAGAGCTTAAAGAATGTGTTGATTTACATCAGTCGTCGAGAGCAATGGCAAGAGATAAAAATAACTCTTAGCAAATGGCTCTTGCAACAATAGTTACGGCTGGCAAATCATTTCTATGCCAAATCAATCACAAATGAAACAGTGGTCCCTTTATATAACGAGATGACCCTTAAAAATGCTCTGTAACCAAATTATTTTCCGCAAAACAAAACTTTAGCTGGCTATAGTATTTGATCATTATTTTTGATTGCTCAGTTTGAACATACTGAAGCTACAAATGCCACAAATAAGTGGATCTGTTAAAAACATGGGCATAAGAGTTTGACCATATAAAATGCCAATAGTGGCAACAGGCAGACTTTCTGCTATCCACGGTTCCCATAAACGATTGCGAGTGACTAGGATTTTGACCTGAGCTCTGCCCAAGCCAAAAGGTTCTGTGCTACTTTGGTCTTCATGATTTCTGTGTGCATGCACACTGTATGTATGTTCCCATGCATATGTATAGCAGAATATTTTCAATTGCATATGTTAATGCATGTACACATTACAGATTGCATGCAGTTTCGTGCACATTTACACACATGTAAATTTACAACATACAGTCACTAAGCCATAGAAAGGAACTGAGATACAATTATCTGCCATTCGCAGGCCTTAGATTTAAGGGTGATGAGATCTATTGTTTGTTTGGTATCATGTTTGAAGTCACCATAATTCGTGAAGTACTAGGAACCTGCTGCTCAATTTCCCACATTGAAGACCAGTCTAAATGCCGTATTAAGAATAAAGTGAACACGTCTCGTCGCTCACTTAGGAAGAGCGCATTGCAAGAATCAAGCATAATTATTCAAGTTTGAGCAGCAGACTGAATATCCTAGAGTATGTTCGGTTTGGCTCTGTGGTTAAGGTGCTCGCCTCAAACCAAGGTCAAGGTGAATGTATTTGATGGCCCGAGGTTGTGGGCTCGAGCCCCGTGGCGTATGTGACGTGCCTGAATAGAGATTAATTTCTCTTAGGGCCTTATACAAATGAATTATATTTCTTCTTAACGTCTGAAGCTATAGAAGGAACATCTCAAATTACTGCTAACCCTTTAGGTATTGCGACAAATTCATGTTTGCACTTTTTAAAAACTACTATTTATTAAACACTAAAATAAATGAGCTATTAGACGTTACACCTAATCCCCAACGAGTACATGCAAACAGAAATCTTGCAATGAGCATTTCAAAACAAATGAACACCCGTAGGCTCTACAAAATAAGCTGCTGTTAAGATAATCCCCGGGTTTGATACTTAATGCAACTTAGAAACTTGACATACAACTTCACACTACGACACCGTTAGTACGCGGTGACCGTCCCAGCGTCCTTGTGGTTAGTGTCACGCCCTCAAGGACGCGTCCAGATGTAACCGAAGACTGAATTGCTAAACCGAGCTACTACTATATTTAGAAAATTACGAGTAAATTACAGTAGTGATATGATATCATTGGTAGCTGAAAACTCAGCGTTCATTTTCAGGTATGTTCATCCACAAAAAGCCAAGAGTCCAGTGTGTTCGACCTGACCACGGCTTCTGAAAATCCGTAAGGAATTTCGAGACCACTGAGGCGAGAAGGCATGCTGACTAACCTAGAACTGTGCGCCTCCTCTCGGGCAAGCAAAAGGCCGCGTTATGAATAGCGTTCTGCGCGAGTTCTATAATGCACTGAGGCTCTGAACGGGTATCGAGTGCTTCATTTTCTAAGCCTAAGGTTTCAAAAACCAAAGATCAGCAGCGATAAAATAGACGCTTCCATCTGGTTAAGAAAGTTACCAAGCAAAACTACAACGCACAGGGTTAGCTCGGCATCATGTACCTATTATACAAACGTCTGTATACCGCGGGACTGGGAGCCTCTTCTGCAGGTCCCCGTCAAGGATATCATCTTTGAAAATTTGAAACGGTTCTTTAAAGTCGTCAACGCCCGGCAGTCTTTTTCCGTAGTTCCTGTGCCCCCTAACCTCACGGCAGCAGAGACATAAGCTCTTCCGAAGCAAAGCGTGGGTGCCCATCACTGTTGCCAATTCCTACATCCGCGAAATGGAATCGCTACAGCCACTTCACTTTCCGCTTCTGTCACGCCAGAGCCTCAGCATTATTTAGTGATGAGTCGTGAGACTGTTCAATGATAGAAAAACCTCTTTTAAATTACCTTAAAAATTCATTGTTTTATTTTAGTGCATTGAAGCTGGCTTAAACACTCATCGACCTTTATAATGCGGAATTGCGACATTTACCTATTAAAACCCGATCAACTCGTTAGGTCAACTACGGGCCTTCGGATAAAGAAACTGCGCACATCGCTAGCCATAAACTTATAGTGTGTTAGCTGCACAAAGGACCTGCAGTAATGCGGAAGATTCCTTACAAAAAACTTGGACCGCTCGGGTTGCTGTTAATCCTAGTTATTCGTCAATGCATTTGTGACATCCCGTCTCGATTTCTGTAACTCACTGCTTGCTGGACCACCGGCCTGTGCAAACTCGCGCTTAGAGCTTGTGCAAAACTCTGCAGCTAGGCTTTTCTGTCGTGAGCGATACAGTTGCCACATCTCACCACTTCTCGCCGACCCGCACCCGCACTCACTGGCTCCCAGTCAAGCAACGCATCGACTTCGAGGTTCTGTCACTCACTTTTAGGTCTCTTCATTCTTTAACTCCAGCCTACCTATCAGATCCATTCCTCCACCAGGCTAAGCATCGTACCACCCGCTTTTCGGAATCTAAATGTTTACCCATACCTCGTATGAATCTCGAATCCTGTGGAGACCGTGCATTTAGTTCGTATGCTCTCAAAGCCTGGAACTCACTCCCGACTTGTGTCACGCCATCCCTGACTTGACCACTTTTAAAAAAGAAACGAAAAACGCATCTATTTATCACAGCAGGTAGAGGGTCCATGGG
This sequence comes from Cristatella mucedo, assembly GCA_009760855.2. NCBI lineage: Eukaryota > Metazoa > Bryozoa > Phylactolaemata > Cristatellidae > Cristatella > Cristatella mucedo. The sequence goes on along the minus strand of WPIO01000005.1, from coordinate 10,827,317 downwards.
ATTTGTCCTTTGTGTGCTTATGCAGACACTTCACATACTGCCACTAACCATATTTGCATGCTGACCCTATGCATGTCACCTGCAACCATTTTATACTTGTTTTCATTGAGCATGATACTACTAATCATTCGATTGTGCTTCCTTTGCAGGAAATTTAAAGTGCCTAGAAAGAGATTGAGTTATACGAGGGCGATATATCAAATGTGTTATCCTTATTATTGCATTTCCCTTTGCAGCAAATGTAAAGCGCCTAGAGAGAGATTAAGTTCTCTGAGAGCGCTTTATCAAGTGCATTATTATTTTTATTTTATAAGGACATGAGCTATAGATAGGGCTTTCGTACAGCAGGACAGAACGATATCGTTGAGACTTCGCCCCTATACGTTCCAAAATATCTTAGTACTACTTCTCATGCTGCCTGAGATGCTTGTGTGAGCTGACTATCATAAATGAGTGCAGAGCTGCGTCTGAGTCTTAATGTTGTAATGTAGTAGGACCCTTCCCCCGAGAACTTCGCGATATACATCGTGTCCTACTGGATGTCGGGCTTCTAGATCTTTTACAAATTTAACGTACGAAATACTAAATTATCTAGCGCACCTTCTGCGACCGCTCTGGCAGCTACGCACCGGCCAAAAAAAGCTGCTCTCAGGGGCTACGGTCTGTAATTCGGCGAAACATGAGTCCAGAATACAATTTTAAGAAGGGGGTCAAAGGAGAACAACACAAGAAACCGTAGGCATAAAAAAGTATTCTTAAAGCAAAAACTGAGCTGTTTGGTACTTATAAATGAAGGAGCCGTGATAATGCTTGATAGACCTCAGCCGAAATTGCCGAGAGACAGTTCTGCTACCACCAAACCGGAATAAATTCTGCCGATGAGAGCTTAGCGCTCGGCCATGGCCGCAGGTATCGCACAAGGATCGAAACGATTTTTATTTTATTTATGATCGGGCATTTGGTGTGTGCCTGAATAACAATGTGCACGACTTTCGTGAAGCAATCACGTGAGAAACTGGTTCAGATAAACAGCTTTGAGGTTTGAAATCCTAGAAAAATGAACCTGAAAATTGCATTAACTTGAAAATTTCTTCTGAACCCTGAAATGGCTCTTAGGAAAAGCGACATGACCGTTTGTCTGAGTCTATGCAGCTGCCGCAACCGGGAGACTACCGCGGCCAAACATAACTTGGTCAGTCACGTTCGGAAGACCTTTTTCTGAATGCCGCTCGGCGTTATTAGCAGCAAAGCATCGTAACAGCACCTCGGTAACCTATTTTCTCCGCTCAGTTAGCCCTCACACCCATTCCTAAGCAGCGAAGCCAAGCTATAACATCGTGTGCCCTTTCAGGCGATTCGTAGCCAACGGTAAGTTGCGAAACCTGCTCCGGCCACCAATGACATCTTATGCAGCAACGACGACAGTAATGTCACTTTCCCAGCTCTGCTGCATCTATCCGCTGTCTTCGACACCATTGATCACGATATCCTACTTGACCGATTTAGGATAATAATTGGTCTGGCAGACGAGGCACCGGAGTGGGTGATTCAAATCGTACGTGTCCGATCGTTTTCAATCCGTGTCGTGTGTGGGTCAGGTCTCGTCCATCAGACCAGTCACCTGTGGAGGCCCTCAAGAATCCTTCCTCGATCCTTTGCTGTTCTTCATTGATAGTCAACCTCTGGGAATAGTGATTCAGGCTCAAGAAATAGGTTATCACTTGTATGCTGACAATGCTCAGCTGTATTTGCCATTTAAACCGACGGAATTCCCGCAGCGACTAATAAACAAAATGCTTGCTTTGAAGACATTCAGTTCTGGATAATTTCCTTAAATTAAACGACGATAAAACTGAACTGCTGCTCATAGGACATCCCAAGTGTGGCTGGACCAGAAGGCTTTACTCGTCTAATAGGCGATGCTGTTGTGCGACCATCACCGTGTACTCGGAATTTAGGTATCTTCGACATCTGCGTAAATTTTGAAAGCTTCATTAAGAAGCTGCTGCCACAGCTTGCCATCACGTCCGATCCATATCTAAGATTAAGAACTGTCTTCCACGGTGGCTTGTACATAATTTAACTAACTCCTTAGCTCTGTTTCGGCTAGATTATTAAAATTCTTTTTTTGACAGGGCCACCAAAAAAAAACACTAGGCCACTGCAGCTTGTGAGGAATACTACCGCAAGGCTAGTTTGCAAACCCTGAGGCTTTCCCATGGTTCTTCTTGGCTGAAAGAGCTTGGATGGCTGCCGGTTGGTCAACGGATATAGGATTCATATCAACGCAGTAGAGTTCTTACAATGACTCGCAAATCCCGCTAGGGTTGGCTCTTTCATACCTAGCTGAACTGCTACACCCGCTTGAACCTCCACGTACCCTCAGTTCCTGTATGGACAATAAACTAGACTTTCAATTCCACCGCTTAAAGACCGTTGGCGACAGGGGCTCTGCAGGATCTAGACTGTGGAACTCACTTTCACAATTCTTACGCAACGACAGCTACTCCCCTGCTGCCTAATTGTGACAGCCCTCCGCACGACCTGTCGTCGGGCTGGGTAGCGCGACCGAGCAACAAGTCTGCTGGCTCCGACACCAAAACCTTTATTTCAAGCTACGCCGGCCAAGCCCAGTCTACACACACTAGACGCCTGCCGGCATCGAGGGATCTAGCCCTCCCCTCCTGTTGTACTCCTTCCGCAGCCCTTATATTCCATGCATGCGTTGTTTTTCGCACTGTCTGGCCATTGTCCGTTCCGAACCCACCCCACAGTTGGCGGCAGTTTGTGGTAGATTGATGTCCCCACAGATGCAGCCAATGCATGGATTTGGGCAGGACTGCCGAGTCATCCTCTGCCCTTCCACCGGTAGTGAGCTTGTGGCTGCGTAGGCAGTCTGAGAGAGAGCCATCGCGAGGTCTCCGCCCAGTGCTCCCAGGCTGCAAGAGTCGTGTTCCTTCACACTAATATGGCTCATCCTTTCCAGTCGTCCTAAACTGCTGATTCCATGCAACTCACTACCTCAACTGCTCTCCTGACTCAGCTGTGCTTCTCCCTTTTTCTTTGCCGCATGAGATGACTACGAGTTGGCTACCGAATTCGTACGGAAAGCCGCTCAGGCAGTGAGTGCGTTATACAAAACTCTCCTGCGAAACATCCACATTTAAAAGGAACTTAAAAACACACATATTTAGGACAGCATTTGTAATGTAATGTAATGTATCTCCGTCAGTAACTCCACAAAGTCATAAAGACCATGTGGGTGTTACGCAGGAGAGTTTAGTATAGCGCACTCACAGCCTAAGCGGCTTTCGGTACGCATTCGGTAGCCAACAGACTTGGTCTCACGCAACAAAGAGAAAGTGGCAAGCATAGCAGAGTTAGGAGAGCAGTTGAGGTAGTGAGTAGCATAGAAGTAGCAGTTCAGGACCGCTGAAAAAGATGTGCCATAGTCGGCAGTTGCATAGTAGATGTCGTTGCGTAAGAATTGTGGAAGCGAGTTCCACAGTCTAGGACCTGCAGAGCTAAAGCTTCTGTCGCCAACTGTCTTTAAGCTGAGGAATGGGACAGCTAATTTATTGTCCACACAGGACCTGAGGGCGCGAACAGGCTGAAACTGATGCAGCATTTAGTGGGTCCCTGTGATTCGTCCTTCACGTGCTTATGCGTGCTGACACTGTGTATGCTGCCACTAACCACATTTTCATGCTGACCCTGTGCATGTCACCCCTAACCATGTTATTCATTTTGTTTGTTTTTCAAGCATAATTTTACTTACCATTTAATTGCATTTCCCTTTGCAGCAAATGTAAAGCGCCTAGAAAGAGATTAAGTTCTCTGAGGGCGCTTTATCAAGTACATTATTATTGTTATCATTACCTATACATTTTCTGTGGCTTTGTGAAGTTACAGACGGAGATAAAAGCGCGATTAACTTATTTTGAATCAAAAGAAGCCTCGGAAACCAATTGATAGTGATATACAATTTAAGCGTTTTGTTTCCAATTTCTCTCTGGCCTAGAAAAGGCTATTCCATTACCTTAATATGAAAGCGATCTCAATGTTGTAGACCCAAATCCTGAAACAATTAAGTCGGAGATATAAAGTGTTTTTTCTGATGGTATGCTAAATTATCAAATAGCAGAATTGTCAGGATCATAGTTTTTTCTAGGTGTTCCCTGTCGGGGCTAGTTATCAACGAGGCCAAGCTTGCAAGCTCTTCGCAGGCAACACTTTTAATTCGTCTGTTTTTAATTCGTACCGTGGTGTTTTAATGTACTGGACTCCTGAGAAAAAATCCTAATGAAGGCCTAGAGTGCCGCGTTCACTTGAGCTTTGGCTAGTGCTTAGTAAAATGAGTTGTTGTGTAGTGTAGCTAAGCCACGGTAATAGATAATAATTGTGAGTCGTTTGAATAGCTCCCGAAAATAACCGAATCTAAATCCGTACGCTTTACAACGCTCTGCACTTGAAGCAATGACTCAATTAATAAAAATTATGGTATTACTCGTATTAAAGTGTGCAAAAGCACGCTAATAAGCATACTTACACAAACATCTCAACGCGCATAAGAAGACACTAGGGACTAATGGCTACTTCAACCCTTGGTTATAAACATGCACTGAATTATACACAGGTAAGCTCGCCAAGCACATAGGAAAATCGAGATAGGTCAAGTTCACAAAGAAGAAGGGAAAGTTAACCGTTACATATGCTTAAATAATGCTAAGTCAATGCAGGTTGATGCGGAAATGGAAGATCGAATAAACCGTACAGTTGATGCAAGCGAGTGACACGGCCAGCATGGCAGAAAGAGGATGTTGTAGTCGTTTCATTTCTCGATGGGTAGGCAATAAACCTCTGACAGAAGTTGTAGCAACCAGCGCACTATCGAAGTTATTTTTCCATAGCGTTTACACTCTGAACTGCGAAGCTGGCACCCTAGAAACGTGCACAAATATCTATAACTGATCGTTGTCAAACGTTGTGCAACGAAAGAGGGCGTCGCCTAGTGCATCGTGGAGATATTTTTAGCCAACGTGAGGGTGAATATCCGAAACACAACAAGTGCTCTAAATGCAAAACCCCTAGCTCGTTGGAGTAACGCGGCCATAAACTATCAAGATTTTAAGCCACTATCGTAATTTTGAACGCTTGAGCATTTCGGCATTTTTTCTTACTGCCTGTACAAAGCAGGAATGATAACATGCAGATTGTTAGCATCATGAGAGAACTAGATTTCTTTCAAGGTACTTGACACTTGTCGTAAAGAAAGCAAGTTCACTTATTAGTGACAATAGCTTGCACAATTTGAGCACGGGTAAGCACAGAAAAGGTGATTGATTCGCAATCACCTCGCAAAGTTTTCAGGCACGTGCGTATTAATAGCTCCTTTTTAGTCAAGTCAAGGGATGTCGTGATGTCAGTCAGTAGCGAGATTTGGGCTTCGGGAGAATATGAACTGCAGATACGATCTGCAAATGAGTTGAGGTCGTTTACCGCTCGGCTAAACGACTCAAGTCATAAGAGAGGTGTGCGCTCAACAGCCGAATGTGGCTACCTGGAAGAGCTCTTAAAACTAATATCTTATCACTTAAACTTGAGTGTTGTATGGTGGGATAAGTGCCTCATTTCTGAGCTATTCCCTAAAAATTCGCATTTAATTAATTACGTAAGATGCCCTTGCATACCGTGCGACCCCGCGAAATCATCCAATAGTAGTAGAGTGGCAGTAGGCCATATGTGCCCGAGAGAGAGAGAGAGAGAGAGAGAGAGAGAGAGAGAGAGAGAGATTTCTGGCGGCAAATATATCTGTTCTAAATCTCTAGTCCTACTTAATAAGAAATGTCTTTCAGGCCTCGCTGTAGTCAGCTTCAGGATGCTGAGGTGCCTACCACTGCACCTTTAGAGTGATTTTAGTGAAGCATTACTTGACATGCTTCCTTTGCAACATTTGTGAAGTGCCTTGAAGGAGATTTAGTTCTCTTAGGAGCTATACAAATATGCATTATTATAATATTTAATCGCATCAGAAATCGTGCGCGTACTACGTACATGCGAATTCACTCAGTACATCTAAATACGGCTCGTGCTCGTTAAAAACACCGCCACCGGTTGCGACATCGCTCCAGCCTCCAGGAGACAAGTCTTCTGCACACAGTCCCACAGCATGCGATCTTGGGTAATTGTGTAATCTCAAATTAATTAGCATTCTGGCGCCAGTGCGACTTCTTATGGTTCGCAGTTGTCGGCGCTCAGCTTTCCACGTGTGCAGCAACGTTCGTCTTTCCCTACACGTGGCAGCGTCCGCACGCACGGCCGACGCCTGCTTCAGCCGTCCAAGTTGTTGGCGGAGCTGACGAGCATTTGCACTCACTTCAGGAATTAATTTCTCGACGTCGCTAGCGAGGAACTCGAGTGCGTGGGCGTCTTTGGTCTTGCGAGACGACGCTGAGCGCGACTGGTGTCTGCGATTTGGAATAGTGGGCACGTGGCGCCGGTTGCCATTCGAAGATATGGCGACGATGCTTGTGCGAGCGCGTCCTCGCGCTTCCCAATAGCGCAATACCAATATCGGTCGGTCTACGTTGTCGCCACAGTGGAAAATGTCCCCCCCCCCGTTACTCCCGACTCAATTCAATTTGTCCGAATGTAGGGTTCATGCCGGACCGGTTCGTGTAGGGAAAGATGTGGGGTATGCCATTCAGCCCAGTCAGGTACTTGTGTATACGATGAGAATATTTTCTGGAAATGTGAGTACATAAGATCCCAAGACTCTAAGCAAAATAGGTTGCTGGCTAGAAGGCGCTCCTTCAATGTAGCTACGTCAGCAAAAACCAGTTGGGATTCATGAGCTTCAGCGTATAGCAAATTGTAAAGAAAAACGCTTTTTCTTGAATCTGGCACTTTCGGAAAATGAATCGTGATTCATTAACTTCAATACGTGTTGACTTTTTATTTCCAAAAAGTATTCGGCGATTTTTACGAACTATGGTATCTTTTCCAACCGCTTTCGCAACGATCAGCCCGAAGGATCAAGGTTTCATTAAATCTCCTATGAGCTCTGAATGAACATTTGCAAGCTTTTATACTGTGGCGCGTGATTCATGGGCCCCCAACAACTCCAACGATCTTGTATAATGTGCAATGGCATGTGCAGTGCAAACAACGCGATCAGGCCTAATGCTCGCAGATATATGCTGCTAACTATTGATTGGATCATCACTGCAATGCCCTGATAAATCATTTGCATTCGTTAGTGCAAGAGCTAATTAGCAGCGCTAGCACGGAAATCATTCTGGCAGACAGCCGGTATATGGACTTCTTCCCACAGTACTGTTGTTCTTGATTGCTGCCGCCTTCTTATATCATCGCCATACCTTTCTTAAATTTGCGCTGCTAGTACTCGTCAGCCAAGCTTTGAGGCTTTAGTTCCGCCAGTATCGGCTTCCGGGATTTCATCTTGTACCAGTCACTGCCGCTGTGTTTATAGGAAAGACTTTCGCACCTTCGTATAGCTATAGCAGCATTCTCGCGGGATTTTTCGCTGGACCATCTTTCCTCGCGTTATCAAATCTGGAACGGAATTTGGCCGTTTTTGCCGACGGTGCATCAATGGGCCGCATTAAGCATCAGCGGTCAGCGTGTTAGCCTATCCAGAAAATACTGCACCATCACCTGATGAATTCATCTACTTCGATGCCAGTCACAAGTCTATCAAAAAAATATGACTACATAGATCAGCCTTAATCGAAAGCGACACTTTAGATACTCTCTCGACCTAACCATTTTGTCTTGAGACCTTGCACTCGTGACCAGAGATTAACAGGGACGAAACAATACTTCCGCCACTTCGGGACATGAATTCCGGGGGTTCCTTGCGTGATGGCAAGATCCGGTTAACAGAAATTACCTTCTGGCATCCGAGAGCGGTAGAGATTAGTCAATTCACTTTACAGCAAATGTAAAGCGCCTAGAGAGAGATTAAGTTCTCTGAGGGCGCTTTATCAAGTAAATTATTATTATTATGAAAAAGGAATATTTTTGACCATGCAATGAGTTTTCATCATTTAAAAATTTAATGGAAATAAAACCAACTCACTACTTGTGGTCAAACGTAGCGCGACTCGCAAAAAAGTTTAACATTCAAAATAGGCTTTGCCAGCATATCTTCCGGAGCACATGCACGAAATCCGGGTGTGCTTTTCCAAAGTAACCTTTCACTTGACTAAATACATCAGCTCCACAGTCAAATCTGCACACCTTCAGCGACTTTAAATTGCAAAAATGTGTGCCTGCTTAGATAGAGATACCCTATCTAAGTTAGTCCATACATTTGTGACATTTTGCCTCGACTTCTGTAACTCGCTACTCGCAGGTCTATCGGCCGACGCAATTAGGTGCTTACAGTTGGTGCAAAATTCTGCAGCTCGGCTTGTATGTCAAGAGTCGAGAGCATCTCAGTGGTCACATTACACCATTTCTCGACGACCTGCACTGACTCCCAATCAAGCAGCGAATTACTCACTTTTAGATCACCTCATATATTCTCCAGTTTCTTTCTAAATACTTTACATATGCTGTATAGAACGCGTGATCAAACTGATTAGTGGTAACATCCACGATGTCAGCATGCATGGCAAATCACTTAGCTGTGCCTCGAAACAACCTCAAGTTCTAAGGAGATCGCACTTTGGTTCGTATGCTCCCGAAGCCAGGAATTCACTCCCGATGGACTTCACGATATCATCTGACAAGTCAAAATTTATTAAAAAGCTAAATGTGCACTGGTTTCTCACAGCCTTTGCTTGGTCCTTGTGATTTGCTCTTTGTGTGCTTGTGCAAGCTGACATTGTCCATGGTACATTAAGCTTATTCTGAATTTTCACACCGGAAAATGTTACCACTAATCACACGTTCACGCTTCCAATCCAGCATATTTAAATTGTCTAGAAAGAAATTAATTTATCTGTGGCGCTATACAGATATATTTTTATTATATTTGTTTTTAAGCCTCTGCTAAAGACGCATCCTTTCCTCCCAGGTTTCCCTTGGCACCAGGGAACTTGCCTTTTTGTTTTTGTGTGCTTTGCATGTTTCCCTGTGCATGGTTTAATGCACGCTAATAGGCAGAAGTTGAACTAACCAGTGGCTGTTTCTTTCGTGGTCCAGCATCCTGGCCCGAGCATATTTGTTTTCCAGGGATAGCTACCTTTCATATTTGCATATTAATCATTTACTTTAACTCGAGTCATTCTCATTCAAGCCACAGCACTTTCGTTGTGCACGAGCAGTGAATGTCTAAGTGGACGGCATGAGCGGTTTCTTTATGCAATTAGTTACTATTTGGGTATGTCATTAACGCATGGTTATCGATTCTCTTACAGCGAGCCTTTTTTAGAGTGCTATGATAACGACTGATGCTTACAGAACTTGAGGCTTGGCTTTTGCATTCACCGAAATTCACAGCTCGTGCACAACGAAAGTGCTGTGGCTTGAATGAGAATGACTCAAGTTAAAGTAAATGATTAATATGCAAATATGAAAGGTAGCTGAAAGGTAGCTATCCCTGGAAAACAAATACGCTCGGGTGAGGATGCTAAACCACGAAAGAACCCCTACCTCTGGCCGATACGCCGATCACAATCGTGGCATTCATTTTTACGCGGATGACACTCAGCTCCACCTATCATTTGACCCTTTTCAGCCTCGCTCTGAGTCCGACTCACTTACCTCTCGTGTAACCTACACCCGACGACATTCGCACTTGGATGGCCACGAACTCCCTGAAGCTACCTGGCAATAAGACCGACCTGCTAGTTATGGGTTGCACGTTGTCACACTTAAGTCGAGATACTCGACTTCTTAGACAAGAGAGCCAAGATAGCCAAGCTAGCTTATGCGTTTGTGCCATCGCCTCTATATTACTGCAAATCCCTGTATTCACGACTCCATGCCGATTCGCTTTCGATGCCGTCAAAAAATGAGGAGGAATACCGATGTCAGTGGGTTGAGGGAGAGTTTCTGGCTACAGACGGCTGTGAACTAAGGGTGCCATTGCTGCATATGTCAGGTTGTTTTTACGCGAAGCTACCGGCGATTGCAGCAGTCCGAGCAGCTGCCGGTGCGAGCGGAAAGCTGAAGATCAATTAGCTCGGTTAGATAGGCCGGAACCGAAAAGTGACTCTGACACACCGCGAAGTTGATACTCGGCTTGATTGGAAGCCAGGCGCATGTGGCAGAGAAGTGGTGGGTATAATGAGGCAGATTCGACTTTCACGACTGCCAAGCCTGCCTGCTGAGTTGTTCGCCAACTGTAAGCATCTTATTTGATAGACAGGAACACACTGCAATGAGAGAGTTACAGGAGGCTCTAAACATAATGCCACTTTACCAACTATTAACTATACTGCGGTATGCTTCTTTATCTAAATGCGAATGTTGCAATATTACACAGCTCAAAGTAGACGTATTTCACTGTAATGCTATGGGGCCAATTAGCTAAATGTCGTTTTGGAATAGGGCATCAAATTCCCAGTGGTGTTGAGTGCAGGGTAGGCGTAGACTCGCTTGGAAGCCTGCTCTTGCATGACCGTTTAAAATGTGACACGGAAACACACAAAATTCCGGCATCGTGTAGTATCTGGAATGCGCACAGTAACCATTAAGGTGAAACGGAAGTTCTTGTTAAGGAAGATTTTTGTGGACATGCTGTGTATAAATCCGTTTGCCCGAATAAGTACACATTCACCTATTGAAAAATACGACTCATGGCCCCTTGTTAATCTTAATTAAAAGCTTAAATATGCGTGACAGCTCGATCTTTCTTAGCTCTAGCAATAAAGAAACACTTATCTCTGTCTGTAACTCCACAAAGACTATGTGGGTGTTATGCAGGAGAGTTGTGTATAGCGCACTCGCGGCCTAAGTGGCTTTCGGTACGCATTCGGTAGCCAACAGACTTCATCTCATGCAACAAAGAGAAAGCGAGAAGCATAGCAGTCAGGAAAGCAGTTAAGGTAGTGAGTAGCATGAAAATAGCAGCTCAGAACCGCTGGAGAGAATGTGCTATAATCGGCAGCAGGAGAGAAGTTGTCATTGCGTAAGAATCATGGAAGCGAGTTCCAGAGTCTAGGGCCAGCAGAGCTAAAACTTCTGTCATCAGTCTAGGGCCAGCAGAGCTAAAACTTCTGTCATCAACAGTCTTTTAAGTGGAGGAATGGAACAGCTAATTTATTGTCCATTACAGGACCTGAGTTCACGAGGAGGCTGAAACTGGTGCAGCAGTTAGCAGGTTCAGCTAGGTACGGAGGAGCCAAGCCGGGGCGGGCCTTGTGGGTCAGCATAAGAACTTTGCTCTGTATAAATATTACAGACGTCATCAGCTGCCATGTATAGACGTAATATTAATAATAATAATGCACTTGATAAAGCGCCCTCAGAGAACTCAATCTCTCTCTAGGCGCTTTACATTTGCTGCAAAGGGAAATGCAATTGAATGGTGAGTAATATCATGCTTGATAAACAAACAACATGAATAACATGGTTAGGGGTGACATGCACAGGGTCAGCATGCAAATGTGGTTAGTGGCAGCATGCACAGTGTCAGCACGCATAGGCACACGATAGACGAATCAAAGGGACCCACTAAATGCTGTCCTAAATAGGTGTGTTTTTAGGTTCCTTTTAAATGTGGTCAGGTCAGGGGATGTTCTGACGCAGGTCGGGGGGGGGGGGGGGGAGTTCCAGGCTTTGGGAGCATACGAACTAAATGCACGATCTCCAAAGGATTTAAGGTTTGTACGAGGTATTTCTAGACTGTTGGATTCCGAAAAGTGGGTGATATGATGCTTGGCCTGATGGGGGAGTATATCTGAGAGATCGGCTGGAGCCAAAGAATGAAGTGACCTACAAGTGAGCGACAAAACCTTGAAGTCAATCTATTGCTTGACTGGTAGCCAGTGCAGGTCGGCGAGAAGTGGTGTGCCGTGGCAACTGCGATGCTCACGACAGACAAGCCTAGAGTTTTGCACCAGCTGCAATCGCCTGATCGCACATGCTGGTAGGCCAGTAAGCAGTGAGTTGCAGAAGTCGAGACGGGATGTCACGAATGCATGGACCAACTTGGACGTGGTATCCTTATCTAAACAAGCCCGAATTTTAGCAATGTTATGAAGCTGAAAATAGGCAGATTTGACTGTGGAGCTGATATGGTCGTCTAACGAGAGGTCGCTTTGGAATATGACACTTAGAATTCGAGCTGATTCAACAGGACATATGCTGGCAGAGCCAATTTTGAGCGTCAGCCTTTCCAATTTCTGAATCCCACTGGGTTTGCCCACAACTAGTAAGTTAGTTTAATCATCGTTTAGTTTTAGAAAATTTGCTGCCATCCATGTGCGGATGTCATCAATAAATGCAGCAAGTGAGTTGAGAGAATTTGAGGTGCTCGAAGGCTGAACGTAAAAATTTCTTCAATTTAAACGGCAAAATGTATCCACTAAGATCAACTTCAATAGCAAATAAGTTGACCGAATTAGTAACGGGAAAAATTCGCAATAACATTTCTGTGCCGTCGTACTGATAAGTTACATCCTGTCAGAAATGGAAGGGCGTGGTTTTTACTGCATAACTATAGCCAGGACTTGGACTACTCTGCTAACGCAGCTTGTTTTGCATTTACCGAGACTTCTAATGAAGGCCAATTTTAATTACTATGGCTAAATTTATAGTATCACTGATGTAAGGTCGAGTGATGAAGCTCTCATAGCAGCCCCGGGAGACGCGTCTGCAAAATGAATTTTTGTTCAGTGCACCCTGAAAATTAGAGACAGACCTACTGCTCACAGATGGACGTCCGTAGCATTGAGACAGTAAGCCCGACCCTAAGAAGCCTACATACGATCCGCAGTATCATATAAGCCAACATGCAAAGGAAACTGACGCAGCACTGTATGAATCGCTATCACCAGCACAGCCGCCATTCGACGGTACTAACGCCATTGAAAACTTGCGAGCTTCATCGACTACAGATCAGAAGTCGATTGCGGCTGGGTCTCAGCCCAGCCATAAGCTGCTCGCAGGTTCCAGTCCTGCAGCTGGAAGCTGCTGCTGCAAGCCGGGTAAAAGCACGATCAAGCTGGGCGTCTCTGCTGCTATAAGCACACGGCTTCTCAATCGGCTGGTCTGCACTTTCGAGCTGCGTCTGAGCACACTGACTCGGTACTCACGCTCCGCGATTCATTTCGTGAGTTCGAGCTACCTGCTGCAAGCGGAAGGGGGAAGGAAGGGGGAGGGGTTGGCTTGTCTGATCCTTTTTGGGGTGCTATCGCTGCTCTACAGTACAGACAAGCCGTGAGAATCTAGACACGGCACGACAAGGCGCGATGCACCGGGGCTGCGCTGGCTTCTTGCTGGCTTCTTGCTGGCTTCTTCGCAGTCGGCGACGGGCCCCACACAGAACACTGGTCTTAGACTGTAGACCTGGCGAACGCGTCTAAAAAAAATTTTTAAACCAAGAATCTTTGGGGAGCAGTGAGTCATCTGGTAATCTGCCACGGCTCACAAGAGGCCGCTAAACCGCAATTCATTTATCCTGAGACAGTCGCTGTCTGAACCGAGACAGAAATCCCCCGTAATCCGAATGCGGTCGTTCGAGAGGGTAAGACGAGGAGCTTACGAGGGTACCGGTCCAGTTGGATTAAACTAGTTTGGTAAAAGGCTTTGCGCCGAGGTGATGACATGCCCAGTGTGACAGAAATGGCAAAACGCGGCAGGGAATCACGGCAGCGATTCGACGAGATCGAGACGAGTACCCGATGAGTTCTTACATTCAGCTAATGTGCGGCTGCTACAGAAACGACCGCGAACCCAAAGCATTACGTTTGTCAAAGACAGCCACGTGTGCATTTTCCCTCTTATTTCTTTACCGGGCAGCGCTTCTGACAGTTACGCACAATTATTTCTGCGGCTTTCTACTACGTTCGCGCCCCGGACTGAGTGGTACTGCAAGAAAGAAAAAAATTCAGCCACTACTTCTTTCGAGTACGCTACGTAACCTAGAGTCCGCCACTGCTAGTTGAGCTTCTTCAGGTTTCATTGGCTCAGCCCTAGAGCAGCCGACGCCCCGCCGCCAGGTCAGTCGGACAGCGAGTGCGTGTACGGACGTTTCCAACGAGAACGTTCTGTTCTGCCCGCCCTATTCCGCGCTAACTATATATCAAACGCCGGCAAAGTACGCTTGTGGCCCACTGTAAGACGCCTAATTAATCGGTCGTGCGCGGCAAGGAACAGCAGCTTCTTTGAGAAGTGGCGCACCTACAAGTGCTAGGTGCCGAATACAAGCGCATCTCCGTACTTAAGAGTTTCGAACGTTTGCTACGGGGCTCGTCGACGCGCGAGGCGATTCCGGCAATACAGTCGATACTGTTTAGCTAGCTTCCACTAAAGCCGGGGCGACGCAGCGAGAGCAGCAAGAGCGTCTCCAGCTAGCGCCAAAACTAGGCGGACGCGAGCCGCCAGACTGGCGAGCAAGACGAAGCTTTCCCGCGCCCGCCGCCGCCCCTCCCCCCAGCACGTAAGAAGGATTTCCCCCAATAGTCCGCTAGTCCGCCACCCCCCCCCCCCGCACATGCGGAGGACTCGACCCGCCGCCTCGCCTTCTCGGTGAGCCGGCGACCAGGCGCGCGGGGTCGGCGGAGTCGACCGGCGCGCGCGTCGACGCTGCTGCTGCCGCCGCTTCGCATACCTTATTTATGCGCGACAGCGGCTCCTGCGGCCTTGCCACTGGGGGGGGGGTACGGTCGCTCCGACGGCGCCTCGTCTGATGGCGGGGGGGGGGGGGCATCGGATCGTGCGAGCTGCTCGTGTAGCTGCGCGGCGGCTCTAAAGCGGCTCGGCGTCTCGCAACCGACCCGAATCCTTTCGCGTCTGCTTGCAACGCAATCCAGAAGCAGCCGACACCGTACGCGCGCGCGAGCGGCGCCGCGCGGCTCGCCAGCGGCGAGGCTCTCCGACGGTTAGTCATCCACCGACTACTGATGTCCCCACGCAGTTCTTGTTCGTTAGCATCAAGAATTGCGTTTGGACAATCACTGCCGGGACGGAATAGGTCAGTTCACCTTTTGGGCCGCAGCGCCGTTCAAGGCTATAAGTCAGCGCAGCCGCAGCCCGAGCGGGCGGGCGCGCGCGCGCGCGCGCGAGGGACGGCCGCCGCCGCGTCGTCGTCGCCTGCGCCAGTGCGCCTGGCTCACCTGCAAGCGACAGTGCAACGCTGCGTAGCCTGTTCAGCGCGCCGGCCGCGCACTGACACGCACAGAGCTGACAGCGCACGACAGGAGCGCCGAGAGGGATCGCGGGAAAGCGGTCGCCAGAGACGGAGCAGCCTTTGCGCGACGACGGTAGGTCAACTCAAGGAGAGCGGAACCGACGCCAGCGAAGTAATTAATGAGCCCGTCTATTACCTGCGTACGCGCGCGCACTCACGGCGGCACCGGCGACGACGACTGCCTGCCTGCCCGCCTGCCCGCCTGCCCGCCTGCCTGCCCGCCGCCGGCTGTGCGAGTAGCTGACGCGCGAGCGGCTGCCGCGCCGATCGTCACCGACGTCTGCCTCCGTCCCTCCGCCACGTCGTACTGCCGCTACCTGGCGGCCGGCGACGGCAACTTGCTGCCGGCCACTCCCTCCGAATCGGCGACTCGCCGAGTGTCACGAGGCCGACGCGGGACCTCCGACCGCTCTCTGTGGGATGGGGGGAGGGGGGTCCCATCATCAATCACCGCGATGCGTCTCGCCGGCCGCGGCTTTGTGAGGAGAGGGCGCGCCCCAAGGCTGCCGTCCCTACCCAGTTACGGTCCAGTGCGTCGCCAGGTAGCTCTCCGCCGCTGGCTGGCACGGCGCGGTTGACACTGCCAGCTAGACCGCCGCGCGTCCGGCTGCCGCGTGCGGACGGGCGCGCGTCCGAGCGCTCCCGCGCTACAAGCCGGCGTCGCTCTCGTCGTTGACTAGCTCTCCCTCGTTCCGTACAGGCTGGCTGGACTACAGCAATGGCGTTTTGGCTGGGCTACCCAAAAGAAGTCACTAAGCCTCGACAGCTTGCGACGAACTTGGCTGCAAGGCTAGCCAGCAAGGCCCAGAAGTTCACCCGCGTGTCTCCTTCACAGAAAGAGCCCCAATGGCACCAAGTCGAAAGAAGAACGTTTAAGATTTTTAATTATATAAGCAAAAAAGATATTTTACAGCACCCCAAGAGAACTCTCTTTCTAGGCACTTAAGATTTGCTGCAAAGGAAGTGTTTGCACAGGAAAGTAATAATAAACATAGCGATAATAATATTCTTATGGCAATTGTATTGCACCCAGAAGTGAACTCTGTGAAGAATGAGGCAAAGTCGTGCGGGTAGTATGTAACGTAGCCGGAAGTGAGTTCAAGACATTAGGCAAACGCGAACTGAAGGGTTAATCACAAAAAAATATTTTAATTTAGCAAGATGACCAGATGCTGAACAGCCGGTTGCAAACGAGCACGGAGGAGCTAAGAGGTCAGATAGGTAAGCGAGTGAAGTGACCTGTAAGCTAATAATATAAAAAATATATATAATTCATTTATATAGCGCCCCAAGAGAACTTAATCTCTATTCAGGTGCTTCACATATGCCTCGGGGCTCGAGCCCACGACCTCAGTCAGATCTTGGTCGGAGAGAGCACCTTAACCGCTAGACCAAACCAGCTCGGCTTACAAACATCTCGAAATCGATTTGATGGTTGATAGAGAAGCAAAGGCGGAATTAGTGTCAGACCAGATGAGCGAATTTTGCACCAGTTGCAAGCGATTAAGGACACAGGCCAATAGCGCTGAATTAAGAGAATTACATTAATCTAGACGCGATGCTTCAAATATATGCAGCTTGGAGGGCAAGCGAATAGAGAACGAATGCGTGTCAGATAGAGGGACACGGCCGCAAATCAAAAGAGATTGCTTGTCACCTTCTTACGAAATGGCCATATAATTTAAAAATAACGATGGCTACTTTGCTCCGAAGATTCGGTCTCTATCGTAGTATATACAGAGTAATAGCGTCCACTAATGTGCCTCGAAACAATTACCATCCGTCTGGGCGCGTCTCTAGCGACGGTTCACGGCTCGTTAGCCGTCGTGTGCTTAGGCTTCTTGAATCTTTCGTTCACGTATAATGAATATTTGACGAACTGTTAAGCTCTCGAGACAGCTAGAAAAACCAATAGCAAGAGCAGTTTCATTTTACAAACGCCCATGTGAGAAGCATAGTAGCAGTCTGAGCTAAGATCTAATCGCACTATCCAAGATCGTAGAAGTATAGAGCTATGCATCTCAATCACAGCACCATCAAGTTATTAACCGTCAGCTCGCGAATGCAAGCGTACTGCGGGGCGATATGAGAAGACCTGTTACTCCGCCGCCTTGAAGCGGTTGGCAGAACGAGCGAGACTTGCTTTGAAAACTTGAGGCACGTATATGCCTGAACGTAAAATATTATTCATTTGCATAGCTCCCTAAGTGAACTTAATCTCTATCCAGGCAATTCACATTAAGCGAGACCAGTTGGGTGCTAGGAATGCAATCTCGAAAACGATTAAAAATTTCCAAACGGAGAGGCAGAGATTAGTATTGTGATCGTTTTTGTTGTAATGTAATGTAATGAATCTCCGTCTGCAACTCCGCAAAGCCAGAAAGACTATGTGGGTGTTACGTGGGAGAGTTTTTTTATAGTGCACTCAAAGCCTCAGCGGTTTTCGGTAGACAACATACTTCATCTCACTCAACAAAGAAAAAGTGAGAAGCATAGCTGAGCCTTCAGAGCGGTTGAGGTAGTGAGTAGCAGTGACGTAGTAGCCCAGGACTGCTGGAAAGGATTGCCGTAGTCGGCAGCAGGAGAATAGATATTGCTGCTTACTCGCGCTACAACTGCATTCGGACTGAGTTTTACAATGAACAGCCGCTCTGCACGACATCACTATCGTCGAGCTGGTTCGGTCCAGCGGTTAAGGGGCTCGCTCCAACCAAGGTCTGACTGAGGTCGTGCGCTCGAGCCCCGATGCATACGTGAAGCGCCTGAATAGAGATTAAGTTCTCTTGTGGCGCTATATAAATCAATTATTATTATTAAATCTCTCAGCACCAATAGGTAGAGCAAGATGTGGTGAGTCCAACCGGTCTGCAGTGATCAAGAGCATTTAACCAGGTTACGGAACAATGACGACATCAATCACAAGACTCAGTCGGAGTAGAATAATTTGGCGATATGAGCCCTCATAGGATATCATAGGGAACACAAATCGGAAATAGCTATATTTTTCATGGGTAGCAAACCACCATTGCATGTGGAAATACTTACAAACTTAGTCAAAATAGGCGAAAGTCCTAAGCAATACAATCTCTGATCTCGATCTTCTCCAACTGACAGGCTTTGTTTCTTGCCACTTTTAAATGTATAGAAAGAGACTTAACTCTCTTAAGGCATATATAAATGCGTTAGTTTTATCATTATATAATTATTATCATTTTGAGATCATCAGGCCGAGCCAGAAGCAAGACTTTAAAAGCACGAACCGCGCCTTATGACCTTCACCATGCTTTCCTTCGACAATGGTGAGATACATCTTGTTGATCTTTGGATCTGAAATCAGTCCTTCGGCACCGGATGCATGTCAGTTAAACTCGCCCATATGCACTACCCAGGAGACCAGCAAAAGTGGTGCAAATAGAGAGGTAACGCTTATATACACATGCTGAACTCATGCGTGAGAGAAAGCTCCGTGCTTGTGGAGTGAAATAAAAAACTTGGGTTACTCAACAAAATCTAATTTTGATGGCGGTCTGATTTTAACATAAAAACATATATTATTATATACTAAATTATATAATTTCTGCCTGCTAAAACATGACTATACATCTGATTAGTCAGTTCCTATACTTGTTTCCGTAGTTAATGTAAGGAATTTTGCTAAGCGGCAGGTGAGCACAAAGAGTGAAACTAACTATTTATAAAAAAAAGCCTGCCCATTCTCCGTGATCACGCCTCCTTAACATCATTTGTAAAGTGCGTAGAAAGACATTAAGTTCTCCGAGGATTACAAACAAGTGTGTCGTTATAAATGCTATTATTCCGTAATGTGGACGATCGGTCTGCTGTATCCTTTTCAAGAGAGATATCTAAATGTCGCCCTTTATGTTTTACACTACCTCTTGAGCAGGCCTTCTGAGGTCGATCGTAGTTTTATTTGTGTCGATGCTGCCATTATATTACGGCATAACGGATAATGATCCAGCAGCAATTCTCTTGGAATTGGCGCTATTCAGGGTGAGTGAGTTGCACGGCAGCACGGGTGCCTAACTTCCCAGTTCATTATTGCCGACAGAGAATCTAGCATGGGCTAATTGCAGAAACGTGTATTTCTGACCATGCCTCTAGCTAGTGGAAAACAGTACACCAATACTCCTTTGAATGTCTTATCCAAATCCTTAGATGTCCCACTTCTAGACTGTAATGACACACTCATACATACAGTTTCCCTTAGCTGCTTGAATAGCGCCCCGGTCCTTATAATAATGCGTAAACAAATGGTGTTACAGTACTCTAGCTTCGTATACAATGTCTCCAGTCACGAATGACTGGCTGAGTTTCGGTAAGCAAATGCTTTGGTGACTCGTCTTTTTCAATTTAATTATTGGAACTACTCTTCAAGCAATTTGGTTTCCGTTCACGATTTGGAGCTTTGAAAATAATAATAAAATGGGTGTATAGCGCCATCGGAGAACCTACTCGCTTTCTAGGCACTTTACGTGTTGTAAAGGAAGCGTGATCAAACGGCTAGTTGTGTTGGTACAAGCAGCAGCGTCAGGTCGATCTTTTTAAGCATGCGAGCTAGATCGATTTCCTTAAAAGCGGATCATCCTATCACCTTTAAGCAAATCCAAGAATGCCAACGGTCATGTCTCCTTTGATTACTTTCTGCTCGAACCGCTGCCTCGTAGGTGGTCTAGTGGGCACTCGGATCTCTTGAATATGAGACCAGTCCCACCTGCATTGGGCTTGTCTGTCAGTTCATAACCATCGCATGTAACGGCTACTTTCGGCTTTCATTATCAGTCGTGCTGCCGGCAACTTCACCCTTCACTTACAGTGAATGTTATATTTCCAAGTCTGAAATACCATAAATCTGTATTCCATAACTAATAAAGTTAAGCTCAGCAAAAATTGCACTGCATGGCAGAAATGTCCAATCATTTCCGGTGCATATCGCATTTCATTAAGGGTTTAAGCGCAAAACACTTAACAACGCAGACATTCGAAGGAAATACGAGGTTCTCTAAAAGTTTCATAATGATTAATCCAGGATTTCGAACGTTCAAACCAGCATGTTGACCGTTTAAACCGACATTTTGCACCAAGTTATAAATGCAGCAGTGGCCTTTTCAGGTAAAGCTTTTCAAAATAGTCTTCAGTAACCTATTCAGTAATAGTTACAGCTGCAAAAAACGAAGGTGGGCATAGGTATTTCCGATAAAACATTCCGGAATCCACCACAAGGCCAGAATCTACAGAAGGCTAAATAGTCGGCGAACGTACGTTCTGGCAGTCGGTTGTAGAGTGCCAAGTCAATCAATCATCGAGCTTTCTTCTCGCGACCAATTACTAAGCAACTCAATCACGATTGACCACCGTAGTCAGGCGTATGCACAATTCCTGCAGCTGGCGGTAGGTCCAAACATCTCACAAAGTTCCTCCGATATAAGATCGTGCAGGCTTCGGCCGTCATGCTTATATAACCACTTGCCATCAACGAAGTCGTAGCGCTTCGGTCCACTGACTGGAGAAGACAGCCAGAGCTGTAGATTGGGTGCCTGCTTGTTAATGACGTATGTGCCACGTCCTGCACCAAGTTTTACTGTCAAAACCGAAGAGCTGTAGCCCACGTCAAAGTCCGAAGGGCAGCCTGGTAAATCGCCGAGGCCCTCCAGTTTTTCCGAAAGGGACTGAAGCGTCTCTTCTGCAGCATGTTCAAAATCAAACGATTGGGCTTGCCCCGATTTGGAACGAGCTATCTGCACGCCCCACCGTTGACCATTCTCACGCTGGACACCGAAGCTGCTCCAGGAGATAGTGTTAGCTAGGCTACTGTGGCGGCAAGCGACGGCGGTGGATGAAGATAAATTCGTCTGCAGCACTGTCTGTCGGCACCTGGTTTTAAGGTGACCAAGCACCTGCAAAGATAATGATCCCACATAGCACATTGCTGTACGTACGAGCGAGCTCGAAGGGAACGCAAAGAATGAATATTTCGACTGCATACGAACGAATACCAGACCAAGAGGTGATCTAACTGGACAATCGAACACCCTAATCGCGCCAACCTGCAGTGGCCCTCCCCCCACAGACCACGGGTCTCTGCAATCAATTCAGGAACAAGATTCTGACTTTCAGCATGTCACCTGTAAAACGGCTCCGAGAATTTTTGTAGCGCTATTCCCTCGCCAGAGCGCTTACGCTAGAGCCGTTATCCTGATGTGCTCTATTAATTGCAAGCTGTCTCGCTGAGCTGTCGCAACTCGGTCATGGACTTTAACTACTGAGCCAACGCAGACCGGTTCCAATTCTCAACAGCGTCAAATCTACAGACGCGTTTGCAAATGTAGACAAAGTTTTACACACCCCTCATATGCTAAAGCACGCTTCGACTGCACCCCACTCGCAACTTCCATGGGTAATTTTGTGGCTGTTCACCGCGACGACGCCCTGCGCCAATTAGGTTGAAGTATCGACGTACCTGCCAGCTCCCACAACCAGGCTACCTCACCGATTACACAACCCAGAGGATAACACAATAACACGTGCAATTTTTAGACAACAGTCCGAAAAGTCCGGATTATTTAAGCCCCATTACCACTGCGCTAATCCTGGGCTTCAGCATGGTAGTAGCAAAAACGTTCGCGACGTATAACAGCTCCGCAGACTGTGGTCAGGTCAGCCGCACCGGTGTCCATGCGAAGCCAAACTTCTACTAACCGGAAATGGCGGATGCTGGTACTAGACATGTCGTAAACGGATTGTTTTGGACGCCCCCCCCCCCACTAACCGCTTGCAATGTGAGCTTATCCGCCGCATGTAGCCGCTTATCAAAGGACAGGGCCGAACGACAGCGCTTATGGACGAGGATTCACTGAGGACAGCTATAGTTGACTACAAGCTGCAGGTAGATGCGCCGCTTTTGCTAGTCTTTGTGTTGGTCCACAGCTCGAGCGATCGAAAAGCAGTGAGCTCAGCCCGGTGTCGAGATTTTTTTATGAATCACCAGCTCGTTAATAATTTCGTAGATAATTCAGAGTCGCTCGAGCGGAATTGATAGCCGCTAAGGTTCTTCTGCCGCTATATAAATGAGAGGCTGACAAATCAGCTGGCCTGCACTTTATTTTTTACTCTAAATTGTTATAGCTGCAACAAGTTGACCAAGCGATATCATCTTCCGGCACAGATGTAGAAGAGCTTCACAAGCTAAGAACAGATCTGAAGGAGCTTATTAGCTTAACAGAAGGTACCGGTGCTTATTACCATGTTGCCTGCCATTTTCCGTTCTATCTAGATTTAAAAAGGACAGGAGAAACAACTCAGGAGGGGAACTCGGTAACGACGATGCCTTTGTCATCTTTCATTTGTTCCCTTCAAAGATCTAAGACCGTGAGCCATCTTACTTGTGTAGTTCAGTTTTGGTCGCAGTGTTTCTCGTACTGTGTCTACCGTAACGCCATCGCTTTGGCCTTTTAAAACTTGCCTTCTTACTCTTTTTGCCATCGTGTAATTAGGTGACCACTCTGCTTTTTTCCTGTCATGCCAATTAATTTATATCGGGCGACTGTAATTTATGTCTGTCGGTAGTGCTGCTAAGTCTTGAGTACCAACGGGTTTTTATACAGGAAGGGAACTTCTGCAAAGCCGTCTGAGCAGGAATGGCGTTTGCTAGCCACTTGTTATCCTACCACGCACATGAACATCTTGAAAGAGCAAAAGTAAAGAGAGAAGCATTTTTGATGTTGGAGAATAATCGTAGGAACATAGTCAGGGTAGTAAGTATCAAATATTAGAGCAGTAGCAGCCATGAGTAACTGGGAAAAATGGTTTGTGTGCCACCTGTAAGTATATTTGTATCACACAGGTGGCACACGGGCCAGGTGTACTCAGTTATTCTCTGTCTCTCTCTATATATGTATATATATATATATATATATGTGTGTGTATATATATATATATATATATATATATATATATATATATATATATATGCAACTTAATAACTCGTGCAGTTCACGCATCATTAGGATATTAGCAAGAAGCAGCAGGTTGCGTTGGCTAAAGCCACACTAAGGGGTGGCCGAAGTCTTGGAACTTGATCGGGTTATAACTTACGTAGGCTGTTTATCTACGGAGGAGTTCCCGAATCGTGCACAATTGACAATTGGCTTGGCAATACTGTATTCCCCGGCTACCGTTCTGCTCTTCATATTTTGATTGCAGTTGCCTTTTTCTGCCACTCTGGCACCTGCTTGGTGGCAAAACAATGGTTGCCAACGTATTTCTGTTTTGTGATGTGTCTATCAGCTTTCCCTGATAAGGTAGTCAAGTAGTCAAGATTCTTCATTTAAGTGCTCCAGAAAAGCCAACTTGTAGCATAGCCAGTCGCCTACCCTCGGAGCTGGCTCGGTCCTACGTAAGCTGACCGAGAAAAATGGTAATCGCCAAAGCTATTTCCATAGTCTTGGACCTTCGGAGTGAAGACACCTGTAACTGACAGTTTTTAGGCATGAGACTCAAATAACACACTATGACCCGAAGGTCTGAGAGGAGACTAAGATGGAAGCTTTGTATTAGGCAGGAAACGAATCTGCAGCCCTTGCTTAATCCGACCAACTCTCTGGCTGCTAGTTCTGCTCTCTTAACACGGGTCTTTACCAAGTTCTGACTTTAAGGGTTATTTGCTTGCAAGGGCTAGATTTCCTCAGCAAAACGATTGCATGCAATCGTGTTCGTGAGGAATTGACGTTATTATATGTACTTACGGTGCTCACACTTCACAGCCTAATTCTTAGATTTGAGTCCTGAAGCCAGCAATCCGTTTGTTATTGCCCACTGCAAGCACGATGGGGATGATTGCTCCTGAAGTTCTTCTGCTTATATAGGAATTAGGCTGTTGAATTAACCGAACTTTAAGTTTTACTTTTTGATTTTTGCTGTGCTGTGCTTAATAATAATAATAATAATAATAATAATGCACTTGATAAAGCGCCCTCAGAGAACTTAATCTCTCTCTAGGCGCTTTACATTTGCTGCAAAGTGAAATGCAATTGAATGGTAGTTAAAATCATGCTTGAAAAAACAAACAAAATGAATAATATGGTTAGGGGTGACATGCACAGGGTCAGCATGCAAATGTGGTTAGTGGCAGCATGCACAGTGTCAGCACGCATAAGCACATGAAGGACGAATCACAGGGACCCACTAAATGCTGTCCTAAATAGGTGTTTTTTTTAAGTTCATTTTGAATGTGGTCAGGTCAGGGGATGTTCTGACGCAGGTCGGGAGGGAGTGCTTGCGACGAGTATTGAGCAAAAGACAGAAATGACCTTGCTTTGATCCTGCGAGGACCGAATCACAATTGAGGAACATTATACCCACCTGAGGCAGGTTCTGGCAAGATGCCGCATGATCAACCTGAGCCTTAATGCAGAGACGTGCAAGATTGGCAAGACTGAGATTCCTTGGCTTGGCCATGTCTTATCGGCTGAGGGGATAAGGCCAGACCCCCTCCAAGGTGGAAGCGATCAGAGAATTTACCGTGCCTTCATCAAAGGTCTATGCTTTTATGCAGTTGAGCAAAAGCCAGAGCATCAAACCTACCCGTGAGCTGATTATGTCTTGATTGTATTGTGTCTATTGTTCTTCGGATATGTTATTAGATGTTTTGTCATACCAGTGTAATGAAGTTTTTTATGTTCGGTTTTCTCCAAATAATATAGTGTCTTAAATGCAACTTCTCTTCGCTCTTGTCGTGAGTTGTAGACATAAGGATCTCTTGTGACTGTTTTCCATTGCTTTCAGGCAGCCTTCTATCGCTGAAAAAGAGTCAGTTGCTTGCATCGTTTAACACGGGACAAGTTGAGGATAGCCAGACTGCAGCTAAAGCAGCCGTCGGAGTAAGCTGACTATACTAGGCTTGCATTTTTTGCTCAGCATAATCCTGCATAATTTTTTCACGCCGGTGCGAGGTCATAGCGTTTCTGTACCACTACCTAGCTGCAGACGGCCTAAGCTCAACTAACTACAGGATGCTTTGGGGTTATCCTCAATCTAGCAGAGTGCTCACAACTTGCTTCATGTTCCCTAAGTGCACGAAATCTCTTTTTAGGCACTTTACCTATGCTGGAAAGGAAGTATGTCAATTTGTTAAGGATAACATGCACACTGTCAGCACGTAGAAGCACCGAAAGGAATTTACTCAGACTGAGTAAATGCTTTTCGGGACAGATGGGCTTTTAGCTTCTTTTTGGATGTCGAGACAGGGAATGTCTCAACATCAGTCGGGAGTGGGTTCCTGGCTTTGAAAGCATACGAGTTAATAATGATAATACACTTGATAAAGCGCCCTCAGAGAACTCAATCTCTTTCTAGGCGCTTTACATTTGCTGCAAAGGAAGCGCGATCTAATGGTGAGTGGCATCATGCTTGATAAACAACATGAATAACATGGTTAGGGGTGTCATGCACAGGGTCAGCATGCAAGAATTGAAGGCAGGGTCTCCACAAGATTTGAAGTTGACTAAAGACACGGTTACACAACTTGCAAGTTTCTTTTTCTAGAAGTATGGATGGAATGTCACAAATGAACAGAGCAGTATGGTTGTAAGGTCAATTTGGAACAGAACTTCCACATTGCATGCAGATGCTACAAGAGATATGCTGGCTGAACCTATTCTGAGGGCTGTTTTCTAATTTCTGAATAATGCTAGGTTTGTCCATAACTAGTAAGTTGGTTGTACCGTCATTGAGTTTAAGAAAGTTTTTATGTCATCCAAGTATGGATGTCAGCAATACATGCTGCAAGGGAGTTAATGGAGTTACGTGCTAGAAAGCAAGAAGTGATCAAAGCCCAGGTGCAGCTGTGTGTCATCTGCATAAAAAATTAAAGCCTAGATTGTGCTTGGCGATTACATCGGCAAGAAGGAGAGTATAAATTGCTAAAAATAAGTAGGCCTAGATCTGATCGTTGGGGTATCTCATACTTTAAAAGCTCACTGGATGACCGTTGGCCGTTGACATCCATGCTTTGAAATCTCTCACTGAGATAGAACCTAAGCCATTTCAGAGCAGCACTAGTTATGTCCAGGGAAGATAAGTAAATACTGAAAAGGAACTCGGTGATCAGTGGTATCAAACACTGCCGAGAGATCTAGAAGAACTAGCAGAAAAACTCTCCCCAGGTCTGCTTACCTGAGACGGTCTGTATGCACTTGCATCAATGATAATTTTATGGTAATGCACTTGCAGTAATGCAGATTCTTATATATATAATTCATTTGTATAGCGCCCAAGAGAATTAAATCTCTATTCAGGGGCTTCACATATGCCTCAGGGCTCGAGCCCACGACCTCAGCCAGATCTTAGTCGGGGCGAGCACCTTAACTGCTGGACCAACCTTTAGAGTGATTACCTTTAAAACCTGTAGCCGTATTGACATGGTTTTTTCATCTGCTGGCCACTGTTTTCTTTTTGCGACAACTCATTCGGTGAGCAATTACTCCCATATATTGTTACCTTACGTTTGAATTTATTTGTTCCCTAACTCCTAATGCCATAAAAAGAGTGCAGTACTGCTGATGGAGCTATGACTTGACTCATCTTGCTGGCATATTTATGGCAATCAAACCACTTTCTGTATTGGCTGCATTTGTTTGCCTTGCCTACAAGATTGGTGGACATTCAGCAGTAGCTTGCCGGTAGAACATAATACTGGTCGCCTGTTTGAAACCTGTGCAGCTGATTTATCTCCCACACAGATCGAATCATGAATCGTTTGCATAGGCAACCTCATTGGTAGCTGTCCGAGATCTGGGGACATGTCTGATACTGATTGCTTGTGGTCATCGCGTCATCGTGGTATAGTTGGGTTTGTTTAATCTCATCGTACTGAGTGCCTTATTGGGTGGGTCATCTAGAAGGATTCTCCGTGGCATAGCCGGCTTGTTTTTAGGTGTTGTCAAGATACTCAGGCTTGGCTGGATGATCTATGAACCTGTACATGCGACAAGTAGATGGCTTCCTCAGAATTAGCAGCATCTTGTGAATGGATGTTCGGAGCTAACTGGTTGGATTGCTTGTACATATGCAATGGATTACCCTTACATTTGCATGCAGTCTCCATTCCATTTCTGTCATGGCACGAGCAGATGTCTTTTACCGGACAGTGCTCCTTATCAGCATGACGGGTTTTCACCTCAAAATCGAGTCCCTTCTAGGGCTTGGAATTTCAATCAGTAGCTCACTTTGAGAGAAAATTGAAATAGGCAGTCAGGCTCATGTTGTGATCTATTTATCCACGACGAGTCTCCTTGCAACACGTTTTTGGGATTTATGTTTACTAAAAATCTGGCTCTTTCCAGATGCATCTGCACTCATGCAGTTCTCTGTGCAAACATGCACAAACAAGTGCACGTGCATGCAGGCAACTATGAACATACCCTTGGACTGAGCGAGCATGACATGACACATGAGCTTACTCAAATCCAGCATCTCAGTCAGTAAGCCCGTTCGAACCACAACGCCAGTGAGCTGGGTGAAGACCAAGCTGCATGGGTTTATATATAAAAGGGGATGCCGAAAATTCCCCCTGCATGGGGGAGGGCAAGGACCATCTCGAACGAGCGTGTTGGGCACGGCCAAGCTACCCGGCTGCCTGTAGCTTGACTGTATCTCTCGGTTGGCTCAGCCCAACCTGCTGAAATCTCCGAAATTATGTTGTTGCATTATTTGTCTGTAATGTAGCTCTCGTAGGTAGCCCTTGCTGTGAGCATGTATCGTTTTACAGTCACGTCAGAAGCATTCTCCAGGACGTAAAAGTAATTCTGTTGAAAAATCTGGCAGTGGTGGCGGCAGTGGCAGCAGCACTTGCAGTGGTGATGACGACAGTGACGAATGTGACGATGCCCAGTCTATAAGCAAGTCCAGCTCGAATGCATCGTCTGCTCACGGAGATGAGTCTTCTGATGGAAATGATACTTCCGATCGAAGCGAATCGTCCGATGACGACAACGATCCGGATGCTGCAGCAGAAGCTGCCATAATTGGCACGTGCTGCAAGGCTCCATATTCGCATGAATGGGGTGGACTTGGCTACTATGCAGCAGCCATCATTGGCCTTGAAGGCTCGTGTGAGGAGAGCGGAGAGCCCAAGGCAGGCATGACCCTGACCCTTGTTTAGTGTTTTAGTTTCACTTGCTTGTCATGTGCTACTAATCTTTTTTCGATGGGGTGTACTTTGTAACATAAGTAAAGGTTTTGCTAAAACTGGTTAATAATAGCATTGGCGGCTAGCAGAAAATTGCTACTTTAATGAATGTGCTACTATTCACCGTGCCGTGCGGTTATCGTTTCTCTTATATGCTTAAAAAGACGATATTCGAGGTTATGTACTTGCCTGCTGATGGCTGTTCAGTCAGCACTTTTTAGGCCATCGAGGTAGTCATTAAGCAGCTGTTGCTATCACTTGAGAGTATTTTGTGGTACAGGTTGAAGGCCTGTTTAGTCTTGCACATACTAGGAAACAAAAACTAGGATACAGCAAGACCCACCGGCTTAAACAAATATTCTTGTCTTCAAAATGTAGTCCTCTAATGTGCATACTTTAGATGCGGCATACTTTGGTATGTGTATAAAGAGTCTCCATATTAAGGATCTGTCGTTTACCTGAGGTGCTTTTTTCTGGATGACCAGACTGAGTAGTCACTAAGTAAAGCTAATTATTTAAATAATGATCCATTCTTGAAACACCTTTTAAAACCAACAAGCAATCCAGTTATGAAGCTGTCTGCTCATACTCATACCCGAAAAATAGCTTTGCCGTGATAGTGGCCTTGCGTTTGGCTTGCATTGCCATCTGGAGGATCCATAGAAAGGATCGGATGTGGCAGCTAGATTCACTTACTGTCTCCTCTGCAAGAGCTACAGCTAACCTTTGAAACTATGATATCCCACAGCCTGTCCCGTGTCCTGCTGCTTGCTTTGCCGTTGATTCACACTGACTGGCTCACTGTTCCTGGTTTGCATGCCGCTGTGCCTATAAAAATGTAATGTCGATCACTTGGTCGCTCCAAGGCATTTTGGAAAATCCTTAGCCTAAAGCTGGGTTCTGTGTAGATCCTTAGACTATCAAAGACTTGCTGTCCTTTCAAATGGGTGACTCGGCTGAAGCAGATGTACTTCTCTTAAGATTCGTCAAGTTTTCTGGTGTATGGCTGTATCTCGGGTCCTCCCTTACTTTCTGTTCTTACAATGTTGAAATGACACTTTTGTGATTCAATGCGTAAGTGTACAAAGTAGACCGTTCGGTATTGTCTCCTTGCAGATCCCTCAAAAAGGATGTAGACCTCCTTGTGCTAGGTTATGTGTAACCAGTACTGAGTCTATCTGTAACCAAGTACTTAGCATCTGTGTGATGTTGAAGCTGTCTCGATCGACTTGTTGTCCCTTTTTAATACACGAGTCTTGGCTGGCCGTGCTGGGAGCTAGCACAGCTGTATGTGTGTATGCCCACAGTCGCTCTGCGTTCTTTGTTGTTTGTTTGTTGTTTTTCACACACGATTTCAATTTGAGTATGCCTAGAGCTACCATTAATCTCTCGATTTGTGAATGCGCCTAATTATGTCGAATTGTTTTGCTTGCTTAAGTGCGAGCTTTAGAGTCGAAGTCGAGTGTGCTTGTGCCGATAGCTAACCAGGACATGGTAACTGTCCAAGCAATGCATTTTTGATAGACTTTTTTATGTGGGTGTCCTGCAGAATTTTCAACTTTTTTTGCCATTTTCAGGTGCGTGTCATGTTCCTCTACCCGACACAGCGCTCCATGGTCATATGCCCATTCTATCTCAGTGGGACGTGCCGTTATGGCGATGGGGGAGAATGCAGGTCAGTGACAACAGCCGCGATTTATAATTCATTCATTTGTATAGCTCCCCAAAAGAACTTAGTCTCTACTCAGGTGCTTTGCATATCCCTCGGGGTTCGAGCCCATGACCTCAGCCAGACCTTGGTCGGGGGGGGGGGAGTGCACCTTAACCGCGATTTAATACTCCGAGTTCGATTGTTTTGTCATTAGAATGATTTTACACTTTTTGCAGAGGAACTCAGTGAGCCGTGCCCAGTAGGCACCCAATAACACGGGCAGAGCACTTTGCGAGCTGTGTCCCACCCAATAACATGGGCTATCAGGTGTGGCATCATATCTGTCGTAATGAGACAGATTGTTAGTACCAGCATGGGTAATGTACTGTAGATAGTAATATGTGCTCTACATAGCAGTTCCTTACTGTTCAAGATTAAGTTGTTATTTCTCTCTCTCTTGCTCTCTGAATGAATGATCATTTGTTATATTTAAAACATAGCCAGTTTGTCTGCTGCAACACTTCCTGCTATTTTCGGCGACTCCAGCTTTCTCATTTGAATGGCTGACCGGAAGTATGACTCAACTCGAGTTTTAGTCGTATAGCTGTTGCATCTAATGTTACGATGAGCCATGCCATGCCATGTCAATCACACACATGCACTGGGGGTGTGCAGCCGATAGCTCGATTGCTTTTTTCTACTGTTCACCTCATCATGCTAGATTGAGTGGTTTGACATGCATTAGTGCCCGAGTGTCTTATGGAACGGCTCGTGTTGCCAGTTCAGTAACTGTTATGCATATTATGTATCTGCTCTTTGGCAGTTCCGTGCTCGGAACATTGCCAGACTTCACTGCCTGCAATTCGGTCTGGAGCTATGGGTTACTAGAATGCTCATTTTTCCGTAGTAACTTTGCTTGCGTTGCTTGGTCCTATATCTTCATCAGTCATCCGTATCGCACTGTGTAACAAACTTTCAATTTATATGTTTAGTGAGTAGTAGGCATTATCCTGCAATCGCTTATGCCTCAAAAGTATAGAAAATAGCCACTACTACTCACAAACTATGCTTCTGTGAGCAGAAGTGATGCAATCTGAGTTTTACTCATTTTCCAAAACATTGCAGATCTAGCTATGGCCAAGAGTCTGGTGTTAAATAAACAATTCATATTTTATATAATCTTTGTTGTGCATAACTACACAAGTAAATTATTCTGTATTTAAACTTGAAAACTTAAAACGGTTCAGTACTTGATGTGTCTACCTTTATTGTGGATCATTAGACGAAGTTGTTTCGGGATGGTGTTGATCACTTGTTCTATGCATAAATACGTCACAACTAAGCCGTGATGGCACTCTAGGTAAGGCGGTTACTTTTCACGACCTCGGTCCCGAGGTCGTGGGTTTGAATCCTGCGGTGGGTGATTCTTTATCGCCACTGCAAGCGGTGGTGATCGCCTTAAAGGCTCTTCTGTCCCTTTACAAAAGACAGTTTAATCCCTGCTAGTATTTATTTATTAATACATTTCTTATTGGTGCTTTCTAGTACCATAAAAAGTATAAATACTGGAACCTTAAGCCTACCAGTTCAGTTCGGTTTCAGCTGCCTAATTTGATGTATGCAACTATGCAAAATGTCCTTATCATTCATGCTCATCTTGATAAATTCACGGAAAACGTTGGTGCTTACTCGGAGAAACAAGGCTAGTGCTTCCACCAGGATTTAGTGAACTTTAAATGCCACTGCCATGGACAGTGTAATGAGATCACGGTTGGAGACTACATTTGGGGGCTGGTTCATAAAAGTGATTTACATTTGTGATAACTACTCACTTCTAAATATTCCATGCTCTTTTTTGTATAAATTCACTATAAATGCATGTTAATTATGGTTTGTTTTTCTGTCTAGCTAAATGTGACCCAAGAGATTCAGCACCGAAAATATATCTTGTTTTCATTGGAAATGTGAAAATTTCAAATGTATCATCTTTTTATGCTGACAAGAGCCAAGTTTGTAGGGAGTAATGACCGTTGTCTGTACTTTTGACATATGAACCCTTGCAAAATAGCTCCTACTGTCCAGCAGAATATAGACTTTTAACATAGTGTAGTTGCAGATGTTTCCTCTCGATGGAGCCTGCCGTACTTGCTTAGACTGCTCTTTTTTCCTTACGTCCAGCCAGTTCAGAGGGTTCACGATACTGGGACTTGGAATGTCTTGAGCGGTTTACTTTTCTATGAGTCGCCACGGCCATCCACCGGTCTAGTTCACTGTTGCTTCGCAATACCCTAAATTATGCACATTCCTCTAGATGTTCACCAGCATTGTTGTCACTCTACTCCCGAGAAACCTAAAGCAATATTTAACCTGTCGAAGATTTTCTTGTCATCTTTAAGAATTTTCTCTGATATATCTGAAAGTAGAGCACATAACTTTATCGAGTAAGCAGGACTGTCCTTTTAACTTAACTTAGTATGTGCTGAGATTGTCTGGATCTGTCATGAAACGACACTGTAAGTGGCTTTTGGAATTGTGCAAACAATGGTTATCTAAGCACCGCAAGTCAAACAGACTTGGCTTTACCTGATGCTGCATAGCTGGTTTCTCGGTTTTTTCTTAATACGACACATTGATAGGCATCAGAACTTAAGCTGCCTCTGTTATTGTGACTCAGAAGGCATCGTCAAGTATGGCTAATTGCTCCGTGCTCGGAACATGGCAACTTTGTCAAATTACTCCTTTAAAATAAATATGGCAGCCAAACCAGCTGATATGCTGACCAGACGATCAGCTTCTGAAGTACCTTTGAATGGACCGGGGTCTTTTACACTTTTGAGTACACCAGGAGGCTAGGTGGATTCGTTTGCAAGGTCGGTATGAATGCTGCAAATCACAGCTTGAATGGAACTATTTGGTGAAGTAACTCCACTTTCGCTTCCCAAAATAGCTCAAGAACGCAATCTTATTTAACCGTGGTGAATATAAAGTACAGATTCATAATCAGTAAACTCCTGTCCAGCATTAAATGTGTTGTAGGCTTTTAGATCGAGATTTCTCCATACTCCTGTCATATTTAAAGTTCATTCTGTGCATATCTTGATGGGGTATCTAATAAGTGGTAATGTGCCGCCCTTGGAGTACAAGGGAGACGATTAGTTCCCACGTAGTCCTCCATCTCATGTTTTCAGTGCTTAAATATTGCATGTCACAGAAATTGCTGCAAATGTGAACTAAAGTGAAACTGCAGCAATATGAAACAAATCTACAGCTTCGTGCATTGATGGTCAATGCATTGATTCTTAAGACCTTATATATAATTTGTTGCTATCAGTTACTCCTGGCTATGTTGTCGTGGTTTGAATTTTGAAGGTACACTTGTGCTTGGCATCATTGGTACTTCGACAATAATTGTTGCACCTCATTTTCCAGGTTGTCGCATGGTGAAATTACAAAAATCAGCAGTCTACGAGAGTTCACCGAGCTCGCTGCCAATGGGCAAGTAACTGAATAGATGACGCGCCCAAGCATCACTCCTTGGTTTGCTGCACTGTCGTCATTCAATTCTAGCCTTTGAGCAAGTTTATCTCTTTCAATCTTGTGTCACCATGCTCTTCTCAAATGTTGGATCTGGACTGCATATATTGCCAATTGCATCCTTCAAGAGCTTTGCTTGCTTCTGTGCAAACTCATTAGGTAAGCACTGCTGATGGCTTTATCGGGCCCTAGCTGTGGTGGATGGTCAAGACAGCAAAGTCCCTGAGGCCTCAAGGCTGCTTAGCTCACTCAGTAGGACGGTTGGGCTCATAGGCGTGCTGTGTGCATGCATGTGTGTACACAGACACTCGTATGCAAATGCGCCTGTACGAGCACTCTTGCACAGACGCTCCCAGATACCACCCTCGAGCTCACATGTGCTTGTGCACATACTGACTTGTTTGCGCAACTTGGTCTCACAAGTTACTTGGCAGATATTAAAGTGCATATTCCCCCTCACAACTTCAGGTCTGTTTACACGATACGTCCTGTCCTCATGTATGCCTTGCAATAATTAATCTAGCGTAGGCAATCGCTCCCAATATAATTCCTGAAATCTTCTGTTGAAATGAATTGAGTGGCGGCGCCTCAGGTCTCGTTGGTTCAAACCGCGGAACAACACGGCACGTCCTTTCTTTCTGGCCCTTAGATAGCCTATTGTGAGTGAAGTGGCACTTTACAAATCCAGCTGATGTTTCAGCGGCATACTGTTTAGTTGGAAGAAAAAACGCCAAAATATAGCCATTTCTGATCGAGCCAGGCATGCCCTTCTTAGCTTGGCAGTTGTAAAGAAACAAGATTCCACATTCTTAGTAGTATTGCTATCTTATTGCCACCTTAGAGGTGAAATTTTTATATTGCCACAAGACAAATGACTACAAAAGCATTTGCCAAGGGTGATATGCATTAATTGAAATGAAGTCGAAAAGGCAATAGATGCCATCATACGTAATGCAAACTAGAACAATAAACATCCTAAATTGTTTACTAATCTTTGGTGTCGGGCTGAACTTGCAAGGTAGACCTTTACCCATGCACGGTCGAGTAATAACAGGCCTTCGATGCCCTTTGGTGCTGGGCCCCACCACTTGGTTGAACGCATGGGCTTATGCCACCCCTATTCCGAAAAAGGATGGGTAACCCGGTGAATGATATTTATGCTTGGGCTTTGGGGCTTTTAATGGTCCCTGGTGAACAATGAATTCCAAGTAAGGACCAGACCGTTAGCTTTCATTGATCACAGCCCTGTTCTTCATACAGACCACCCATTGTTATTACTGGATGAGTGGTTTAGCAAGGTCTCTTGAGTGGTTAAGGTCAACTGGGCAAGGGGTTTGTGTCGAATCGGTTTGCCTGGAGGACGGTCAAAGCTTTCGGGAAAAACAAAAAATAGTTACAAGTACCGTAATTGAGCCGTTGATTGTAACCAATGTTGTGCACGAGCAGCTAGTGACACCTTGAGCCTGTTTGTGGGTCACACTGGGTTGTCGTGTCACAATGGAGGCAAACCTGGCCTGGCGAACTACCCGTAGACTCTGGGGGTGCCCTGTCTCGGTGCAGATGCCTTGTGTCTATACCCTGGCGATGGGATGCATGCTGAAGAAGTCGGCTAGCACTACCGGTGTCAGCAGATGATTGTGAACCCCTGCCGGCGGGTTCGTTTGATGATCTTGTCGGCATCCTCAGGCGACCAAGCAGCGCAAGTGGTCCCTTGGGACATTCTTCCATCGAGGCATCTTTCCGTCGAGTAATGCCTCCATCTCTTAATGGATAGCACTTGTGAAAGGTGCAAATAGTAGTGGGATTTGGCATTCGGAGCTCAAGGAGCTATGGTTCGCCAATCTGGAACAGCAACTTCAACTCCCTCTTCTGCAACTGCTTAGGCACGTTCGTCGGTCGAGAACTCTAAAATTACTATCGGTCGAAATGTCTGGTGTGGAAGCTAATGGATTATATACATTTATTTTCTATCTAGCCAAAGTTGTTCACGTCAGCATTCAACAAACTCCTCAGAACACTGATAGCTTTGCAATTGGAAAGTACTAAATGGCAGAAAATCTTCAAGGAAATTATGTGTGGACAGGGGAGTGCTCTTCCACTGTCACACATTTATCTTCTAGTAACAAATCTTGAATGTCGTATCTAGGCTCTGCTCGTACTATAACTAGGACATTTTCAGAAGTGGAACCTCATCGGTCGTGCATTTTGTCAGCCCAGTCATATTCGAGTGCGGTTTTGACTTCGTTACACCACTAGTCTCAAAGCAAGCTTTTAGCACCTTCATCTCATACTTTTAATCAGGCCCCTATCGGTGGGAGACAGATGTCTTGCCCGGTACGACGATGGAGTCTGGTACAAAGGTGTCGTCGTGGACGTTCATCGTAATGACGATGGCGGTGAGGATGCCTGGCAAGTGATGTTTGACGGTTACGAAAAAGAAGAGGACACGCGGGTGCTTGCCAGCCAGCATATCATCCCTCTTCAGGATGAGCATCCGGATGAGCCCGGTGAGTCTTTTGGTCAATGCCCACTTATCTCAGCTTTCGTGTCATCCAACGGCCTCTGCTACCATATTACTATTGTCCATCAGATTCTCGCCTATTTGCCATCTGCACTTGCTTTCAGCTACTTTCATTCGTCATCAGTACTTTAAGCTCAGCCCCCAAACTTTTTTGTAATTGGTGCTAGCAAGCTTGCCACATCCGGGTCGTCAAGATTGCTTTGCAAAAGCTTGTGCCCGAGCCAGGTGCTCAGTCACATTCCAGTGCTGCTGCAGGAACAGGCAAAAGCATGCTGCCACACATTGATTCATTTGCCACGGATGACAGTTGACTGCTCTCCAAGCTGAGACCGTGGTAATTGCAAAATAGGGAAACGACCGAAGCCCATCTGCCTTGAGACAATGTCACCCTAAAGTCGATCCTGCTACGAACTGTGGCTTACCGGTCCAGTCGATTGAGCTCTCGACACAACCGGATGTTCATCATACAACAGATAACAGATGGCTTGCAGCCTTGGCTTAAATTTCTATCACATGCTATTTATAAATCTACTGCCTGGATGCATATATATGTTTTAATTGCAATTGGGTGCCGAGCTGCGACCTTCGCGACTGCTGTGATGGACAGCTAGTGGTCGTACTCGACCCAAGCCGTCGCCGTAGCTTTACTCGGCATCCTAAATGGCAATATGGATGAGTGTTGGCGTGCCTTCTTGAATTGGAGATCAATTTGTATTGCAAGCTGGCACTTTTTCCCTTTTCTGACTGGCTGTCATTTACCTTGCACGATCCAGATTCCTATTAACTCCACTGCCATGTCTGTATTTTGGTTGTTGCTGTGCTGTCATAATATTGCAGTGAGTCCCCAATCGTGTAAGCTTTGCCTTCGCTTAGATCAGCTTGTGGAATCTCGTGCCCATTTAATTCAGCTTTGTACATTCAACCTGCTGAGCTTTAACTGACGACAATGCTTTCCATGGCAAGTTACCATAATGCAAGCAATCACACTCAACTGGAAAGGATGTTTAGTCTCTCATTAGATTCTGCGTATCATATATTGATATGCTGCTTACCTAAAGTAATTGTTATCGATTTAGTGTGATTGTTGTCATCTGATGATCCAAATAGATATTATTGCATATATTTTGCATTTTCTTGTCGTATTCATTAAAGAGCACCAACTGTATTCATTGCATAGTGTTATACTCCTAACTAGATGCATAGTTTTTGTGATATTTAACCCCTTGAAATATGTAGCTTGACTTGTATCGGAATAAGTATGTCGAGCAACAGTTTTCCTTCATTGGTCTTGAGCTCAAGCTCCGACTGTCTGCTCTTTATCCAAGATGATGGGTCGATCATGGCCAGTCGGACCCTGATGCTGTTCGGGGAAAGGGAATACGGTATGCCTCACTAGTCTATGACCTTGAGTGCTCGATTAAGTTATATGACTTTTTATATTTAGAAACACTTTGATATCATTTTAGAAGTCAGATACCTGTTTCTGTAGTGTGCTTACTACAATTTTTGTACATTTTTTGCATTTGATCAACTGTTATTTTTTGTTCAAAAGCAAGAGTAATCGTTTTACTTAACTCATAGTTACATGTATATAGTGCTTGATTCTTTGTCGAGTGTGCTTACTACCTGAAATGTAATTCCTCTCCATCGTGTTGTAGCATCACTCGAAGAAAGTGCTGGGAGCTCAGGTATTGATTGCAATGATCCTAGAGCATCAGAGAATGCTCCAGGGACCAGCAATGAAACTCCTATAGCTCAGCCTCAAGATGATTCTGGAGGTTGGGAGGCACATACTCGGGTAAGCTTGGCTTGTCCACACAGCTATTGCTTTACTAGATGGTCAGATTATTGCTGTATCTGTACGTGTGTATGTGATGATGGAGATGTTGGTTGCTATTGTATGTGTAAACTCTTACAACTTAAGCATTTTACTGTCACATGAAAATAACTGTGCAATTGTGCTTGGGGCCTCTTAATTATTTGATGTGCCTCAGCATTTGGTTGTTTTTCTGGGCACATGCTGAAGTGTCCTTTTACACATGCCCAAAATAAAGCACCACGTTTTGTAATGACTGCACAATGAACCAAGCACTTTGATGGACCTATAGAACTGCTTGCCGTTTTTCTGTGACAACGTGATTTCTTAGGCCAATATCTAGAAATGCTGAGATAAAGTTACCCAGCCAAGCTAGTCCATGCTGTAGTGACGTTCCATCTGAACGTCATTAACCATTACTTGCAGGTGTTCCTGCCTTACAAAAATATGCTTACGGTGTGGTGCAAAACTCAGCCGCCTGGCTTGCCTGTCAAGGACGTCACAACTGCCACATTGCATCTCATCTCACCGACCTGCTCTGGCTCCTCGGCAAGCAGCTTATCGACTTAAGGTTTTATCTTTCACTTTTCGGTTCCTTTCATTCCCATGCACTGGTCTACTACCTATACAAACTACTTCCGAACCAAGCATCGCACCAGTCGCTCTGCTTACTCCAATCGTTTATCTGTGCCTGTAGCCAGCCTCAAATCTTTTGGTCACCTAGCATTCAGTTTAGTGTGCTCACAATACCTAAACTCACTACATCATCACGGCATCCCTCGACTTGACGGCATGGAAGATGCAGCTAAAAACCCACCTGTTCTTCACAGCATTAGCTCTGTCCGCTTGTCCTTTCTGTGCTTATGCTGACAGTATGCATGTTATCACTAACAAATTGACTTGCTTTACTTCCAGCATGTTAAGTGTCTAAAAAGAGATTTACTTCCCTTTGTGTACAATGGAGATGTCTTATTGTTATTATGATTATTTATTAACTACTGCAGCATCGACTTATATTGGCTGTCCGACTGGTGCCTCTCTGCATAAAGGGTGCATTGAATTTACAGGGCATAGCATCTAAGCTGATGAGCAAAATGGGCTACGTCAGTGGCCGTGGACTTGGGCGTGACATGCAAGGTCGCCTCGAACCGGTACCGATCCTGCGCTTGCCAAAAGGTGAGCAAACTGCATCTGTTCAGATTCATTGTCTTGCAAGCGAAGTCGTTGAGCTGGCCACAGTTGGTGAATGTGCTGAACCAGCCCAGGAGTAGTTGCTAGCGTAGCTTAGCCGTATGGCAATTAAAATCGCAAGGAAGGTTCATTCTCTACTTTACTGATGTCATCCTTGGTGGAAGCCGTGTACACCAGTGACATATGCTTCGTGCGTTAAGAATTACATTGTCAGCTCTATTTTGCATCTGTCACTACCTAACCTTTTAATATCTACTCTGAAGGGTTATTTTTCTCATATGTTTCTATCCATGTGCTTCTCAAAACTGCTCTTCATTGTGTCGTGGCACTCATGGGATTGCCCCCTATGATCATGTCTATGTGGATGGATAAGTACCCAGTACCCACGGATAAGTACCCAGTGTTATGCTAGCTAACCTTTGGTTGCTCTTGTGATCTGACATGTAGATCTGGGTGGATACTGCTGTAGTACATGAGCTTATGCCACAGGAAGGTCAGGATTATGCTATTGCAGATTGTATTGTCAACCTGGTTTGGTCCAGAGCTAATGTGCTCGCCTTTGACGACTGAGATCGTGGGCTCGAGCATTGCTTCATATATAAAGTTCCTAGATAGAGATATTAAGTGCTCAGAGTGATATACAAATGAATAATATCGGAGTATAAATTAGCATAAGACGCATGGCAGCAGCTAGTGATCCCCAATGACAAGTGTGGA
The DNA here is from genome assembly GCA_009760855.2 of Cristatella mucedo. Classification (NCBI taxonomy): domain Eukaryota; kingdom Metazoa; phylum Bryozoa; class Phylactolaemata; family Cristatellidae; genus Cristatella; species Cristatella mucedo. Next base: position 10,787,358 of record WPIO01000005.1, on the reverse strand, counting down.
GCTTTTAGCAGTCCTTTCCCGTCACCCTAGAAACATTGGCGGAGCCAGGATTTTCATATAGGGTGGGGCAAAACCTGCAAAACTGTATGTAGGGAGCAAGACCTGCAAAACTTTAATGTAGGTGGGGCTGAATCTGCAATTAATGAAACATTTTAGAGCAAAATTCGATGCGAACTCGGTGGTTGCTCATCGAGTGGAATCGTTGGTGACGGTCGATGGGCGTAAGATTATGGAGGCGGACCGACCAGGCCGCCGCCCGCTGTGGTGGCGCCAACCCTCTGCCCCCCTCTGGCTCCGTCACTGCCTAGAGATACAGCAGTATTACTCGTTGCTTTAGAACTAAAGTCTGTGTGTTAGTTTATGTGTGTGTGTGAATGTGTTGTGTATGTGTGTGTTATTGGAATCATTGTTAAATCAAAAACTGCTAAGAGCTACGTAGTATGTAAATACCGTTATCACCAAAGCAGACCGCAAAGTAGAAGTTTGAAGAAATTGGGGGCTGCCTAGGCTGTAGCCGACGACCGCGGGTGCCTGAAGTTAGATCAGTTGATGACTGTTCACAGTGCAAAGTGCTTATTTCACTACGCATACTCTAGACTAGCCTTCGGTGCTGAATCAGGAGATGCTGAATCAGGAGACAGGAATTCGTTGTTGCACTGCCTTCGACGTCAAACGTGCCTGACCCTTGCACTTGCCTGACCCGTTAAAGCTGCTACACGCTGCTGCAGCAGCGAAGGTTTGGGTAACTTCGGTGGACCGGTTAGCTAAAGCCGAATACTGACTACTAAATTCTGTTTGGTTTGAACGCGACGGCAGAAACCTGCAGCTCTTTGCAGCTCAAATGCTAGGCCGGTAGCCGGTCTAGCAGCTGTCGTGTTATCACGTCACATTAAGAGCTCGACCAGCAACGCTCACTGGTAGCGCTTCACTAGCTCGACTTGGGGCTGCCAGAGCTGGGTAGCCCTGCATCTGCCAGTCTTCCTTTTTTTTATCCACGGCGCTGTCATCAAGCTGCACCTAGCCAAACGATGCCTTGGAGGCAGCGTAGCTTATCTGGTGTCGTGCATTATTTTAGGTGAGTGTCTGCAGGCAGCTGACTGTTAGTGAGGAGCATTATCGTATCTCGGCTGCATCGAGACGAGTTGCCTTTCCGCTAAGCCTTGCATTGACTTCAGCCGGTTCAGCAGCTTGCCAGTTGGGCAGCGCTCGCCTGAGTGGGTGCGCACTGTGACAGTCTCGGACTTACTGGTACGTCTGTAGGCAAGTCGCTGGACAAGATAATGCAGCTGAAGGAGCGAATGGGAACCGTCGATGCATTCGACGTGCTGAAGCAGTTGCAGAAGAGACACGGCACGCCAGATCAGGAAGGCGCAACCAGCAGCAAGCGCCCACGCCACGGCGTGTTCGACTTCCTCAATCGGACTTTCTCTGGGTCAAAGAAAGGTATGAGATTTCAGTCGTGGCTCCTGCACGTGCTCACCTCTGAGACATTTTCCCCTGCTGCTAATCATTGCGATGAGTGGCAAAGTTCCAATTGTCCAGAAGTCTGCCTCTCTCCCTCGTTCAGATTGTGCTTCTTGCAAGGCTTTGTCCTTTTTCTGCTCGGATCTCCGACCTTAACCTTACTGGTAAGGTGCTCTCTCTTCACGACCCGGGTCGTTGGTTTGTGTCCTGCACCAGGCAATTTTGTATTGCCCAGTGAAAGCTGTTGCGATTGCCACTAAAGCTCTTCTGCTGCTATATGAATAAGAGTGTTGAATTAGCTGGCCCTTATTTATTACTTTATTTTGACCACCTGATCTTGCCTTTTCCTTTTCTTTAATGTCGGGCTAAGGAGGCAAGGCGCTAATAACCCAGTGTGTCTCGTGCTTTCGCTCAGCCATTTATAGTCAGGTGACAAATCCCTTGTCCACCATGACTAGCCATGCAATCAGTTAATAGCGCTAGCACGTAATCTGTCGAGTAATCTGTCGCGTCAAACCCAACCCTCGCTGATCTTGGATTGCAGGAGGGAATCCCTCCCTCCCTCCCTCCCTCCCTCCCTCCCTCCCTCCCTCCCTCCCTCCCCCTCCCTCCCTCCCTCCCTCCCTCCCTCCCTCCCTCCCTCCCTCCCTCACTCACTCACTCACTCACTCACTCACTCACTCACTCACTCACTCACTCACTCACTCACTCACTCCCTCCCGAGTCGCCATACTGAAATAGTTAACTGTGACATGACCTTTGTAACAAATTAGTGACTGATTTCCCAGAAAAATGGAGGCATTAAGTACTAATGTTATCTGAATTATACGTTGGGACAATTAGAACATTGCTGCAAAAGATGTCTGGGGTAGTCCTGTCTGGGGGCATTTAATTATATTTTGAATTTTCTTCTATTCAGACCAAGTTAAGGAAATTTTTTCTATGATAACATTATGCCTCGCAGTGTTTATAAAAGTGGAGTGAATATGTTAGATTTCCCTAGCTACTCGAGGGAAAGCCTGGGTAGTTACTTGGTAACGATCAAAATTTGAAGCAACCATGTTTAAAACGATGCAAATTATTCGACCTTGTCGAGAGATCATTCTTCGGCAATTTGTGCATTGCTTCTCTAAAAACTTATGCTATTTCCACATTAGTTTTTCAGAGCCATGGTTTGGTGGCTCTAATTCTGCCGCCTTAGCTAATATACTGGTAAATGACTTGGCATGTATCAAGAGTAAAGTTGAAAACTACTAGCATTACATATAGATAGATAATATCACTATTGAGATTCAGTAAGCTATCCGTACGGTTTTAGGACAATTCGTCGCAGGACAATTAAGGTTGGACCATTCGTTGTGGACTAGTGGGCATGGACAGTTTAGCACGAACAAAGTGCAGGACTGTTCGGAGCAGCACAATTTTCATGGGCGTATTTCAATAATTAAAAACGAAACAATTTTGTGTGCATCTGTGATAAAAAGTCATACACTATTTAAAGCATGTTTTTAAGATAAAAACTTATTGAAATTATGAAATCTAGCCTAAGAAATAATACACAATTTGACAGACGTAGTAATCATAGTCATGGTCTTCAGTTATTTATATTGTACTGTTATCAAATTAAACCCTAAATTCAAATGTGTGATTTAAATGTCTGTTTTAAATTTTCTACGACGAATTTTTGGATTTGTCGTTCCGGATTGTCCATGCCGAATTGTCCACGCCAAATCGTCCTGCGACGAATTGTCCGGTTACCGTCAGTACAGCCTTCTCCTGCTGCTACTCAGCCAATCACCAGGAACTTACAGTACGAATAGTGTTTGGTTACCGTGCTCACCCGTGCAGTACGTGCAAACTGATGCTGTTAATATTATTAGGGCATAGCCACAGCTCGAGAGTGTCGAATGACTTTTATAGATTTATATTGCGATGGTTATCCTGTCAGTGTCTCTACTGGTAGTACAATCCCTACCCTCATCGACCTGGTTAGCCCTTTTAGCGCAGAAGAATGTTCCTTGTTCTTGGTTGCCGAATTGTTTTACCATCCTGATTTCTCAATTGGTGTGTGATGATTGATTTTTTCAGTTGGTTTTTTCATTTAGTCCGACCATCGAGTGTGGAAGTCAAAGATAGGCTGAAACAAAACCGAGTGAAGGAAATCACGCGATCGGAATTGGTTAAGAAAAGCGACAGGACTCTGAGCGTACAGGTATTGACTGGAGTACTTGCGGTCGCTTTCTGCAGTGTCATACAGGCAGCGAGTAATTCGTACAGGGTGGAACTGCACACCTGGTTGGACTTCGCAGCTTAGGAGCGGTCGTGGTTGGCTATGAGAAATGTGCTACATCGGTGATAGCATGCATATCCATTCTACATGTAACAGAGACTAAGAACTTTCATGGCACATTTCATGCACATTGGAATGTAGGTGGTAGATCCAAGATGTGTGCCTTGGTGCCTTAGAAACATCGGTGACCATTTCTTAGCACTACAGTTCTTTTATTTGAAGTGGACCCAACATATGCATGCATTTTATACTAACTTTTGCATGTCTTGAAATTGGTGGTTCTTGGTGTTGGGCACTTGTGTGTGTGTGTGTGTGTGTGTGTGTGTGTGTGTGTGTGTGTGTGTGTGTGTCCAGTGCTGGTCCGGAGAATCCACACATCTAGGGAATCAAGATGAAACCTATAGTAACCGACGAGAGTGTTCGATGAACTCGTGGCCGAGCATTGCAACTGGAAGCCACAAGATCCTCGTTAGTAAGTATTGCTCGGGGCAAATGCTTTGATTTGTACTGCCACATTGCAGAAAAACATGCACTGTGGACCTGTTATGTGGTGTTGTCGCGAGCGCGTTCTCGACCAAAGTATAGTTCATCTATAAAACGCCCTACGAGAACTAAATCTCTATCTGGGCGCAGTACATACGCCACAGGGCTCGAGCTCGCGATCTCAAGTCGTTAAAGGCGAACATTTTACCCCAGGATCAAACCAGGAGCAAACAGGGTCTCGTCCAGCTTGGTGCCCGAGCGAGAGGACTTCGCGCCCGCTGTACCGAACGGCAGTCGGTGCTGTGCAAGTGCACCGACTGCCGAGCTCTTCCCGTGCGCAGCTGCCCCCACCCACCCTTTGCATAGCGTTAAGTTATGCATACGAGTATACTGCCTACGGCTCACACCTGGTTCTGCTAGCCTGACCTCATCAGGTAAGACCACGTGACTGGCTCAACTGGCCCATCCTGCTCTCATAACCCTTGCAAATGGCTGAGGCCACCTGGCAGTAAAGCTGCATGAGTTATCGCCTGCCTCTCCGGCCCTCGTGCCACTCGCTAGTCTATTGAGGTGTCAAAAAACCATTCCGTGCCTTTTAAGCTGCCTATAAAAAAAAAACTGTGCCAGCCCTAGAAACATGCCGTCGGTGGAGAGGCTTTTGTTGGCTTATCCATTAAGCGAGTGGCAGTCGAGCCTGGCAGGTAAGCTGTTTTGTGGACTTTTGACGACTTTTTTTCCAATACGTTGGGCAGCCTGTTTTGGCCGACAGCTGTCGCCAAAAGCAAGCCACCGACCCTCCCACCTCAAACCTCTCGCCGAGCTTGCTCAGCCTTTCGTTCGCAGATTTGGTTGCATTCTTTAATGGGCTTGGGCAGTGGCAGAAGCTTCGTCCAGCCACCGCAGTCGGCGGCTGCCCCCAGGGCGAGCTTTGCTCTGCTGGGCGCCGGTTAGGTTGGCTGAATTACTAGGCCGGTCATCCACTATGGCTACAAACGTAAAGTGCCTAGAAAGAGAATGAGTTCTCTGAGGGCGCAATATCAAATGCATCATTATTATCGTTTTTACTGTTATCGTTATTATTGTGGCAGTGTCGCGCCCCAGCGCCAGCGAGCGATGCTTTTCCTTCATCGGCTCACCGCTCCGGTGCGGCGGTCTGGAGGCAGCAGTGCAGGCCTCTTTCGAAGTGAGTGCTTGCAGAGCTCGCTCTGAGCGGCTGGTTGCTACTTCAGCCGCAGCTCCATCTGTGCCAACGGAGCCTCTGCTGCAGCTGCTGCTGCTGCTGCTGCCTCGCTCTCGAGGCTGCCACTCCGAGGCCTCTTTTCTAGGTTTGGGTTCCCACGCTAGATCCTGCTCGTCGACCGTTCGTAAAACGTCTTGTAATCCTAGTGAGCAATCTGCCAGATGTTTCTCTTTTGTCTTCTCTCGCACGTGTAGGTGTCCTCATCCAAACACCCTACATGGAGATTTCAGTCGGCTGTGCCGATACCCCCTGCCCACTCTTGTGCCGGCATGGAAGACTCTTCCGGCCTTGTCTTGTCTGCAGACCTACTCCGACTTCCGTTCAGGTCGCCGTGCTCCGGCTGTTTTTTTTTATAATGGCTCCTTCCTCGGTGTCTGCTCCCGGTTCTCTCTGGCCAGCTGTTTAAACAGGGACAGTGTACTAGCCACAATGCCGACTCAAGCCATTGCTCTCCATGTTTGATGCAGCACGAGAACGAGTGTAGTGCGCCTTCAAACACAACTCAAGATGCAAGACCTTGCACAGCGGTTGGCCCTACTGGGATCCCTGTGGATTGGCGGTCTTCTAATATCCCTCTGCTGTCATCACCACTGACCGCACATAGCTTCGTGCCGGGAAGCCCGGCCCGAATGCCCTCGGCTAGCCGTATTCAGAATGCGAGTTTGCATCCGGTTCGACTCCCCCCCCCCCGACGAGTGCAGTGCGAAGGCTGACGTACACTGTCGGCTCCGTCTTCCCATCGCAAGCATGTGTGCATGTGACTGCTCTTTCAGTCCATATTCTAGAAACTAGTTGCGCCGGCCTGTAGTCGTGGGACACGGTCAGATGCTGACTCTGCCAGCTCGTCCTGCTCCTGTAGCCCCTGCTATTTATTGTGTGTGTGTGCCGGTAGCCGCCAAGTCGTGGGCGATTTTCTACAGAGGGCATTTCCAAGTTCTGGCCAAACAAGCAGTTCTACTCGATTATAGCCGTAGGTTGGACACGGTTCGAAACGCTGGGAGAAGTTAATGGCATGTTTCGTAACAATTCACCCTATTATAATGCTGATAAGCAAGACGTTAAACAATATTCTTTAAACCGCTCTTGCATCATATTTAACTTCATTCTGCTTATCCCTACCGACGATTTTGCTATCTACAGATTGCTGTAATTGTAATTGTGGAGCAAAATAAATCCAATGGAGCAATTACAGTAAATTTGCTATTTTTGGTAACTGAAAATGTATACAATACCTTTGTCATTGCTCCAATGAAGTTTTCAAGGATAATTGCATTCAGATGCTAGTGAATTTTGGCGGCAAATGGGTCGTGGTCTGGGGCTGCTTATGTAGTGCATGCCTGACATCATGGCACAGGACGTTTATTTAGAACTGCTTAAGAACGTTGCTGTATTCAGAACCAACGTAGAGATAATTTTCTTTTCAAACGGCAGTGAGCTCAAGTATTCAGCATGTAGGATGTTCAATATTGTTTCTGCTACACTGTGGAATAGTTCAAGCGACCTTACGCTAACCACATGGCCTAGTCAATCTTCTGACCTGAGTCCCATTTAGCATCTCTGGGATTAATGCTCAGAGCCCATGTGAGTAGTATCAAATCTAAAGAATCGCCTTTTCCGAGTTTTCAGGACGTTTAGTGAATGAGAATACCTGTGGTTTGCGAAGGTTCAGTTTGCACTATGCCGAAGAGACTCATGCAGGTTAATGCTTATCGAGGTGTTTTAACGTCATATAAGCACTAAAACTTGATATACATGTACTGCAACTTTGCTTACTTGTTACATAAGCTAATGGTATGAAGTTCGCATGATTATAGCAGGTTGCAGCCTCGGTTTGCATACCGGAATCGAAACGATTTTGGTCCTGTGGCCATTTTAAAAGACCTCGCCGATACTTCTGCGCTCGAGTGTGTATACACACACACACACACACACACACACACACACACACACACACACACACACACACACATGCAAGCATACATTTTTTCTCAAAAGTCTTGTTTAACCTTGAGTGGAGACGCCCACCTGGTGCCGGCTGATAGTTTTGGATGTAGCATGCAGAAGAATACTGATGAAATTCTGCGCACTATGTACTCAATGCATCTTTTGTGTTTGCAGAAGTAAAAATATGGTAAAAGGCGGTCCTCCGGGGGTTTTTATAACCTCTCTTATTGGTGAGCCGTAATGGCTCACTAGGTAAGGCGGTTGCTTTTCACGACCTCGGCCCCGAGGTCGTAGGTTCGAATCTTGTGGTGGGCGATCCTTTATCGCCACTGCAAGCGGTGGTGATAGCCGTCAAGGCTCTTCTGTCGCTATACAAAAAGAGGCTGTTAAATCAGCTAGTATTTTTTTTCTTATAAGCCATTGCATAAAGCCCGTCATCCTCTTACAAGTCTCTTTTAGTTTTTTGTTTTAGTTTTACTTTGCGTTTTTAACAACTCTTTTTTCTCATTGCAAGTGGTATCATTGCCCACTAGTACTGCATTCGGCTAAACAGCTCTTCCGGAGTCGTAGCAGGCACAGAATCAGACGACCTCAGACAGCGTTCCAACCTATCTCAAAGATGCTCTATGGGACGTTGGTCAGGCGACTGATTCGGCCAACTCGTGACAGCTGCTGCAGCAATAAACCTCTTAATGGCTTTTGCTGTCTGCTTTGGGTCATTGTCCAGTTGCCAAATGTAATCCTCCCCCAGAAGAGCTCAAGTACTTGGAATCTCAGCATTTTTTTTACCAGATCTATACATGCCATGCCATGTACACATGTCGGTCCATAACTCCATTAACATGGTGAAGAATTCTGACACCGGAGTAGCAGGTACAACTCCAAATCATGACTCTTCCACCATCAAATTTCACTGTTGGCTGGAGACAGTCGCGGTGGTGCAACTCATATGTTCAACGACTCGTGGATGTTCTTCGTCTGCTGCTAGCAAAAAAGCATGACTATTTTTTTCATGCGGTCCAATAAACTTGACTCCAGTCGTCTGCCGTGTAAGGGCACGGTCCCGGGCCCATCTGAGCCGATCTGCGATTTGTGTCGCTCGGTAAGCAAAGGCTTTCGTTTGCCGACCCTTCTCCTCAAGCTGTGCCCGGAAAGCGTCCTACGGCGCACTGTCTCTGTGTATGTGACCGCACCTGTAGTGGTCGCCAGCAAGGCTTCCGGAGTGATGCCTTTCATCGCCGAAGAGCCATCACCTTCCAGTGAAAGTCGTCCCTTGAGGGTCGTCTTCCTTGGCCGACTTGAGCCCCGGTCTGGCCACTAGCTCCGTCGTATCGGGTCTACTAGCCATGCTGATGTGCGTTTAAAGCTTTTTTAAGATTGTAGTTCACCTCTCTCAATAGCTTATTTTAAACGAGTCCACACCACTCCTATGTTGCTTAGCCCTATTTCGTGCAAGGCCTGTAGTCGTACTTTCGTAGTGGTCCCTCCAGCGGTGACCTCTTAGGCATCTTCAACTACACCGAAAAAAGAGCCGAACGAAGCTCTGTCGGTTGGTTATGGAAACTCACCCCTCGTGCCCACGGCGACTGCAAAGACAAAAGAGAGCTCGTATTGAGGTAACTGCTGAAAACAATTCAGAGTTTCCAGTCGTTAGAAACGCCGTGTTTAAATGTCTCAAAATATATTGCACCCGCATTGTTATTTGCTCTCTTAACACGAACAATTCGTAACCTGCCAGTGGCAGCTACTTCACTCTGACTGCTGCGGTCACGGTTCAGTAGATCCTGTGGCTGTGCTTGGATCTCCGGTTCCGTTAGACCAATTAATAATAATAATAAGAAGAAGAATGCACTTGATAAAGCGCCCTCAGAGAACTCAATCTCTTTCTATGCGCTTTACATTTGCTGCAAAGGGAAACGCGATTGAATGGTGAGTAATATCATGCTTGATAAACAAATTCGTGCATTTTTAGTGACAGAGCAAGACTTTTGAGAAGGTGTGTATACACACATACATGTTTCCTATCACGTGTTACATTTGCTGCCAAAGCTGTAACGGCTCCTGGTTGTTCAGCGGTGTCAAGCTAAATAATATATAATTAAGTTGTATAGCGCTGTAAGAGAACTTAATCTCCATCCAGGCACTTCACATATGCTGCAGGGTGAGCATCCTATCACTGGGCCAAACCAGGGCAGTACCTCTAGTGTGTATCCTGACCTGTAGGCTTGCCACGGCTTAGCCTTGTTGCCATCGGCCATTTACTCATTTGGAAACTAGTTGCAAGCAAACTTGGTGTATTTACTTTGGTAGCTCACTTGCTTTTGTTAAATGTGGCATGTTGAAATGTCAATGAGGAGTATATGAAGTCTTGGCTCAGCCTACAGTGTTTATCGATGCTACCCTGCTAACTAACATCTGTTAGCAGCTTTCAGCTGCCCTTCATGGACTTAAGTTCTTGTTTTCTACTTTTATAGAGCATGTATTGACCAATCGGGTTTTATGCTCTTATGCTACTAGAGTATGTACAAGTGTAGTCTTCCGTTGCTAATTTCACTGCAGACTCGCTCTGTTCAGCTGAGGAGTGATTTATACATTGTAGTTGCTCAAAACTGATGAGGAAATGAAGACCATCAGAAGAAAAATAACGAGTATTGAGCAAAGAATATCGTGCAATGAAGGACGTGATTTACTGACGACCAATAAGCTCAGAGAAAAGCTGTCCGAAGCACGAGCCTATCTAGAGAAACTTGAGTGCTCCGAGCAAATTATGCAGCATCACCAGAAGGAACGCCAGAACAGAAAGAAAATGACAGTTTTCTAGTACAGTATTCTGCTTACGGGACAAGCTAGCCAGCTAGCTGCCAGTAGCTGTTGCAGCTTCGGAAAGCTGCATTATTTACTGGCATGGCAAGGCTCGTTTTAGGAACTGTGCAGCCTGTCATGGCAGTATGAAGAGTTAATTCATGAAAATGCTGACAGACTGTGAAGTAGCTTTCACGTCTAAGCAGAGAGCTGCCGAGGAAAAAGATGGCACCTGTCTCTCCTGGGTATCGCCATGCGATACATTTAGCCTGGCTGCTGCACTTTCCTTGCAGTCATTCACGTTTGGCATTGTGAAATTGAATGCGTGCAGGCACTAATATCTAAGAAAATCAGTTATGGTTCGCATTTATTTTGTTTTCGCAAAAACTCACGATTCATCGTTTTCGATAGAGCCGTGTCAAGTTTGAGTGATTTGACGCCGGCCTCTCCTGGATAGTAGGTCAGCTGAAATTTTGCATTATGGTGAGCCGAACCGTACGGTAAGCATATATCAATCTGCAGTTGGCGAGCTGCAATCTACTCCGTGCAACTAACTGAAGTAGAAGCTTGGCCTGCGACTGTGCACTGACCTCCGAAAATTGGTCGGCAGAGATAGCTATTCTATGTGGTACCGAGAAAATTTCAGCACGTTTATGAGTGTCAAAAAACTATTTGCAGTTGCTGAAACAGAACGTCACCGGTTGTGTTTGCAATTCATGGCTAAGCGATATAAAAGCTATTCGTACAATGGTTAGCCATTTGTGACATAGCATTCGTGACAGGAAGAAGTTTCGGCCTTGGCTTTGTGCTGGTCGGCAATTCGGTGCAGCTCTGTGCGCCATGCTGTAATTGTTGTACGAAATGTCTTGTGCTGGACACGCTGTAACCCCTCCATCGCTGCTGAATAGACTGCTCTGAGCTGCGAACATTTGACGTACTTAATGTGCGAACAGTGCTCTCCTTTGCTGCCTCGTTAATCCACCGTCGGCTCTCTCACCGCGGGTTTCGGTTCAGCACCTAGAAGTCGGTAGTCATAACAGGAGGTTCGTGGGTTGTGGATGTTCGTCGCTACGCGTCGGCAAGAACTGGCTACATTGCGAGCTCTTCGTGTGCGGCTAAATGACAGTAGTGCAGAAGCAGCTAAAACGAGCGTACTAACTCTAAATGGCGGCGTGCTGACGTGTGCCTGGTGGTTTTTAGCGATTAGCGGCACTCTACCACTCCCCCTACTGCTTCGTATCTGGTCGTAGACTGCAGTCTACCGTACGCGCTAGGCCTGCTAGCCGCATCGTACCCCGAAGCTGCAGCCGTGCGAGTTCGTGCTCTCATGGCTTTAGATAAGTAATTATAAATGCCGCGAGAGGAATGAAGGTTTAGTCTCTTTCCCCGTTACGTTTACGCTCGTGCTTCTGCGACGCTATTTACATAGCCGTATCAGATTTTCAGGGCTGTTTCGTTCCTGGTGCAAGCTTAATGCAATAATAATTAAAATAATGGCTGTTTATTTGTATAGCACCTGAAGAGAACTTTACCAAGGTGCTTTACAACTCGCTGTTAGAGAATCAACAAGCTAAGGTTACTGGCATGCATGTATCAAGAATGCAAATGCAAACGAGTACTAGTATGCCTAGGCCCGCATGCTAAAGCAAACATGAAAACATTCATGGCCATTGATTACTAATTAAGACCTCTGCCTCGTAACGCGGGAAAAGGACCGGAATATGTGTCTTTAGCTGAGACTTTAATAGCGAAAGTTCAGGTCGTGATCGTGACCGGCAGGATGCTCCCGACTTTTGATGTATACTAGCTTAAGGCTCGATCACAAAAAAGATGTCTATATCTTATTTTCTCGGCGACCCTACTGCGTGAATACTGTATATACAGTAAACACACACACGCACACTTATCTATATATATATATGGATATATATGTGTGTGTGTATGTGTAAATATATTCTGGTTTTTAGGCATTTTCATAAGGAACTAATCTTTGAAGCTGCAGCTCTCCCGCTCTAAGTTCACCTGGCGCAGTGGTTCGCCGCGCTCCGGCACACACTGTTCGTCTCGAGACCTCCAGCTCTCGTTGCTCACCATTACAAATTTGCCTGGTTTCGAAGAAGCCTCCTTTGTGTTGGAAGGCAGCGCTGCAAAGTCGGGAATTGTCGCCCCCAGCACCTCCACCTTTGGTGCGTTCCCTAGGGAATTCTCAAATGGTTAGAGGTTATCCTCGGGAAAACACACTTTTCCGATGTATGCAGTCCTGTCAAAGCTGCCTCGACTTTATGTGTTCTGCTGCTGCTTATCATTGCTACCTAGGATAGATTATTAGGTCATCAAATCCTGCTCTGCCTCCGCGAAGAAAAAGAGTACGTAGTTTGTGGCCTCCACTCCGCTGCTTCTTCTTCTACGAAGGTGCAGTGGCTGGTCCTGAACTGGAGTCGTTCACCACTTCATAAAAGTTTGTTTTACGTACGCTAAATGTTGTCACGCCGCTCTCAACATACCCGAGAGATGGAATCAGACAAAGCCGAACGACACGCTCACCGTGGCTGCAGCAGCGTCAGAACATCCCCTGATTCGACCACATTTAAAAGGAACCTAAAACACACCTATTTAGGACAGCATTTAGTGGGTCCCCGTGATTCGTCCTTGATGTGCTTATGCGTGCTGACACTGTGCATGCTGCCACTAACCACATTTGCATGCTGACCCTGTGCATGTCACCCCTAACCATATTATTCATTTTGATTGTTTTTTAAGCATGATTTTATTTACCATTCAATTGCATTTCACTTTGCAGCAAATGTAAAGCGCCTAGAGAGAGATTAAGTTCTCTGAGGGCGCTTTATCAAGTGAATTATTATTATTATTATTAATGTCAAACTCGTGCCGTTAACAACAGGCCGAAGAGATGGCGACAAAAGGAGCACTGGTGCTGTCAAGCAAAAAGGAAAAAGTTTGTTAACTGAAATGTAATGAAAATTGTTTTCCTTCTATTCTAGTACAATGCAAATACACTATACTTTTATTTAGAGACTAATTAACGAGTAAATACCAGTTTCCGAGTAGTTATAACGACGTGAAACGAGATTTGCGATGAAATTGTAGTGAGGTCGTCGAGCAGAAAGCTCAAGTTACAGTTATACCACGGCCACCCTTTATGAAACCCTTTTTTAAGTTCACAATAATACGGCTAAGCTGTAAGCGTACAACGCTATGTAATAATGTTCTATGTAAACTTTTAATTTGGCACTATATAATAGCATTACGAAATCTGTATTTTATTGCGATTATGTAATAATCTAGTCCAGAGAAATGTTATTGTGACGAGTTAACTAATCTGGCTTACTATAGGGGTTGATTAGGTAAGGCGGTTGCTTTTCACGACCTCGGCCCCGATGTCGTGGGTTCGAATCCTGTGGTGGGCGATCCTTTATCGCCGCTGCAAGCGGTGGTGATAGCCGTCAAGGCTCTTCCGTCGCTATACAAAAAGAGGCTGTTAAATCAGCTTGTATTTTATTTATTTTTTGATCACGCATCGTAATTACATAATACTTGTGCTAGATTAGGATTAGCTAACTCACTAACCTAGCTTATGGGCGAGGTTGATAACAACATGCTAATTACGTGTTCATTTTATTTCATTCATTTCAAACTACTTAGAACGCAAAAGGAAACTTACTAGTACGGATCGGAGCAAAGGCTGTTAGGAGCTGGTTGGCTCTTTTGCATGTCGCCAAACTAGAGAATGACGTGAGGTCAGTCGGTAGTGAGTTCCACGCTTTGGGAGAATAGGAACTGAAAGCATGGTCTCCTAGAGATCTGACTAAGTTAGAGGCTCAACGCAACGACCGAAGTCAGAAGAGCCGGTGAGAAGACTGGAGGCCTGCCGTGAAACTAGTTAGAAAGGTGTCAGAGAATGAAGCGATCTTAAGGCGTATAACAGAAAATTGAAGTCGATTCCCTGCCGCTTGATAGGCAGCCAGTTCAGATTCGTGAACAGTGATGTCTCCTTGGCTGAAGGAGCTTTAATGGCTTCCGGTTGATTGATGGGTTCTGAGGAAAGCTGTTATAGCGGACACACTAGGTTTGGCCTTAGCTCCATAACTAGCTTAACTGTTGCACCAGATTCAGCCTCGTCGTGCCCTCGGGAGTAATGTGGCATTGCGACAAGCATAGGTGCCGAGTTTTGCCACAACTGTTTTTGACACAAAAGCTTTTCGGAAAACGATTCGCTAGATGTGCTGCAAGGATAGCTAGGTTGGGCATTAATGAAGGAGTTATCAGCAAAATCACATGGCTAGTAAGACGACGGTCATGTTTTGTAAGCCGGTGCTGCAAAATAGCACTGCGTTTCATATGGAGCAATCGTATGGAAAAGTACTTGCATTTTTGCCAAACCAGTGTCCGAGTGGACTGCCTAAACAGCACGCTTCTCTCAGCTAACGCCAGACATTACAGCATGAAAAAATAATCACCATGAGCGTTGCAAGGACTCAGCCAGGAGACCTCGGGCTTGGTGGGCTATAGCACTGTAGCCCACAAAGTATTACTGCACAGCTCGGTGTTTACGTTGCTACATTACTGTACAGTTCGGTGTTTGAAGGCCAGGTCTACTGACAGTAAGCCTCTTCCAAGCGAAGCAAAACAGATACAGAGCAGTTTGGTTGGAACTATCTATGTCAATTGAAGGTTTTAGTGAGATTAGACTTTTAATAAGACTGCACTCACACCAGCTATTAAGGCAGGTAGTGAATGGAACTTCTGGGCAAGACAAGTAGCGAAAAGGTTAGTAGGCTGTACCTATTGGGAAGTCTCCAGGTTTAGGTAGGTGGCAGATTGGTGGACGTTCCTATTCGTGAGCGAAGATGGCTGCCATGGAATTGTAAAGTAAGCCAAAAACTAAGTTCGTTAACAACATGAAGAGAGCATCTACGTGAGATCGTTTCGCAGGAGAAAGCAAAATAAAAGCGAAGTAAAGGGTATCTCCACGCTTGCAGTCCATTCCAGCTATCAACAGGCAATACTAATCGATCACAAAGTTCTTCTAGAGCGCCTCTCATCTCGCCTGGGCATCACTGGCACCGCTCTGCAGTGGTTCAGGTCCTATCTCAGTGGGAGACTCCAGAGTATTGACGTGAATGGACAAAGATCATCTGAAGTACCTCTGAAATAAGGAGTACCTCAGGGCTCCGTGCTAGGTCCGGTTCTTTTCACGGTTTATACTCTGCCTCTTGCTGATGTGATTGCCAAGCACAATCTAGGCTTTCACTTCTATGCGGATGACACTCAGTTGTACCTTTGCTTTGATCCCTCCCAGCCTTCGAGCACCTCAAATTCTCTAAACTCACTAGCTGCATGCATTGATGACATCCGCACATGGATGGCTGTACATTTTCTAAAACTAAACGATGACAAAACTAACTTACTAGTTATGGGCAAACCCAGTGCGATTCAGAGATTGGAAAGGGTGTCTCTAAAAATTGGCTCTGCCAGCATATCTCCTGTCGAATCAGCTCGAAATCTAGGTGTCATTCCAAAGCGACCTCTCGCTAGACGACCATATCAGCTCCACAGTCAAATCCGCCTATTTTCAGCTTCATAACATTGCTAAAATTCGGGCTTGTTTAGATAAGGATATCACGTCTAAGTTGGTCTATGCATTCGTGACATCCCGTCTCGACTTCTGTAACTCACTGCTTACTGGCCTACCAGCATGTGCGATCAGGCGATTGCAGCTGGTGCAAAACTCTGCAGCTAGGCTTGTCTGTCGTGAGCGTTGCATTCGATCTGCACTGGCTACCAGTCAAGCAACGGATTGACTTCAAGGTTTTGTCGCTCACTTTTAGTTCCCTTCATTATATGGCTCCAGCCTATCTCTCCGACATACTCCCCCCATCAGGCCAAGCATCGTACCACCTGCTTTTCGGAAATCCAACAGTCTAGAAATACCTCATACAAACCTTAAATCCTTTGGAGACCGTGCATTTACTTCGTATGCTCCCAAAACCTGGAACTCCCTCCCGACCTGCGTCAGAACATCCCCTGACCACATTTAAAAAGAACTTCTTTATCCAGGAGTGGACGTATGCCTCCTGCACATTATAAATATGTTATCTGCAATGAAAGACGTGCTTGTTTTGGCATAGAAGAGAACCCGAAGAATCAGCTAGGCTTAGAAAGGTAATTGGTTGACTATACCCATAACACTCATAGGCAAGCCCTGTGCAGTTGAGGGACTAAGGAGCACTTCGGCGCTTATAAATAGTGTGTGAGCTGGCAGCAGCGAGACGAGACCTTTTTTAATACTTGGCATTTGCCAGTGTGTTGGTTACAGCGGTCATCAATCAATAGGTACACCACTGCCACCAGTGCTTTTAATTTGCTACCTCAGACCGACGTGCAGCTCTACTGCACGTACCTCAAGTTATCAGGCCCGAATTCATACACCCACACGTAACTCTTCGGAATAATAATAATGCACTTGATAAAGCACCCTAAAAAGAACTCAATCTCTTTCAAGGCGCTTTACATTTGCTGCAGGTGAAGACGTCGCCAAAATTGCTGGGCTTCTATGAAGCGCTTTCTCGGACGCAATTTTAGCAAGAAAAGGCTGCCCACTGCCAAAACGCAACAAGCTGCATTGAGCATAACTCATGCCATTGCATCAGTGCGCCTGCATAAGCACAACTAAACCAACCAATGTGATTTATTACACCAACACAAGAATTAAATGCAACTACATATAAGAACAGGTCTGATAAGCAAGATGAAGAGACTAAACATCTAGCCAGGCATGCCTGTCGACATGCAAACAAGACTTGGCTCACAGCTACCGGCTGCGGCATATAAGGCAGCCACGTGTGTACAAATACAAAGGGATACATTTAATCCCTGCAGAGCCTTACTAATCAAAGGCTGCTGCTGATAATCGCTACTTGCGGCCTCGCCTGGCAGTAGGAGCTCGACCCCTGCCACGGCGTGCACGGCCAGTGGCAGCAGGGCTATCTTCGATGGCCTCGTCGACAGACTCGTTCAATGAGCCAACAGCACTTACATCAAGGTCGGCTTCAGCTGCAAGCTTGCTTTTGCCGACCGGAGTGGCACACTCAGCAGCAGCTGGGGCATCAATCGATGCAGCGTCGTCTGCATTCGCTGCCAAGCCGGCTTTGTCATCATCCACAGGGCTAGGCTCAGCATCTTCGGACATCGACTGCTCCTCAGCATTGCCGATACCAAGGTCGGACTCGGCGGCTTTCGTGTCGCTGCCACTCTCTTCCGGTACTTCGGCGGCGGCCGTTTCGGATTCTTCGGGCTCTTCTTCCGGCTTTACATCAGCGGTGTCGTCATTGATTGCTGGCTGCCTTTCGACCTCCTCCTCAGCCACGTTTGAGGCAGAAGCCGAGCTGCTGGCCACCTGTGTTACTTCGTCCAAATTACCTTCTGCTGCTGCTGCTGGCTCAACGGTACCCTGAGCTTTGGCCTTTTTAATGAGGGCGCTCTGGGCGAAAAATCAACGGGCCACAGTTCACAGCAGGCTGCCAGGAACGACCCGAGTAGCCAGCAGAGCAAGCACATCGCACCCAATGATGCGAGTCAGCTCGTGTTGGGGGAACAGGACGCAGCGACGACATAGCTAAAATGAAAACACGACAGGCCCGCCTAGACGGCTAGTAAATATTACTCGTCACTCAGCTTGATGCTGCACAGACCACGTGCAAGGAAATTCAACTCACTGCGTTAATAGAGACGAATGCATACGGCTATTCTACAAGAGTGACTGTCTCGGAAAACTTCCGTCTATCAGTGGCCAAATGAGCAGTTAAAACGACGAAATGGCATCGGCAATGCTAGCTCCGACCCAAGTCTGTACCGCACATGAACAATATGGCATAACAGCTAATATCCAAGACCCCAAGCATATTTGGGGGTCGAACAGGGGGTCGCTTAAGACCATCGGACAGCACACATTTCCAGTTTGTACACTATAATTTTATGGTTGGGGTCACCACAACAGGGAAACTGTATTAAAGAGTCGCAGCATTTGGAAGGTTGGGAACCGCTGTTTTAGTGGGTGATCACTAAAGCTTGGGCCGCTGCAAGCGATTTTATGGAAGCCACCGGCAGGCAGTTACGGTTGGTGCAGTCGCGATCTACCGAGGTCTCCCGACAGCTGCTCTAGCCGTTCTTGTGCAGTCCAGTGTATAGCAGTGGAATTACTCGGCCTCGAGCAAGACAATATGAACAGCAGCTGCCGGGCGTTGCGGCTGACGAACGATGACATGCGCTGCACGTTTGAGCGCAAGGATTCACGTACCTTGTACTTCTCGAAGTGCTGCTCCGACTGACAGTGTGCAACTGTCGCTGCTGTCACGTTGCTGTAAAACTTGTGACAGAGCTTGCAGAAGTAACCCGTCACGGGCACAACGTATTCAGCACCTGCACATGAGAAAACCAGTGGCACCGTGCAGTGGCTACTCGAGGCAGCACATCGAGTGCTGGTCGCGGGCGGTCAGGCTCAGGGGAGAGGCACTCACCGTATGCCTTCCCTTGCTGATACACGAGAGCGGCCGCAGCTGCAGCAGACACATCAACGCTGCCCGGCTGAACAGCAGGGGCATCCTTTTTTATGGTGACCAGTGCTGCGGCAGCAGCCTGCAAACAACGGTGAAGTTTGTTGTCTCGAACGTGCAACACGTCCTCGCACAGTAGATAGCTGTCTTGCATCTTAGAGACAAGCACGGGGCACAGGACTAACAGTAGACTTAATCATCACGTGCAAAGAGCAAGGGTTCAATCTCTAACACGAGTCGGCTCTTACGCTCCTCGTGCTATGATGCTAGTGAGCACGACAGAACATTAGGAAGATTCTAGATTCAAGGGAGCATTCGTGTGTGAGTGTGTGTGTGTGTGTGTGAGAGAGAGAGAGAGAGAGAGAGAGAGAGAGAGAGAGAGAGAGAGCCACTGTTAACTCATGCACTACTCATAACGAGAATGTATGCATTTACACCAGGGAATGGCAGCAATTTTCTGGGCACGCTGACAGAACATTCAACTGGCCAATAGTAACTGCACAGTCGGTTAGCTTCATCGTTAAAAAAGGGCACCACTAACCTTTTTAGATGCATCAGCTTTACCAGATTGCCTACAAGAAAGAGAGCCACAATTACGACATCATAAGCAGATCGAGATGCGCAATCATAAGTAGCATTCAAGCAAATACTAACAGTGAGGTTAATTTGTCATACGTCAGCCAAAATACCCAGCAAAACTAAAAATAGCCGACTTATTCAAATAACCCATCAAATACTGAACAACTACTCGTAAGCCAACTTATTCACCAGCACGCCTACCTGACAAACAGCTAAGGACGCCAAACAAAGGAAGCTAAATAGTCTATATTTCGATCACAACTAGTGCACAAGCTCAGAAGTACAAGGTACACAAAGAAAAACTGCAAGCCACCAAAATGTAGCTTTTCCAGCTAAGGGCAATTTACAGCTCAGTAGATAGCTCAATACGAGCAAGAACATTCACAGTTCGTCTACACGGCCTTGCTACTCAGCATTGTGTACCACCTGCCTGGTGGTACAACTCGCTGCAGCAGCAGACGACAAGACCAAGCACCGAGGTCTGATGCTGTTCCCTATAAAGCTCTTGCACTTCACGTCGTCGTGGGCTCGAGTCTTGAACGTTTTTCAGGTGAAAACAATGGTGCCACAGAATCAGATGCATGCAACAGACATGAGGTGATCAAAAGGGGGGTGTTAAAAAGGGGTCGGGTGGTAGTGGTGGTCTCTCTTCTACCTTCACCTGTGGCTATGGAGTGCGGAACAGCACTTGCAAACAATGGCCAAAATATGGACACAGTGCTGTGGTGATCAAGCCATCAAGAGAACCAAGCAATAAGGTCATAAACAGAGTAACGATAGGCTGATTCAACCTTAATATAGCGACAGCCCCACGACCCACCGGCAGCAGAAAATCAAGGACTGCCTACTACAGGACCATTGCGACCAGAGGTCAGCAACAATGATAATTACAAGTCCAAAAAGAACGAAGTCCCTATTCAAGAACTTGACTACTCACTGCAAGACAATCAATAACCAAGGACTAATGATTTTTAACGGTATCAACCTTACAGAAGTATGCAAAGGCACACCAGTATCATGCTTAGAAAGCATGCTTAAAGACAATCAGGGCTACCGATTAGTTGGATTCCAGTGACGCTGGTAAGCAGAAAAACGGCTAGTCTACCGGATCGGTCAAGGGAAAGCTGGACACAACAGATACGTCCACAGCTGATGAGATGCACCCAGTACTACTGTCAATGCAGGTGATGACAGACATCGGAAGGTAGCTATCAACTTTCGGTGCACACGAACTGGAGTCAAGGTCACACATCGATGCGAATTTAGTTCAAGAACAAACAACGACTAGAAGCCAAGGACCTGGTGGGAGCATGATAGACGAATAAGCTGGTCTTGAGGTCGACTTGATGGTTGACACAGCCACTGAAGCTCTGATAGAAGTGTTGCAGTGTGGCAGCAACACCATTGACAACAGACCATATGGGACCATATGCTGCCGAGTTATACACCAGCTGCAGGTGGTCAATGGCATGAGCCGGGCTTCCTGAATAATGGGAATTTTAACTCTAGACGAATTATAACAAGCACTAGCATATTGCTCCTATATCTTTGTCAAAAGCACCCCCTTTTCCCCAACGTTTTTCACATTCAACTATGCTGACCTGACAATAGAGCCAATGACCTCACCCAATGGCAAGTTGCTTTGGAATAGCATGCCCTAATTATAAGCAGCCGTCACAGGATGATGGAGGGAGAACCTAGTTTGAGTGAGGTCCTGAAACTTGCCGGTGACACTAGGTTGGCCCTTAACTATTACGTCACCGTCATCGCCGATAAGTTTCAGGAAGTTGGTGATTATCTAAGAGCGAACATCGTCATGTAGACTGCAAACAAATGTGAGCCACATGTGCAGTACGGCTTAGAAATATGCAAAGATAATAGGACAATGTGATAGGTATCTGAATGACACGGGTGTAGAATTGAAAGCCAAGATTGTGTTTGGCAATAACAGCTAGAAAAGGGCAAGTATAGATAATGAAAACTAGAATACCGAATACCTCATACTTGGAAGGCTTCTTGAATGACCGGCTACCTGTCAACCCGAATTGTCACAGAACTGTGCATAATTTACTAAAGGAATAAAAAATAGCACACATTCTTATTTACAAGTGGTGGGCTTAAAGACTATTTTCTGATTTTTTATAACTATTTCCGGACACAAAAAAGAAATACTAAAAGGCCCCTGCACGAGGGTCCAAGTGATTTCAATGAGCACACACACACACACACACACACACACACACACACACACACACACACACACACACACACACACACACACACACACACACACACACACACACACACACACACACACACACACACACACACACACACACACACACACACACACACACACACACACACACACACACAGTCTGCTTCGGTAGTGTAAGGCACATGGTCAACAGGAAACGCCTCTGCAGGGTCCCCAACAATGCGCCAACATGGCAAATTTGCAATGACTAATGGTAGCCAGCTATTATCACAATATTCAGTACTTACACATCTCCTGATGCACCTGCAGGTGGCGTACTTTTAACTGGCGTTTTGTTTGCCTGCGGTTGCAGCTTCTGTAGGTAAAAATAAGTCGAAAGAAGTTTTGAGCAAGAGCAGCATTGCATATACATAAGCCAACAGCGATAAAAGTGGCATTACGAGTGAAATGCAGAAAACTTTTATTCATTGTCTCCATTTCGATACAAATGATGGCCAAAGAAATAAAACCAGGCGGAACCACATTCAATTGACTAATCTGAGTCGCATGGCAAAGTGACATTGGCTACCAGATTACAGAAAAACATAAAAAGAACTAAAAAAGATGCCGCTGCCTAATGATTTGCGCTAACCTTATAGCCTGATCACATTATTGTGATCGACAACACTATCAGTTAGGCGATGAGCTCATTCACAGTAATAACAGAAGATACTTGCAATAATCTCCAAAAAATAAAGCAGGCAATCTAACATTAACCGTGCCAATGATGCAATGAAAGCAGCAGATACATGTACAACCTAGATGCAACAAATGCAGCTGACATAAATGTCAGACGGAAGCAGCTTGTCCACATACCGTGCTCGACTCAACCACAGCTGCCTTGTTAGGTGTGGAAGTAGGCGTGGCTTTATCTTTCGGTGTGTAAGTCGATTTAGGGGTCGCCCCTTTCGAGCTTTGGCCTGACAATACGTTTCACAAAAGCAAGATTGCCAAGTTTTCATCGACCAAATTATCAACTGCTACTACACACACCCACAAGATGTGCTATCATGCAAGCCACGCCTGACAAATTTGCCTGGTTAACCGCTTTCTATTTTGCAAGCACACATCGCTTTTCATAGAAACGTGAGTGCAGCTTGAAACATGCCACACGACTGGATAGAGAGTTGAGGTCGGGAAGGCAATTTGTCAAGCATGCAGGGCTATAACTGCAAAGACGTGCAATAATATACTAGGGGTAAGCCTTAATGAAGGCTCTGCACAGTACTGAAGCACAGCATGAAGTGTCGGGTCACAGAAAGAGCCTACACCTACTACTACAACACATACTACTACACATTTGATAGTTACTAGTCTTAGTAAAAAGGACTTGTTTTTCATCGGCAGTCATCTCCAGCACCACACACCGACACGATATGGATATGCTTTTCACTTTTTACGACTCCTCGGAGTAATAGCACTTACATAAGCCGGGTCTGTTGTACCCACAAAGAATTCTATCTACTAACTTATGTTTTCAGATTGCACATTAAATTATTCCCATGCAGTGTTCCAAACTGTGTGAATATGCAAATCTTCTATAGATTTGCTCGCAAAAGCCCGGAACTCACTTCCGAAATATAATGTCTTGGCAAATCATAAAAATAAGCTAAAAACTAGCCTACTTCTCAAAGAATGTTCTCACGTTTCAAGTGTCCCCGGTGAAATTGTGCATAATGTCACACAACAATTGATATGCTACTTTTCCAGATGTCATTGCATACAGATACCCGATTCTCCTCGGATGTGAACAAGCTGTATAATTGGCATTACAAAAAATGATAGGAAACCGGGAATCTAAGTACACGTGAACACTTAACAGCTATTCTTTTAAGCTAGGAGAGGCTGCCGTACTGATTTGAGCACAACAGAAATCTGAAAAGCCAAATAGGTTTAAGGAGGCATGTTTTGCCAAAACATGAATAGCTGCATAGTAAATGGAAATGGATGGCTTCAAGCTAATAAAGGGTTTCCGAATGTGTTTAGCAAGTTGAAGCGTATTAAACACATTTAAGAATAAGCAATAAATAGCGATTCTTAAATGCGGTCGTGTTCACGAATTTACATTGAAATATTGCTAAGTTCCAAAGTGTGAGGCAAACGGAGACACGTCACATGTTACAAAAAGTGGGCGAACTCTACAATTTTGCAAGAAAGCGAATTAAAAATGAACTGTCTGCTCCAAAAAGCCTCAAAGGGCACGCCAGTCTGTTCTGTAGAAATAATGGCAAAGTAAAAATGATTGCACACTATCAAAGGATGCCGGATGGCACGGGTAACTGTCATACACAAGGTGCATCCAGACTTCATTTTGGTGGTGCTCTTGGTAATTCAAGTTGAAATGCCTGCCATCATGTTGCTGATATATCCACATTGCAGTTGACATACATGGCAAGAGAGAAACTCGGGGACCCAGTATTTGCTAAAAACAGGGATAAGACGATAATGAATTGTTGTATGCCCGAAGGGTGTCTTAGGAATGGCCAAACCTGACTCTTTTGGTCACGGGACTAGTGTGCTATAAAAGAGGTCAAGTAAATGTACCAGAATCACACAAGAGTGATAATTATGAGCACAAATGCAACAATCTGACCATGAGCAGTAAGTAAACCAATCAAATTCAGTTGTACCTCACCAAAGCAATACAGCAAAGGTATGAAGACACGC
The DNA here is from genome assembly GCA_009760855.2 of Cristatella mucedo. Lineage (NCBI taxonomy): Eukaryota > Metazoa > Bryozoa > Phylactolaemata > Cristatellidae > Cristatella > Cristatella mucedo. Next base: position 10,763,059 of record WPIO01000005.1, on the reverse strand, counting down.
TTAATTACGACAGGAGGCACTACTGGTTACACGAGTGACCGGTTGTAACCTATGGGAAACAGGTTTAATACACTCGAGAATAGATGGCCCTCGGCCTTAGAATGCACCAGCCACATCAAGGCAAGGTTGTAACAGCAAGTGAGGCTGCTTTGGCTTACGATTCGGGTACGGTATCTCTGACAAGTCTATTAATGGGCTAGCTTATGGCTAGGCCTTAAACAGTACATTATTCAGCTGGCTTTCACAACTGTGAGGCGATTAGTATCAGCACTTGTTAGCTGAATGCTATAAATATCAGCAAGGGCACGAGGGTTGAGCAATTTCAGCTGTGCAGTGAGTGGTATTGGTAATTTCACAGTGAAGTCACGAGTACACATAAATGAGGTATAAATTTAGGTAGTAGAAAGACACAAATTCCAAATACTCCACTTTCTTTTGGCTACCATAAAGTTGTGAGATTGCAACCAAGTTACTTTCGAACTGCAGCCAAGGCAAACAAGCTTTTGGCTTTGGATGAAAGATTAACCGAATAACAATCAATAATTTGTCTTCTCACATGAATGGCTTCTCACTATGAGTGCCATTAAATGCTAGATAAGGTAAGAATACTTTCGGTATCATCATTCAGGAGCCAGATGGTCTGAAGAGCAATTAAATAAGCTCAAACCACACTTGACACCAAATGCTTCAACCCAATCAGGGCGAAAAAATGTAGTTGAGAAAAGGCAGTTACAGATAGGGGAGCGCAAGTAACTGCAGCAGGTAGACAGAAAGGACATGCCTTGAAGTACAGCATTTGAGGCATCAGAGAACAGCTTTGTTGAAAAACGGCATCCGACAGCACAGATGCACAAACATGTAACGTCTACATCTACATAGTACGTAGCAGGCAAGAGCTGAGAGCAGCAAACCAGCTAGTCTCATGGCAGAAAATGTCATTCAGCTGTAGAGGCATTGCTTGTGTCCAAAACAAAGAGAGGACCAGGCAGTTCTGCAACCAAGCACAGTGCACAGCATTACGAGCTGCACACGAAAAAGGAGTGAGTGGCCAAGAGAGCCCCTTCCAACTTGGATTTGACTCCACAGGCCTGCGGTGCTTGGCAAGGGAGAAAATACGAATCGTATCTTCAGAGGAAGTGTGATTCGGACAGGCTCGTCTGGGGTAAGTTGCGTAAACTGTGATGGAGCTTTACCTCGGCTTTGGTCACTGGTGCCAGTTTCTTTTCTTCTTTTCTGTGATTCAGTCTCATTCCACTGTGGAACATAATTACAATGCATGACGCCATTTTGTTTGGCTGCTGCGCAACTCGAAAGCAGGATATAGACAAGCAAGTATTTGAGACAGGGTGGCCTATTTCGCGGTAGCTTTGGCACAGTTGGCCGGGCAAATTGGTGGTTAGGCCAACGCCGCTTGCTAGCTTAGCAGACGCATTTTTTTTACATCAAATAAAGTCAGGTGCATCTCAGGACAATTTTTGGGGTTACTACAACCAAATGTGTTGCAGCCAAGTGGCGAGGAGAGGCACGGGTAGTGAGTGAGAGAGCAAGCAGCACAGTGGCAGGCAATAAATGCCTCCGGCTTTAATGTTTTGTCTTACTTTGTATTCTGCATGCAAGAAAGTTTTCAGCATGAACCACTGGCCAGCTTATGAGACTGGCCAGCAAGAGACGTTTGATAAATGTTGAAGAGGTAGCAGCCACGACAGCCGTATTGCAAAGCCATAACGTTTAGAAAACTAATCATTTGCTTCACAACAGCAAAGATTAGGTAGCCCACATATACCTGGGTATTAAAAACCCATCAAAATCCCAACGAAATCACACGGGAGATCCACTTATGGCTTTCTTCTAATCGTAATCAAAGATAAGTTAGACTGATGGCGATGGTAAGCCGGGGTCTTGCATGCCCACCACATGACAGCTAAATAAGAGTCATGGCAACTGCTCCTCAGCAGCAGCATGGACGTATGGCTGCAAGGGTAACCTAAAAGTCACAGCAGGAATCAACATTCCTATTTTCAGTGCATACATTATAAAAAAGTGCTCGTTTTAGTTTAAGGAGTTTTGCCATTGCTTAAAAACCCAAAATTTGCCTAAAGCGAGTACCATGCACTAACCATTACTATGCAAATCTTGAGTTGGGTCCTAGACTGCACCTCATCAAGCTCGATTACAAAAACTACATATCAGCTAAGATTTGACTAATCAAGTCTTCAAGAAACCATATCATTATTAGAATTTTCATTTTTTTTTTATAGCTGATCAACAGCCTAATCTGTGTAGCGGCAGCAGAACTTTAACAGCTGTCACCACCAATAGCAGTTGGCAATAAAGGATCGTGCATGGCAGGATGAATGACTTCGGCCACGAATAGCAAGCATCTTACCTCGAGTGGCTATCGCGGCCTAAACCCAATACATCGGTTATTTGAATAGCTACAAAAGCCTTGTCATTGCAGATCATAACTTCCTTGAGCGGTCAAAAATGTTGGCAGCTGCCTTGACGTTTAGGTCACGAGGGATACAATATATAAAAAACTACCAGACACTATGTCTAGTGCCTGAGATGGCAAAACTGTGCTGCCTCGGTTTTGCCTTTTTTTTTATGGCGCCCTGCTAAAAAATCGTGGGTATAACATTACCCCAGCCGGAAATAAAAACACTCTGGCAATGCCTACTGCGCTTGCAAGAGTAATTTGTCAATAATCGCAGATGGGTGCAATCACGAGCAACTATTCTGGCAACATTGCTAAACGACCTAATTAATCATTTGCCACCACCAGCTTCCAGGAGTGCATTTCAGAACAGAGAGCAAGTCTAAATACAACTACCAAGAATTTGCCAACTTCTCTTGGAACAAGTACAAAGGCGTGGATTGTCTAAGATGCATGGCTGTGACTTACACAAAATCGAGCTACCCAGCTATAAATGACACAATGCATTCACAGCTGGTCACGATATTACATTTAGAACTGCTTCGGTGCACATTAAAATCGTGCCATCATGCTTGCAGACCGAGTGTCGCCTGTGCTGCTGCTGCTCAAGCTGTGCAGCCTGTGCTGCAATCAACAGATAGATCTGTTGGACTTACATCATCTGAGCGGCGTTTACTTCCTTGTCTAGTTTCTCCTCCGCCCCACATACCTACAAGCCAGAAACAAGTATAGACTACATTAGGAAATACATACAGCGCTTACATCATGAATGAAGCAAGCACACTTATTCTGTGACAACAGGATTCACTCACCACGCTATTTTACTTTCAGCTGTTATGGCTGCTGCTTATAGAGCTAGACATGGCATTATACCAGCTAAAAGCGAACGATCAAGTCTTTGATCAAATAGGAATACTAATAAATTCTGAACGGTTTCAAAATTACAATGTAAAGTAACTAACCCTCAGACGCACTAAACAAAATGAATCGACCAGAAAAAATTTCACGTACATGCAAAAAAGCATGTAGCTGAAGCTTTAGGCTCATTAACCGACTCGATCTAAAACCATACGCCAATATGAGAAATTCAGAAAGCCCGTTTAGCAGAATAGATCCCAAAACCTTGATTGGTTTCAAAATCGAAAGGGGAAATAAGCAGCTAATGGGACGAATGGCAATTTTCTAGCCCTAAGATATAACGTACAAAATGAAGTATAAAAAAGGTAGCTGACACGCATTTTACGCCTAGCTGGTTTGGTCCAGTGATTAAGGTGCTCGCCCCGACTGACCAAGGTCTTGCTGAGGTCGTGGGCTCGAGCCCCATGGCATATGTGAAGCTCCCGAATCGAGATTAAGCTCTCTCGGGCACTATACAAATGAATTATAACACTGCTCACTTGTACAGAATAGTCTCAGCCTCTACTAATGTGGCAAGTTAAGACTCCACGACACTGCAGCTAAGGGCAGTTACTGCTTGAGGGAGGAGTCATGCCGAAACTTGTAATACAGCCTAAGACTGCATTGGGGAAGGAACATGACCTTGGATAAGCCAACTAATAAAAAGTCCCATCAGCACCAGCTTACTGAGATAATTGCAACGGTTTCACTGACAAACCAGTCTACAAGTAACCGAAAACAACTGCAAAATCCGACATCTAGTTCAGTCGTCACCACATAGAAATAATATTAAAGCACTCGGTGTGCGCACGTGCACCTTACCTCTTCCACCCCGAAGTGGAGGCATGTTCAATAGCGAGGGCACTTCGCCGACCTGAGGTCCCTCGTAAGCCAGAAGGCCGTCTCCGAGCAGACCCGGCCTTCCTCGGCCACCACCTCGTGACGGTCCAGACCTGCCAAAACCTCTAGCATTGCCACCTCCTTGCTGTGATGACCAATTATCCCTAAACCCCTGATATTGCTGCTGCTGCGGCCGTCCAATGAGGTTCTGGGCCGCCTGAAGCATATCTGCAGAAATTTGACAGAACCGGGTAAGTTAAAAGGGTGCAAAACAACGCCGGTTTAAACTGCCAAGAACAAAATCAAGCCCGCAGCTCTTACTCGGCTGCTGCCCAATTAATGGCTGTGAATTCTGCTGCTGCTGCTGCAAAGACTGAGCAAGCAATGCAGCAACCAGATTCAGCTGGTTTGACACCTCGGCTCCTCTGCCACCAGAGCCGCCAGACTGCATTCCGTTACCGAAACCGTACGATGATCCATCGTCATATTCTTCTTCTACATCGTCATAACCTCCTCTCATTCCTGTTAATAAACAAGGGTGTGTGCTGCATTTGATTTGAGTATAGAGAACTATTTCGTCAGTGAACACAAGAAACAAACAGGTAAGTGAGGAAAAAAGAGCAGGACGGATGAGAGCACAGAGATAGAGCCACCAATGAACTGTCACGACTGGCTTTACAGCAAGGAATAATCTGCCTCCCTGTTGAAACTTGAGAGCTCAGACCAACACACTAGTTGCGCTACCCACATAGCAAGTCACATGAGAAGATAAGTAGATGTGTCTAACCACCCTTGTTCGTCCACTTACTACAATTATCCGATTTCATTTTCTGCCACATAGCCTCTGTGAGGCAGTCAAGTGACTTGAATGGTCACAGCTGAAAAAAGGTCCGACTAGATTTACTCATAAGCATCTGGAACTCCCTCCCGACCTGCGCCAGAACATCTCCTCACCTGACCACACTCAAAACACCTATTTAGGACAGCATTTAGCGAGTCCCTGCGATTCGTCCTTGATGTGCTTATGCGTACTGACACTGTATGCTGCCACTAACCACATTTGCATGCTGACCCCGTGCATGTCACCCCTAACCACTTGATCCATTTTGTTTGTTTGTCAAGCATGATTTTACTCACCATTCAATTGCATTTCCCTTTGCAGCAAATGTAAAGCGCCTAGAGAGAGATTGAGTTGTCCGAGGGCGCTTTATCAAGTGCATTATTATTATTATCTAATACTAAGAGATGTATAAGCACATCAAGGGCAACTGTTGTGAGAAGCAGGTAGACCAGAAATTGATATCAGCCGGCTTTGAGTTCCAAGCATTAAAAACACCGGAACTGCCTTAGTCCCCAAAGATTCAAGCGGGTTCGAGGCAGAGCAAACAGATTCAATTCAGAGAAGTAGGTGCTGCCGTCGGCAGCCTAGCACATAAGTATTTGTAACAAGTCACCATGACGAGCAAAAAATAAACATATTCATGATAGGGTGTGCACAAACTATACTCAGTTCATAGTATCTAAGCATGCTAAAAATGTCATATTATATAACTAACCAATTGACACTATCCCCTTTCAACATTTATAAAATGCCTATTTAGTGATTTGGCTCTATGGTCAAGAAAAAAAAATATTACTATTACCAAAAAACAGACCTAGTCAGTGACATAACTGTTCTTTGGCATTCCAAATTATTACTAACAAGTTGCTTACATGCAGTGCAGAGGTAAGATCGGCACCTGATGCTCAATATGGGAGGACATCTTGGATTGACACTTTCAATCACCAACATTCAAAATACGACTTATGGGTAAGTTATTGCCACATCTTCTCAGGACTACGTGAGACATGCTGCCTTCACGAGTAAAGAACCTGGTCCGCGGCTCACTTCTGATTAAAATTGCTAGTTTCAGCACAGCTGCAGAAAATTTCAACCGAGCCTTTACAATTGGTCCTAAATACAGGCATACACCTGGTGTTCTCAGCCCTAAGGATAAATAGTTTGGTGTTCTGAGCCCCGGATGTGAACCACCATAACATAGATTTAAGTCCATAGCTTTGGAAGCCTCCCTGCCAGCACTAGGACTGAAATAGTTCTTGATCTTGAATTGTGAACCTACACACATCAAAAGTGAGTGAATGTTCGGATATAGGATGTTAAAAAAGAAATAGTTCAACACAGAATCTGTCCATCCAAGTGCCATCCTAAGTGTAGCAGCAACTGGTCACTCGGGATTACAATAGGCTCCTTCAGCCTAGTATCATCCTGCTCAGCTCTCGACCCTCCCTATACAGCTAGAATGAATAACGTCATCGTTTGATAAGGGATAGCATATAGCATACACAAATGTTTTGCCCGAGTGCATTGCTTGTCTTGACTGATAGACGAATTCTTATCAGACAGGTATTTGCACATGCATAGTTTCTACAGCATAGACGATGAAATGCTGCCCATGTTACAGTAGCTGCACAATGACAATAGACTTTTACATGATCCATGACTTTGCTACGGCTTAAATGATTATTCCGTATGAATGCATAAGCCTATCAGTAATATGTCAGTAATAATATATGTAATAATAATAATAGTAATAATATGTGAGCAATAAGTAATCATAAACACCTGTCGGTTTTAACCGGCAGGTATTTCTCCCATAAATACTTCTAAGATCATATTACACGCTGACCACATTACATTTTTAATTCAAAATAACTGATCATAATTGCATGGTTAGCTAATAATATAAATAAAGCCCCAGAACATAAAATATACTCATTAAATTATATGTGCATCCAGTCACATATATACACACACACACACACACATATATATATTAGTTTGGGCAGTAATTCATAAGCTCGGATATTTAGACAACAACCAGGCTGGGATAAAACGCACAAGAAAATATGAACGCCTGGCAGTTCCCCTCAAAAAGCGATGCACCACTGGTCAGAATCACATCTGCTACCAACTTGATGTAATTGGCATCAACAAGCCCTAGCCTGACAATCGAGCTTCTAGTAGTAATGTAGTCCCGTTCTACGCTTGACAAAAGTGGCACAAGGAGAAACTTAAAGCGGTAACATTCATTCCCATATGAACAGTAAAGGACGCTGACTGGAGGTGCCGGTCGGTATACCTGCACTTCTTCCGTAGCTCCGGAAATCGTCTCGATAACCCCCTCCATAATCTCTACGTCCTGGATGCATGCTCTCGTTCCTACAACAGACATGCTTCGTTAACATGACAATGGCAAGTACACAATGGATAAGGGAAATTAGGCATGCACCGAAACGATTATTTCTTGCAATGCCGAAGGTAAACCACGGGAGTATTTAAATTTATCCAGTAGAGCCGCAATGTCGCACTTTGGGTAAACCTGCCCTTGAATGCCACTATAACCCTAATTACGGTGAGCATTGACGCTGCAAGCGATCGCGCGTTCAGTGCAAAACCGATCAAAACAGCGCCTCTACCAATTAAACTGGACCACCGCAGTAGGACCCGCTATTGTCAAAACAGCTCACCGAGGTACCCTAATAAGTAAGCTCTTAGCGCCACACCGCCTCAGCAAACGAAAAGAGTTAGGCTCGAAAGTCCAAAAACTGAATCGAACGGGCGTCCAGCGGTACGTACTCAAAACAATCGAAGACTTCTGGCGGGCACCACGCGCGCGACGGCTCAAAATGGCGACCGACTAAACGGCTTGCGGCACGTGACTTGGGACTTCCCTCTCCACATGCAGCTCTCTAAATTTCAGCTTATCCCGATATATACAATTTTTTCTATATTTATTATATTTATTTGTGATTTTAAAATTAGGATATTATCAAGAAGATTGCGTGTGTGCGGAAGTGTGCCTCACCCACGCCTGATCGTGCCGAGCG